>OW618037.2:19477877-20677877 GCA_939531255.2 Thera britannica
CAAGAATGAGTGACCCCACTTTCCTTCACTGTCTGAAAAAGTTTATCCCATGATCAGACATAGATAGGTACCTCTGATAAGCAGCACGGTCAGAAGGAAGTAGGGGAAGAGCGCGGTGAAGTAAACGACCTTGCCGGTCCACCGCACGCCCTTCCAGATGCAGAAGTAGCAGAGGATCCATACTAGCAGCAGCGTTCCAGCGAGCTCCCAGCGGATGTTGCCAATGTGTTCGATGCCTGAAGAGATCTGGAGAGCGCGACGCCTGGGGAAGAAGAAATACTCGTCAGAATAGTCGTCAATAAACGTATAGTATACTAGAAAGACATACTAAACCTCTTATTTGAATGGAATTCACTGTCAAATCCGTGGATATGAATATGCAAGAAAAGTAGCTTTACCCTTCTTTCGTAAAAAATACTACAAATAGATAATTATGACAAACATGTTTTGTCAAGTCAAAAGTTTAATCGTGGTCTGCTTGGCTAGGTTCCCTTATTATAGGTATCAGAAAATTTCAACGACCTAGATTAAGTATTTAAAATCTTGAGGCTGCCTGCCGAGCCTTTTAAAATATTTACCATTTTATAAAGTTTCCACAAAACAATGCACACGCTCCGAAATATTCCACCCGAGAAAAGTTTTCAATTCCAGCAAGTAAACAAAGCATGTTTACGGAGTTCATGAATATTAATGAATCCCTGTCAAAAACACAACGGCATGGGGCAGACGTGGCAGCATAGAACATGTGGAAGTTTCAGGCGAAATTGTGAATTAAATTATACTGAAGCGTAGCTGATTCAGTCGCGTATCAATTCTCTTTATGTGATGTGTCACAACTATTTTTAGCAGACTCAAAACAAGGACAAAGTTTTAAATTAGGGACGTGAGTATTTCTTTTTTATATGCAACTCACACTGATTAATACTAATTGACAGGTCCGATTTAGTTGGTGTTCTCACTGCCGTGCAGATAAAATATTGTTAATATAAGAAAAATATAGAGATTGCTGTAAAACAGGCTTTTGTATCAAACCTAGACGATTTATTCAGCGTCAGGGGCAACTGGTGATAACTCATGCCCCTACTTACGGGGCGCTACAGTGCCTGAGACAGGATTTTTAGATGGAATAGGCTTGCCCAGCACCTATACCATCCTGACAGCTTAGTCAGCTTGATCAACAGAAAAGACAATGATCAAGACAGCGAATCTGCTATTATTATTTTACTTACTATTGCTGTAAGAAGTTACTTACTCCCAAAACTCTTTGACAGGATCAGAGAGGATAGCTCGACTGACGTTTTTCCCATTTAGAGTACAATAGGTGTTCATATCAGAGATCGATGACCAGCATGTCAGGTTCTTCCTGTCATAAGGATTCACGCAGGTCGCGGTGTTCCAATAGTTGTCACAGTTCCGCCAAGGTACGTCTGAAGAACCCCAAGAACAATTTAAAAGTCAGTATTCATCCTAATTAAGTCTTCTTCTTATAGTGTCACTGTTTTTTTTCGAACCAGTATGTGGTGAAATAATTTTAAGTGCGCCTGCAAAAAGCTCCATGCATTTTTAGGCTCTACGACATGCCGGTTTCCTCTCGGTGTTTTCCTTCACCTACAAGTATTACTTAGGTATGCAATACGTTCAGATGTTTAAAAAAAAGCTTTCTGGAAAAACGAATATTGCTGTGCTAAAACTAAAGGCACATCATCAATCAGATCTTAAAACTTTAGCGGTAGTAGAAAATACAAAAGTACGAGCCTCCAAAAACAGTGTGACTTACCTGATCGCATAGACATGAAGAAGTAGAAGATAGCCCACGCAAGGATGACGATGTAGTAGACATTCATCCAGCAAGACATCACTGCAGCTGCGTACCCAATACCTAAACACGAGGTTGTTTTTTAAAAATAAGGTCGTATGAACTAAGTGGCCTTCCGAAAAAAGCTAGTAAGTATCTTGGACAAAGCCAGCTATGTACATATAAATCACATTTAATCAAAACAAACTTCAACTGGAAGAGGCAAAGAAACGGCAACAAAGGCTGTAATCAATTGTGCATGCACAAAGACGCCCCCGGCTCTTTCATTCCAGCCCACTCACTCCGTAATTATGGTGGCAAATTGTGGCCATCTTGAATTCCTATTACTTATTTTTCTTGCATTTTAACAAATTTTTCAAACTTTATCATCATCATCATCATCATTATCAGCCTGAAGAAGTCCACTGCTGGACATAGGCCTCCCCTACTCGTTTCCAGGAAGAACGATTCTGAGCCCCTTCCATCCATCGACTTCCCGCGATCTTAACAATGTCGTCAGTCCATCTGGTGGGTGGGCGCCCAACGCTTCGTCTTCCGGTTCGTGGTCGCCATTCGAGAACCTTTATAATTTCTGAAAAATACTTTGACCCTGATGATATTTTGGATAAGTTGACTTGAGTGATAAAATTTTAGTTTCATTTCAAAAACTCGTAGCTTCGCTCATGTTGTAGAAGTTTTATTATAATCGGTCCTCGTGTGTGACGATAACGTTATTGAGATCAATAACGTTATAATCGTCACACATCGCTACTTCTGAACGGTCTTAAAAGATTATTATAACACTGACCTTTGAATATCGGAGCGATCTTAAATACGCCCAATCCACCAATAGTCAACATCTGCCCCATAGCCAGCTCCATGAAGAACATCGGGATTCCAGCCAGGATGAGCGTGAGGAAGTAAGGGATGAGGAAAGCTCCTCCGCCATTCTTGTAACAGAGGTAAGGGAACCGCCACACGTTGCCAAGGCCAATGGCGAGGCCCACCACGGACAGAATAAAGTCCATCTTGCTGCCCCAGGAGCCTCTCTCGGGAAGGTCGGATTTTGTTGATACATCACTAGAAAATAAGAATTTATTTTTATGTTCTTCTAATGTGGTGTGTGATCCCCGGAATAAGAAGATTTCAATGCTAAAGAACTCAAAGATCTTTGGTGTATCTCAAGACTATACATTCAGTTACTCTTTGTACCTTTATTATAAACCTCACCTTGGTTTAGTGCTTGTTCCTTGTGCGCTAAGTTCAATCTCATCGTTTTTGGCTTCCATCTCTTTCGTCATCTTGCTGTCTCTTTCTATTCTTCCGTGTTCCCGTTTTTAGCTCTCCTTTACTAAATATTTACGAATAATTAGGTTTAGGGAAACTGTATCAACATTTTTGAAGTACGTAGACTAGAATCGGCCCCAGAGGGTTTCTATCTGGAACAAAATAAATATTAGGCATAAGATTGATTGATACCTTTAAAGTCAACGACTATACCTATTCCATCTGCATGAAAAGTAAGTAATTAGCTGACTTAGAGCTGTCTTTTGTCTGGTAGTGCTGTAGAGAGCACTCGTAGTCTAGTGGTAGCGGCCCCGCCTTCCGATCCGAAGGTCGTGGGTTCAAATCCAGTCGTGTACCAATGAGTTTTTCTGTCGAAACATTTATGTGCGCTATGCTAGTACTCTCAAACGGTGAAAGAAAACATCGTGAGGAAACCGACGTGTCTTAGAACCTAAAAAAGTTCGAGCAACACGTGTCAAGGGTGACGCAAAAACTGCCCGCCAGCGGCCTACTTGCGGAAAAACCAGCCCGCACATCAAGTGCGGATGATGAAAAATTGCCGAAATTGCCTGGTAGTGCTGTAAGAATCGTCAGACGATCACCAGCATTTATATTATGCTTGCTGTGATCAAATACCCGGGTACCATAATAAAATATGCAAATACTAGGCATAGGTATGTAGTGTTAGCTATATTACCTATATGTTAAGTCATCCTATTCACTTCTTATTCTGAGACACCAAATCCCAGTGCTACGAAAGCGAAAAACCGAATTTGTGTCACGTCTGTGTATGTTCCATGAAACAAAAGCACCTTATTCACGGAGCACATAAAACCTGTTATTTATTATCTTCTTAGGTTTTAGGATCTTGCGAGCTTACAGAGTTGCCATATTTTTAGAGCTTGCTTCTGTTTTTATGTGTTGGAAAAAATATTTAGTATTGTGGCTTCTCTTCTCATCTTGGACTAAAGGTCTATTTTAACTTCTAGACAGTCAAATCAATGTTGGTTTATTTAGTTCATCACAAGGATAATTTTGAAACGTCTTAAAGTTAGAACAGTCTAGGTGTATGTGCCACGCGACGGCCAAGGTTAGAATAAAAACACCAGAGTTCATGGCCTGGAGAATACTAGAAGCCTACCCCACAATTACAGTCGCGGGGGAAGCTAATTCACTGTAATAAAGCAACACTAACACACGAGCAATACAAATTCAGGATAGCACATGTCACCAGTTGGTCAGTGCTTCTAAGAAATCTACATAGTGACCTAGTCCAAGCAAATAGAATAATTTGCCGCCGTTATAAATAGAAGATCAGACCATCGGGTACAGTGGGTAGGTACAGTTATTATAGTCGTAACGAATGTAGTACTATCAATGATCTAGGTTCAATCGCGCTGTTCAAACGGAGAGGGTTTAGACTTATTCTGAAGATTTGTTGTAACGTTATACGTTAAAGGTTTATTAAGAATGACGCTCATGTATCTCAAATATTTTTTATTAGGATTCTTACTTAGTAAAACCCTTATTTCATCAAACCTAGGTTCACTATTCTCATACTAAAATTTAAATTACTGGCGCGTCAATATCTGTGTGTTGCGCGCGACCTTGAATAGAACCGGCTAGGAACGAGGCTTGCTGACTGCATGCGTTCGCTGAGTGCGCTGCGACAGCGATTCGCTCTGCCGACGCTTGCACCAAGACTAGTGTACTTAACTTGTTCCATTGTTCCAGTTCAACGGATTTGTAAAATACCGATACTGGTTAACTATCTTTCTTTATAAAACTAGTAAAGTTGTTCAAATAGTGTTTCGTCCCATATTGGGAGCTACCTCCGGGCTACTTAAGAGCTACCTCCGGGCTACTCAAGAGCTACCTCCGGGCTACTTAAGAGCTACCTCCGGGCTACTTAAGAGCTACCTCCAGGCTACTCAACAGCTACCTCCGGGCTACAGACGTCGGGCTACTCAAGCACCAGCTACCTACGCCTTATCTACCTCCGGGCTATCTACACCCCAGCTACCTACGGGTTGTCTACGCCCCAGCTACCTACGGGTTGTCTACGCCCCAGCTACCTACGGGTTATCTACGCACCAGCTATCTCTGGGCTACACTAGTACCTGCGGACTACCTCAGCCTTATCTGCCCGGGCTCACTTAACGCAACGCAAGGGGAGTGATTTATCTAAAACTAATAGGACTATTTCTTCGTCAGACCAAGACTAGGCTTAGGTACTTACCTCACGACCTCTTATTTAGACCTACTACTTGTTTAACTGTTAATTTTAATATTATAACTTTTTACTTACTTATCTAAATCTTTTATTTGTTCCCTCTAACGTGACATTGTGTTGGCTGTGATATCCGTCCTCACCTGAGACCGTCTTAACGGTCCACCCCCGGACAAATAAATTTTACAAAAAAAATTAAATCCTTTGACTTTTTCTTCTATCCGTGATAACCTTAGTTCCAGTTCATCTCGAGATAGTAATCATAAAAATCTGTATGTATGATACACCTGTATGTAGTAGTATGACTCTTATTTGATGTCGTAGAAGTAAATTTTTTTGATAAATCTCTTACATTTAGCAGGGCTCTTGAGTATTTTGGATCCTGTCTCGATTTGAAAGAGGTTTATTTTTAGTCAACGGTTTTAAAAACTATGTACTTTGTTAACCTATCGTTTGCAGCTTTGCAGTTTGTCCAGATGTAAAGAGTAAGAGCTGTGGCTGTAATGAGATTACTTAGAAAATTTTGAATTTAAATTCCTAAAAATTTAAAACTAAAAGCTCAGGAGCTTTTAGTATTACCTACTCCTATGTGCCTGAACTTCCCGCGATATCCCCAATTTACAGTACAAATAGTTTAGCCATTTGCAAAACTACCCTCAATAACGTTTTATGCCCCTATTCGCCTTCGAGCTAACCGGATAGAAAGATAACAGAAGAGCACGATCATTAGACCCGAGTTTCATACGAGGCCTGTTTAGGGTAGAGTTTAATATTTTTAGATGAAATTTAGGGATGAAATTTTCATTTCATGCTTCTAGAGTTGCTGTACAAACGAAACCTCGGTAGAAAAACCACTTACTATATTTAACGAAACACTGTAACTTCAACTGAATTTAAGTTCACCGTACAAAATTACAAAAAAACAAGCTTGTGTAAGTTGTGTACCATCAGAAAAACGGATCACATTTGAAACTGCACACTAAAGTTGTAAAAACTCACATCAAAAAGCGCACAGCATCACAAATCCAACATCACACTCACACCAGCTCCGGAGGCGTCCTACCGAGCCTCATGCGACCACATGAATGTGTCGAAGACCGCAGGGACCACCACAGGATGGATACATGTGAACTGCCGGACTGTCAGGCTCAGAAAGAATTTATGAGCTGGCTGATTGGGACCCTCCGGATGCGAGGGGAATCGGGATACTCCAGCAATCATAATTGAACGGTTTTGATCCGATACGGCCGCATATCGTTTCGTCACCACAGTTGCTTTGTCTTTTGCCTGTCATGACAGGAGCCAGGGTTATTTTCATAGCTAACAGAGTCCGACAGACAGTGCAAAGTATGAATCGTGATCATCAACTTTGCTGAAATAGATAATCCAACCCCGAAAATAAAATCATAAAGTACTCTTTTAATGTGAAGAAAAGAAATGCATAGGCATTATCTTGCATAAGTCCAAGTACCGAATGTAATGAGCAAGATAGAAGATGGAAAGACAGAATCACTGATCCTCTTGAATCTATTGGTATATACACCTAAAATCCCGTACTAGAGTACTCACTCCCGTTGACATTTCTTGAGGGTTCGAGAACTCTAGATTTGGATCTCGTGAAGGAAATTGGAAATGTCTAAAGTTTTCCGTACCCTCGTTGAACTCACACGAAGGACCTCAAGTTTATCGATGAATCGATCGGGCTATAATAAGCCTTAAGCCCACATACACTGGTGTATAAATTGTATATTTTATGTATCTCCAAATTGCGTATTATTGACGTACCCCTATTATTAGGTATACATGTCTATTGAGGCAGCAGTAGGTAGGTACACGTTTTTTAGTTATAGATATCAAAGCAAAATTCTGACCTCAACTTTTTCGGGATTGTGGGTTTGAAAAACGAGTCCGATAATCAACACACACCAATATTTATATGCTATTTTCCGCTGCCTCTGTAATCGAACCAGTATAGGCTAGGCCTACCACAAGCTCTGTCTGGCTCTGTCTCTGGTTTTGAGTCTGTGTGAGTGACAGCACAGCTCAGTTTAGTTTCGCTAAGATCGACAATAGAAAACTAAGAACACTAAAAGTCAATGATAAAAAAATATTGGAAAAAATCATGTTGTTAGTTTCCTGTTTTAGAAACCCTGCTAGACAGTAGGAAGAAAAAAAAAATATCAATATCATTAATAAAACCCCACCATACGAGCCAAAATAGCAGACGAAGCTTCAATTTTAGTCAATTATCATTCCTAATCCGTGAATGTCTACGCACTTTGTTCTTGTCTTTTTCAAAACAAACTCTGGTTTTCCCACTCTTGTAACTTTCCACTTTCGCTTGTAGAGGGCTCTACGACGTAGAGCTCCGTAGTCAATAAAGAATTATTTACTTGAGTCGGAGCTCGTAAGTAGCTAACGTCAAGCAAAATGTTTATTCAGAGACTTACTTATTCCCGTGGCTTTGCGTGTAATGTTCATTCAGTAGGCCTACCCTAAGCTCTGTCTGGCTTTGTCTCTGGCTCTGGTTTGAGTCTGTGTGAGTGTTGAGCACTCACGCAGATTCAAAACCAGAGCCAAAAACTGAGCCAGACAGAGCTTGGGGTAGGCCTACAGGTCAAACTCTTATTTTTCTGACCACACTTCGTCGAAATGTGTTCAGCCGCTATAAAAATATAGTCCCAATTTTTTTTAGGATCTCATAGCGTTAGTCCTATGCGTGATAGCCATCCTATGCCAATGACTATAATAGGGATAGTCAGAGATAGGTTAGATGACAGGCAATTCGCGATAGTTATTAAAAAAATATATACTTTTTATATGAGATAAGTACCTACTTAAACATACGCCTTTAGCGTCTATAATAATATTACAATTAATTTTTAAATGTAAATATTTTGTGTCCAATGTATTTCAGAGTAATACTTTTATTTTGAAACAGGTAAAAACACACGGCGAGCCTTGTTGTAAAATGACAGATATTACTCTCTCATATTTACTATTTACCGGATTTTATCACATTAATAAAGGCAGGATTCGACTATCCTAGAGTAACGTCCGATAAAAAACTGTAATTATTTTAAACATAAATTAGTTTCGTAGAATCCACCCTTCATGTTTCAAAATGCGAGTGCGGTGCTTAACTTCTTTAAGATAAACATAAACAACCGATATTTGTCCTGTTATCTCTTCATAATGATCTTCATCTCTTTTCTCTTTAACAAGAGAGTGCTGTAACTTTAAAAGTAAGGCAATGTTTAATTGTACTATGTACGTGTTATCAATAAATACATGTAACTCACGGTATTCGGCTACCACTTGTAGAGGAGGCACAGGACGTGGCTGTGGGGTGGTGGTCGCTTGCAGACAAAGGGTCGTTGGGATACAGCCAGCACACGCATGCGTAGTAGGATTGGTCCTTGAGCCTACTGTGGGTTCTCGATCCTGTATGATTCGATGCTGTTTGCAGGTGTTCATTTTCATTTGTTTTATATTATCCACATACCTACATCTAGTCCGATCAATCTAGACCATTGATTCCTAACGTGGTCCAGGTGGACCCCCAAGGGGTCCACAGTAGACACGACAGGGCGAAGGCGTGACAAAAAATGGGGGTCCACAATTCGTAAGCGGGGTCCACAAAAAATTATGTGGTTTCGATAGTGAAGAACTAAAATGTTGGCTTGACTTCACCTATCAATGTAGGCAGATAAAGTTTTAAGAAGGTTAGCGACGGTTACTTGTAAAAACTTTTTTGAAAACTGTTAATTCATGGTAGGAACTCAGCCACAACGTAAATGACAATAGTAAGATCTAATCTCCATATTTGTTGTCGACTGGGAATATAATAAAAATGTAGCTGTAGGGCAGGGGGTCCACCGGAACCTGCTAAATTTTGCAAGTGGTCTATGAGAAAAAAAAGGTTGGGAACCTCTGATCTAGACATTCGAAGGCGCACACGATCACAACAAGCTGAAAGAAAAAGAAGCTGCTAGATCGCCTGCGATGGCAATGAGTGTATTGCTGCCAAATATTGCACTATCAAAGTTCGCGGCAGTGGTATTTCGATAGTGGAAACGCACGGTTACGAGAACCATTGGTAGAATCTGGAGGATCTTAGATTGAAATCGTCTTTTTTGGCAAAAGGAATGCTTTACGCTTACAAACACGGTAGAGATTCTGTTGCAGAAACAAAGTTAAAGTAATAACTTTCTTCATAATACCAGCCAGCTACGTTGTGTTGCTTCTGTTGTTTGAAACTGCTCCTTATTTTAAGCTAGTTTAGGTTCATCATCATGTGTATCAATTAAATTTTCAGTTAGATATTCTTTGTTTACCCTCTGTAGTTTTCTTTTTAATTAAAACCTAAACAACATTTGTACAGTTTACTTTTCCTGTGTAGGTAAGCATAGTATAGTGACCTGCCGAAATAAGTTGAATGCCGATACTCGATTTTTGATTGCCAGGATATTTTTTACAAAAAAAAGACTGTAAAAACTGCATTTCGGGAATTATTTTCCTATTACACTCCAATGGTCTTATTAATAATCCTAGCGTAGCGTTGGACTAGTTGATCCGTCAATGCAAAAGACAAAACACGATTTAACTACTCCAGCGTTGCGCCAGGATTATTAATAACACCCTTACATTATACATAATTATTAACAATTGAAAATACTTTTATGGGCCTATGGTTTACAATGTACCTATCAATTTACACACAATTAGTGGTAGGCCTACCACAAGCTCTGTCTGGCTCTGGTTTTGAGTCTGTGTGAGTTCTGACCAGTATATTAGTGCTGTAGAAATAAATCCTACGTCGAAACGTCACACACACAGTATCACAGACTGGTGAGCACTCACACAGACTAAAAACCAGAGCCAGAGACAAAGCCAGACAGAGCTTGTGGTAGGCCAACAGGTCTACATTAATTTAACTTAAATAGATTAGATTAGCGGGTTAATGCCAAATATTTTTTCAAGTTTTATGTCCAACAATTTACGTAGGTAAGTTAAGTTCCTAAGCGGATATCCGAGTTGAAACTTTTTTCTAGCAAGACAGGAAGGAGGTCCACATTTCAAGTTCGTGCCCTATCGATCCGTGACCTAATTCCCATGGCATCTCGGTCATGGGGAGGCTGTGACATGATTTTAGTTCTTTAACGGCACCGCTCAGTAGGCCTACCCACAAGCTCTGTCTGGCTCTGGTTTTAAGTCTATGTGAGTGCTCACCAGTGCCACAAAACAGATAGGTACTATACAGTCACACATACGTCATACACACAGTACCTACAGTACTGTGTGTATGACGTTTCGACGTAGGATTTATTTAGACAGCACTCACATCAGACAGCGTAGCGTGTGCTGTCTTTGAAACTTTTGCTTTTGTATTATTGCATTGCATACGTCTGACTAAGTGAAGTGGCACCACACTGGAACTTCACTGCTATTATTTTAGACTATTTTTGATTTGTAAAAGGATCATATAAAAAAACCGTAGGAACCGAGACGTAGTTTGTTGCCTGTTCTTCTACGCTTGGTCGCGTGGAACTGGCACCTAGACTCACCTAGCTTTAAGACGTTTCAAAGTGATTCTTGCATCGTACTGAATAAAAAATTATTGACTTTGACTCGAAACAGAGACAGAGCCAGCCAGAGCTTGTGGTAGGCCTACAGTTGGCAGATCTTTGCATAATGCACTGTAGGCTATAAGGACCGAAGACAAAACATTCAGGTGTTGAAATTTTTTTTGAGTCAACATTTCGTTACAACAAACATCCATCCATCCATGCACAAATGTTCGCATTTATAATACTACTAAAAGTCTATGCGTCTTGGGGACGTTTCCGTCTGGTACTGATTTGGATCAGTTGAGCTATCTCTAGATCGTTTGTAACGGTCTTCAGATAGTTCAACTGTTTCTTGTTTATTTTGTAAATATTTGTTTAATTGTAAGTTTCTTTACTATTTTTGGATGCTATTCTGTTCCGAAATCTACGTCTACGAATAAATAAATAAATATTGTAGACAATTCACACAACACTACCCAGCCCCAAACTAAGCAGAGCTTGTTATTTTTAGCTTTTATAGCCAAACATACACACATGCACTATCGCCCACACTACACTCATACATTTAAATTTAGTTACAACCAACCAACACTTACCTACCTACTTTGTTCTTTTTTAGTAAGCAATTTACCTATGTATTTCTGTTTAGTGATAGTCGTTTTCTCATATCTGTTTTGCACGAAAAATGTAAATCCATTATTGGCTGTAAGTTATATTGTAAGATATGTTATTTAAACCTTAAGAGCTGTGGATTTTGTTAATAAATAAAATAAAAATAAAATAAAATAAAATGGGAACCAGATAGCTGATATAATACTTGAATACATTTTTTTGTAAATACATACGAATACCTACAATATAATACACAGACAGAGAACAAACATTACACAAATATTTGTTCTCGGTGGGGATCGAACCCACGACCTACGGCGCAGAAGGCAGAGCTACTACCAACTGAGCTAGAGGCCAGTCATTGAGATAAAGGCCAGTCAAAATGACCACACCAAACAGTGTCAGGTGCGTTAGGTATAGAGGGCGCCAGCGTCGCAGTCCCACGGGATCGCTCGCATCCGGAGGGGCCGGGATGTCAGGGGATCCGGTGACGGCTTACACGGGGGGACGGCATTCCGACAGGCTAGCTATCAATCATAGTATACACCCCATGGGTACTAGTCCGTCTGATACTTGGACGAACATATTTAAACATTTAATTTATTTATTTATTAAACTGTAGTAGAGCGCGCCAGGATGCTCATTAACAACGACGAGCTGTTTGACTCCAAGCTGTACAGCCTGGAACACCGTCGTCGAATGGCTTGTTTATCGGTATTCTACCGCATACATTTCGGGGAGTGCTCACAAGAACTGCACGACCTTATACACCCATCACCCTTTTACCTCCGGACTTCTAGACGCACGAATAGGTGCCACTCCTTTATGGTAAATATCCCACACTCGCGTACAAAGCGAATGTGAATGTGTAACAATGTCGTCGGTCCATCTGGTGGGTGGGCGCCCTACGTTTCGTCTTCCGGTTCGTGGTCGACATTCAAGAACCTTTATTCCCCAACGGTTGTCGGTTCTTCGAGCTATATGACCTGCCCATTGTCACTTCAACTTACCTACTAATTCTACGAGCTAAGTCGGTGACCTTTGGTTCTTCTACGGATATCCTCACGCGTTTATAGGTAGGTACTAAGCGCAAACATGGTTATACTGGCGATTAATATGTACCTATATACTTATAAATGCCTATCAAATCCTGGTGCAACAAGTGTAGATCGTGATTCGTGATGCAAGAGAAGCCAAATCCACAGCCAGCGAGCAGCCTGAAGGAGTACCTACCTACTACTAACTACTAGAGTTCTAAAAATGGGTCAAGAAACTTCGGTCAAGTTACAAAAGAGTTGAAGGAATAAGAAGTTACTTGTTACTTAGTTAAAGTTCTGTGCTGTTTTTGGATATAGGTAGGTATAGGTTTTTAGAGAACAATATTGTTGTTTTCCAAATTCTTCCAAATATCTCGCTGTAGATTTGAGTGTAGTTTTTAGATTTACTCCTATCTAAAAGATAGGAACTAGATGACAACTTTTATAAAGATCAACCCGTGTGCTCGCTGGTCGCACCTAGCACGGCGGAAGTAATCACAGCAGCGTAGGAAGCATGCCGGCAACACTTCCTAATCTATAAATACTTACCTAGCTTACATATACCTACTGGTAATTTAGGTAGATAGGTACTTCTTTTATTTTTTTTCATTTTTTCAGAGAGCTCTAGGACCATCTAAGACTGAGCTACTTACTTATGTATCGGTACTCGCGTGAAGCTATTCAGACATTCTACTGTAGGTAGGTACGCTGTACCTAACTACTGAA
Organism: Thera britannica; assembly: GCA_939531255.2. Lineage (NCBI taxonomy): Eukaryota > Metazoa > Arthropoda > Insecta > Lepidoptera > Geometridae > Thera > Thera britannica. Next base: position 19,491,135 of record OW618037.2, read on the forward strand.
ATATTTGTCTGTTGGATAGAGAATCCTGTCGCGTCTAAATTTTTTTATTTCTTCAGCATCTACGATGCCCATAATTATAGGTCATGGACCTACAATTATAGGTATACTTACAGTAAACTTAGGTAAAATGTCGAGGACATGCTATGGTGGTGTTGCATAAATGAAGACATTTGAATGTGTTACAATACGGTGGAATATCATATCAAAACCTTAGCATTAAAAATATGTTTTTGACTTTATTATGACATTGACAATGACAGTAGGTAGGCAGACAAACTTACTTGACGTTTCTTTTGGGAGGCAATAATGTACAGCCAGTTGCTAATGCAAAGCAGGATAATGTACAGCAGGTTAATGTACACACCGTTATTACGAACTGGCGCTGGCAGGAAACTAGTTGTTATGGCTTTGCTGGTTTCCCAGTTCCCCTCCATGAAAGACAACCCCGCTGGGTTTTTTAGTGGGTTTACCGGTTAGGGAGCATTTTCTGGTGTCAGCGGCCGCCGCCCGCCGCGCCGCATAACACCAGAAAATGTTATTTACAAAAACTACACAGGAGATGCCTAAATAACCTAAAGGAGGAATGGGGGGGGGGGGGTGTATCCTCCTAAGGCAATTTTATCCATTGCTTAAAAAAATAGTACTAACTGAATTGCTCCAGTGTAGTACATCAGGCTTACCCCCGAATACTGAAACGCAACTCAGATTTAAGCACGTCTCAAGCGACGAATATTTGACAGATTTTCATTGAAAACTGTCAAATATTCGTCGCTTGAGACGTGCTTAAATCTGAGTTGCGTTTCAGTATTCGGGGGTTAGTGGCTTCCAATCAACATAGGTACCTACTGTATGTACAATGCATCACGTGACACCCAGTTAATTCACAGCCTGTACGGCAGGTTAAAACGAATCTGAAAAAAGTGGCCAAGTGCGAGTCGGACTCGCCAATGAAGGGTTCCGTAGCAACGAGTAACATAATTATAAAAGTTCTTGTAGTTCATCGAAAGGTAAATTGTGGTTTACGATTTATGACGTATAAAAAAACTACTCACTAGATCTCGTTCAAACCAAATATCGTTGGAAGTTTGCATAGTAATGGACGTCATATATTTTGTTTAGTTTTATCATTCTCATAATTTAGAAGTTAGAGGGGGGGGGACACACATTTTACCACTTTGGAAGTGTCTCTCGCGCAAACTATTCAGTTTAGAAAAAAAGCAGCCAAGCGCGAGTCGGATTCGCCCATGAAGGGTTCCGTAGCATCAAGTAACATAATATAAAGGTTCTTGTAGTTCGTCGAAAGGTAAATTGCGTTTTACGATTTATGACGTATAAAAAAAAACTACTGGCTAGATCTCGTTCAAACCAAATATCGTTGAAAGTTTGCATAGTAATGTACAACATATATTTTTTTTAGTTTTATCATTCCCTTATTTTAGAAGTTAGAGGGGGGGGGACCAACTTTTTTCAACTTTGGAAGTGTCTCTCGCGCAAACTACTCAGTTTAGAAAAAAACGATATTAGAAACCTCAACATAATTTTTGAAGACCTATTCATAGATACCCCACACGTATGGGTTCGATGAAAAAAATTTTTTTGAGTTTCAGTTTGAAGTATGGGGACCCCCAAAATTAATAGTTTTTTTTCTAATTTTGTGTAAAAATCTTAATGCGGTTTACAGAATACATCTACTCGCCAAGTTTCATCAGTGTAGCTCTTATGGTTTCGGAGAAAAATGGCTTTGACACAGTCGGACAGACAGACAGACATGACGAATCTATAAGGGTTCCGTTTTTGCCATTTGGCTACGGAACCCTAAAAAACGATATTAGAAACCTCAACATCATTTTTGAAGACGTATTCATAGATACCCCACACGTATGGGTTTGATGAAAAAAAAAAATGAGTTTCAGTTTAATTTTAGACCCCCCAAATTTTTCCTACTTTTGTGTAACAATCTTAATGCGGTTCACAGAATACATCTACTCGCCAAGTTTCATCAGTCTAGCTCTTATAGTTTCGGAGAAAAATGGCTATGACATACGGACGGACAGACAGACAGACAGAAATGACGAATCTTTAAGGGTTCCGTTTTTGACATTTGGCTACGGAACCCTAAAAAGGTTTCGTTTTCTTCTTCTTCTTAATGAATGGCATCTATCCATTCCAGATCAATTTTGCCAGTGCCGAGTAGTGAGGATAATTAGATTACATAGATAAAATATTTTTCATCAAGTCAAGTCAGTCATAGACAAGACGGTCCTACCCAAATTGGCTTTAAAAACAAAAGATGGTCGTTTTTTCCAAAACCACCTGAAACGTTTTCGATCAAATCAGAATATCACTTAATACACTTTAATTCCAACTGCTCATACTTTGAGCTAAGACCTCAATGTTGGTTAAAATACCACCAAAATTACACAGAACTCAAAATAACACCAAAAAAACAATTAAAATCAAAAAGCTATGTGACTTCTCAAAATGACAGAAAACGAATCCTGAATCCTGAAGGTTTCGTTTTAATTGGTTGTACATTAACTGGCTGGACGGCTGGACGTACATTATTCGGACTCGGCAAAAGGACTACTTGACGTTTTTCTTTATTCTTTTCCTGCCTTTGTTTTGTTTGGTTAGAACATTACGAGATCTATCATTTATTTTTTATTTTTTGAGAATCTGGAGTGAGTAAATCGTGATCATTATCATGAAGTGATTTATCCCAACAATAAACGCTGATGCGAAAAGCTACATTTCTTGTTTTTCCTCCACGATCTCCAGATCGTAAGACAATCATAAGTTATGGAGGGAAGCAATCAGTGTTGTTTTAGTTGCCTGTGTACCGAGGAAGGGTATAGCTTACGAGAATTTACAATCCAATGCGAGCCTCTTAGGAATCTTTTTCAGGTAAATAAACGAGTTGTATCATAGTTCTCATGATCTTCTATCTACTTTAATTCTTCTTTCATTTTGTTTGATAAAATCGTGCAACTAACATCCAGTATTCAAAAAGAAGACTTTCCTAATTGCCCACTCTATAACCTTGGGTCAGCATTATTGCCGGGCACACAATATAATAGCAGTGCAAAGTACACAGGATGAGAAGTCCCTATATTGTACACTAACCAGGATAACTCACTAACGATGTAGCTACCCATGCTTTGATAAGGAAAACATTTTCCTGTTATGCTAGTTAGCAACAGCAGATCTAAGCATGTTATAATGCTTAGATCTGCTATGGATAGGAGTAGGTAACTTAGTTCAATGTAAAGCACCAAGGTTTGATACCTAAAGATGAATAATTAAATCTCCTCTGTTTCTTGCAATTTGCCCGTACAAGCATTGATCTAGAGTTTGGCCATTTATCCACTTCGTTGACATGTATGGAGAACACCCAGTGGTGTTTCCACTTTGTCTGCCCTCTTAAGAGCTAAATGAGGTCTTGAGAAGCTTTCCTCTTAGTTCTTTTGAAAGAAGTGGTCTTCACCATAAGATGTCTGAAATAAAGCTTTTATAATAATTATTATTTTTATCTAACCTATATTGTCCCACTGCTGGACAAAGGTCTCCCCCAAATCCTTTCACCAGCTTCTACCTATCGATTCATCTCACAATCCTCGCTTGAAAGCGTCAAGATCATCACTCCAATGCTTTCTTGGCCGACCCTAATCTCGCCGTCGGCAAATTAATCATCCGCATCTGATGTGCGGGCTGGTTTTTCCGCAAGTAGGCCGCTGGCGGGCCCTTGACACTTGTTGCTCGAATTTTTATGTTCTACGACATGTCGGTTGTTTCACGATGTTTTCCTTCATTTTTTGAGAGTACTGGCATAGTACACAAATTTTTCGACAGAAAAACTCATTTGTACACGGCTAGATTTCAACCCACGACCTTCGGATCGGAAGGCAGGGCCGCTACCACTAGACCACCAGTGCTCCCACCACTCCTAACCTCGCCTTCCTTATTTAACTTATTTCATTGTTTTGTTTCAGGTTGATAAAATATGCTTATGTTATTTATGCAATAGGATAGCTCAACATGTGGAGCTATTCATACAAAATGTACAGAGCAATCAGGTGCTCTTACAGAACTTTAATGGGGTATGTTTAGAGATATTATATCCTCATTCTAGTACTTCTTACTGTGATGTGTTTACTACACATAAGGAAATCACAAAGATTTTTATAATGCCCCAAAAGTTAAGACGGTTGCGTTAGTGCCGAACAGTCCATGAGTTATTCGTCGAGTGTGATTAGGATCTGATAGCGCAGCGGTCAGCGCAGCCCCATACCAAGAGTGACACAATAAGAAAAAGAAGATCTGAATAATGTTTTTTCTTTCAGGACATAGCATCCTCCATCCAACCAGTCCGTGCTCATGTCCAGCCTACAATCAACCCCACACAATCAAACCCTACCACCATGGAGCTGACCGACTCGGCTGATGATGACGGGTTGTTTTCTATCATCAGCAGTAAGGATATGAAGATCAAGCTAGAGCTGAAAGATGAAGGATTGGTTCATTCGGAAGCAGAATTTATTGGTGCAAGCAGTGGTAGATTTTATTTTAATGTTGTTAAGAATAAAATCGCATTCTTTCACCATAAGAGTGCTACATTAAATCAAATAAATTCTGTAGACAATCCACACAACACTATCTAGCTCCAAACTAAGCAGAGCTTGTACTGTGGGAACCAGATAGCTGATATAATACTTATACATATACATTTTTTTTGTAAACACATTTGTGTAACATTATCTCTGAGTAACATAGGCTACGTCGAAGAACCAACAACGGTTGGAGAATAAAGGTTCTCGAATGGCGACCACGAACCGGAAGACGAAACGTAGGGCGCCCACCCACCAGGCAGACCGACGACATTTTTAAGATCGCGGGAGGTCGATGGGTGGAAAAGGGTTCAGAATCGTTCTTCCTGGAAATGTGTAGGGGGTGGTCTATATCCAGCAGTGGACTTCATCAGGCAAATTATAATGATTTATTACTTACTAACAAAATAGGTGAAAAATATCTGCTTTTCATTTTTTCCTTACGTGCTACGCTGCTCATCTTAGCTCGTAAGCTAAGATGAGTAATTAACATTTGTGTCTGTGTCTTCCAGATTTCGAGGACCCAGTAGTGAAAGAGGAAGATGACTTTCCCCTAACCGCCCTCTTAAAGCAAGAAGTAGAGTTGAAGGAAATAGACTTGAAGAATCTCCGGAGGACTCTAAAACCCAAAAAAGTTAAGAAAGATAATAGCAAGCTAAAGGAACGAATAAAGAAGAAGTTAATAGGTAAGCAGGTCAGTAAGTTAGTACCTACTAAAGAATATAAGTACTAGAATAAACTAGAACTAATAAGCAAAAAATTAAACAGCGTCAATGCAAAATGTTGCAAGAATCTATGTCTATCCTTTTCTAACACGTAGGGAATTTCCATGTCCATCCTTTTCTATCACACAAAGATTTTGCTAAGAATTCACGATTTTGTTAAAAATAGAATGCTCCTTAACGCTCTAGTCCTGTCCAAGCAAAATGTTATTTCTTCTATATTTTCCTTTTAGTTTTTAGTTGTTTTTTATTGTAACCTACTAATTTGTTATAATGTGTTTATGGGTCAAATAAATAAGTTTTCTTTCTTTCTTTCTCTAGAATGTTCTCTAACGTTCTGGAATGATTTAGAATAATCAAATTTCCAGGCAACGTAGAGTTTCGCTGCTAATAATGTTATATTTTTACAGAACTCCCAAAATTCTATACAAAAGTATACTTAACGGAAGCACAGTGTAATGAAGAAAGGGAACAGAAAGCTCAAGGGAACGCATACCTGCATAGTACATACAAATGCGAGCGTTGCATTCTAGGATTTGTGATGCAGGAGCCCTATATGAGACACATGGCGAAGCACGCTTTGGTAAGTTTTGGATCAAATGGTGATGAAACACACCAAAAAAATCATCATACCCTTACCTGGCTAAGGGTTAAATAACAGCCAGATCAAGATGTGATACAATTAATTAAATATTTCCAGAGTAGGGGCAGATTCCGTTGCAAGATATGCGGAGTGAGATACAACACACCCTCGAAGTTGGCCAAGCACAAACAAGGGCATACACTGTAAGTTGATCACATTTGAGTCAGCCCTCACATGTCTTCGGCGCGGAAGGGCGTGGGTTCGATCCCCATCGAGAAAAAACATTTGTGTGATGAACAAAGATGTTTGTTCTCTGTTTAGGTGTTATATTGTACACTAAGTACATGTGTATTTGTTAAAAAAAGTACATTAATTTGTTTCATTCAAGACGGTACTTTCAAACGGTGAAGGAAAACAACGTGAGGTCCGGCAAGTCGTGGAACCTAAAAAGTTTGGAAACATGTGTCAAATGCACGAAAGGTACTTAAAATCCTTTCGCCACACTGGTTCAAAAGAACTAGCGACACAATAAGAGAAGAAAGATGATAGGACCATAAGATATTTACCATGATTTATAGGTTTGAGTTCGAATTATCGGACTGAAATGTCGAGAAACTCAAAAATCATGGTAAATATTGAGGTTTTCATGAAAATTTTGAATAAACATGATATTTTTTTAATTTTGAGCTTACTGATGATGATTTACCTCCGAATACTGAAACGCAACTCAGATTTAAGCACGTCTCAAGCGACGAATATTTGACAGATTTTCCCCCGAATATTTGACAGATTTTCATTGAAAACTGTCAAATATTCGTCGCTTGAGACGTGCTTAAATCTGAGTTGCGTTTCAGTATTCGGGGGTAACCCCCGAATACTAGGCCCATATTCTGAAACAATTGCTTAAGTCTTAATCAAGCATAGATTTTTATCACTTCAAATGTTCAATGCGAACTGTCAAAGGGTTTTGCTTGAGGCTTGACTCAGACTCAAGCACTGTTTCTGGATTTGGGCCATAAACTTTAAATTACCTTTTCAGAAGATACAAATGTCCGGAATGTGACATGTGTTGTGCCGGCTATCGGACTATAAAAGAACATTTCTCTGCAAAACATACCAGCAACTTTGGATACTGTGAGCTGAAGTGTCCTCACTGTCCAAAGGTTTTCACGTGAGTTTATACAAAACTATGACTTTACAGCTCAGTTGGACTCGTTTGATGAACAGAGTCTATTCGGACTCTTGCGCTCAATTATAGATAGTGCAATCCACGAAGGCGCGTCCCACTATTCCTCCTTAACCGTTTATAGTATAAATGTGTGCAAGCTTTCGTCAATGTTTGAGTGTTATCGGTACACACTAATTACCTATGAGTGCACACGCACACTACAATGAGTAGACTACGGTTCGCGTTCGCGACTGCCGCTCGGGGCAAACTTTCCGCACCCCGCGATCCCCTCAAGACAATTGGTGGGGCGCGTCTTCGTGAATTGCACTATCTGTACAAAAACTGCGAACAGTACCCGAAGTCGGAGTTTTGCTACCACATTTCGTCGACCAAATGTTGTTTTCGTGTGAGCACGTCTCTCTTGTGTATGGAAAATTGATGAGACAACAACTCGTTTCGATCGTTTCTACGTAACGTATTTTTGCTTTTCATTTAAAACATTTCGTCTGCGAAATGTTGTTTTTCGCCTATTTGTCTCTCTCTATTGTATGTAGAAAAGATGAGATAGCAAAAATACGTGACGTAGAAACGATCGAAACCAGTTTTTGTCTCATAAATTATCCATACAATAGAGAGAGACACGTGCCCACTCGAAAACAACATTATTTGGTAGACGAAATGTGATAGCAAAACTGGGATTTGGGGTACAGGGTGCGGTACTTGCAGTTTCTAACCGACTTCAAGTAAAAAGGAGAAGGTTCTCAATTCGGTTGTATTTTTTTTCTTTAGCGTTTGTAAAATAGATATAAAAGTAAAATAGATTTTCCTTTCAGTCGTGAAATATCTCTTCAAAAGCACAAAAGTTACAGACACTCGGGAAAAATGAAAGTGGCTTGTGCTATATGTAACAACACTTACGCCAATAAGGAATCCTTACGATCGCACATAGTCAGGTACGTTGAAATACAGCAGTCTTACCGCCAAGACTTGACTGGCCTCTCAGCTCAGTTGGTAGTAGCTCTGCTTCGGCGCTGGAGGGCGTGGGTTCGATCCCCACCGAGAACTAGTATGGTATGTTGGTTCTCTGTCTGGGTGTTATAGTATTTTCATAAAGTTTTATTTACAAAAAACATTTAGCACTGGCGGTCTAGTGGTAGCGGCCCGCCTTCCGATCCCAATGTCGTGGATTCAAATCCAGTCGGTCGTGACCAGTGAGTTTTTCTCCACAAAAATGTATGTGCACTGTGTTAGTACCTACTAGGGCATGCAGTATCGGAACCATTCTCAGAACCGGGAATTTTCGCCCGATACTGGGCTCGGAACCGGGAATTCCCGGGAATTTCGATACTGACTTAATTTTTTTAATAAAAATGACCGTATAGATATTACAATGAAATAAAAACTACTGAAAAAAACACTGTATTATTGAGAAATATTTTTATATTCAGAACCGTAAATTAACCCACACACAACCACAAAATACACGACATATTCTCATTTATTTCGCGTATTTCTTCATTGATCGAGTGAGCGAAGCGAACGAAGATATTACAAACAACTTGGGCAATATGGCATTTTATGTGTATGTTTGTCCGACGATAACTTTGGAACCGTAGATCCGATCTGCATGAAATTTGATAACTCGATAGCTTGTCCTTGAAAAATTTACTGGTTAGTGTATGAGTATAGTATGTAATATAATATTCTATGGATAATATAAGTATTTTCAGACTCCTTATGTATTAACTTTCTTTTGTGTGTATGTAGCTAGCTACACATCAAAAATTTTAAGGCACTTCTTTATTTATTCTTTCTTTGCACACAGTCCCCTTGTAAATACCTTCAGTCCATTCCATCCAAAGGTTGTCTGGTAGAGATCGCTCGTTTAGCGATAAGACCGCCCATTGTATGAGGCAAATAGTTTTAAGTATTTTTATGTACCTATACTCTTATAATTTGTTGTGTGCAATAAAGCATTTTCTATCTATCTATCTATCTATCTATGAGTGAAATCGGATGAGGGGTTATAAAGATAAGGGGTTTTTTTGAGGGTGCAAAAATAAAAAAAATGGCACAAAAAAATCAAGTTACATGTCATATGCAAGAACTTTTCTTGGACACTCCAAAACCGTTTTTATTTTTTTATTGACGTTCAGTTTTTGCTATACAAAAAAAAGGTTAAATTAGGATAACTAACGATCCGAGAGCGCCCATCTCAAAGAATTTCGTTGAAATCAGGATTTTTCAACTGGTCGGTAAATTCTTTTGCTTTTTCTTATTTTTGTTTCTTGAAATAAATTAAGGAGGTACTCAGCTGTCATAAATGGTGAAAGCGGCCTGGTCTGATGATGGAGCCAATTGGCCAATTGAGTTAAAACTTGTTTACCATACAAAGGTAGTTAGGGATAGTCAGAGGCAAGGTCAAACAGTAAATCTAGACAGAAATCCTTCTCAAAGTAGATAAAACACATTGCGTGATGGTGGCAACTTTTTTCTGATTAAGTATTTATTTAGGTACCTATGTACTTAACTTTCGGAGCATTTGGATTTTATCATGAGATCTCAGTTTGGGGCGAACTACTAGTTATTATAATACTAAAACTCTCTGTGCGTGCACGCAACAATCAGAGCTAGGTTATATCAAAGTTGAATCGAATAACCATCAAATAAATCAACAGTTAGAACTAACAGTAACAAACTGTTCTGACTTGTCCGAAATTGTTGAGATATTATCTGAATGATGTAAATAGGTTCGTAATTTGTCAAAATATCTAGCAATGTATACAGAAAAGTGAAACTGAACGCATAGTAAGTGTTTTTATCGACATTTATTTATATCGTACTAGAAAACACCAATAATTGATCATTGTCATCGGTATCGAAAGTATCGAAAGTATCGGGAATTCCTTCGTGGAGAACCGGTACTGGAAAAGTTCAAAATCAGCGATAATTCCCGGTACTTTCGATACTGATACTTCCCGGGAGCATGCCCTAGTACCTACTCTCAAATGGTGAAGGAAAACATCGTGAGGAAACCGGCATGTCGTAGAACCTAGAAAGTTCTAAAACGTTTGTCAAGCATCACGCAAAATGGGCCCACCAGCGGCCTACTTACGGAAACCAGTCCACTCACCAAGTACCACCCAGTTTGGTGATTTTCAACCACAAGTTCATCTAAATTTATTTTTCATCCCCCATCTCTGAAAAGTTTTTTTTTGCTCTTCGATATCTGAGTGTTAAAGCCGTTTTTATCCGCTCTAGAGGATAAAGTTATTTGAATTTAGAACATCGTGTGCACTTTGTGAATTCAAAACGTCATTAAACCTATATTTACTTCTACCTCCATGGAGCCGAATTTATCATACAACCTTTTTAGGGTTCCGTAGCCAAATGGCAAAAACGGAACCCTTATAGATTCGTCATGTCTGTCTGTCTGTCTGTCTGTCCGGCCGAGTCACAGCCATTTTTCTCCGAAACCATAAGAGCTAGACTGATGAAACTTGGTGAGTAGATGTATTCTGTGAACCGCATTTAGGTTTTTACACAAAAATAGAAAAAAAAATATAAATTTTGGGGGTCCCCATACTTGAAACTGAAACTCAAAAATGTTTTTTTCATCGAACCCATACGTGTGGGGTATTTATGGATAGGTCTTTAAAAGTTATGTTGAGGTTTCTAATATCGTTTTTTTCTAAAACTATAAATTTTGGGGGTCCCCATACTTGAAACTGAAACTCAAAAATTTTTTTTTCATCAAACCCATACGTGTGGGGTATCTATGGATAGGTCTTCAAAAATGATAATGAGGTTTCTAATATTGTTTTTTTCTAAACTGAATAGTTTGCGCGAGAGACACTTCCAAAGTGGAAAAAAGTTGGTCCCCCCCCCTCTAACTTCTAAAATAAGAGAATGATAAATCCAAAAAATATATATGTTGTACATTACTATGCAAACTTCCAACGATATTTGGTTTGAACGAGATCTACTCAGTAGTTTTTTTTTTATACGTCATAAATCGTAAACCGCAATTTACCTTTCGACGAACTACAAAAACCTTTATATTATGTTAATTGATGCTACGGAACCCTTCATGGGCGAGTCCGACTCGCACTTGGCTGCTTTTTTAATATTACGCAACTTTGTACTCTTGTATATCAAATAACTATTAACTTCAACAGAAAACATCCAAACGAGTCAGAAGTTGGCAAACGGTACATGTGCCAAGAATGTGGGCTGTCGTTCGTTGCGCCTTCTCAACTAAGGAACCATGGCGCTAAACATTCTGATCTAAGAGCATTTTACTGCGTTGAATGCGACAGGTAAGAAAATTAGCAGAGCTATTTTAAACCGACTTCAAATAAAAATCGGTTGAATAGTTTGGCCGGCCTTGAAGTCGATTTCTCAAGTTTTTTTAAACTTATATAATCTTAGATCGTTTGGATGCGCTCTTATAACCACTTACGATTTAAATGAAATTTGAAACAATTTATTAATAAACTATGTTATTTATGTTATAGAAGTTTCAAGACGTCAGCCACGTTGGCTCACCACCTCAAAACCGCATCTCCTCATATCAACTTCGCTGAGTTACCGTAAGTTACTGTCATGACACTTGTCTCTATAAATCATCTACAATAGATGCAAAAGCCTGTTTTTTTATACCGTAAAAAGAAGTCCCGAAGCGTTTTTATATCCCAATAATTAAAAAAAAATCATCATTTAAATTTTATTTAAGAATAAAGTTTATTTGCAAACAAACATGACAATTATTTAATTGCAAAAGTTTGTGAGCGATTGAGTGTTGTGTTCATACTTTTATCCGGATACCTTACACGAGAGGAGCCGCGGTCTGATTCTAGTTAATTAAATTTGGAAAATTTTGATGATTTGTTCGTTTTCAGATTGCAGTGCCAACATTGTGACAAACGATTTTCCATAAAAAGGGATCTAGTGAGACATACCAATAGAATACACCTCAATATAAAACCTTATTCTTGCGACAAATGCGATAGGGTGAGTCTAAAACGGCATTTATAAAAATAGGCGTCAATCTATTTGTCCACTGAGTGACGAACTATGAGCTGCATAGAAATTTAAATCTGTGGTGATCTGTAGGTATCCCTAGTCTGAGTTTTACTCTATCAGTTTGAACAGTTCGTTTCGCCTACGTGTCTTTCTTTCGTATAAAGGAATGATGATTTCTCCATACAAAAGAGAGACACAAGAGGACAACTCATTCCGATAGTTTCTACGTATTGTATTGTTGTCTCATCTTTTCTCCGTACAAAAGAGACACGTAGGCGAAACGAATTGCTCAAACTGATCGAGCAAAACTGCGACTTGCCCTTCTGAGAACGTAAACTGATATAAAGAGTTAGTCATGTGGTATGTCAAGGGACAACTTTTTTTTATTTGATAGTAATAATGTTTTGAATAATATTCGTTTTACCCTCAGACATACATAAACAGTTGGTCGCTCAAAGACCATAAGAGATACACCCACGATGGAATGAAGCGAGCGCTGAGATACCCATGTTCTATGTGCGACAAAGTATTTGATGTAAGTTGTATAGACGTTTTGCGCGGAGTATCCGAATAGAAAGACCCCCTTATTTTCAAATATTCGGAAACGTTCCCGATCGAAAATATCAAGTTTTTTTAAACACTTTTTTTATAATTTCCAGAGGAATTCAATCCTGAAGTCTCACGTGCGCACTCACACAGGCGAGCGTCCGTACCTATGCTCGCACTGTCCCGCTAGCTTCGCGCAAGGATCCGCGCTGGGAACTCATGTCAAACTTATCCATCTGCAACTCACTCGCAGCGGGAGGCCTAAGCACAGCACCAGGGATGTCGCGACTGATTGTGTCAGTGATCAGTGTCTTGAGTGAACGTCTCCTGAGTGGCCACAGTTGAGTGACCATAGTCTCCTAAGTGACCATAGTCTTCAGAAGTTCAGAGTGACTATATTGTTGAGTGACGACAGTCCCCTGTGTATTTCGTTTATTGAGTGATCGCAGTCTTTTGAGTTACCACATTCAGCGGAGTGACTCATTTTCTGTTTTACGCCATTTTTTTGGTGACCAACTTCTGGTAGAGTAAATAAATATTTTACAATAGACTTCGTAAAGTCACACCTTTGAATGAAACTTAATATACATTATAGTTAGTATTTACTGTCGGTAAAACTGAATAAAATAAGTAGTCAATTTTATGTTATGTAAGCCTTTGAGAGATTTAATAAAACTGTTGACGTAATTTCTTGATTTTCTTATTCTCTCATTAGATACGACACCCAATATGGGTTTACACTTAACATAGAAATGCCATGCGTTTTTAATGTTGAATTATTCCGTTGATTTTGGGTTTTTTGCGCGGTCGTACTCCTCTGGGTGACGCCTAAAACCAACATTATGGTAGAATTAGTACAAAAAACAATTTCAGTTATAATTTCAGTCTATTTTACGATATTGTAAAGATCGTAAGGAGTCTAGATGGAGTGAGGTCAAAATAGTTCTTCCTGAAATAATATCACGGATCGACCAATTAAATATTTGACAGTTGGTTAACTCATATGCGTGAAAAATTCGACTTACTATTAACTATTAGACAATAATTTGCTTGGTTGGTTAGGCATCCATGAAACCGAGCTTTAGATGGTTCTTCAGGCTGATGATAAAGATTATTTATTGAGAGGGCAGCAGCTGCTGTAAGTTGAGTTTTATACTAACTTTTTGTGATGCCTGTGCAGAGTGCTTTTTTGCGCGAAAAACTTTCCGCAATACAAGCAAAGGTGCCTGCCTTCGCCCGTGTGGATTCTCTCGTGGACTGTTAGGTTGAACTTCTTTTGAAACTGCTTGTTACAAACGCTGAAATAATAAGGCTGTATTTTTTGGTTGTTACCGCAGAAGAACGTTATTTAATTTATAAACCGATAAAAAAAAACAAAGTCTTGCGAATTCTTTTTTTCAGACCGTACCTTAGCGTCAGTGTGACGTTATGGACGCGACGTGCAAATTAGCTTGGTCGAGTTGTATGTAAATACTTTCAGATCGTTCATCAAAATCGGTTTGGCAGTTCGGTTATGGAGTCAGTTTTTCTAGTTTATTAAACCTTATTATCGCGGGGTAAATATGCGTTAATTAAGTACCTGCAAGAGAATGGTTTGATTCCGAAATGCTTCCCGTTCTTGTGGTTGAGGAGATGGTCAGTTCTCGCGAACCCTTTTCCGCAGAGATCGCACAGCAGCGTCAGTTTCGCCTCAGACGGATTTTCAGCATGCTCCTAAACAAGTTATTTGTTTATTTTATATTAGCGGCCTGTCCCGGCCTCGCACGGGTGGACATTTATTTTAAACACATAAATATAGCCTATGTTACTCAGGGTGAATGTAGCTTTAGCTGAGTTTATTCATTACAAACATACACACAAAAATACACACAAAAATACAAAAAAATGAAATTGTTGCAGTAGTTTTTTTACTAGTTATATATGCGAAAAAAGTCCTGCGGTTTCCATTAGAACCGCGGTCGTTTTGCTTTATTTTAAGAATAACTTTAGGTTAAAAAATTTAATAATTAAATAAGTAAACTTTTTTAAATTGGAAAAGATTAAAGGTCTACCACCTACCTCCATGTGCATAGTAAGTCCATTTTTGTTATCACAAGTGAAGCTGCATTGAGTACACGTGTATTTCCTTATAGCTGACAAGCCTGGGTGCCTCTTGTTGCGGTGGGTCACCAAATATCTACAAAAAATATACTCGTTACATATACAAGGTTAATAATACCATAATACTCCCGAAAACAGGCTTTTTACCACACAGGTTTAGGGTTCGTTTCAGCTATATTTTTTTATGTTTTTACCGCTCAATATCTTCTTTATGTAAATACCAAAAAATATTCATAGACGAACACAGACACAGAAAAATGCACAGACGATAGAAGTGAAAACTTAAACATAATATAATAATTATGTGTATGTCCCTCCCTGGCTTCCTGCGGGCGGGTGAACAGACTCAAGTTTTTTCACCATTTGAATACTTTTTCTTTAATAGATTGGTTAAAAGAAGAAAGAAAGAAAATACATTTATTTGACAAAACATAGGTGTAGACTAGACGTTAAGAATAGATAATGGTAGATAAAATAATATGCCAAATAGACTCAGCTCTTAGCTGCCTGGCAAGGCATTATCTACTGTGCCAAGCAAAAAAACATAAAAGTCGGTTTAGTATTCGAATATGAAGTCGGTTTAAACATAATTATACTACCAAGCCAATAAAGACTTCTTCAAATGAAGAATAACAGCCATTTGACAGCACAGTGGTGGTATAAATTACCTGTGCATATGAAACGCCATGCCGCAAATATCACAGACGAACGGCTTGAGATTATCATGGATATTCTGATGCTGCTCAAACCAGGTCTTCACCAGGAAACCTTTGCCGCAAGTCTTGCAGGTGTACTGAAATATGCCAAAGTAACATTAATTATACCAATGATATCCAAACCTAATACATAAATGCGAAAATTACGATGTTATAGGTAATTTAGATTGAATATTATTTTGAATTTGGATTAGCACAATGACTACTTTTTATCCCGAAAAAATGCAAGAAGACGCTGGATAGAGCAATGTACCTACTTTAGGCTGATAATAAAAAACAGAAACGACACACACACGGGTGGATGCTAGTATTCAGTCATTTTTAACTGTAAATTAAAAAGGAGGTTCTCAATTCGGATGTATTTTTTTAATGTTTATTATAGCACAACTCGACATCTAATAGCCGATTTAATATTTTTTTCTGGAAGGTTAATAAATCTTGTACGACATGACAGCTTAATCATAAATATCATCGAAGGAAAGAGAGGAAGAGGAAGACGGCGATCTTCGCTTTTATTTGGCTCATGTAGCTTACATGAGCCAAATAAAAGCAAAGATCGCCGTCATGTCGTATAAGGAGTTAAGGAGGTCAAGGAGGTTGCCCTCAAAAGAAATACCTGGAGAAAAAAATGCATAAATGCATAAAAAAATGCATACATTACGCCGACAAGATCGTTGCTCTTAAATAAGAAAAAGAAGAATAGATTCCAGATGAATTCCATGGAATTAAATTAGAATCTGTTCAGCAGTTTCTCAAGTTTTTTTAAACTTGATATGTATCAATTTGTGAACCTACATTTCGCTCATCCGTATGTCTCTTTTCATGGTCTCTCATAGCACCAGGGTAAGGAGAGCTGTATCCACAACTGTGCTGGCAGAACAACTTGAAGCCGCTATGAACGCGACCGTGCCGCACTATCTCATACACTGTCTTGTATGTTTTGCCTGAAAAACAGAATAATAATATCACTAAAAAACGAGGCAGACCACTCGCGCCTTGGTCGGATGATATAGTCGGGCAGCAATGGTGGAGACTGGCACAGGACCGAAGGGAGTGCCGTATTAGGGAGGAGGCCTATGCCTAGCAGTGGGTGCAAACAGGCTAAATAAATAGAGATAATAATATTATACATTAATATCATTAATGCTTGGAAAATTAAGGAGTGGAATTCCTTGCCGGCGTCTGTTTTTATGTTTTGGAGTAGAGTGAACGAACAGGTATCTTCTAGGTAAGCGTGCTACACCGTCGACCGCATCATCACTTAACAGCAGGTGAGATTGCGGTCAAACGCAAGGCTATAATATGTAAAAAAATAAAATAAAGAAGCCTCGGACGTCGTGTAACACGTTGGGTTGACGGCATTGTCAGCGTCGTGGGTGGGATGAGGCTGGCACAAGATCGTGGTGAAAGGAAAGAGCAAAGATATGCCTTTGCCCATCAGTTTGTTCAGTTGGTCACTATGTGTGGATGTATGCGGCTCAATCACGCTTTAACTACTAGGCCAAATTGGGTGAAATTATCTATACTAATATTATAAAGAGGAAAGATTTGTACCTATTTTTGTATGTTTGTAATGAATACAACATAAAGATACAGCATAAAGTGTTGGGGAAACAGTTATGCCTACAATATGCACAAAGCATTCACTATGCAGAAAAGGGCTGTCCGGACAACAGTCCGCATTCCGCAAAGGGAATCCTGCAAAGAGCATTTCCAGACTCTTGGTATCTTGACTGTTCCGTGTCTCTATATTGTTGTCATTCTTTCTGACGTAGTAAAAATCCATTAAAGTACGAAACTTTGGAGCAGAGAGCTCATAGACGTACTACGAGACGTAAGGATTTGGAGGTTCCTATATGTCCAAGGTTGAATGTTGTGAAGCACGGCTCTCGGTATCAGGCTGTTATACTTTTTAACTCACTACCTACCGACTTGAAAAATATAGATAGCCCTAATGTTTTTAAAACTAGACTAACTAGTATGTTGTTGAAAGGGTGTTTCTACAGCATTAATGAATTCTTGACATGTGATAATTTAGAATAGTATACGTATATTAATTGTTAAATGTAATTTCAATTCTTAATTATTTAATTTTAAATTTATTTGTGTCATTGTTATTATTATATTTAGTTTTAAGTCATATTCGAATACGATTTTTAATTGTTTAATGAATAAATAAACTGAAACTGAATAGGCTCAAAAAGTACTGGGCCGATTTAAAAAATTCTTTCACCAATAGAATGCTACATTCTTCCAATTTGACATAGGCTACATTTCATTTTGAAAAAAATTAGGGATCCTTGGTAAAATTTGAACAATGTAACCGAAGGTGTAGAAAAATAAGTCTTAAAATGTCTTTCGTCGAATGCGCTGCCGAAACTATTAGCGATAGAACAAAATAATGTACAACAATATTGTCTACCCCGTGCGAAGCCGGGACGGGCTGCTAGTAAATAATATAGTTTTTAACTTTCATAAGCTTAAATAGTACCTATAATTTTTATTCCGGAAAAATAACAGGAATTGGAAAAATCTATTAGGTATGTTTGCATTGTGACTCTTCTATACATTTTGCATGAAAGTTCATTAAGATCTACTCACCACACAACTTGCAAATGTAGGGCCTCTCATACTTATGCAGAATTACATGTTTGATTATTTCTTGAACTTCCTCGTAAGACTCTCCGCAACTATTGCATTTGTAAAAAGGTTTCTGATCGACCAGGGCATGTAATGTATACTTATCTGTCATGTCGTTTTCAGGTTGCAGGCTGCCCGGTTTGATTATGTGATCATTTTTATAGTGTTTAGACAAATCAAGTGATGAATCGCAAAGTTTAAAGCATGTGAGGCATTTGTTTGGATCATGTTCTGCATATTTATCTTTCCGTATAACTTTTCTCTCAACTTTGGGAGTTCTAGTTTTATTTGACTGTTTTTTCTTTACTCTGGCTTTTGGTGTTGCCTTGGCTTTTTTAGAAGTTTTATGAGGTTCATCTAAATCAGCGTCACTCTCCGTTTTTATTCTCTGGACTTCAAGACTAATGTTATTCGGTGGTAGGTATACCTCAAAGTGGTTTGAATTCTGGTTGCTTTCTTCTTTAACAACTAGGTCTGATTTAAGTGTTCTCTTTTCATCTTTCCCTTCTATAATGATGTCGATCATATAGTTCATAGGAGAGTTTTTGCTGAGATTTTGCATCAATTTTTGTTCATTGTGCATAACATTTTTGCGGAACTGATCAATGTCTTCGATTTTTATCTGACAGCTCTCACAAATCTGTTTAGGAAAATATTCAGATAACTGTAGCTGTAAAAAATAAATGATCAAATTACTTGTGAAATCTCCTAAAACAATGGTCCAAGATGCTCGATTCTCTTCACATATACTTAAGAAGATCATAAAAATCTTAAATGTCATCCTAACAGCTTAGTTGGCCTAATGGACAGGAAAGAAATGGTCAATAAGTGCAGAGCTGACTAAGCTGCAGGTG
Organism: Thera britannica; assembly: GCA_939531255.2. NCBI lineage: Eukaryota > Metazoa > Arthropoda > Insecta > Lepidoptera > Geometridae > Thera > Thera britannica. Next base: position 19,510,093 of record OW618037.2, read on the forward strand.
TCCTCATGATGTATGCCTTCACCGTATTGTGAGCACTAGCATTACGCACATACATTTTTAGAAGAGAAAAATCTCATAGGTGCACAACCAGCTTTTGAGCTCGCGACCTCAGGATCGGAAGGCGGGGTTGCTGCTACTAGACCACAAGTGCTTTAATAACAATACTGGCCCCGACCCGATGAACCAACAAGATTGTAAAGATCGCGGAAAGTGGATGGAAAAGGCTCTAGAACGTTCTTTCGGAATATGCACAGGGGAAGCCTATCTCCAGTAGCGGACTTCTATAGGCTGATCATGTTATGATATGGAGGATGGGTCCTTGGCAAGGTTTCAGAAAGTTTCCAGGTACAAACAGGCCGCTTGAAGTATAATAATTTGATTAAATCTAGGTACCTACCTCTAAACTAAGGCATGAATTCAGTTTAATCATGATTTCAGATTCTTCTGTGAGCTCGCATCCAACTTTATCGGTGATAGAAAAACACAGCCTGCATATTTTTTCCATTGTTTAAATCAGGTTAGTTTATCGGTAGTATTCTTCAGTTTGTTGCATTCGAGTTTACAGTCCACAAAATCTCATGATAAAAAATACACAAAACATTTAATAAAATCCAATTAATACTTCAATTCAATCCTCTCGCTATAGTCGCTAATCGTTAGACCAATTACCAAAACAAAAACAAACAAACAATACAAAACATGACCAAACGACGAAACCATCCAAACAATCAATCAAACACTTCGCTTCTTTCGCTTCGATCAAGTAAGCAAGCATCTTTTGGTGTTGTCACATATATTTATTTTTTACCCCAAGATTTAACAGGGCTTAGAAAACTGAAAACCAATCTACCGTTGTAATTTTTGTAGATGAGGTGGTTTGATTTCCATACAGATTGATTATACCATTTTATATAACAATTTATATAACATCAATAAAGACCAATATTAAAAGCCAGCCAAAGTTATTTCAATGTACAATTATACCTTAATCGCTCATAATAAATTATAAATAAATTTTAGTTAAAAAAAACTAAAAAACACGCTTTTATAACTAATTGAACTAAAAAGTGAAAAATAAAACTGTAATAATCAATTGAAAAATTTATATTATTGTACAAAAAAGCGTGGGGTGCTATTTACCTACCTCCTTAGGTATGCATAAGAAACGGTGCACTATTTAAAATCGTACCTACTTCTAAAAAAAATCACGTCATAGGTCCCTTGTCACCATATCATTTATTTTATTAGTGTGGTAAAATAATCAAGTGAGTATAGCTAGGTACTTACTATTATTATAAGGAGTGGTCTTATCACTGAAAGAGATTTCTCCCAAACATCTTTAATGGGATTCTGTTTATCTGGATTTTCATGTGAGATTATTTGTTGAGGTTTCAATATTCATATTTATTTGGTGTTTTGAACAAACAGTTCAGAGACCACTTCCGGTCTCTGGGTTTTTTGTACTTTATCTGTTGTGTCGGTTAGTCTCATCAAAAATAACAGGATGATTACTAACCCGTGCTTCCTGACAGTGACTCGTGCATGTTCAAGCGATATTGATTAACTGAGTGAGCGAAGTCAGCGAAGGCGAAGGAAGACAAAGCAAAAATAACAAGCTACCAACATTCTCAACAGTCTTTTTTCTAAGATCTAAGCCCATATTAGTACGGGGCTTTACTTTTGGTATATGAGATCCAACGAAAACAGTCAGATTTAGCATCATTAATGACCATTGATCCGTGAGCATCCAAGAGCTTTGTTGACTTCTTTCTTAGTGTTTTTGTTTGTGTAGGTACCTAAGAACTTAGGTAGTTAACCAACCTACTTATCTAGCTTAGCCCTAGCCTACCTCTTTGTACTTATTAGTGTTAAATGGTGGCTAAGAGCTGATTAGATTATGGATCAAAGAGCTGTTTGGGTATGCCAAGTTTGTAGGGCACAGTCAGAGGAATATCATAAGATCTCAGTTCAGGGCAAACTAGTTCAATAGTTCTTTATTTATCTTTTGACATTATAAAAAGTTCTTAGACTAGTCACATACTTAAATTAGTAGTAGTAGTAGGGGTATAACATATTAAGGTGCATCACTTACCTACAGGCTCCCAAACTTTTTCAGTATAACGTACCTACCAACTTACCTGGGGCCTAATTCTCGGGCCGATCTCGATCATTTTGAAATTTTATTTTATTGCTTCTTTTCGAAGGGGGAATGGATAATTTCCTTGAGTAATTCATAAGCGACCTCTTCGTAAAAGCCTCAACAGCTACGATATACGGAAAACGTACAAAAAGTGCGGGGTTGTGAAAAGAAGCAATAAAATAAAATTTCAAAATTATCGAGATCGGCCCGAGAATTAGCCCCCTGATAGACAATGTTTCTGGGTAGGTAAGGTACGTAAAATCTTCGTAACATGTACGAACATAAAATACACTATAGTTTTTGTTTTAGTAAAAGATCAAATAGTTTAATTTTACAGCTATTTAAAACTCCCGTAAATATTTAGTTCCAAGGATGGGCGTACGGTTTTAATTTAGTAACATACCTACTTCAATCCTCATCAATAAAGTTGAGACAGTCACTAGCTTAGAATTCGGTATTTTTGCGATAAGATCTTCTATTGTATAAAATCTGCTTATTCAAAACCGGATTTGCGATAATATTCATAGGAATATTCAGTGGAAAGTTCGCTTCCCTTTGATAAGAGTGCACACGCATCCTGTTTTGCAAAGAATCGTTTGAAATAATATTTGCCTACAGCTGATGTACCTCACAGAGACGCTTATCAAGTCTACAATAGTGTACGAAAGTAATGTCATTTTGTTCCATGGAATGGAACTAAAAACTAAGAAACGATTTAATTATTCAATAAGTACCGATTAAAATAGGATATTAAAATATTACTTGACTGGCCTCTCAAGTCAGTTGGTAGTAGCTCTGCTTTCTGCGCTCTAGGTCGTGGGTTTGATCCCCAACGAGAACAAAATAATATTTGTGTGGTGAATATTAATTTGTTCTCTGTCTGGGTGTTATATTGTATTCTAAGTATGTATTTACAAAATAAAATATATAAGTATTATATATATATCAGCTATCTGGTTCCCATAGTACACGCTCTGCTTAGTTTGGGGCCAGATAGTGTTGTGTGGATGGTCCACAATATTTATTTATTTATTACTAGTTGGTAACCGAGCTTCGCTCGGAATTTTTTTCGTTAATTTGTATTTTTAAGAAATCATAAGAAGCATATTAAGAATAAACCAGTAAAGATAATTACCGAACAACGCCATCTACTGGACATGCTTGAAGTTAGTTGCTCACAATCGTCAATAGATGGCAGGAGCAGTCACATATTCAGTTTATGTTTTTAGTTTTTTTTTAACGAACAGATTCATTTTCCGAAAATGAATCCTAGCTAGATCGTTTTATCGTCTCCGAAAACCCCTGTATACTTAATTTCATGAAAATTGTTGGCTCAGTTTCCGAGATCCTAAATATATATTATATATATATCCTTATTAATATTATAAATGCGTTTGTAACTCTGTCTGTCTGTGTGGCTTTCACGCCAAAACTACTGAACCGATTGAAATGAAATTTGGTACACAGATAGTTGAGGGCCTGAGGAAGGACATAGGCTACTTTTTATCGCGAAAAAAGTTTAAGGTTGTAAGGGGTTGAAAATAGGGGTTGAAAGTTGTATGGAAGTATCGTCATTTTTAGAGCTAGAAACATAAAACTTATTTTTTAGTCTGTTGATTTGATATAAAAAAATATGACATTCAAAGTTTGTGCTGGGGGGGGTAGAGGGAGGGGAGTACAGGGGGGAGTGTGGAGGGGAGGTGCGGGGGGAGTGTGGAGGGGAGTACAGGGGGAGTGTGGAGGGGAGGTGTGGGAGGAGTGTTGAGGGGAGTACAGGGGGAGTGTGGAGGGGAGGTGCGGGGGGAGTGTGGAGGGGAGTACAGGAGGGAGTGTGGAGGGGAGTACAGGGGGGAGTGTGGAGGGGAGTACAGGGGGGAGTGTGGAGGGGAGGTGCGGGGGGAGTGTGGAGGGGAGGTGCGGGGGGAGTGTGGAGGGGAGTACACGGGGAGTGTGGAGGGGAGTACAGGGGGGAGTGTGGAAGGGAGGTGCGGGGGGAGTGTCGAGAGGAGAACAGGGGGGAGTGTGGAGGGAAGGTGCGAAGGGGGATGCGGGGGAGTGTGGAGGGGAGGTGCGAGGGGTGATGCGGGGGGGTGTGGAGGGGAGTACAGGGGGGAGTGTGGAGGGGAGGTGCGAGGGGGGATGCGGGAAGGGGTGTGGAGGGGAGTGTGGAGAGGAGTGCGGGAGGAGTTTAGTGGGGAGTCATATGTCTAAGTTTAGTAAGAGGGCAGACGACTGTGTCACGTGCACGCGAATATGACGTTGTTATTTAATTACCGTTTTCGTCCGCTGCAAATTAAAAATGCTACCCATAGACACTATACCACGCGGACGAAGTCGCGGGCACAGCTAGTATATATATATATACAAGATATTATTATTGAATTACTTGCTGAAATTTTAATGATGGAAGAGAGTTATAGCTGATTGAAAACGTGATCGATTGGTATCTAATAACTTGCAAAATTTAAAAATATTGTTATCTTCTTTTTAATCTAATTTTATTTTTCAACTCATTCTACCGACTCCTCTGTTCATTCGTTTTTATCTTTGTACGCTTAGGCTACTAATAATATTTTAAAACTCCCTACAATATTATTCAAAGTAACAGTCTAGTCCCACGCGTACAAGGATGGACATTATTTATTTATTTTAAAAGTTATTTCATAAAGTTTTATTTTCTTTTGTAAGGAAATATACTTAGGTTATATTCTTAAAAAAATAGAACCTAGTAATTATGTTGATAAAGTGTTTACTATTATTGTTATTGCTTGCAAATTTTATTGGAGCTGGTGAGTAAATAATTACTTACTGTTTATAAAATAATTATAATAATATGTTGGTAAAATAATTTATGTATAAATAAATAATTACAAAAACTTTAGGATGTACCTTCGGAGCTTCTTTGATAAAGCTAAAACTGTATTGTCTATTTATCATAATATTCTTCATTAAAATTGATTTTTTGAAAATTCTAATCGGTATCCTCAAAATTAGTACCTACCAAGTTACCTCCTAAGTACCTAGTGAATTATCTTGTCTATATTACTTCTTTACAAACAACCAAGGTTTTTTTTCCAATAGGAAGTGAGATACGTACTAGAAAAAAAAACACTATTGAATCGTAGATCAAGATCACCTTTGAAACATTTCTGTAGTTTTCTAATTAAAATTCGAATCATCTGAATTACAAAACTACCGATGATGTTTCACAAATATTTGAAATATCTGATTAACTAAAATACCTGCTGGCGTGGAAACCTAAAATAATTTTGGATTTTATCATGCATCATAATAATGATGCATGATAAATTGATAAAATCCAAAATTATTCTAATATATTATATTAGAATATTAATGAATTACTAGCAATAATTTATCTTGTTGTTCTCCATTGAATCCATGCTATCAGCCGGATGCCTGGTCTTGGCATGTCCTCGCATCACATTTCCGCCGTGGCATAGGAATGTTATGTGGGTGGAACTTTCGGTGACCTAAGCAGAAAACTTACAACAAAAAAATCACGCAGGGTTTCTCGTTGTACACTATTTATGAGTTTACAAGGGTTGTGTTGGTTACCTACGTCCTAGATCTTTGTTTCAACAAATAGCGATTCATGACGTACCAGGTCCAGACTAGCATTTCCTTTGTCATGGATGTTTAACAAAAGATTCGTTTTAGTGCTAGTGTCTCATGATATTATGCCTAAATAAAATTAAATACTTACCAAAATCAATCAATCTTAGCAAAAGCTAACAGGGGGCTAATTCTCGGGGCGATCTCGATCATTTTGAAATTTTATTTTATTGTTTCTTTTCTCAACCCCGCACTTTTTGTACGTTTTCCGTATATCGTAGCTGTCGAGGCTTTTACGAAGAGGTCGTTTATGAATTACTCAAGGAAATTATCCATTCCCCCTTCGAAAAGAAGCAATAAAATAATATTTCAAAATGATCGAGATCGGCTCGAGAATTAGCCCCCTGATGTGCTACATTTCACATCTATTATCACACATAAATTACAGATGTGTTAGAATATGAATTTCTACACCCATTTGGATCTTCTCAGTCAATCTGCCCGCATCCAAGGATAGAACACGGCAGGGTTCGTGTGAGGCAGAGATCTAGACTAGTCAAGTTTCAATGTGCCCCTCGTTACGAGTTAGTTGGAAACCGATATGCAACATGCAGGGATGGGCAATGGGATGTTCCTATGCCAGTTTGTGTCAGTAAGTAACTATATTATTTTAATGTGGTATGTGGAATGCGGTGTGGTATGTGTTGATGCATGATATTGTGTTTTCAGTTTTTATTTCGTCACGGCGCGGCCACTAAGTTGTTCGATTTCTAGACAAATTGATTTTTAATATTTATGGGCAATTAACATTGTACAGGGTGTATGTATACTTTCAACGTTTTAACTATAGTTGGCCATTAAACTGGTCATTAATTATGGCAAACTATATTAAAATGAAGAAAACTGTAGAATAACGGTAATGATAATAAAAAAACTATGAAATGCCTTTTTTATTCTTATTACGAAGTCTTCAGAAAATCAAATTGCTGCTAAAGAAATCGAACCACCTTAAGTGGTGATCATTAAGTTGTACGCATAAAGAAAGATAATGTACGTACGTCTTTAAGACGAAATATTGAACCACTTGAATCTGCTTTTTGTTGTGGAAATCAGTCGTGTTATTGGCACTAACCCTTACACTAATAAAATAATTTTATTAATAAGAGGGGTACCTAGCTTAGTGTCGTTATCGCACCAGCCATCATTACAAAATTCAGTTATAATGTTCCATTTCAGAACCAGGTTGTTTGCCCTTGCCTTCTACGTCCAATTCAATACAAGTAAGAGAGCACCGCGGTGCTTGGGTGGTGACTTTCTGCCTTCCTGGATTTAAGCATATAGGATCGTCGGCAGTTTATTGTGACGGGTACAGATGGAACGACACGGCAGGGGTTTGCGTTGGTAAGTCATTCAGTTTTCTCTAAAACCAATTGGTACCTATTAACTATTTCTTAAAAAAGTTTTTAAGGATTTTAGTAGTTTTATGTACCTGCAGGCAATGTAAATAATGATCATCAAACTTTGATTCTTACTACCGTTTTGGCTTCGCGGTCTGCCCTGCATATTCTGAACGGGTGTTGCAGAAATACAAAACGGCTCGTTCAGAACGAGTTGTGTTGCAGGAACCCGCTGGGCAGTAAGCACCTACTGTACCTATTTTTTTTTATCTAAGCGAAATAAGCGCTATATTGATTTCTACACCAAAATTACAATTACCCCAAATAATGGGTAATGGGAAGCCTGGCAATTTTCTCTGACGAATGAAGATTTGCGTCTTTCACTTCTGTCAATGTCATGTCACTGTTCATCAGACTGTGACGAGCGGGGCCTGGTTAATGTACGTACATTTAATGTGCCCCTGTTATAATAAAGCCACTTCAAAATAACACTTCTCCACCACTGAAATTGCTAAGGCCCAGTAGCAGTTCAATATTTCAATGTTATTATTGCTTATTTATCTAGTGATGGATAATTTCTCTAAAGGGACCCCTTTGAGGTTATTAGGATAAAAATAAGTAAACGGGCTCTAAATATGAATAATAAAAACATTGTGCAGTTAGGTACTTTTATAAAACACTAAGTAAAGTTCGTGTCAAAAGAGGTTTTAAAAGAGAGATTATCCTTGGAACCATTGTGCAAGAAACCTCAATAAACTAAATTAACGCTTCATGAGACGTAAAGCGTAAACATTTTTGCTATTTTGCCAACGTGTGTTGAATAACAATGAGCTTGTTCTAATAGAACAATAAATAATAAGTAGCAGGCGTTTTGGTGGCAAATAAGAAACAGTGATTGACAAAAGGTCAGCCGGTCTACTCTTGATCGCGATTCCGATCCCAATTTTAAGTTTTGACAGAACTCTGACAGAAAACCCTTGATTTCTGACAAAATTCCGGATTGGGATCGGAATCGCGTCTAAGGGTAGACCGGCAGGTCAATAATATTGCTACTCGTTATTTATTATAAGCTTATTGAATGTAAATTCATATAGGCGTAGCGTTCTAAACTCATTGTATGGGTTCTGTGCATTGGGCTGTACATTATCTCGACAAGAAAGAATGGGCGCCGTTTTCAATAATAATTTAACTTGTAAAATTAAATAAAACGTGTTTGAACGTAAACCTAGTTTTGTTTGTTTGTACCTATTGAATAGATAGTAAACTTTGTAACAATCAAAATAAGTGCATAATAGTATTCATGCCCAGTTTGTTTAAAAAAATATCTATAAATCTGTGTAGACACGTCTGAAAAAACGCCTCTGAGCTGCGATTTCGAAGATCCGAACATTTGTGGTTGGACCCAGGACGATGTTCACGATTTTGACTGGACACGCTGGAACAAGAAAACTCCCAGCTCTATGCTGTTAACAGGACCCTCCTACGACCATACATATGGAGCCTCAGGGCGAGGTAAATTTGGTAAGTCATTTGTTTCTACTTAAACTTGTAGAATCCAGCGTTTGTAGACTTCAAAATAAGAGCGGGTAGTGCGAAAATTTGAGATTTAAATCTAATGAAAATCGTATGTCAGCGTTAAATAGAATGTCATTTTAAATAGTATATTTTTTTAACACACTTAAATTCGAATTAATCTCAAATGTATAGTCTACAATTAGTCCATTTGCGGTTTTTAAAATGTCACTTAGTTATTTAGTTATGAATTTTTTTTTTTTCAAATCTCAAATTTTCGCACGACCCGCTCTTAATACATTTTAAAACTTCACTAGATACTCTCCTGCAACTTGTAGGAGAATCTACTTACAACCCGCAAAATAAGCTAATGTGGTTTGGTCCTTTGACGAACCATCAGCATTTCAAATAAACTTATAGTCTTCAATTCTTTACCCGCTAGACTTACATGATAGGCTAAAAATAAAAAAAACTCACATAATATTTATTACCACCAAGTTTGGTGAAGTTTACCAAGCTATAATCTAGGCTTGGTCACATGGAACTAGCACCTACCTACACATAATTGAAAAAGAATATGTCAATGTCAAAATCGAATTTTGAATTTGATTTTGACATTGACATAATTATCCTGATTCCAACCAATTGGTTACAAGCCTTGGAAAATATTCGAAGCTGATTGGTTGGGTTGGAATCAGAAGTTTAAGCTTGTTGGTCCCGATTGATAGTTTCTTGGTCGTAAGGCGGCAGGTTGCGAGGGTATTTATTTTTTTCAATACTCAATATATTTATTGCATACACATTGTTTAGTTTAGGTGTTTTCTTCATTCATATTTGTAAGTCTATCACATGGACCCTGTATAGGGTAAAGCAACATGGAGGTAGGCCAAGGTTTATAGACAGTAGAAAGGTAGGTATATATTATAGGTACACAATAGCGTTGCTAAAGTAATCAAGTTGGGTCGTTTTTGAGTACTCATAGTGGGGGTGAGCTTATAGCTCTCCAGTCGCACTCCGCTCTCTGTACCAATAGGACACTCTGGACACATCCACACATCCAGTGTGCGCGACATGCGCACACTATGACGCATCCGCAGCTATCCCCTCCGCGTATCGCTCAGCGCTAAAGTTATGTGCCGCTAGTTATACAAAATGTTCCCTTGCAGGTTACTACATGTATATTGAAAGTACTGCAATGTTTAAGAACGCCACTGCCCGGTTGCTCTCACCTGTCTACCAGCATGCATTAACTACTAATGGATGCTTCAGTTTCTACTACCATATGTTTGGAAAGTAAGTTAGTGTCTTTTTTGTACCAAACCGACCGATGCCGATTGCCAATAGAACAAACATATGGCACGTTTGATGTTAAGTGGTAACCATTGCTTCTTACAAAGCATTGAGAGCGCTGGTGGCCTAGTGGTAGCGGCCCCGTCTTCCAATTCTAAGGTCGTGGGTTCAAATCCAGTCGTGTACCAATGAGTTTTCTTCCCAAAAATGTATGTACACTATGCCAGTGCTCTCAAACGGTGAAGGAAAACATCGTGAGGAAACCGGCTTATTGTAGAACCTAAAAAGTTCGAAAATATGTGTCAAATGCACGAAAGGAGCCTCTTTGAGGCCCACTTAAAATCCTTTCACCACACTTGGTTCGAAAGAATCAGTGACACGATAAGGAGAAGACAAAGCATTGCCTCGTAGGTCACGAGTTTTTTAACCATTATAGTACTGGATTTTAGGGATATTGGAGGCCTGAGAGTATATCAGAAACCAGACAGCATCCAACTATATGACCTACTGAATACCACTAATGGTGACTCAAAGTACCTCTTGTTTCAAACATGGGGCAACAAGGGCGATGCATGGTATAGTGATGTGCTTCGGCTTATACCTATGGACGAAGACTTTCAGGTTAGATATAAATTAACAAGCTTACGTTTAGACTCCGATTACGTGGTGCCCAGAGTAAGGCTGCGTCCCCAGTATATAGGCAAACTGTTAGCGGCTGACTGAGTAAACAAACTGACGGCAAACTGCGTACAGTGAGCGCAAAACTAGCAAACTGTGAACACTCCATTTGAAATATATGGAAGGGCGTACTAAACCGATACGCCGCTAACTCAGTCGGCGGCTAACAGTTTGCCTACTGAGGACGCAGCCTAAGGCTTTTTGTGGTTAAGAAAGTATAGGTCGCGTCACGTAAAAAGAAGGCTGGAAAAGGGTGTGGTCGCGCATACAAAACCGGCACCTACTTGGTGGCAAAAAAAATAATGTGGCATGAAGTACGGGTTTTGTATGCGCTTAGTTACCCCTCCACCTTCTTCCAGGGTTCTCTTTACGTGACTATTTACTTTAAATAAAGCGTGTAATATTAAATGCCTTCGTTTTTAACCAACTTCAAAGAAAAAAGGAGTTGGTTCTCACTTAGGTTGTGTTTTTTTGTAAGTTTGTTATCGCCATCGTCAGATAAGAGACGATTTGAAAAAAAAATATCTGTAATATTATACTTCCTGATTGGTTGACTATTACGTCATTTAGGTATTAGCCGATTTGAAAAAATATTTTTTTATATGTAATGCTATAGTTAAATATTGGTCTCGTAGAAATTTAATCATAATCGGTTCAATCTATAATTTTAATTTCCAGATAGTGATTGAAGGAGTACGTGGCGCGACTTTTATAAGCGACATAGCTATTGACGACGTGTCTATTCTGCAAGGCGCCAACTGTACGGCCGCGCGACTAGTCGCCATAACGCCCCCAATAACTGATCAAAGTAAGTCGATATTTCACAAATTAAAAATGAATAAATATTGTGGAAAATCCACACAACAGTATCTAGCCCCAAATTAAGCGGAGCTTTGTATGATGGGAACCACATAGCTTACTACTTAAATATATTTTTTTGTAAATTCATTACTTAGAATAAAATATAACACCCAGACAGAGAACACACATCTGTGTTCAGCACACAAATATTTGTTCTTTTGGGGATCGAACCCACGACCTACAGCGCAGAAGGCAAAGCTACTATCAACTGAGCAGAGAGTCAGTCAAGTTATACGTTTTAGTTGGTACCTATTGGATAATTAAATCACTTCAAAGTTTTTAGTTCCATTTTATGAAACAAAATTACACTACTGTCGTACACTAGTGTAGAATATCAAAATAAACAAATATCTATTGAACCGGCGGCCTACGGCGCAGAAGGCAGGGTTACTATACTACCAATTGTGCTGAGAGGCTAATCAACTAACCTAACTAACACTATGGACTTCATAGTTGTCTAAATAAAGAATGTAATTATTATTATTTCTAGCAGTTGGTGACCGAGCTTCGCTCGGTATTTTTTATTGTTAATTTGTATTTTTAAGAAATCTCAATCAAGAGTCATATTATCTTTATTGGCTTATTCTTACTGAACAACGCCATCTGCTAGATATGCTTGCAGTTAGTTGCTCACAATCGTCAATAGATGGCAGGAGCAGTCACATATTCAGTTTATGTTTAATTATTGAATTCGGGGTGAAATAATCATTTTCTTAAAATGAATCCTAGCTAGATCAATTTATCGCCCCTGAAAACTCCTGTATACTAAATTTCGTGAAAATCGTTGGCGCAGTTTCCGAGATCCTAAATATATAATTATACAAGATTTTCTCGTTTAAAGGTATAAGATATAAGATAAGATAAGATAAAGATTTCTACTACTGCGATAAACAGTGAATCTTGTCTTACAGTGCAGACTTGTGCTGGTCGATGTGACGATACATTTGAGACCGCTAGCCTCTGCGGTTGCTCCATCCACTGTCTGCTATCCCAGAACTGCTGTCCTGACTTCCTCGATATCTGTCTTGATGGTGAAGGTAAATATTTTAATCACGAGTTTCCTTGTTCGTAACTAAATAAATAAATATTGAGGCAAATCACACAACACTCTAGCCCCAAACTAAGCAAAGCTTTTGAAACTTTCATGGGTTTTAACACTAATTTTATGAAACAACGAAATATTTACCATGATTAAATTTTGTTGAGTTGACTTCCGATATTTTGGCACAGTTGCATGCACCATGATCACGGTTGAACTGAAGTCCACGAGTAAAAGAAATGTTATTGGCAGATAAATCGATCTACCCTCTTTCGCACTCTTTTATTGGTTTCGAGACTACTATTGGTTCCATTCTCACTCTTTTCGCTAACAAAAAAAGTAAATAGGTAAAGCTAGCTTCTATTGGGAAGCAGATCGCTGATTAATAGGTACTAATTTTTTATTGGTAATAGAGGTGAGGATCGAACCCACGGCCTACCGCGCAGAAGGCAGGGTTACTAGTACTAGTACTAGTGAGGCCTATCGAACCGAACTAGTGGTGAATGAAGACATGATCCACTTGATTCTTGTCTTGCTTCGTAACCCGGTTACGAAATAAGAACTATAAGACATAAGTTTTATTAGTTCATAACCCGGATATGAACAGAGAACTGAATCAAATCAAATCAAAAGTTATTTATTTTGATGCCACACAACAACAATAGTATTACACAAGGATAAAGGAGAATAAAAGAACTGAACAACAACAGAACAAGGAGGAAGGAGACACCTTGTTGTCACCTGTATTATCATAGAAGAAATGTTATCTAATTTATTTACCGTAATTTAGCTTTACTCGCCTGGTAATTAAACTATTAAATTCGTGTTCAGAAACAAATTCCGCTTTTTCCCAACATGCAACTGGTATTCTTATAAATTCAAACACAAAATATTCAATTTTTTTATTCTTTTATTTAGCTAAATCTGATATACTCTGGAATAATTTAAGCTGAAAAGTGTTTTATCTTCGCAGAATCGGATCCAGTACCCAGTTCTACTGACACCCTCCCAGAAACCCAGAAACTGGTGGGAGAAACCACCACGGCCAAATCAACAACTCCTAGCACAACCACAACCAGAATAACTACAACCGCTAAACCAAATCCAAATACTAGTACTCCTAAACCAAATACAACTCCTAAACCAAATACTTCTCCTAAACCAAATACAACTTCTAAGCCAAATCCTTCTCCCAAACCAAATAGTTCTCCTAAGCCAAATACTTCTTCTAAGCCAAATACTACTCCCAAGCCAACTTCTTCTACTAAACCAAATGGTACTTCGACTGTTAAACCAAATATTTCTACACCAAAGCCAAATCCGACATTAAAACCAAGTACTACTCCTAAACCATTGACAACCACTACACTAGCTAAGTCGACTACAACAGCCAAAACGACTACAACTGTTAAAATCACGCCTTCAACATCTAGGACTACAACGCGCAAAGGAACAACTCCAAAGGCTACGACAACAGTTAAAATGGATGACAGTGAGATGGAAATAAAGAAAGAAGAAAAAGAAATTAATTTGAACAAGATGGCGTTGGCAAATTTAAAACCAAAGCAAAGTAAGTGATTTAATAGAATAGATTTTTTTTATTGCACACCTTACAAAACAATACTACAAGAGCAATTTAAGAGCAACAAAAGTTTAAGATATAAAAATTTTAGTTTTTATATCTTTGTTAGGTCACTAGTTCTTTCGAACCAGAGCGTGGTGAAAGGATTTTGAGTGCGCCTAAAAGAGGCGTCTTTTCTAACTTTACTGAACCGAGCAAAGCTTTTGTGGCATTGGTCAATTTTAAAAAGAACACATTATACGAAGTCCTATAAATACTTTATGTATTTACAAAAACATAAATAAAAATAAATGTTATGGACAATCCACCCAACACTATCTAGCCCCAAACTAAGCAGAGCTTGTGAGAACCAGATAGCTGATAAAGTACTTTTTGTTGATAAATACTTAAATGTCCTATGTATTCTACTCAAATCGAGCTCATGTCATAACTTTTAAATCCATAATGTTCTGTTGGTTTTTAATTTCTGTCCTTCTGTTTTTATCATTGTAATTATATACTTATGTATACTTATTTATGAATATTTTTTTCAGGTAAATCCAGTACATGGAAGACAACAGTTATAGTCATAACGTTGCTGGCTCTATCAGTGGCACTTGTCTTCATGGCTCTATCAGCGAGGACTGCCAGGGGACGACAAGCCATCGCCAGGTTTAGAGGACGGGCCAGTCATGACTCCGAAGTCCGGTACTTGAATGCGGCTACAGATGATGACCTGTGAAGTCTAGGCATGAGATCATTTAGTTTCTAAGCATTGTTAATGAAGTTTTGAGAATAATTCTATCAGTGGCTCTCGTCTCCCTGGCTCTAGCAGCGAGGACTGCCAGAGGACGACGAGCCATCGCCAGGTTTAGAGGACGGGTCAGTCATGACTCCGAAGTCCGGTACTTGAATGCGGCTACAGATGATGACCTGTGAAGTCTAGGCATGAGATCACTTAGTTTCTAAGCATTGTTAATGAAGTTTTGAGAATAATTCTATCAGTGGCTCTCGTCTCCCTGGCTCTAGCAGCGAGGACTGCCAGAGGACGACGAGCCATCGCCAGGTTTAGAGGACGGGTCAGTCATGACTCCGAAGTCCGGTACTTGAATGCGGCTACAGATGATGACCTGTGAAGTCTAGGCATGAGATCATTTAGTTTCTAAGCATTGTAAATGAAGTTTTTAGAATAATTCTATCAGTGGCTCTCGTCTCCCTGGCTCTAGCAGCGAGGACTGCCAGAGGACGACGAGCCATCGCCAGGTTTAGAGGACGGGCCAGTCATGACTCTGAAGTCCGATACCTGAATGCTGCTACTGATGCTGACCTGTGAAGTGTCTAGGCAGTGAATAATTTAGTTTCTAAGCATTGTTAATGAAGTTTTGAGAATAATTCTTTCAGTGGCTCTAGTTTTCCTGGTTCTAACAGCGAAAACCGCCAGGGGACGACAAGCCATCGCCAGGTTTAGAGGACAGGCCAGTCATGACTCCGAAGTCCGGTACCTGAATGCGGCTACTGATGATGACCTGTGAAGTGTCTAGGCAGTGAATAATTTAGTTTCTAAGCATTGTAAATGAAGTTTTGAGAATAATTTTATCAGTGGCTCTCGTCTTCCTGGCTCTAACAGCGAGGAGCGCCAGGGGATGACAAGACATCACCAAGAGGACGGGCCAGTCATGACTGCGAAGTCCGGTACCTTAGTATTAGTGTATAAAAATGGGATAATTTAGTTGCTATTGCTAAGCGTGTGATAAAATTGATTTGACTAATTTACCAGCTAGATCACAAAATGGTGAAATGAAATTATGAATCAGAAAATATTGATATGTACATTTTTACATGTGTACCTAGGTGTAAGCAGTAGGTATTTTGTTAAATTTAATTGGTGGAAAAGCTCAGCGCCATCTAGTCCCGAACCTCGCAAATATGTTTTCCCTGTGCAATAGGACTCCTCTAAAGTAAAATTGAAATAAGTTATAGATGAGAATAAAATTTTATGAAGAATTGCATAAGTTGTTTTCTTTGTACTCTTTATCTGTGCCCATAGTTCGAGGGGCTTTAGGTCTTTAAACTGAGGTAAACACTGCTTTTCATTACGAATACAAGGAAAGTCTGAGTTAGATGAACTCATTCTGTTCTATCATATCTCTGATATACGGAAGTTTAGACAAAACTCGAAAAAACAAATAGAGATCGGATTGCCGCTTTCCCGCCTATTTTGTTTTTTTCGTGGCCAGCCAACTATTCAGCCATCATTTTTTCTTGAAAAATTAATATACATTAATGTCCCTACCCTACCCTCACAAAGATTTGGAATATCTAGGGATTCAATAAATTGACGATGTTGCCTTATTATTGCCAACATATTCCAGCCGTAAGTATTATTTCTGAACTGGCAACTCAGTCATCAGTTCCCGATCAGCCAGTCGGAAACCCGCGGTTATACAAACGCGTGACCTCGATACACGAAGGCGCAGCCTTCGACTATCATATCGACCGGCGCCAGGCCTCCACCGCGCATGCCCTCAAATATGCGACAAAAGCCATAGCCTCCTGACGTTTCAGTGCTTTCAGTCCGATTACGCAAATCTACAAAAACTGAAAGATTATGTCTGTGTTGTGCTAGAGTTGACGGTGAGTTTTTATTCAATTATAATAACAAGATATCTCGGCTATTCTTAGGATTTTACCCCTTTTATGTAACGATGTTATTCTTGCATTATTTATGTGGATTTGTGCTGTAAAAACCTGTGAAATTACTTAATTTAAAAACAGAAATTCGAGAATAAAGGTAAGGCTTAACATTGATATGATATGAGAAATAGAGCTAAGTAATTCGTTTGAATAATTAATATGTCACCTAATTCTAAGAATATTTAAGTTTTGTGTATCTCGTATCACAAAAGTGTATTGATCAAACAGCTACCTAGGTATCTAGCTTAGTATGTATTGTGTGTATAGCTAGTAGGCATGACGAGATATACCTAGTACCTACTCGTTTTAACGGATGTTTCTCTACCAACCTTATCAAGTGGTAAGAGATAAGTTTAACTTAATTGAGGACTTGTTTTCGCGGTCGTTTGGAGTATTTATATGAAGGAAAAGTTACGTATTACAAGGTTTTAGATGCTAGTGGAATTGCCCGTGACTTCTTTCGCATTCTATATTTTTTTTCAACTGATCAAAGCAAGATCTCCCTTGAGAAATTAAATTGCGGAAATTCCCTATGATAGGATTTTTGTTAGATGTTTTGCTAGTGTTTACTTTTCGTAAGGTTGCGAATATGTTATTATTACAAAATTAAGGTTTCATTAATAACTATTTTTTTTTTATTATATACGTACATCATTCGAAATTCAATTCTTGACTACGAATGAAGTCTTTTTAAAGATTTTTGAAAACGAACATTTAAACTTAGAACTACGTAGGTACATATAATATTGAGCTAACTTAAATATTTTCAGTAGGTTGGTTGGTTAGGTAGACTCTACCAAGGTTTTATTCAAGACCTTGGAATGCCGTGTACGATAGGCACTTTGCAAGTACTTTTCAGCGTTTAATGTTTTGACCGACTTTTGAATTTAGTTCAATACGACTTTCCGTTCAAAATTTCCATTAGTTTATTAAGTACATACCTCTACTAATTCACGACTGTATCGGGTGTTTATTACGTAACTATTTTGGCTTTTAACGTAGGATACCTACTGTAAATAATATTGGGATGTGCCAAATATTTTTTAAAAGATGTGTGCCGCTCTTGGATACCCTGAAAGAGCTTTGAATATCACGAGATTTGAAGAGATTTATGTTGTGTCTCTGTGCATGTTGTGTTACGTATTTAGCATTGTTGGGTACAGTTATTGCGGGGTCGTCTTCCTGGAGGGAGCCAAAACGGGCCTTTTGATTTAATTTAATTTATTTAGATTGACCAACCTTTTAGAAGATTCAAAATAATCTTTGGTTTAATTAATCAAAGCAATCTTCTCTCGTGTTGTGTCACTTCTTTTGATCAAGTGAGTGTGGTGAAAAAAATATTTAAGGGCGCCTCAAAGAGGCTCCTTTCGTACGTTTTTTGTTCTATGCCATGCTGGTTGCCTTACGATGTTTTCCTTCACCGTTTGAGTAGTGCTCTATTTGACTACGACTAGACCAATAGGAAAGCAAATCTCTAAGGGTTTAAATATTATCTATAGGAAACTTTTAAAAGTAAGTATATTCGATACAAGATTTGAATAAGTCGGGTCTGAGTCGATACATGATATGATAGAGACATTGGGCCCTTATTCCGAAACAGGCTTGTGTCTGAGTCGGGGCTAAAGCACTCTCAAGCATTTTTTAATAGTTTTCCATTGAAAAATTACAAAAACTCTATGCTTGAAGCAGATTAGACAGAGAATCAGACTCAAGCACTGTTTCTGAATACGGCCCTTAAAGTACAGTGTGACATCAAACAAACAATCAGGGCTTAAGGTCAGCCTCTACTACACACCACCCTTTCGCATTATATATAGCTGTCATCTTACAGTTCCAAATTTAAATTCAAATAATTAATTGCATCTAAGTTTTTAGATACAGGTGATACAGTAGATTAGTTTCAAACGTAAATCCTGTTAGGGCAATTAATTTTCCTCTTGAACTTTGTAAAATATCAACGGCGAAGGGCTTGTCATATTCATATTCATTTATTCATGTCCTGTCTCCATAGACAGGACATGAATAAATAAAATCCAGAAATAAAAAAAACCAGGAAATAAATAATAAAATCCAGGAATAAATGATTTCCAGAAATTTGAGTAAAAAATACGCATACGCTTTTAAACTGACTTCTACGGATAACTCTGCGTTTGGTTCATCAGGCTCAACGTATGTAATTTATCATACATCAATCATTATCCATCAATCAACGGTATTTGTATGTGAATCAGTTGACAGCCACATAATACGGATCCATGCGTATACATGTAGTTATGCCTGAAAGGAATACCTACTAAACCGTACGCGCCTAATGAATTAGCTTGTACCGGGGTAGGTTTCTTTGTTTCTTTTACTAAGCTTAAGTATCTATTACCGGGCTCCTTAGGGCGATTACAAATTGAGCACATTTTCGGATTCTTATGAAACTCTACGTATATGTAATGTCACGCTTTTTAACCGACTTAAAATATAAAAGAAGGATGTTATCAATTCGTTTTCTTATGTTTTTCATTGCATAACTCCGCCTTTAGCAAATTATTTTTTTATCTGAAAGGTACACACAAATTGATCCCATTGAATCTAAATCGGTTTAATAGTTCTGCCATGAAGTCGGTTTCTCAAGATTTTGAAAGTTAACACTATAAGTTATTTAATTTTGTGATTATAGAAAAAAAAACATCGCGTATGCACAGTCTAACTATTAGCGGTAATACAAGAAGCATGTATTGTGTGCGCGAACTTTATTAGGGTCAATAAAAAAACGGTACCTTTCGGTAGCTTTCAGATTTACACCTTTTATGCCTCATTTTTTTCTTAAAAAATAATCAGGACATTTCATAGAATACCTACTGTAAATTAAATATCCTTCCACCAAGACAAAGTAAAAAGTTTGTTTATTCAGGGATACTTAGTAGTTAGATATCATAATACCGGATTAATAACAACTAAACAACATACTTAATAAACTTGAAAAAGTGTATTAAGAGACCGGCGGAAGGCGATTTTTCATACAAACGTAATACCAAAATTATTACTAGTTATGACAGATGTTCACTATATTATTGTAATAACTATATTCTTATAGTATTTATCTAGGTTCCTGAAGAGTTTTTATTTTAAATTTCTTACCTCAAATGAAATGAACACCAATCGCATTTTACACATTTTTTTCAATAAAAACTGTTCAGGAACCTAGATAAGTACTATACACATACAATAATTACAATAATATAGTGAAAATCTGCTTAAATTAGTAATCATTTTGGTATTACGTTTGTATGAAAACTCGCCCTCCGCTGGCCCCTTAAGTACTAACCACTTGTGACACTAAATCTATGTAGGTACTTTAACAGCCGTGCTAGTTAGACCCTGTGTTACGGCTGTGTTAAAGTGCTTAGTAAGTTGCGACCAGAATTCCGTCACTACGAGACTGAGATCCAGGCAGCTTCGGCAACTTTAAAGGTCACAACGAGACCTACTTCTAGTTTAACAGTAGACAAGTATTCTTAGCTTGGATCATAGATATCGATTTCAAGAATAACGATCTTATACTTTTGCTTTCTAAGCGAGTTCGTTTGAATTGGTAAGTTCTTAGGGCCGTATTCAGTAACAGTGTTTGAGTCTGAGTCGAGCCTCAACCATAGATTTTTGATATTTCAATTGCGAACTGTCAAAACATCTATGCTTGAGAGTGCTTGAGACCCAGACTCAAGCACTGTTTCTGAATACGGCCCTAAAGAACTCAGTTCCGTTACCAGTTCAAGCGAACTCGCTTAGAATACGAAAGTGGAAGAATGTTTTTCTTGAAATTATGAAACCTATGACCCAAATAAAAATAGTTATCCAACTACTGTTGAACTATAGAAGTACTGACATACGGGCCTTAAGGCTCGAACACACCTAGTTCGCTGGCGGTAGCGATCAGTGAAACGCTGTCAAATATCACTGTCAAATTTCAAATCTGACAGCGATATTTGACAGCGTTTCACTGATCGCTACCGCCAGCGAACTAGGTGTGCGCAGGCCTTTAGACCGCCAGTAGACCTCTTTCATGGTAGGTTTAACCAATCTGGCTGTGCCGTCCAAAGATTTTCGGAAACTCACCTAACATTTGAAGAGTAAATTTTGTTCCAGAATTGAATTTGTGCTTTTTAGCTGCGGTGATTGGGTACAAACTGATCCAAGTTTTTCGATTGTTTTCGATAGTAGTATTTATATATTTGTTCAACTTTTGTGTGTGTTTTCGTGTTCAAATTATAATAACTTGGAGGACGAAGATACTTCAGCTTTTGTTACAAAAATAGTTCTGAGCGTAGGTTTTATTCCTGACCGTTATTTTTCAGTTTTCTAGTATTCCTTAAATGCTGCGTAGGTAGTGGTAGTGGGTTGCGTTTCGGATGAAAAGCTGATAGTTCAAAAGTACGATACTTATACCTACGTGTGACAGTAGATAGTAATAAATTATTATCTATTATCTAGAGGCCGAAAGCCAACTAAACTGATTATAAAAACAAAAAACTTAAGAAACTTTGTGTTTGAACTTCATGGCCAAACGGCTGAATCGATTTGAATGGGATTTCTATAAAAAAAAATGTTTCTAAACCGCTCTTAAATTACGAAATTATGCAATAACGAACTAAAAATAAAACGGCAAAACCGATTTTGACTAAATTTGTATGGGACCAATCTGGAAGTATTATACTTTCATAAAAGAAGACTTATGAAATCGGTTCATAAATGAAGAAGTTATGCAATAACAACATTAAAAAATATACAAACGAATTGAGAACCTCCTCCTTTTTTATTTCAAGTCGGTTAATTCTGAAAACCCGTTGTCTTCACTGAATTATCCAGTTTTCCTTGTATCATATTTAGCCAAATTCCGCCTGAGGTTGTTTATGTAATTGTTTTAGTAATGATTTCTCTGTAGATTTAATTATTGTTGCCCCCGAAACTGAGTTAGCGACCGAATTTCGGCTAATTGGCTATATTGCTAATGGAGTTGGAGTACCAGGTCGCTTTCGGTACATGTTCTCACGTAGACATGGATGTCACATAAGGGCTTATTTTGTAAAAGTTTCATGGGTTAACATTTTGAATGAAAAACTACTTCAAATTATCTTTGCTCATTTTGAGACATTAAGGTATCTACAAAAAGTAAAGTAAGGTAAGGTATATTATGCAAAAACTATTTATTCCCTCATAAATGAAACTATTAAGGGTCCCTTTAAGCCCTGCGCACATCTAAGCGATCTGCGATGGCGATCTGTGAATCGCTGTCAAATATGACAGTGATATTTGAAAGCATTTCACTGATCGCCATCGCTTAGATGTGCGCAGGTCTTTACACACCAGTGAAAGCCCAATGGTATCGAACCAGTACCATTAGGTCAAAGTCAAGTCAAAATCAAATATGTATTTATTCAGTAGTCTCACAAAGAGCACTTTGAAACGCCTTAAAGCCAGTTCCACGCGACGGAGCCTATAGAAGAACAGGCAACAAACTACGGCTTGGTACAGGATATAAGCATCCGCACCGAATAGAAACCGTCTTCCATTATTCTGGAGCTGGCTAATAGTCAGAGGACTTTCTAAGTGATTCTTTACTATTGGTATTGGTCTATCTGTACCTTACGACGGTTGTGACCTCCGTTTTCAACTCTATACGTGTTAGCATTTCCAACTTTACAGTGTTTTCATCGATTTATACTTCACATGCACTATTATTAGTTACGGGAAATGTCAACCTACACAGCTCCTTCAGTTTCATGAATAACTGAACACACGTGCACACGCCACGATGCTATTAACTACCCTCATAAATACGAAAAAGCCACAATTAGGTCACCTAGCTTTTCTAGACTTTTAATTTATTTCATGACGATCTGGTGTGGCTGAAAAAGGGTACGTTTCGTTCATCCAAAACTTAACACAAAACACTAGCGTTTTGACAGTCACTTATAACATGTTATCGAAACATTTTATCAAAACATTTGCAAGCAAATCGAGTTTATCTCAATATGTATATAGCGAAACATTTATGTTGGAAACGCTATCTTCAACAAAACATGTTGCATGATTTATTAGATCAGTGACAAGTTGCGAAACAAAATAACAATGTTTTTGTTTTTAGGGGGAAACGCACCGTAAAGGCCTGCTCATATTTAGGCAATGGCAATTACGTGAAACGCTGTCAAATATGACAGCTATGTTTGACAGCGTTTCAGCTGATCGCCCGCACCAATGCTTAGAGACGTGGGATTCCCGCGAGATGAGTCGGTCATTTGTATTCAAAAAATCATTTACTTTATAACACATTTGCTCGTAAAAGGTCTCTATTTTCACCGATTTCAATATCGTAATGTATGTCATTACGCACTAGTGCGGTAATGTAATGTAAAACGCACGGGTTGCTTTTTAATAAGGTATAACGTACGGTCTATCCAGATGCTAAAAGTATGAAATGAAACTGAATGAAACCGAATGAAACTGCATGGAATCGAATGAAACTGAATAAAACCGAATGAAACTGCATGAAACCGAATCAACTTAATGAAACTGAATGAAACTGCATGAAACCGAATGAAACGGAATGAAACCGAATGATACCGAATGAAACCAAATGAAACTGAATGAAACCGAATGAAACTGAATGAAACCGAATAATACCGAATGATGCCGAATGAAAATGAATGAAACTGAATAAAACCGAATGAAACCGAATGAAACTGCATGAAACCGAATGAAACTGAATGAAACCAAATGAAACCGAATGATACCGAATGAAACTGAATGAAACTGAATGAAGCTGAATGAAACTGAATAAAACTGAATTAAAATGAATGAAACCGAATTAAACTGAATGAAACGGGATGAATTGGAATGAAATTAAATGAAATGACATTTACAATTATGTCATTCCATTTCATTTCAAATTCTCTAACTGCTTTAACAAGTGATAAACAATTTATTAGTTTATTTTTATTTATTTCCTCGCAAATGTGTTATAAAACCTCGTATGACATACGTGCGCTTTGAAAATTACAGCCTCTGCTTTCTTGTAGCCCTCGCCTACGGCTCGGGCTTCAATAACGCCACGGCTGTTATTTTCAACCTACCGCACTTATATCATAATGTACTATTACGAGTTGATTCAAAAGCGAAAAAGGTCAATACGTAGTCCCAACATTTTGACAAAAATAAGTGACTGTTAAGAGGTTGGAGTTGAGCTTGGATGAAGTACTTCAACTTTTCTATTGACCCGGTCCACCCTCTGGTGATTGATGTGCATTAAATAATTGAACGCCATGCCACTTAGGCACAACAAGGGCGGCAGTTTTACAGGCATTTTCAAAGCAGACGGCTGCGTTTGTTCTTTTGATATTTTATTTCGCTTGAGTAGGTTTTAAGTCTTCAAATCCGATTCATATAGGTAGTGGTTTATAGAAGTCGAAAGTTGGTAAGTGTTATCTGTATTGTGGAGACTTTCCCTTTGTCTTAAAAAAAAGGCGACATAATTTTCTAAATTATGTTTTCTAGAATAAGTCTGTAAATTGATGTTGGCAATGGCGATCTGTGAAAAGCTGTCAAATATGACAGCTATATTTGACAGTGTTTTAGCTGATTACCATCGCAATCGCCTAGATGTGCGCGGGCCTTTACTTCCATAGCAAGGCTTATACGGCCTTACTTTTATCAGTGTTTCTCCTATAATTTTCCTTTCTTTCTGAAAGATGATAAGAATACATTAATTTCTTCAGTATCAAACAACAAACAATACTAAAATAAGTTTATTCTCCCTTGACCGTGACCTAAAATATTCTAAAATGGGTCCTTAACTGGAAATGGCTCCCGTTTTATTATATCCAATTTCCAGTTGCGAGAAAGCCAAAATAGGATGGACTCGTTTCATTTAACTGTAATTTTATTCGCTTTGTTTGTAACTAGGGTGGATTAAGTAAAGTGAAGTCGTATTATTGCCATATTATTTTCTGCGTAGTTAATTAAATGTATTAAAATATAAAGACAGACTGGCCTCTCAGCTCAGATAGTGTAGCTCTGCCATCTGCGCCGTAGGTCGTGGGTTCGATCCCCACCGAGAAAAAATATTTGTGTGGTGAATGTATTGGTGTGATATTTGTTCTGTCTGTTATATTGTATTCTAAGTATGTATTCACTAAAAAAAAATGTATTCAAGTATCATCAGCTATTTTGTTCCCATAGTACAAGCTCTGCCTAGTTTGGGGTTGGGTAGTGTTGTGTGAGTTGGCCACAATATTTATATTTTTATAGGTACATATATTTTATATCAATGGGTCTGGATGTGGCTTTTGTAGCGCATATATTTCAAGGCTCTAATATAAATTTAATAGTCG
The DNA here is from genome assembly GCA_939531255.2 of Thera britannica. NCBI lineage: Eukaryota > Metazoa > Arthropoda > Insecta > Lepidoptera > Geometridae > Thera > Thera britannica. The sequence goes on from OW618037.2 coordinate 19,535,213, forward strand.
TGAGTCTATAGTATTTACTTTGAGATCGAAACCCACACGAAGTAGCATCAGTATCTACTCTATGCCGTACAGACATTAAATAAAATCCTGTCCATCCAAAGGTTGTCTGGAAGAGATCGCTTATAGCTATAAGACTGCCTGTTGTACTTCGCTATAGTTTTAGTATTTTCGTTAAATTTGTCCTATTCTTGTGGTGTACAATTAAGTATTATCTATCATTCTACAGACGCTTGTTTTGCATAAACAAGGTTGTCTATGTCGAAACAAACGAACCACTCAGGCTTCGTTTGTTTCGACATGGTTCCCATTGGGAGTTGTATTTTCATGGAAGGAAGCTCTATAATGTCAGTTTTATGGAAATAAAGGGCTTTTAACATTTATCATATCACTGCCCTTACTGCTCGGTTAGGACCTAGTAGCTCTGTTTCTACGCGTAGTTGGCTGTGTGCGTTCGATCCCTACTTAGGACAAAAACGATGATAAAATTAAATGCTTGTTCGAAATCTGGATGTTACAAGTTAAACAATTGGAATCTGGTTGGAACCAGTACGTGAAAATGTAGTGCGAACTGAGCTTAGTTTGAGGCTAGTTAGCGCTGTGAAATGTCCGGTAATAGTTACATTTCGTATAAACTGTGGTCACGTGCTGATGACGGACTTTCCAAATACATGGTTTCGTCATTGATAGTAAACTTACTTTGCTTACGTCATCATCGTCGTCAAAATGACGCCAGTACGCAGTTCTCTTCTGAGAATCACACACTTTCACTAAACGCGTGCTAAGACCTTACAAATAATACTTTGTTAAAATACCAATGAAATAACACAGCAAACCAAAAACGAACACTAGAAAATAATTAAAATAAATGAGCTATGTTGCTGTTATTACGTAAGCTAACTAACCGCTACACTAATGAGGGAGGTAAGCTAAAACTTACTCGTAACTCGGGCTACCTTTGTTATTCTCGTAATTACTATGCATAATTAATGGTTTAATTTAAAATTTGGCTCTAGCAAAATAACATTGTCAATTAGTCTCTTTGGTCGTTCCGTAGCGGTCATGTAGCTGAGCCGTAGTGTACCGTAGCTTATCCGTAGCCGCACCGTAGTGGCTCCGTAGCGGTCCTGTAGCTAAACCGTAGCTGAACCGTAGTCGCACCGCCATCCATAGCAGAACCGTAGCACGTCGTAGGTGAGATTATCTATGAAGTGCTACGGCTCTGATATGTCGTCGCTGAAGTAGGTACCTGCGTTCGTAGGAAATCTGTAGCCACGCTGTAGCTCCGTAGATCCAAGTCTTCTGTGATCATGACGGGCGATTTATCGACTGAAGGAGACTCGGGTTCGTTTCACGTTCACGTGAAACTGCGTTTCAAATTGATCTTTGTGAATTGAATACCTAAATGCTTCTAGACTTTTGCTGGCTCTGCAAATATTGGTGCCAATTCTTCTTCTGCTGGTGACATTGAATGCAGACGCGTTTTGTTATTAGACTGGTAGGCAAAGTGCAAATGCCTCATAGGACACGTTCTCGGTTCTCATGTTTAATATCTAGAGGGTTATATTATTGCGTGTTCTGGAACACACGCTATGGAACCAAGCCTGTAGTTTTTTACTTTTCCTATAAGGCTTGGCTTTGTGAAATTCACCCAGTTTTTAAAACGATTGTGATCTTTGTGACTATTCGGATGTTATCGATTCTAGGGCCATACCATCCTTATGGCGAACAAAGTTTTATTGCGAATTAATTCTTTGAATTGCTGTTATTGAATATTTACATTACCGGTCGTCGTGTTAAGGTTCATATTTGGCATTGCTGTAAAAGTTCAGGTAGCTGAATCGCAACAACTCTCCACAATACGGCCCCTTTTGAATGTGTAATATTTCACACGACGTAGCCGATCTGAAGTTGATAGGAAGCTACTAAACCTCTCGAATAGAAAGGGTGAAGGCCACTCACTCTCCGACAAGGTCAAAGATTTTGAATCAGAAACTGACTAGATCTTTTGCAAATAGGCTATAACTTATGTGAAGGTCGCGGAAGTCGGTGGATAGAGGAGGCGGGTATATTTTGTCCTGGTCATCAAATTAGGGAATTATGTATAATTTATTATGGTTATAAGTTGGAGGTTTGAGTTTCGATTTGACACTTGCCCAGTTTGCAGTAAGTGTAATTCGTTTTCTATGCGGAACCTATGATTACCTTAGGAAAAGGTAGGTGATCCTTTAAGAGTCCTGAGAACCTTACCAGCAGGTTTCTTATGTTCTTTTATTCCACAGTTTGAAAGAACTCTTTTCGATGGAATTATCGGAGCAAACAACCGAGTGATTGTTTTATTCTGTTGCCATCAAATATTTGATACTAACAAATAAAAGGTCCTAATAAGGAACAGCAATCATGTATCTTGTTACCATCATTTTTCGACCGCTATCTGTTCCTATCTTAGTTTCAAAAATAGAAGTTCCTATTCAAGAAAGAGGCTAGACGTGGTTTTAAACAAAAAATTGAAACTTGCAAATGGTTTTAAATGTTTTTGCTATCCTTACCCTCTCACAAAGTAGAGATAGCAGTAACATAAAATAGCAACACTTCCACATTTGCTCTCTGCTCTCACTGCATCATTAAAACGTAATTGTTCGCCGTGGCTTGGCTTTTATCTAGCGTAGGGATGACGCACCCTAATGTATCACTTTAAGTTTTACCCCTCTACTTTTTGTCTAAGTTTAGTAGATTTCTCCCTTGGCTTTGGACGCATGGAATACTTTATTGCACGTCACAGGTTTTAGATAGACAAGTATACGTAAAATATTGATGCATCTTAAATAGTATACCAGTTATTTTCATCCAAAGCGCTTCATATTATGCTATGCTATGCTTATTAAAAATAAAAAAAACACGTGGAAAATATTTTTTTTTTTTTTTTTTTTTTATGTAACTAGCTGATGGAACAAGCATGTGGCCCACCTGATGTTAAGTGGTAACCATCGCCTATAACAAAGCAATGCCTCGTAGGTCACGCACGTCAGGAACGCGCCCTACTATGCACCGCCCCGCGTCCATCAACCGGAGGCATACAGAATTGCGCAACCTTTCAACAGATTGTATTTGCCGAAGGCAAATATTCCACACACGATAAACCTCCTATTTTATTATAAGTAGGACTGCGTCGGAGAAAAACATGGCTGCTGTAACGAACAATACGACAATGTACGGCTCTAAGGATTGTTTGCAAAGCCCCAATCCTACGTAGAGTTGTATAAAATGTTGTCGGAAAACTCCTATTGTGTGTGGGAAAGTCACAAAGTAAAGATTTTTAGGTAAATCATAAATTATTCTACCCACATGATGGTAGCTTGACCGTACCACGATACACGCTAGACTATATTTAATGCTCTACAATCTTTTTATCACTGCTATTTTCAATTTTCCCCTTTTGTATTAATTAGTATTTCACTTATCAATTTTAATATTACAGTAAGTAAATAGTAGCAGTAAGTATTTGGTAGCCACTGAATTCGTCACAGCGTAGAGGCAAAGTAGACGTTCTAAAATCGATTATCAAAGCATCAAATTCATTTAAAAAACTGTCAAAAATATCAAAGCCGGACGGTTTCCACCTACACACACTACGCGTGTGGTTATTTTCCACGTATACCGTGACTTCTAATTTGATGTTTATCCAACTTCGCAGAATCCCAGAAAAACCTTACTTACTAACATCGCCGCAAATAAGTAAAGCAAAACATTTTGATGTGTTTTCTGAGAAATAATAAGGGCGTGGGCGTATTTTTGTTTATTTTTGCAAGAAGCTATTGAAATAGGCTTACCGATGACTGTTATAATCTCTTATGTACGGTCAACATTCCTCAGATTACTTGGATACATAAATAATACCTTACGGTAAACATTGCTCACATTACTTTGTTACATACTTATGTACGGTTTTTTTACAGATAGGTACATAAAAACGTTCAGTTATATATAGATAGTGTCAAACCATTAGAAACAAACAAGCTTATTATAATTGGCTGGTGACCTGAAATACGAACACAATTTTGATAAAGAAGAAAAAGTAAAGAAAGAAAGTAATTTTCTATTATGTCATTGTTATTATTACGCCCTTGTAATAATATAGAGGATGTGTTTGTATGTGAATAAATTGACGAACCACGAAAGCCTTCAATGGCAACCACCCCATAGTTAGAGGGTTCCGAGAACCTTTTACATTATTCATAGCTTTGTACATACCTACTCCACATACATTATTATGAATGCATGCGAGCGGCGAGATACTTATATGGCTGGATATACCAATTTGAATTACATCGCCTTGGGATAAAATTCAAAATTAAAGTGAATCAATTTCTCATAAGGGTATTGGCTGCGCATGAATCTGGATTGACATTATTTAGGAGTCTAGACAGGTTAGATTGGTTTGGAGTAATACTCTCTAATACTTCTACGATTAACGTTTAGCGTTTCAGTATGTTGTAATCAGTGATTTGGTACTAATTTGTTTGATAAGGATAATATTGGTAGAGTAAGCTTATAGAAATGAAGTGTACTTATTTGTGAATTGTATAATAAATTGTTATAATTATTAATTCTTTAATAGTTTTACTAGCAGATAATATCATGATCGTTTGCCATGATATAGCAAATTTAATCTTCGACGTGATACCAATTCATTGAAACGGTGAAGGAAAACCTCTTGAAAACTTAGGAACTTTAAGATTGTAGCGGTGGGGAAGAAAGTATTAGTGTTCAGCCATTCCTCTGCCTACCTTCTCAAAGAAGACCACATCTTGAACTTTGACCACGTCTTGAACATTAGAGATGATGGGGAAGTTTTACCTGACAGGGCGGTCATAATTATATGTATATAATTATTTATTATAATACTTATGATAAATATCTATATAAATCAATATTTGACCGCCAATGATATGAGTATAAAGAAAATATTTAATTTGATTCTAGAAACAGCAAAATGATCGACCCAAGCTCCTCTGAAGAAGACAGTGATGATGATCACAAGAAACAGCCCTCCAAAATGGTGGGGGGGAAGCGTAAGTCACTAGGTAACATCATCTCACTTACTCATTGCTTACACTAAGACGATAGAATTACGTCACTAGATGAAGCTTAGCATGAACTTAATCGATACAGAAGTTCAAGTAAAGTTTAGTGAATCAATGTAAAAGTGCTCATATTCCAGATCTTATAGTAGCAAAATTATCTTATTTAATCGTGTGTTAGCTTATGCAACTTTCTAGTTTTTAAGACTCTCGACTTTTGTATATGCATATTTTATGGATCTCGTGTCTGAATTTAAGATATATTATTATTATTATAAAATATGTTTTATTGTGTAGGTAATATCAAAAATAAGTTCTAGAATAAGAGCCAGCAGAATTTAAGATTTGACCCAACTGCTAGCAATTCTCAGTTCTGGAGAAATCGCATCACAAACATATTAGTTAGAATCTAGCATTGCATTTAGCACTGCCTATTGATGCATTTAGTTAAATTCGTTAGTTGAAAAAGCACTAGCAGCTATCTTCATCTCGTTGCAATACAATGTAATAACTAGTTGGCTTTATCAAGGATTCGTTGAAAAACGGAAATATATTACGTCTGAATTATCGGCAGACTAGTACATTATACTAGAATTAGCCAAAAACAAAGCTTGGAATTTGAATACTACTGACTCAAGCAGCAGTTTTAGACTCAAGAACTTTAACAATCAGCTGCTCCGAACCGAATCCCAGGGCTTTTGCCCAGCAGTAGAACGATATAGGCTAGAGGAAACAATATTTAAGCCACGGACGTTTGTCAAAAGTAGTCTGAAGTAAAACTAATAATTTATCGATTCAAACCATGAAATTGCGCAGTCATCCCTCCCGGATCGCTGGCTGGAGGACGTCCATCAGTTCGAGGGAAACCTGAACTCCCCCGGGGGTCCACAGCTGGCTTGCCTGGATCCATGCCGAAAGGTGAGTAATTCGTGCTCGTTTTTATATTTGACAGTGGTATTTTATGTATATTGTTTGTGTGTTACACGGCTTTGATTCCTCTGGGTACATTTTCGTAAGGATAAATATGTTTTGGTGTGCGATCATTTCTTTTCAGGTATTCCCATTTTGGTTGGTTTGTCTATTTTGCCCATGAAAATTTGCCACATGCTCTTCTAACACATGCCAGGTTTTGGTATTGACATATGACACCGCGTTAATTTCTGTCATGTTGATAAAACGCGAGGATTGCAAGAAAATAAAACTTACCTTATCCGTCAGAGTATATTATACCGAGATGACTGTTGAGTAGCATGGAAAGAATGCCGTTACAAAGCGACCTCTTTCCAGGTCCAAGTCCTCTCACAACAGCACCTCATGCGGCTTCCCTTCATCCAGCAACAAGGCAGAGAGAGGCAGCTGCGCTCGCGCCACCACCACATGCGTAAGTATTGCTACTGTCATAGTAAGACCTACTGATATCTCACGTCCATTACACTCATGGACCATTCTAGAAGCTGACGCTAGATATCAAGGCTTGAACGAGGCAATTTAAAGTGAAAACGAAGTCGATTTTTGTCGGCTGTAGTAGCACACTGTAAGTTTTGTATCACAAATAGAATGCCTTTCAAGCTTTACCAATTTATAGAACAAAAGAACATGGAAAATATTATTGCAAAGTGCGTCGTAGCTCGAGGAATGAACTAAAGGCCTGCGCACACCTAGTTCGCTGGCGGTAGCGATCAGTGAAACGCTGTCAAATATTCGCTGTCAAATCTCAAATCTGACAGCGATATTTGACAGCGTTTCACTGATCGCTACCGCCAGCGAACTAGGTGTGTTCGGGCCATAAGAAGTTGTCAAAGTTAGTATCGACGAGGACTGAACTAAGGGGAAGAAAAAAAAACAGAAAGAAAATACATTTATTTGACATAATAGGCCCCGACTCAGCTTTTTGCTGCCTGACAAGGCAGCTAAAGATGCGAAGGAAGCTATTGATGAAGCTCTGTAATTTGTAGTAAAGACTTTAGGCTATTAGAAAATCACGATAAAGATATAATAGACTGTAGTTTGCACTACATAACTAACAGTTCACATACATAGACTGGTACAAACCGACAACCAATAAAGGTAATACCTACCTAATATTATTCAATTGTATAAACAGCATTGTCGAAAATATTTTTGTATTGAAGTCTGTTTGTGTGCACCGAGCTCATATACATTGACGATATAATACTATCGATCGAGTAGATCGTTCCTTCGCAGGACGTCGACGGGCAGTGCCAGTTCTGGTGAGGCACCAGCACCGTCCCCAAGTCCATCTGCAGCCAGTCAGTCGGATAAAGATCAGGATCCACAGGTAAAACGTTTGTCAAGATATGAAGGTACATAATGATTTCCCAATATATTGATGGGATGTCGACGATAATGATATCTTTACTGTTGCTTTATTTATGTTGTCTATCAATAATAAAAATTTCGCCTATGTATGACACATACATCTAGTTTCTGCGGTGGTAAAAAAAGCTAAGCATGTACCCAACCCAAACATACTGTGGAAACAATATGTCATATAATTTCCACAGCATACGCTTATAATTCTCATTTTATAAATTGCTCTATAAATCTTGCCAATATGAAATACGAGCACTAGTAAATAGGCTGAACCGTAATGCCCGTTCATCATATGGCATGTTTGAAACCAATACTTCATTTACTTGGTAAAATAATTTTTACTTTTCAATGCTCAACATTAGTAGAGGGTTTAGCTTGGTTTAAGCAACATATGAAACGAGACTTGTGTTCAGTTTTCTTGTGATTAAAAAAGTAATACAAACCTTATTTTGGAGTGAAAAATCACTAAATTCTTATTCCAATAGTAACGTGTATGAGCTCTCTGTAAACTAGGTTTAATGTTCATTCAAACACAGGAAAAGATGGAAAAGTTGGAAGAGGACAAGAAGACACGTCTTCAACTCTACGTGTTCGTGTCTCGGTGCATTGCTCATCCGTTTAACGCCAAGCAGCCTACTGACATGACGAGACGACATACGAAGCTAACTCCTCATCAATTGGAGACAATTCAAGCTAGGTTTCAGGTACTGTGCACTTTCATGACCAAACTCTGTTTGTCTTATCTTTTATTACACCCTATATTTCCTCCTTCTCCTTACATGATCTGCTTAGATCATGAAAGTCGTGATCCCCTCTATGGATCACTTTATTTTTATTAATTACCAATGTGATGCCATCTTGGACTGTCGCCTATGACCCGTGTATAGCTTCATGGACTTTTACGTCAAGCATAGAGCAGTTTTTGTTGTAGATCCTCTACTTTTAATCCATGTTATTCCACTGCTGGGCAACGATATCTTCTACTTCTCTCATTATGTCTGTCTCTTCCACTATCGCCCGCTTTCAGAGACCACGTGACGATCGTTGTCAATCGATCAGGAAGCTTACTAATAATGTTTTCCAATTAAAATTTAGAAAGTGATTTCCACTCGTTCTAAGAGCTTATACTTTTCACAGGCTTTCCTCAAAGGAGAGACACAGATCCTGGCAGATGAAGCATTCCAAAACGCTGTCCAATCGTACCATGACGTTTTCTTGAAATCAGAGCGAGTAGAACAAATGGTGAAGTCCGGTGCCTGCTCTCATCACGACTTTAGGGAGGTCTTCAGAAACAACATCGAGAAAAGAGTCAGGTTTGAGATCTATGCAGTTCTTTCTAGAGTTAACGTGGTAAATTATTGCAATAATACCAATGAGATACGAAACCCAAGCAAGGAGTTTCCAGTCGATGAATAATACGCACAGTTGATGTTTTGACAGAACTCTAATCTTTCTATTGTTTCTTTTTACATTTTACAACGGTTCAACAGGTCTTTGCCAGAGATAGATGGACTTAGCAAAGAGACGGTGCTTTCATCCTGGATTGCCAAGTTCGACTGCATCATGAAGGGAACGGGTAAGAACACTAACACAAATACTTCTAAATAATTTGGCAACTTAGGAGCATCTAAAATGTATATAAAATAATATTTAAAAAATAACTTTGGACAGATTCGCATACCAGAAATATTAATGCCACTCTGATTAATGGTTTAAATGTTACAGCAAACAAATAAACGATGCTCATAAGTAAAACTTTAAAAGAAGTAAAAATGTTGATTGTTAGCAAAAATACAGAAAAAACTTGACCGCACATGAAAAGTTGCTAGTAGTAATTTGTTCTCCGAATATAATCAGTGTATTGCTGACAGTCAAGTTTTGTACTCAACAGCATGTTGCAGGCAATGTGTGTTCATCCAAAAGCTTGTGTTTGCAATGTGCTCCGAATGATTGTGTATAAAATGCTTGTCTAATGTTTTGTTCATTTAGTCCTGCTCTGCCCAAGGTAAGCTCCATTCTAAATGTTTTTTGTCCATAGTGATCCCCTTGAGATAACATCAAATGTAACTATTTGTAGGTAATCTTTGTTTTATTTTTGGTGTTTAGCTGCTTTCGTGTCCCTATTCCTGGTCGAAATCTGTAAAACACCCTAAATTTAAATTTGTCGTTCTGTTTATTCATAGATATTTAAATTTCTGATTAGAGACTTATCTTTTCATGTTTGAGTAATTAAATTATAATATTGGATACATTGAACATATATAACGGTGTTTTAAAATAATAATGTAGTGCCCCTTGTTCTGTGCAGTATTTTCAAAATGATCGAACTCTTGACTTTTGTAATTTGTTCCTTGTTTAGATTGTTTTCAAAACTCATAGTATCATTAATCTCATTAAAAGTTTAGTGGATTTGTGTAGTTCCTAACATTAAGTATTGTATCCTGATTATGTGTGTCGCCTGCATCTGTCTCACTATCTGTGTTTCTTTCCTTGTCTTTCACAACATGTCTCTCTCACACACCCGAACAGGAATAACAGGTATCACATGACAGATTTATTTTCATTATTTTTTTTATATTTTCTATACTTTTATCGCTTTAGTCACGTGTTGTTGCTTGGTTTTTGCTTATTCGTTCTTTTTATATTTTCTTATTGTTGTGTTTTATAAAATTCTTTCTTTCGAAAAGTTTATTTTTGATTATTTAGGTACTTTTTAAAACCAACTTATTTTATTCTTTTTTCGAAAATGACTTTATTACTTACCTACTCATAAAACACCCTTACCTGACTTGGATACTGGTCACTTCACTTCCAAACATGGGGACCTACAAGGCTTACAGAATTATTTTAATTACCTTGGTGATGTTTCTGACTTTACTCTTCTATGCGAGAGAGGTAAGAGCACTGCATGTTTTGGTGTTATTCGATGTTGCTATCGCTCTTTCTATTTCAGATACTGGAAAAGCCACCAGCCTCACTTAATTTATTATGTCACTACCATTGTTACCTACTGTGAACAGTGTTCTTGGAAATCCTACACTTGGTTCTTTATTTAATTGAGCACTTATGTACTTAGATATCAGTGCCACCCAATGATATTATTTAATATGATGATGTCGTACCACACTTAAATCCACTTTATCTACATGAAAGAATAAATAGGCCTTCATGTTTTTCTTTTCCAATACTTATGCAATTTATTCAATTGTTATGATATTATATTCTAAAAACTTAGGAACAGAAGTGTTTTAAAGAAAAACATGTCTGGGTCTTCTATTACCTTTGCAGCTTGAAACTTGGCGATCAATTAAATAAGACTAAATTCCTTTTACACATTAATTCGAAAAAACTAAGAAGAAGTAGGTACTTAAATATTTGTCTGATCCATATAAACTGTGCTCAAGTTAATAAACACGCAATATTAAGCTACAGAGAAGTTTATGATAGTTATAGATGACCCATTCAAGTTTCCTGCTTCCACTTCTGACAGAACCTCTTGGTCCTCAGGCATCCCCGGAGACGACGAAGCTAAGCGCCCCTCCAGAGCTCAGCAGCAAAGCCTGAACGCCGAATGCATCCTCAGCAAGGAACAGCTTTACGATATGTTCCAACAGATTCTGGGAGTCAAGAAGTTCGAACATCAGCTACTTTTCAATGCTTTACTGGTGAGTGATTTCGTAAGCCATGACAAGCGTTGAACTGGAGCAATAAAACCGGGAACCAAGTTACCGTCGGGACGTGTTTACTCAACAGTGGGGAAGGCAACTGGGCTTTGTGCATCTATTGTAATGTTTTTTTAATTGGATTATTTACACTGTTCTAGAACATTTTCAGAAATGTGAACCATGAGTTACCTCTCAAAAACCTTTTATGCAAAGATTTAGTAAAAACCTTGGTGTTTATAAGCATTATATTTAAAAATGTTTTATTTATTTGACAGCTTTGTTGTAGATACCTGCGTGATCCTTATTTTAGTACCTTATTGTAAATTCAGCATGATCTATATTTAAAATTCCTCTCCCGTACTTCAAACGTATATTTGCCTTTGTTGTTAACATCAGAATTAATTAACAGGCATAATTAAAACATGAGTTAGTCTTAGATAAATATTTATATTTACGATTACAAGGGTCTGAAGTTGAATAAATTCACACTAAGGTTAAATAATAACATGATTTATGCCTGCAAATCCCTTACCTTCATAAATGTATAAATTGGATAGATATGGCTAGCTGTAATTTTTAGCTTCTGCCCGCGCCTTTTCTATAGGTTCCCGAAAGCTATCATCTATCAATTTTATTTCTAGAAACAATTTAATTAGTTTTTTAAACAGAGCACACATTCTAACCTTGTCTTCCACATCCAAGGACCCCGAGCCAAAAGTTCCTCCATGGAAGATCTGAGTGATAGAACATGATCATGTGATGATGATATATTGTTTCTTTTGCAGCTGGATTCAGCTGATGAACAAGCTGCTGCTATAAGACGAGAACTGGATGGAAGAATGCAGAAAGTCAACGAAATGGAGAAGGTTTGATTTGAAATTATGAAATAAATATAAGTTGAAGATGTGACTTCTACACTATTAATTTCAAAAAATTTTGGGCTTAGGACCAGATAGCCAAATATCTTTACAATGAAAACATTGATGATAGAATTTCTGTTCTAGAATCGCAAGCTGATGCCAAAGTTCGTCTTGAAAGAGATGGAATCTCTGTACATAGAAGAACTGAAGTCTTCTATCAATCTCCTCATGGCGAACCTCGAGTCGCTCCCTGTGTCCAAGGGTGGAGCTGACTCCAAATATGGCCTACATAAAATCAAGCGGTATAATCACAGGTCAGTGTTAAATTGCCATCTATGTTAAATAACAACAGATTCTAGATAATGTGAGGATAATTCAATGTTTGAGTAAAAGATCGGAATTATATTGACAAAACAATATACCACAAGAAAAATGTTTTCTTAACATTAAAAACATTAAACATTACCAATTACATATAAGGCTCATGGATCTCTACTATTTTTGTCAGTATCTTTACGATGATTATATTCCCAAATCTCGAACTCTTTAAACATAAGAAACGATTTGAAATGATTAGTCTTTGTATATTGATCAAGTATGTGATCATCATTTCATTATTATTCGATGTGGTCAATATTGTCGCTAATTGATTGATCAATTGTGAAATTGTATAAGATTTTTTACCTACATTGCAAATGGTGCACCTGATAATTATTTCAAGGGATTAAATGTCTATAATTCGTACTATTGGTCAATCATTAAGTACCTACTAGATGCAAGTCTATGGATTTGGTTAAGTTTAAGTTATTCAAAATTCGTTACATTGTGAGCATCACTCTACATGACTTTACAAACATTGTCATCTCTCTTCTACAATTCGATGTTTTTTGTTGTTTATGATTTACCCTCTTCGCACTTAGGTTTGGTTATGTATCTTAACCCTATTGTTATATAGGTACCTATATTAGTCTGGATGTTTCGACATATACCCAATTATAACCAAAATATCCAAAACTCCATCGGCATTTAAATAGCATTGAATTCAAAAAGTAATTATATACACCATAAAAATTCTACGATCTAAAACAGTAAGAACCTCATCGTGAGAGAAAAAGTTATAGAGCAAGCGTATTGTAACTTCAGTAGTTTTTTAATCAAAGTTAGCTCTCTAAAGAAATATAAGTCGACATCATCCAGACACTTCTATTAAACTTCAACTTGTTCATTTTCTGTTTTGGTTTTTCTGTCCCTGGCACATATCCGGATGGTAAAATATAAAAGGAAGTACAAGTAATGAGTACAAAATTGATAACTTTGAGCACGTGTCTTGTGTAGAGGGACCCCTACACTCTCCTAGCCTGAATAATGAATTTTCGAATTCTAGTGTTGTTATTTGGCCACTGTAGAACTAGAAAAACAGTAGATTTGAGCTTCTAGCTAACGTAAATCCCTTTGTAGACGTAATTGAAAGTGGTCTTCACTATAAATAAGTGAAAAATGACAAGGCAAGATTTAATCCAGCTTCCACTACACTGCCAGAAAATATAAAGCTTATAGAAACTATAATAGTAGAACCAAGTAATTTTAATATAGACAGTATAGCTACAATAACACCTAAAAGGCTTAGCGTAAATCTAATGATATACAAACAAATAATAGAGAGAAGGCTTCTAAAACACAGCTTTATATGTTTTTGTTTCACTTTATTTTCTTCATTTATCTTTCATCTTACTACTTTCAATATAATAACAAAAGCTTTAAGCTTATAAAAAGCTTCGCTTTATAACACTATTATATTTCATCAACATTTTCATCACATTTATTTTATTAATACACAAAACGATTTGTATAGTTTTGTTTATTACAAAATAGTACGATCGTAGTAATACAATCATCTTTCACAATTTTATACCACACAGAATTCCGTTTTACTATAGTATTAATGCTGCTTGTTGCAGTCTTTGTAATATTTCCTTTCTGTATGCTTAATCATTCTTGGTATCGGTAATGGTTCCTTAATATACCACCATGCATTTTGTCCTACTGGCTTGTGAATGTCGGTCCAAACATTGCTTGATTTACCCAAACAACCAAAATTTCATAATTCCTAATGATTGTAACAACCCCCCTAACATTTTAAAAACATTGACCAACGTAAAACATTGTAATTGTGAACTGTTTGTATGTTTCTATATCTTTGTGAACGTAAATCTTGTATTATGGGACATTATTCTTTATATTAACTTTAAAACTGTGAATATTTGTAATATATAAAATTTCGCTCTTATATTCGGAAAATTTACATACTATCATGACTAAATTAAACGGGATTTGATTGAATTGTTTGATAATATCTATTTAAATTCCAAATGTGTATGGTGGTGGTTTTTGATGCTGTGGATGGTTTTGGAAGATAGATCAAATGCAGGGCCAGACCCGAGTCCAAGACTGAGTAAGCAGCTATGTTTCAGATCCCAAGGGTCTCTCGCGAACAAGCTCACAGGCGAAGAGAGTGGTGACGCTGACACTCAACTCACCAAAATGGATGTTGTCCTTACTTTCCAGATTGAGGTATGGTGACTTGCTGATAGCATAAAAGGAGGAGAAAAGACGATTTTATAAAATCGTGTTAGTTTTGCAGGTTTTTTAGCCATACATTATAAAAGAGACCATGCTATGAGGGTGCTAATTAATTATGGATCAAGTTGATGAAGATATTTAAGAATTGCAGCGACATTGGTTCATTTATTTGGTCACGAAATAAAATATTTATTTTTGATTTGTAATGATTTAACAACTTTTATTTGGCATATGACTATTTGCACATACCTTTCTCATCATCTTTTTCATCATCTGAATTGTAGGTGGTTGTAATGGAAGTGAAGGGTCTGAAGTCTCTAGCGCCGAATAGGATAGTTTACTGCACTATGGAAGTAGAAGGCGGTGATAAGCTGCAGACGGACCAGGCAGAAGCATCAAAACCTATGTAAGTATTCGAAAATCTATACCACTTTTTCTACTAAAAGTATAGCATGGCCCATGCATTTTATAGAAAAATCAAAGGACTCAAGTGAAGAACTGGTTATATTTGCAATATCGCAGCCTGAAGAAGTCTAGTGTCTATTAGCTAGTATATTATATTTCCAGGGTTCAGTCATTTGACTATTAAGCTTAGAGTATGGTGTTGGTGCTTGGGAGTTCATCTTGCTAAACAATATACCAGATACTTGTCAAGGGCAAGCTTTCACCCATGCCCTTATGCATGAAGAAAATAAGGGCATCGGTGAAAGCTTGCCCCTAACGCTGTTTAAAATATCTCATGATCATATTACTTACCAACTCATATCTGGTTGATACTATCAAAAATTCAGGTGGGACACGCAAGGAGACTTCAGTACGACACAGCCTCTTCCAGCTGTGAAGATCAAACTGTACACTGAAAATCCTGGGGTCCTGGCGCTGGAAGACAAAGAGTTAGGCAAGGTTTTGCTAAGGCCTACTCCTCTTTCTAGTAAGGTAAGAAATATCATAATTTAGGCAAGGTTTTACTAGGTGGTGGGTGCAGCAAGAGTCTGTCTCGGTGGGTACTTTGGTGCCGTTGTGCCACTCGAACTGACGACGCATCCTTAAAAATAATTCCAGGTACCAGAATGGCATCGAATGACGGTGCCCAAAAACCTACCAGATCAGGACCTCAGAATCAAGATTGCCTGCCGTATGGACAAACCCCTGAACATGAAGCATTGCGGGTAAATATGTTTTTACGTGGTAGAGCAGGAAATCTTAATTTGATCATCGTACACTCATTTGAACACAGGGCAAGACTTGTATTTGTTACTGTTCTTGATCTTTAGCCTATTTCATATTCTGTTCCAGTTACCTCCACGTGATTGGTCGGTCGGTATGGCGCAAATGGAAGCGTCGGTACATGGTCCTTGTGCAAGTTAGTCAGTATACCTTCGCACTGTGCTCGTACAAGGACAAGAAGTCTGAGCCAGCTGAGATGATGCAACTAGATGGATTCACCGTCGATTATATTGAGCTGGCTAGCGGTTTGTAGAATTGATTAAACCGTCCATAATTGCGTTTTTGTGGCTTGACTCCACACCAAAAGGTCATGCTATCTGGTACATGTTAGGCTAATCATTAATAACTTATCTCTCTTTCCAGCTCAACTCATCGTCAGCCAAGGTACGAGTATGTTTCGCACTTTTTACACCCTTTGTGAAATTATCTCCCAAAATTCGCTTTGCTAACTTTTGTATAATTTTCAGAGTTAGAGGGTGCGAAGCATTTTATGAACGCCGTCCGTGATGGAGAGTCTGTGTTGATGGGTGTGACGGATGAGAATGAATGCCATCTATGGGTGATGGCTCTGTATAGGGCCACGGGGCAGAGTCACAAGCCTACGCCGCCTACGACTTCGGACACACATCACAAGATTATGGGAGGTAAGAGACCTGAGCTTTGAAGCTTTTAGTAAAGCCCAGAAAACCCAATTCACCAAGAAAATAAAGAGCCTGATTCATAGGTCTCTGGTGCGCTACTATTTGTAGACATACGCCCCAATAGGTTTCCAGAACAAACGGTTTTGACCCATCTGGCTATCTGGAATGGCTCAAAACTTCTTAATTCTATCGTTGCACTCAAGTTGTTTCATTCGGGTTTTTAGTTGGCAAAAACCTTGCAAAATTATCTTTCCACTTCTTTCAGATGCAGACAAAGCCCGCAAGCACGGTATGGAAGACTATATTCAAGCAGATCCGTGCAAATACGACCACCACCAACTGTTCTGCACGTTACAATCGCTGACGCTGAAGTATCGCCTCCAGGATCCTTACTGTTCTCTGGTGAGTTTACACTAGGCCCTTGAAACACCAGAAGTATAACGTTGACAACAGAAGATGATTATTTGCTAACTCGTAATTTCATTTGATATAGTGCCCTATAGCACGCAATAATGTATTCTCGGTCCTGCTTGGGAGAAGAAATACTAGCACTGTGATCTCATTATGACTGCTACAAATTATTTCAGGGTCTGTTTTTTTTTAAATTTAAAGTTCTAATTAATCAATATTGTGTACGCAATGCCGTTGTTCTCAAACTATGTATCACAATCGGACGGCATATAGACTTCAATGAGGTCGTGTATGTGTTAATGTTTGAACGTAGCCCAAATTTTTGGTACTTCCTATCAGAGATTAAGGCATTTTTTCCATCTGTTAGTATTTTATCAACCAACTTTATCTTTTCCAGGGTTGGTTCTCTCCCGGCCAAGTCTTCGTCCTTGATGAGTACTGCGCCCGGTATGGAGTCCGGGGGTGCTACCGCCATCTATGTTACCTCTCTGATCTTCTGGACGTCGCTGAAAGCTCTCAACAGACGGTTGACCCCACGCTGATGCATTACAGCTTCGCCTTCTGCGCCAGCCATGTTCATGGCAATAGGTAAGTTATTTGTTATTGAAAAGAAACGTCATTTATAAAACGTTAAAGATGACGAATAGAGAAGATTAATAGGTTAAGAACGCAAGAATAAGTGTGAACAAAACACAATATCTTTTACATCTCTTTGGAGGAAGCTTGTAGCGAGATTATTGAAATGATGGACTTCGTTTAGAAGTTGAACTTTTTCCAATAATTATAAACCTACAGGTTGATTTTTGGAAGTGAATCCAAAATAATGAAATAAACAAGGTTGGTACTTGCATTTCCCTATGTGTTAATTTGGTGTTGTGCAAGGACGTGCATTAGGCCCCTTACTAAATATGCTTTGTAAATATAAACCTAGCGGTCTCTATAACTTTACGAATGTATGTAATTATAGATGCAATGAGTAGAAACCTATTTTAGATAATCCTAAAAAACAAAGACATAGAATGCCGGGAATTTTGAATTTTAAGATGATATCTACCATGCATGAAGATGAAATCGACCTATTTACTTAATTTCGTAAACTTGTACTTGCGCTAAATAAACATTTTTTATGCAGGTACCTGCTGTCTCGCTAGGTACCCAGTCAACCTAAAGTTATGAGACTGAGATCAATTAAAATCAATGTTATTGAGTTTGTATATTATTATAGCTCCGCCTCTTTCTATAACACGTCTATGGAATGTTTCACATGAATGTTGTGTTTCCTAACGATACCCAACTCAGTTCCTTTCTAACTAACCTATGAACGAATCAATGTGCTTATACCTGTGCCTGCTAACCTTTACTAATGTATTTTCCGGACTTTTGGGGATAGCAGTCTAAAGTCATAACACCATCTTTATACGGTGATTTGACCTGAAACCTGAAGTGGCATTCATGTTACGTTAAGTCAAACTGGATCATAATAATCTTATCAAACTAGTATAATATTGTCATCGGTCCTCGATAAATATACAAAGTTTGAATGAAATCTGGCCGTCTACAGTGGGTCAAAATCGCGCCCTAAGGAGTTGGTTACAAACATACAAACATGCAAGTAAAGCTAATATTAAGCGTGTAAAAATGCATGATTTCTTTAATTGCGAACAATATTTTATATTCCAAATTAATTTAAATATATACTGATTGAAACGGAATTATGACAAAATTTTGAAATAATATCAATGCTGCCTGAAGCAAAATCATAACAAAGGCAGTGCAACTTGTAAATATATGTAATATCAAAGAAAGAAGACTAAAAGCTGCTACCCTCAAATTCCCCCTAACCTGCTTGTGCCCTACTAGAGTAAGCCCCACAGTGCAGTGGTTCACAGTGGTGCGACGTTGCCTGGCAGGCCCGATGGAGTCGGCAGTATCACGGTGCTGGAAAAGGAGAAGTTTGCGGAGATCAAGGAAAGGCTGAGGTGTCTACTGCAAGAGCAGATCACCAACTTCAGATACGCGTTTCCATTCGGCCGGCCTGAAGGCGCGTTGAAGGTAACGAACAGAAATAGGCTTGTCAAAACCAACCTCCGATCGTTCAAAGCCAACTGCATAAATCGTTTATTCAGTTGTATGACAAGGATCACTTTGAACGTCCTAAAGCTAGGTGAGTCGAGCTGCTATTTCCACGCGACCAAGCCTAGAAGAATAGGCAACGAACTACGGCTCCGTTCCAACCAATTTATCAACCACTTAACCACGTTTTTCCGTTAGTCAAACTACGGCATTTGCCGCGTTACTTTAATGAATCAGTAGATTGATAAAAGTAAAAACATTGGGGACATTGTTAGCAGTGTAAAAACAGTAAACGGCAAATAAATTCGCACCGTTGAAAAATTCTACTCACTTGCCTATCTTATGGCCTTTTTGACGTCTGTATGCATTGGTAATGTCACTGATATATACCTAGGTTTACTAGCTATAAGAAGACAAGTGAATGTACTTCTTGGCACGCAGTTTTATTTGGCCGGAACTCGGAACTCATAGCAATCGATTAGCCAACTGGTAGGAAACAATGGGATTTGATTATAAAGCTAAGGACTAAAATCCAATTCAGCACATCCCTGCAGATAGAGAGGTATAACGGTTCCTCATCTCTTCCAGGCAACGCTATCACTGCTTGAGCGGGTCCTGATGAAGGATATATCGACGCCCATACCGACAGAAGACGTCCGAACGATGATACAGACGAGCTTAGAAAACGCAGCCTTGTTGAACTACTCACAGCTAAGTCAGAAGGCTCATATCGAAGGTTCGTACAACCTCTAGACTTACATGCAAACACACAAACAAATAAAATTTAAATTTGCTATCGATGCAGGAAACGCTTCGCACACTCAGTCAATGAAACTAAAACCATGGCTATGATCAAAAAGTAGAAAACCTGAGGAAGGTTTTCGGGATCATAGGCAAATTAGATGAACTAAAATAAATCAAATATTTACAAAACACTCTTCAGCGAATAAGAAATGAACCAGATATGTTTGAACATTATTATACTATTTAATTTATATTTTTTAGATGATCTAAGAGGTGAAGCAATGGTGACCCCAGCAAAGAAGCTAGAAGACTTGATACACCTAGCAGAATTGTGTGTAGATCTCTTGCAGCAAAACGAAGAACACTACGCTGAGGTAAATTGCTTAGAGAAGTGCTTACCGTATAATTATATTTACTACATGGAGTATAATATTTCAAGTATTTGAGATTTAGTTCAAATATCCTGTGATGTTATGCTCCTGTTGTTTTATATCTATGTCTGTGTCAATATTCAATGTTGTAACTTTGTGTGGCAAAACGTTTCAAAGATTTAGAAAAATATGTGGTTTTTTAATTACTAGAATTTCCGGTCCTATTTAGTTTTAGGATTTTTTTGTCTAGGCCAAGATTGTGATAATTTCCAAATTTAAATCTATATAAATAATTTCTATATTAATCATTATTAATTCTCGGTGTGATGTTTAAGATTTGAAATCGAGAATTTGTATCTTTTAAATGTTTTACCAAAATCTTAATGTTTCAATATGAATACGTATAGCACCCTACTCTCCTGTCGCTATTAGTGTGGGGAATGATCCGGCGTATGTTTATGTTCTCCTTAAACTGAGTTGGAAGATCTTTCTTCATAATATTTATCAATATTATTCAGTTATTGATCAGTCAATTCAGTTTGTGCACAGTGGAATCTTTAAAATGTTTGCTAAGCTTGATTTCGCTGTGTGCATTGGTATTAGAATTTGAAAGTGTATTTTATTTTCCTGGTATTATATTCTGTGTCGCTTCGTTAGTAAGTGAATATACTATTTTATCTATAATAAATATTGGCTCACTTATAGAGTTGGTGTCACAGTAAATGGTTAGAGTTCTCTTGTAGTCATATCTTTGTGATGTAGGTATCTGTGTATATTTCCTTACTAACACTGAATGTCCGCATAATAACTAAAAAATTATATTCCACTTCTATCTTATATTTTGTCTCTCCGCAGGTTTATAACACAAAACCGGATTCTAGCGGTCAACCAAATGTAACTACTCATTTAAGCTCGGCTGGTTAAATCACTTGTTGATCGTTCACTTGATATTGATCATACTTCACTCTGGTTTGATCACGAAGGAGTAGACTTGATGATAGTATAAAACCGCTTGGGCAAATGCTTAGATGTTCAAAGCATTGCATGGATTTTTCTCTAGAAAAATAATTAGATAAAAATTAAATCAAACTTTTCATTCTAGGCTTAGTTTGCTAAATTTTTTGAAATCATTTATGGTAACAACGTTATTGGCAGGTTTTTTTGAAAGTAATGTCTTCAATGAAAAGTATAAAAGTAATAAAGCAGTCTACTCCACGTTTTACATTCACAAACAATAAGAAATTACTAGCTTACATTAACATAAAACTAAAACGTTCAGCACATAACACTAAAATTAGCTTTATGTAGAATGCTAATCTATTTCAAGAAACATAGTGCTTTCACTTAAAATATAGACACATAGACAAACAAATAGGTGCACACACTTTGAAAACAAACCAAACATTGAAATCTTTACTTTATTACAGCTTATAGTTAAAAGTAGGTAGTTTGTGCTTTATTCCTTTTGTGAATTTTCGCATGAATAGTTTTCTAAATTCTTATAAACAGTTTTAACATAAGTTATACTTACGTTTGGCAAAATACTGGAAGTTGATTTATCTGTACGTTCTCTCAATGTTTTGCTCTGCTAAGTCACACATTCCAAATAATAAAATATAATGCTTGGGCTATAATTGAATTAAATTGACTCCTAGAATTTACAAGACGAAGTAATTTATCGACAACAAGTTGAAAAATCAAAAAAATTACCTCTGGGACGTTGCTGTTAATATTTTGGCGATTTAAATTATTAAAATCAATAAATCACTAAAATGAACATACACAAAACAACTCGCATTGATATTTAAGTTGATCACAGCCATACCAATTCCCAAATTCCTGTTCTCAGGCCTTCGCGTGGTTTTCGGAACTGCTAGTGGAGCATGCTGAGATTTTCTGGGGGCTGTTCGCTGTGGACATGGATAGGGTGCTGACGGAACAAGCTCCAGACACCTGGGATTCCTTCCCGCTGTTCCAGATCCTAAACGATTACCTGAGACTGGATGGTGAGTTGAGTGATCGTATGAAGTAAGTTAACAGGCTTTTTCTTTTCTGGACGAGTTGGTTTTCTTTTTGCAGCAGCGATGAGTTTTTACGCATCTGGAATTGCAACATTATATTTGGCAACCGCAAAAAGTAATGTTGCAATGTTCGATCGTGCACCAATTTCCTTCCTACCACTGAATGTAGAGTTTTCTTTTTTGCGATTACATCTTTTATTTCACCAGTTTTATTTTATTTATTTCGACAGAATCTGAACTTATATATTTCTGTAATAGAACTTAATATCCCTCCAGAGAACCTGAAGGGGGGACGGTTTCATGATCATTTGAGGGATACCTTCGCGCCGCTGGTCGTGCGATATGTGGACCTGATGGAGTCTTCTATAGCCCAGTCCTTGCATAAAGGATTTGAGAAGGAGAAATGGGAGATTAAAGGGTAAGAAGTAAAAAGCACCTGCTTTAAGATTATCTGACGTTATTCGGAATGTCACAACCGATGGGACTCCGAACGAAATACTCCAAAATCTGAGTTTACCTATCATACGATCTTACAATCGCGTTTTTGGCTTAACGACCTAATAATTATGGCTCATCCACACAACATTGGTGGATTTGATTGGACGATTCGTCAAGGTTTTGTAGGAGACTGCTTATTCTCGTATGTCTGCAAAATACAAAATCTTGGCGAATGGTGAATGACCGATGTTTGAGTGAGCAAAGTCGGTACTTCAAACTGTGGTTGGTTATACCAGATTGTAACAAAGACTATGGTTTCCAGCAACGGCTGCTCAACCAGTGAAGAGCTGTTCTGGAAGCTGGACGCGCTGCAATGCTTTATCCGAGACCTGCATTGGCCGGAGCCTGACTTCCGCATACACCTCGAGCAGAGACTCAAGCTAATGGCGAGCGACATGATAGAGGGATGCATACAGAAGACTGAGTCCTCATTCCAGGTTGGAAAATTTAGGCTGACTTTTTTATCATAATAAGTAGCTTAT
Organism: Thera britannica; assembly: GCA_939531255.2. Classification (NCBI taxonomy): domain Eukaryota; kingdom Metazoa; phylum Arthropoda; class Insecta; order Lepidoptera; family Geometridae; genus Thera; species Thera britannica. Next base: position 19,558,198 of record OW618037.2, read on the forward strand.
TTCTAAACTAATTACACGACACTTGTGTTTTAGAAAAAACTTTAAACGAAGGGCACCTTTTTCTTCCTGTCTTTATCCCACTTCATGTGGGGTAGCCACAACATGTCTTCCTCCTCTGTCAGCCGTCATCTCTGCATTCAATTCTCTCTTATCCATGTCATCTTTCACACAGTTCATCCATGTTTTATGTATAGTCTACCTCTACTCACATAACCATCCACACTCTATTCTACTCATCGCTCTCCCAAAACGAAGAGTAGGTCATTACATACTTTGAAGAAAAACAAAGAAACTATGTCATCTCGCTTTTGATTCTTCTGACTAGGGAATGAGAATGGCTATAATTATGGAATGTTGGCCAAACCATGTTCTTAGCTTGCTCTTGCTCTATTTAAAAATCTGACTCTGCAGCGTCCAAGTGCCTAATAGAGTTTCGTCAGTAGAGCTACGTCATCAAAGATACGTACTGAAGTCCTTTTATTTCACGGCTACCTCCTCGTCTTCCAGTCTTGGCTGAAGAAGAGCGTCACCTTCATGTCGACGGATTACATCCTACCAGCAGAGACTTGTGCGATGGTCAACGTGGCACTCGACTCAAAGAACCAAGCCCTCAAGCTGTGCGCCGTCGATGGAGTAGATGTCGTAAGTTTCAAACACTTTTCTGAAACATTCTGGTGCTTATATCAAGTAGTATTTATTACGGAAATTAATCCATAATTTGTTAGCTGGTATGACTGGATTTTATTATATTACAAATCGTTTTTCTTAGAAATAACGTTCAAATATGAATTACATAATGATGAAATATGATTATTTTTTTCGATCTTAGTTGCTCACAATCGCCAATAGATGTCAGGAACAGTCAATATTCAGGAAACTGAATATATTTCGTTTGATTATTGCAAAAAATGAACAAAGACTCATTTTCTAAAAATGAATCCTAGCTAGATTGATTTATCACCCCCGAAACCACCTGTATGCTAAATTTCATGAAAATTGTTGGAGCCGTTTTCGAGATTCAGATTATATATTATATGTAGAATATTTTCTCGTTTAAAGGTATAAGATAATGTAACTTAGAAACTAGTTTAGGCGATATTACGAATACTATTTATTGACTTGAGTGTGCAGCTGCATCCAAAAGTTGTTCATTCCCAACTTTTAGAAAATACATTCACGATGCTGTTAGATATTTATTTGGATTTCAATCTATTCATTGACAACACGTACAATTTGTCATAAACTCAGGAAACTCCTAGCCATGCAGTTACAGGGTTTTGACTAAGCCGCGCATACTTTCTGTCAAAAGCCTTTTCCACACGTACCTCCCTACTGGCTCGGAATAGCCGAGAACCAGTTACCAGAATATGTGTGTTCTGGTTACTGGTAACTGGTGGTGGTTGGTCCATGACTATGGAACCTTTCTTCTTCCTTTCAGTACCAGTACCACACTAAGATAGACAACCAGATCGAAGCGTGTCTCGTGGCCATGTCCACGGGAATGACCAGCAGGCTGTCAGCTGTGTTGGAGTCCACGCTGGCCAAGATCGCGAGGTTCGATGAGGGCAGGTGAGGAATCATTGACTGGCCTCTTAGCTCAGTTGGTAGTAGCTCTACTTTCTGCGCCGTAGGCTGTGGGTTCGATCCCCACCGAGAACAAAAATATTTGTGTGGTGAACACAAAAGTTTGTTCTCTGTCTGGGTGTTATATTGTATTCTAAGTATGTATTTACAAAAAATGTATACATGTATTATATCAGCTATCTGTTTCCATAGTACAAGCTCTGCTTAGTTTGGGGCTAGATAGTGTTGTGTGGATTATCCGCATTATTTATTTTATTAATGCCCCCAAGTTATAATAAGAAAAGGTAGCCCACAGAATCATTTTACAAAATTAAACCCTATAAATTGTTGAACCCCCTTTTCTTTTCGTACATTTCTACCGATTAGTTAAAAAGTGTACCTACCAGCAGTAAATAATGAGCTGTAAGTTTTGTTTTTAATAAAGTTATTCTTATATAATATAAAGTTATTCATAATTATTTTTTGCAGCTTGATCGGATCTATCCTGACGATAGCGAATGTGTCAGGCTCGGGGAAAGACATCGGCCAAGGATACGTCAACTTTATGAGGAATTCTATGGACCAGATCAGGTCGAAGGTAAACTTCCATAATCCCCACTTCATTTTAAGACTGTGACTCTTTAGAGAGCAACATAAAAAAAACTTGATAGGTGTCAAGGGACACCCGGATGGAACGAAGTTCCTTTAGTATTATTTACAAATAACCTTAAAATAGTACAAAAAACCTGTAGGTATACGCTCAACAAAAATAATCGTCGCGACACCACACTGTTCAATTCGAAATAGAAATGAAATTATCTGGCTTGCTTTCTATAAGAGAGAGAGAGAGAGAGAGAAAGACAGACAGACAGAGAAATATGCGCACGCTGCACAGCTTACAATAGCTTAACTATAGCAAAAAGTGTCGTGACAACTTTTCGTAAGATTTTTTTCCATCTAGCCCCCTTTCACAACGCGCGTTAAGGAACTTCCTTCTAAAAACGCTGTAAAATTTGACAGCGTTTCACTGCACCCGAAGTCAGAGTTTTGCTACCACATTTCGTTATCAAATGCGTTTCGCCTATTTGTTTCTCTCTATTGTATGGATAAAATATGAGACGGCAAAAATACGTTACGTAGTTAGTTAAGTCTCATCTTTTCTCCATACTATAGACAGAGACAAATATGCGAAACGATAACAACATTTGGTAACGGAATGTTTTAGATGCACTGGGACTTCGGGTACAGTACTGATCGCCGACGCCAGCGAGCTAGGTGTGCGCGGGCCTTTATTGTAATATCCCCGGACGAGTCACATAAAGTAGACTACTTTATGTGACTCTAAGAAGTACTACTACCACTTGAACTTATAATTTGCAGGTGACAGATGAGCTCTGGATTCTGCAGCTGTTCGAGCAGTGGTACAGCATTCAGATCACGATGATCAGCACCTGGCTCGCGGACCGACCAGCATTGCATCCACAGCAGGTGGCCTGTCTCTCCATCATACTGAAGGTACGTCTTCTGCTGGTGGTCTAGTGGTCTAGTGGTAGCGACCCCGCCTTCCGATCCTAAGGTCATGGGTTAAAATCCAGTCGAACCAACGAGTTTTTCAAAACCAGTCCGCACATCAAGTGCGGATGATGAATTTGCCAATTTTACGTCTTCTAGTCTTAGGACCGTATTCAGAAACAGTGCTCGAGTCTGAGTCCTCAAGCATTAATTTTCGAAATGTTTTTCAATGGAGAACTGTCAAAAAATCGCATGTGCTCAAAGGGTGAAGGAAAAAATCGTGAGGCAAAAACCGGCATGTCGTAGAAACTAAAATATTCAATAACATGTATTGTGTCATGTGCGCGGTAGAAGCCTTTGAGGCGCACATAAAATCCTTTTACCAAACTGTTTTGAAAGTACCAGTGAAGAATAAAGAAAATTCGATAGGTACCTGTACCTCCTACCTACCTCAAAGACCACTTCCTCCAAGGACGTAGATTGGTAAAATGAGATGACACTACCCAGCGCTAAGAGATATAAAAGTGCATTTAATATAGGTATATATTTTTTACACCGCCTATGGTGCCACCCCCTTCAATTCAGAACAATAGCAAGTCCAAGCTAATAACCCCAACTAAACATAACGGTAAAAATCATAACCCTACTTTTGTTTTGCCATAGTCGGGTAAAAAGGATTTTAGTACCTTTTAGTGACATCTAGCGTCACATTGAAGTACTAAAGCAAAAAACAAAACGCAACTATCGTACAAAAATGACTCGGACCTTGCCATTTAGGGTTTTCCCCGATTTTGGGGTAATTTATCTATGAACGAAAATTATTATAGGTGCCAAACCAAAAAACGAAACGCAACTACTTAGTATTTACAAAAATGACTGATTGCCATTTAGGCTTTTCCCCAATTTTAGGGTAATTTGAATTTGAACGAAAATTATGATAGGTGTCTACGTAAAATTATTGTAACACTTATTAAGGTGACCGAGTTAAACTCATAGTGGTGACTTTAATGTACTGATGACGTTACTATTGTGTGAAAAATCAATAACCTATGAACTTTTTTTTTTTTTTTTTTCAGAAAATGTACAGCGACTTCGAACTGCAAGGAGTCATCGATGATAAACTGAACTCGAAGACATACCAAGCCGTGGCGTCTAGAATGCACACGGAAGAAGCTACCTGCAGTTTGTTACTTACACAGCAGGACTCTGGGTAATTAAATTGCGTATACTTTCTTCTTCTTGCCCTTATCCCACTAGGTGGGGTTGGCACAACATGAATTTTTCTTCCATTCTCCTCTATCATTCGTCATCTGAGTACTCACTTCTTTCTTGGACATAATTATCATCTCTCACACAATCCATCCATCTTCTCTAACAAAATTGCGTAGGTAGAGGTATACCTTATTTCATTAGTTTACGAGATGATGATGATGATGTCGTCCTGGCCGATGTTGGCTACGGCGACATTGTTTCTACTTTTTAGATATTTATTTTATTATGTGCTCTAAGATGACTTGCATTACCAATTTTGGCTTTGATAGAGTTTCCTTGTTCTTAAGTAGTTCATACTTGCACCCTTATTCTGAGTTTTAAATAAATAATAACTGGCATTTACAACTGTAGAAAAATTATGTTTAGGAACTTTTGGAGCCAATGGAAGGTCAAAAAATGAGTAGGTAGGCTATTATGACGTTTAAAATGTTTGCTCATTGATTGTTGAAATGTTTTGTTGCAGCGCTGGGGATGATGGTTCTGAAGAAGGATCAAGGGGAGGCAAATCAAAACTGGAATCACTAACAGAAGAGGCAAAGCTTGGAAACGTAACCGCCGTAGTAGGAAAGGTAATTACCTACTATAAAGATGATATGGGACATCTTATTCTATTATCAGCTATCTACAAGCTCTGCTAAACTTGGGGCTAGATAGCGAGGTGTAGATTGTCTGCAATATTTATTTATTGATTCTGTGTTAAAGGTTTTTCAAAGTTTAAATGTCTGTTTTTTTGTGTAGGTTGGCAACATGTTTGGTCGAGGAATCGGAGAATTATCAACAAAACTCGGTGGAGCTTCATCTTGGTTTTAGTTTAATGAAAAGAATAATAACTAATCACATAACATCCACTATCCTTAGTTATTTGTATCGATGCTGTGAAAAGGTGAACATTCTAAAACACATTCTGTCACTGCATTTTTTTGATGGAAACTGGTGAAAGTCGATGCATTGACAGTAGGTTCAAAAAATACTGTGATGAGAAGAATTCGTGTCACTAGCTAGACCGCCATTTTGAATTGTAACTGTAAACAAAATGGTGGCTTACGCGCTAGGTATTATGAGGCCAGTTAGCGCATAGCTTAGTGTGATTAAATAGTAAGGTCTAGATTTTATTTTATAAAGCTTTATGTACAGTTAGGCGTCATTCGTTTATTGGAGCAAATGTACTAGGTGTGTATAATAAGAGTAGTATTTGATAACACGATTGAGTATTACGATAAAAATATTTACGAGAGCATACTTAAACACAATGCTACAATAAAAATACATATCGCTTTGGCAAAATAAATTATATTGTGTTACTTATTAAAAAGATACTATCGCGATGGTACATTCATAAAATTAAAAAAGGTTTCACTGAGATATTTTGAAAGTTAACTAAGTGCAACCTAGCTTACTAAAAAGCTATATAATTCACAATTAATCAGTTTTTTATTAGAACTTTAAAGTTATGTTTAAAACTTGTTGTTGACCTTCACGTGATTTTAAATACTTAATAACCGCTTCCTGTACCAGTTATTATTTTCACGTTTACCTTTTCAAAGAGTGATGCTAGCACGTACCTAGTTCTAATATATTCAATGCTATCTTTTCTATGCCTAAGAAAAATCATATTTTTCTAAATAATAAAATACGAAATTGGTCTATTTTGATGTCTCCAAATGCATGAGTTTTATAATAGTAAAATGGTGCGAAAAGCCTTAATTATTTTTCGAGTACTTGAGTATTGCCCAATAAATCGGACACCCAATTTTGTGGGATGTTTAAAACCTTTCATAAAAATGCATGCAGTCACTTTTTCTTATAATACTTCTACTTAGAATATTTACGCTATCTATCTTAATCAATCTATTGACTCTTCGATTAACTAATCAAAATAAAAACCTCAAATAAAAAAAATATAATTAAACTGTTACTTACCAAAATATTCTTCTACGCTAAAACGAATTTTTGAACTAGAAAACTTTAAAAGACTTAGAATACTTTTCGAAATAAAATAGCGTTTAGACGCTAGACTAATTCGCCCTATCGGAGATTTTAAAGGAACAGCGTGGTTAAAATTTCACGTGAACAAACTATTTTTAATCTCTAACTTTTTACTTAATCTCTTCAATTTGAAATAATTATCGTATCTTCTGTCTTTTGAAAGTTAACAAACCGTATAGGTAACTTTTCGTTCAAGTATCAAAGCAGGAAACGTCTAGTAAAGGAGGAAGACTAAGGTTTGATAAGAATATCTAAAGGAAGTAGAAAAATACACCACGTATGGTAGATAGAACAGTCGCACGGATTATCTAAAGGAAAGTATTTCGAGGATGTATTAGCAATCATAATCATGCACGTTACTAGACTGGTAACACTTATGTGTAGGTACCGATGTTATGATGACAGGTAGTGTCAAAATTAAGTTTTCGCCTAGTGGTTGACCAAGGAACAGCTGTCGAATGGTCAGTTATTGTGATTATTTCACTTGTAGGGAAAATCTGAATTATTTGTCATAAATGATTGCCAGTGTCAAAAACTACAATTATCCATATAATTCAACTTTGTTATTGGCCCTCTATTATTATAAATTTGTATTGTCCGTATTTTCAAATTTGACTAATTTATTTTATCGCAGTGGTTTAGTGGGTACCTATTATTATTATTTAAATGTATTGAGCTCATTAGAATGTGTAAGTCAGGTTTAGTAGCTACTACAATACGTACCTTTCTAAGTGCATTTTTAAGAGCCGACTGAGATTGTAGAAGCTTTTATCATTTTGCAGTAGCAACTTGCGATGGTGTATTCAAAATGTGAATAAAATATCAACGTGCCTATTTACTTAACTATTCTTGATCTCGGATATAGAAGCATAACATTATACACTGTTCTCATAACAGATTCTCTAGCTAAAATATACAGATTATCATAGTATTCGTCTGTTTACTAAGTATGTGTATTCTTAATATTATAATCGTCTTGGTTAACAAATTCTATAGTTGAGATCACGAATAGAATTATAGAAAAAAATGTATGGAAAATTGGAAAACGCCATTGTATGTTTATGGAAAAGCTTGAAATGCCATCAAGTGCATCGCGATTGTAAGAGATACAATAAATAAATATTTACAATAAAAATGTTTACTGTTCTTCTTTCGTTTAATTTTGTTGCCTCTTTTCAATAAATACACTTGAAATTAGATAAACTTTCGTTTAAGAAGCATGTAGGTGGTTTTTAATTATAGCAGGTGTGTACTTAATAAGGTACATATAGCTAGCATCAATGCAATACAAAAGTTGGTACGTTTTAAGTACAACGTACGAGGTAAACTAGGTCTACTGCTTTATTAACTTACCTACCCAATATTACCCAAGTTAGTACCCAAAAATGTATCACATCGCACAGTAGGCAAAGAGTAAGTACTTCCTACTTTAATAAAGTGATAAAATATGCTATTGTCATAAATATTGGCTCATGCCTTTCAGCACTGCGAATGGGATTACGCCCCGTATATCGCACGGCCGCCGGCACATTTCAATATTTGACCTATTTTTAGACACTGCTAATAATAATTACTAAAGGTAACGTGAACCTAACGATGAATTTTCGAGGTGCCTACTTCAGTCTCCGCGTACATTGTGTAAACATTGTGAGCTTTGTAAGAATAATAAAAGGTGGAAAAAAATATGTTTGATAATCAATCAATTTGACAGATCATAAATACAACATTATTCATTGTGGTAACTGCAACTTGCTTTGTGATACGAAGATCAAAGTTTGGGGAAAATATCTTGTGCTTGCTAGCAACACCGGCACAAACCAAAGTTTCAAAGTTTGACATTTCGCGTGCAGTTGTGAACGAAGTGAACGTGCCGTGTGTATGATAATAATTTGTAAAGTTATTTATTTTTAGTGGAAACAGGATACTTCAATGTAAGTTTTATTAATTAAAAGTTATTGCTATTTTTGTCATTTACGGCTTTTATGTACGAGAAAGTGGTTTTATAAATGTAAACTTGATACGCGGCCGGAAACGTAAAGGGCTTTTTAATCAAGAGAAAAAGTGAAAATAAAACCTTTGTGGCCGGTATCATGTGTGCATTCCGATGTTATTACGTCGGCGGGGTCATGAAACTTAATTTTGGTTCCAATTTTGGCTCGTGCTAACAACTTGAGTGAAATTCTCACTGTATGTTTTCTGAATCTTATTGGGTTTTAGCCAAATGATTACTTATATACCTACGTACCGGCATGTGTAGTGTAAATTTTAGAAAATGTGTCAGGAGGTGATGGTCAGGTGGCCGAAAAAAGAGTTACCTTAGCCTAGATAATTGAGAAAAATGTAGTTGCTCAATGACAAATTATTTCTATTTTTGAATTTCAAGTCCAACTAAATTCTTGTTGACGGCTGCTAATTATTCACAGCATAATTTGTATCACTTGTACCTACTTCATGTCATCTTTTCTCACAGAAGTCAATCACCCTCACCCTGTGATTATAACTACTCAACTGAGTAGGTACCGGTATAAGTACATACACCAACCATTTAAGTATATGGAGCCCGGTCTTATCCGTCCAAAGTTTTGGATAAGCTCTGACCACATTAAATTGACATTTGTCGGGTCCAATCGGCCAAAACAAATATTTGAGGCACTGGTGCCTAAGTAACAAGATAAAAGACAGATTATCACTCATAGGAGTTACAGTCATTAGTAGACTGCATTGCTGTTGAAATACCTATGCCCTCATTTAACTTAAAATGATAAGATTTTAAACTTCTTAAGCCTACTGTGCGCATATCAAATCCTATGGAAAAAAGGTCCAGAACTGGCGTCTGTCAGCAGTTATACTCTAGTAGGTTAGATAGTTCTCCAATAAAAAGAGGTGGCTTAAATTGATAGTGTGACTTAACCACCTCTCAAGTCATTTTATTTAAGTCGGTATTTAAAAGTAATTAAGTAGATGAATAGAAATCAAAATATATTGTATGATCAGGTAGAATGGATATAATAAATGCAAAAATATTGTAGAATTTACCATTGGTCATGGTAATAATGACTTTGGTAAATAAGGCTAATATCTTCAACTGACAATAAGTAGGAAATACCTAGGTAGGTAAGGTACATACTACATACCATACCATCTTGTTTACAAAGTTCCTGGTAGGTAATTTTGTGGTTTTCCTCTCATGAATTATTTTCAAAACAAATAAACTGAAAATAACACAACCTGTAGGTATAAAATAAATAAATGAGCTTACGGTTGCCAAGAAACTACACCAAACAGGAGTTTTCGTTATATAGGCATTATTCGCACCTAGGTACTCCACATGGTAAACAACTGTTTTGAGATATGGCATGGTTCGTAAATGTAATGCTCAACTCAAATGTCTAAATTTAATCCATAAAGTGGAGTAGATTTCCTGAAATCATGCGTTGTCGCAGCGGAACCATCCATCCGAGCGGTTGCGGACGTCGCGGTATGCGAGAGCATCCGATCGCATGCCGTGAAATATTTATCACATATTTAAACTATTACACGGGTATTTGTGTAATCGTTTAAATATGTTTTATGATTGCGAAAGTTAAAAAAGTACTATTTATCACATGTAAATTTATTTGACCGCATCATCACTTAACAGCAGATGAGATCGCCGTCAAACGCAAGACTATAATATGTAAAAAATACAATGTCAACTTTTCATTATGGCACACAAATCTAACGTTCTCCATCGCATAATTAAACCCATCCAGTGCTCGAACCGTTAATCCCCTATGATGTCGTCGACATCGTAAAGATCGCGGAAGTCAGTGGATGGAGGGATCAGAATCTTTCTATACCTACTATGGATAGTAATATTTATACCCATGGACGCACCTCTGATTGAGGTGTACCAAGAACAAGTCACTCACACTCACACAAGGTGGACCACGGGTCGGGAACGGAACTGTCTCTCATTCAAGTGTATATAATTGAAATCGTAGGTCGTCGTAGAAGTGTAGTTCTACTGCACTTTGACTGTGTTTTTACGCTTCTGTTTGATTTGTATTTATTCAAAGTCATTTTGTATTTATTCCAAAGTTATTCGTATGCGTTGCAGCTCATCTTGCTTCACGAATGCTAATGATTCCGCCTGCATCAATTGCCTTAATTGGTAGCTGTGATTGAATTAGGACACACTATACTGTTTATCCACCTTTAAGTATCAGAGTGGTGAACATCTTCTGTGAAAACTTTACTATGTTACGTTATGTGATTGATCCTAAGCGAGGTATCCATTCAAAATCAGGGGGTTCTTTCACTTTTCTCATGAAAAAACCCCCTCCCTCTAAACCGTGGAAGCGTTCAGATTTGAATACCTTTTCAAAAATTATTTATTCAGTTGTATCACGAGGATCACTTTGGAACGTCTTCAAGCTAGGTGAGTCTATAGGTGCCAGTTCCACGCGACGCCTTTAAGAACAGTCAACTAAACTATGGCTTGGTTCCTACAGTTTTTTTTGTAGGTCATCCATCTAGGAGGTTAGGCAGAAAGCTTAATTAGTTGATCCGTATCGATCGGTAAAGACCAGCATGAACCACGACCGTTTCCAATAATGCTGATTATGTCATCTGCTGTTTTTTAAACAAAACAACATCGTGAGCAAAATCGTTGCATAAACACGAGTGATATTCGTAAACCACTTCGGTCTGTGTGAAAGTATCCGCTGTAAGTTTCACGGTCTATTTTTGTCTTTTGTAAAGCGCAAGAATTCGGTTGGTATCCTCTTTGTAATTGGATTGTGTAATTTAGTTTAAGACAAACTTAGGTAAAAAGTAACTTCTTCTTGTCACTGGTTCTTTCAAACCAAGCGTGGTGAAAGGTTTTTAAGTGCGCCTCAAAGAGGCTCCTTTCGTGGACTTGGCAAATATTTTCGAACTTTTTCTAACTTCTACGGCATGCCGGTTTCGTCACGATGTTTTCTTTCTCCGTTTGAGGGTACTGGCATAGTTTTTCATAATTAAAATAATATCCGCAATTGTCACTCAGTTTTATATCAATTTAATTTGCAAGCATACATCTCCAGTGCCAAGTCAAGTGCCAACGTATTTCTGATTTTGTCATAAACATCAGATATTTTCGACTCGAAATCTGTTTAGTTTTGGCTCCTGGATTTAGAATTATGACTACAGTGAAATATGCGTGCCGTCTGTTTTGACTGTTATGGCTGGAAATGTGATAGTCTTCACCTAGATCAGAGGTTCTCTACCTTTTTTTTTCTCATAGACCACTTTCAAAATTTCGCTGTTTCTGGTAGACCCCCTGCCCTGCAGCTACATTTTTACTATATTCCAAGTCGCTAAAAATATGTTTTACAAACTACTAACTATGGACATTTGCTTTGCGGCTGAGTTCCTACCACGATTTAACAGTTTTCGATTAAAAAGTGGGAATTGATTAGTTAGTTAATGAATTGATATGTGAAGCCAAAATTTTTCACGTTCTTCACTATTGAAACTAGATAAATTTTCGTGGACCCCGTTTACGAATTGTGAACCACCATTTTTTTGTCACGCCAACTTAGACCTCCTGTTAGTCTCCCGGGCTCCACCTGGACCACGTTGGGAATCAATGACCTAGATGGCTGTATTTATGTTCATCGATGTGAGTGGTGTCTAGGTCTACTGTTGGACAAAGCCCAGATTTTTCTAGGCAATATGACTCTTTGAAATTAGGAAATTACCTATATCAATTGTTTACTTCCAGTTGTAGGGTTTTAGATCTTTTTCAACAATATTGTTAACTTGTTTTTCCGTACCTTATAAAGGTAGGTAATGCATCATCAATATACCATTGTTATTGAATGTAATAAAACACAATGTAACCGACCGAACTCAGTGATTCACTGTTCCCGTGTGCCGCCGCCGATCCAAATCAAAATAATCGCATTATAAACATTGGAGACGTGTGTGTGCTCTTTGATTCGACAGTACTTATAAATACAGTCAGCATTCGAAGTTGAAACTTATTAGGAACTGAGGAAGGTCATTCAACAGAAAAATGATTCTGTTGTTTTGAACTAACGAACTTTTACTCACATAAATAAAATTAATTTGATTTTACAATAACGAAAAAGTTATTGATCCAATAGAATTTGAAGCCAGGACTGTTCCGCATATGGATGGTGATTTGTTTTTCACTACGCATCAACTGCAAAAGGGACATTCCGGAATTTGAAATTCAGGATATTGTAAAATCATTGTAATTTCACGGTAAGAGGTCTCGCCTGCCTCATTCTACTCGCACTAGGTTAAATAAATAGTGATGGAATAAAACTCTAGAGCTAGTGAACATCAGCAAAACAGTAGTAGGTAATTAGCCGTTAGTCTAATAATAGAGCTTAAACTTTCTAGCATGACGATAGTACCGGTCAGACTATCGTCATGCGTAAAAGTTTAAGCGATGAATTTCAGGCTAACTATAGCAACACTAACCATTGTAGTAGGTGTTCCTTTAGTTTTGACAAGATGTAAAACAGACGCGGAAACCTGGTTAGTTCTTGAAATACGCTCAGTAGCACAACCATTTAACACTGCGTAGCAAATAAGTATATCAGGTTGCCATGCCAGAGTCGTAGATAGATCGCCAAGAATTACCTTAATACGATAAAGCTCTATATTTAATTTCGTACGTTTGGAGATGATAATGTTGTCATGGTTTATGATGTTCACATCGGAGCCAGCGAAGAAGACATTAAATTGTTCAGAAAGCGTGAAAACTGGTTGTGAAACCAAACCGCTAGAAACATACATTTACTACGCGTAGCGCGTCAAAATAGACCCTGAAAATAATTAGAAAACGTGAAAACTTCCAAAGCAACCAAAACGAAAGAGCGTGCATTGATTACGCGACCCAGTTGTGTCGGACAGTGGACTGCGTTTTGACATTTACGATGCAAAAATAAAACGCCACCGGGCTATTCTAGGCGAATCGCGCGCGCGCGCCGATTCATTTGAGTTGATTGAGCGCCTTTCACCTGTAGTTTTGTAACACTTTGTAATTCTTTTCAGGGGACATAACTATCGGTAGCAGTTGCAATTATGATTACCTACGCGCTGGTTTCTTTGACAGATTCAATTTTTTTTCCGTTTGTCTACCGACTAGCCATAATTTTGTGGCGAGCAACCAGCGCTACGTGCTCTTTTGAGAGACCGTAGGTTCAGCCAGATTCAATAATATAATACCTCCACGTAGGTTCTTGTAAAATAATTCATACGTATTCGTAGCATGTTCTATGACACATTTTATGTTTTCCTGAACGCCATAAAGGCAGAGGCAGATGATAGATAGCCTTTAAATGCTGCAAATTATACAGATACAGCCGATACCCTTCAAATGTTGCTTACATAAGGCTCAAAGGGCGGAATTATTTCAAGATTAGGTCATCGCAAGAGAGTGGGTGACTCAGACATTCCTGTGTTTCGCTGCGAAAGTAAGGGTATTGTGTTGTGGCAATTTAAGTGCCTGCCGCCCATATTGTTTATTTGCAAAATACTGGAACAGGAAAACTTAAGATGGTTTGATGAGCTCATGTCCGTGTTAAAATAGCATGTTTTTTGTAAAAGTTTGGATGTTTCCTCAACCAGACAATTCGTCAAGCGTTAGTTTGCCTAAGAGCAGTGAATTTATGACAGCTGATCAAATAAACAACTGGGAAAACCTGCGTTTTGCGGTTCTGCCTGCGTCTGTGGTGTCGATCAATCGGCCTGGTTAGTGACTTACTCCTAATCCTAACTCATCGTTTTATAAAAAAGGTGGCAGAGGTGCAGATGCGCAAATGAACAATGTTGGTGCAAAAAAACCCACAGGCATAGGGCTAATACGTACTCCGCAGTTTGTATGGAGATGACACCTACCTTTGGACAGAGAGTTTTTAATAACTTCAAAACTTGTTTTGTTAGCATGTATTTATATTGGCCAGAAATACCAGCATATCCCGTATATTTCCTACTATCCTGTTTGTTTCTCGTTACTACATTTCAAAGTTCTATCTGGGATACTTTGCAAGACAATAAAGCAGACTCAGAAGAAACTATCGGCGGCCGACTGGAATAGTAAACCTGTAATCCTCGTAAATATTGAGTTGTTCTTGTGTGGTCTGGTATCATGTGTCAAGAGCGCTGTAATACAACCTACTGCTTGCCACAGATTAAGTGCTGATTGGAAGATGCGACAAACTCAAAATACTTCTTTTGAGCACAGCAACTCTTGGACATAAATCATGTTAGTGTCATCTTCTAAGATACATTCACATGGGTTTGGGATCTTCTAGTAATGTTGATAGTTTACCAGATGCCTGACCAGATCTTAAACCTCCTGCTGGGTATTGGGTTCCCTTCTTATTTGATATATTTGGCGTCTTTTGTTTCGCTTAGTATCTTGTGTCCACTCTATATTCTGCTTTAATTCAGAGCCTACCCCACAACAACATTAGAAATAATAGCGATTGTTGCCAATTTTCCCGCCTAACAACGGCCGCGTGTCTTTCATATTAGGTAGTACTGCATAATCGAAACTTGGCAATAGCAATTCTTGCGTAATTTTTAGCTACGAGTATGATCTCTTTATCCATCTCTTTATTCTATTAGTTACAATAGATTATCAGACGTGTTGTATATTATTTTATTAATTATGTTTTGCTAGATCTAGGGCAAATTTGGTGTTAACTATTCTGCAAGTCGGCAGCCTGTGATTATGGAGTGCAAACTAGCACTCCTTCAGTACATTACTAGAAGTTGCTGGTTACATCTGTCTTCTCTGTTACCTGCCAGTAGAAGGAGCCCTTCATTTCTTAGCAACTTTGGTACATCTATGGCAGTGTTCAGGCCTTATCTTTGTCCATGCCTTCATCATCAGACAATGCGTCTCTAGTATCCATTCTGTGCTGATATTTATGTCATTACACGTTTACCCGGATTTGTGGAAATACTCAAATGTGATGTGGTAAAAAGTGTTACGTTTGGTGATGGAGCATTATACCCCCAAGCATATAATATATCTAAGGGATAGCTCTGAATGACTAAATCCGGTGTTTAAACTTTACGTTGATGAAGAAAGTATGAAGTGGAAGCAGACAGTGTTTCGGGTCGTCGCAATACTGAGAATTAATAAACACAAGTACAAAATCAAGAAGCGAAAGAAATCTGAAGGTTGGTAGAGCTATTTTTACCCGAACATCGCAAATACTCGTAATCAAATCTACAACAAAGTTATTTTATTATTCTGAGGAGCAAGATTTTTTGCGTTATTTCGATATTAAAGGAAAATGGTACTTGAATAGAGCAAAATTTTCGAAGGGGAAAATGGTACTCGAATAGATCGAATTAAGAGTGTTTTAGTCCATGTATATTCGAAAATTATTGAATCAGTAGTTTTTATCACAGTAAATTATACTGATTTGAATCAGTTGAGCTATCTCTAGATCGTTTGTAACGATCTGCAGATAGCTCAACTTTTTCTTGTGTATTTTGTACATTTTGTAAATATTTTGTTTAATTGTAAGTTTCATTTGTGTAGTATTTTGTTTTTCAAAATAAATATTTTTCTATACTAATAGGGGGGTAATAGCTATCAGTACAATAATTTTTAGAACCTGTTTAGTAGTTGAATCTTCTTGCGGCTACCCATACAGTCTCTTCTATAGGAGGCAGTTAGCAACATTGTAAGCCTACATTAGCGGAGCTATTCCAAATTGCAACTAAACCTGATATTTCAACAATAATTCATATGTTATAGCTGGATTAGACTCATTAACTAAATCTAAGTGGGCTCGAGTATCTAGCTTCCTAAAGTGATAACTAATCTGGGTCTAAGATTAGGCTTATTATCCACTGCTGTGTAGTATTAATATCTGCTGTGAGTATTCTTGGTCTTGATGAGAGACTATTGTATCGCGGGATTCAAAAATCTACTTGTGTTCGATACATACCAGTAGGTAACCTTATTTCATCCGAGCTTTTGTGATGAATTAATAAATAAGAACTACACCTATATAGTCTCGGCTTATGTACGCCATTAGAGAACTTTTCTCCCCCAGCAGAGTTTAAGCTTATGGCCAGTCAATTAGCCAATTCCGAGGGCCTTGGTTCTGGTTCTTAAATTCGCTAATTCGGATCCCAGCTATGCAGCCTACTAGTAGTACCTCCGATCATAGAAGTGCAGGATGGTCTTAAATTAAATTACGTGTCTCATGCGAACGTCATATATAACATACCGCAGGACAGCGATTGATGAAGCAAGCGATAATGTTGCCAGTTAAGAATTAGGAAGTTTACCTGACCTATATCAGAAGTCATTTCTCAAGTGATATAAATAGTAAAAAGACCGTGTAATAATTACTACTGAATTCTACGGTGCTTTTTGTTTACAATCGGTATTAAGAGTCAAGTAATGAACGTAGTAAGTACAGTGAAGTGTTGATTTATAGAGTTTGATTAAGATCCGATGGCGCAGTCCGTACCTAGGGGAAGCTCGTGGTTCCCACTCGGGTCTTAACTTTTGGGACATTTAAATTTTTTTGTAGTCGGTATCCGAATTGCTTGCATTGGCTGAGACGATGGATTTAAGTCTAGTAAGTTAAGTTGGGTGGTCTAACTAAGCTGAGAGAATGAAAAAAATCATGTCCCAGATAGTAAGTATTCCGAAAGCAGAAGGGTGCGTGTAATTTTTCACCTTGTCGCTGTATAAGTCTATAGTAGATGTAAAGGCTCACTGTTAATCCAATGTTTTGATGCTATGGCAAAATTGGATCTCATTATCATCAGCCGTTCACAAACAGCTCGTAATACTAAACTAGTTCACTTCAATACAGTGCGTGAATGACAAAACTGACAAACCACACATAAACTTAATGAATATCTTTTATTGCCAGGAAGTGCTCACAATGTGATGTACTGGTATGACTGGACTAGGTTAATGAAGTGTTTCATTGTCCACTGTGATGATGTGAGTGACCAATATATAAAGAGACCATAACAGCGTTACTTCCGTTACATTACCATTACACATTCTACAGGATACAACTCATAGAAGTACACGAGATCAATACAACACAGCTCTAATTTTATTTGTCAAAACATGCACGAGATACGAGTTTTTTACTCGGTGCTACGTCTTCAATCTCGAACATATTTGACTTTGATGAACTATAAAAGGGCTAAAAGTCAGTTCGGTAAAGCATAAACCATTTGAAGTGACTCGATCTGATGTAATCACAGAATAAATACATTAAGTATTGTGACATAACCGCTGCGGCTAAAATTAGCCAATCCGAGTTCGGGCGCATCCGTGCAGGTGCGTTATGGTGCCAGTGGTGCCACACGTAGATATACATACATCTCCCCGGATTTGAGGAGCTGCTGACATATATAGTTCCAAAACTCATCATTAACTTCCTGGCCTTATCCCACCTTATGTGGGGTCGGCATAATATTATGTTCTCTTCTTCCATTCCGTCTGGCAGAAGTCATTTCTGTATTTACTCCTTTATCCATGTCATTTTATTTACATATTGAATATTTTTATTTATTTCAAACTTGGGCTTAATCGTCACAAAAATGTTATTATATTCGATTTAATTAAACTATTAAGTGCCGGTTTCACCATCCTTGAGTCGCTCTATCCTTCAGGTGAAAATATGTTCGTCTCTATTATAGACTCGTATAAAACAAAGCCAAAAAAACTTGACAGGTAGTGTTTCTTTGTGAAATAGGCCTTATAATAACACCACGCCTTTACTATGACTACCTAGTATATTGTAGTACAAATAGTACGCAATGCAAGCATTTGTATCGGAATAGGTGCCAGAAACACTCAGGTGCGAAATGTTATCGATAACTGAACACCCCCATTGCGGATTTAGGTCCCGTGTTACATATAGCACGGACTATGCGGGCTAAATGTCATTGCACAGCTCTTTAGTACCTTGTAATATTAACCGGAACAGTGGTGAGTGGCGACTCAGCCATCTGATCTTTGTTGGTTAAAATCCTGGCCCCTTCTCACGACAGATCAGTGACTGGCCACGTAAGTGTGAACATAATAAAATGAATTCGTTGCATTTCATACAACTTCGCAATCTTTTCTTTGACTGACCTCTACTCCTATGCCTTCCACACTTACACTCTCGCTACATGGCATTCTTTCACCATTGCTCTTCATGTTTTGCGGCACTAGCGTCACTTAGTACGTGGTTTCCACTCTCGTATTCGTTTATTCCAACGATTATCTGTTCTTACTCATTCTCTCTTATTCCATTCTCATCACTCAATCTCATTATTCGCATCTTTACTGCATACTATCTCTTCTTTGAGCCTCCTTTTTATGCGGCCCAACATTCATGAATGGTATGTCGAATAATTATGTGGAAAATAAATATTTAACAGACGATAAATAAACGTCAATGATGTTATTGGTCATTAAAATCACGTCGGCAGCTGATTTCAATAACACTTTCACATGTAATCGTGTTTTTATGTTAATGCTTATGTAAATACACGCCTAAATTACACCGCCTTTGACTGTTTAAATATCTACAAGTGATGACGAAAAAAAAGTAAAGTAAAGAGTGAGAGTTTTCTTCACTTTAGGTAGAGCATAGACAACGAACGTCTCTGAGCTCTGTGGTCTCCGTTATTGCCTAAAGAGTGACATCTGAACCAAGGAACAAATGAACCGCGTGCGTTTTCAAATTCTCAAATACGGATTCAGGATACAGTAATACCCAACTATCTACATCTTAATCTCGTATTTCCATACACTAAGCTTCCCTGATGATACAAATTCTAATTCCACACGTAGCAATATTATCTTGCGAAATACAACGGCACGTCATTGCGCCCACTCCGACTGTAAACATCAGAACATCTTTGATATGTATACGAGGAGAGAATTGCTTGCCAATAGCTTTGGATAACGCTGACTCATCATCATCATCGTTATCATTAGCTTGAAGAAGCCCACTGATATCGCCTCCCCTATACATTTCAAGGTAGATTGATTCTGAGCCCTCTCCATCCACCGACTTCGCGACGTCACAACGTAAATCCTCTAAAATAACTCAAGTAAACTGAACCTACATGATGACGACATGTACTTATCATCCTGAATAAGTTTTTTTATGCAAGATCATACATAACTTAGACTCAGCAGTTAAAATGCGCTTCGCTAAGTGTGTTCTAGGGAGTAAAGCACATAAAATATTTAGGAGCCAAGTTCAGTGCATAGATATTTTCAGTACATTAATAACATCCTAATCCCAACTAACTATTGTGACATGCAAAACCCTGATATTTTCAACAAAAATAAACCCTACATCTTCCGACGGCATTCTCGGCGCCACAGTATATTAAATAGCTAGTACTGCGTAACGCAATGGAATGCAGGTCACACTGTTCTCAGAAGTTATGACCGGCCGGTTAATTTCTAAAAACTACGGCTTCGGGTATATCGGTCAATTTACGTGTATCTATCAAAGAACTGTGTCAGATTGAGATGTTAAACAGATATCTTATGGATCGTTTGCAAAGGTTTGTAGATGAGTAAAACTCAATATTAAGTAGTTTCGTGTTTATTTAAAAACAGACATCTTGTTTTTATAATACTCTTAGCAGGTACTTTACTTACTCCACATTCTTGAGGATATTCAAACGTTACATTGAGCACATATAAAATGCTCATTTTATATAGAGTTATATTTAGAAAATTATGATCTTAGTGCACCTTAAGGAAAAAAAATAATAGAATGTATTTGAAACAAAAAAAAAACACCTTAAAAACTGTTGTCGTTGATTGTCAGCCAGCCTAGTAACAGACATATTTTAGTTGTTTTATGCTCTGGTTCATTCTGCATATCCGCTAGCCGTGAAACATATAACTGCAAGTCCTGAAAAATGGTGTCTTTAACCCCAAAATGCCACAAAATACCTACGCTTTTGACAGCTTATAAACTTTATAGCTGCTCGTAACGCTTGGGTCTCGGGACACGAATAGACTTGATTGAACGTTTTTCCCGTTCGTGTGTGCTTGCGTCTTTTGTTTTTCTACCGATTTCATTAAAATAGGTATCATGTTACAGGATACTGGCCGGTGAATTGGAACGGAGATTTAAATTTAGAAGATGATTTGTATGTGTTGCCATTCATTTGTCTTGTGGTTTCATTAAAACTTTTAAATCTATTGGTTAATAAAAATATATTTTTTTTAATAATAATTATTTCGGAATCATTGCAATATTCGACACCCATTCGATTCAATGGTTATATCAGAAATTCTGATAAATTTCTTTACGTGGTGAGCTGGGTGAGTATCGTTTTGTAAGTAGGTAGTTTCAGTTGGTATGGTTCTAGGTGGTGGTCAAATATGGGTTAATGTACAAGTCTTATTTTGGCTCTTTATGATTCTTCTTTTCATGTACATTCATTGAGACTTGTTTTAAACATTTATAAAAAAATACAGCTCTTTCATGCACAAAGTGTAGTACGATTTCGAACATTTTACGTTCTGTTCGTTCCAAATTCGAAAATCAAGCGACAACTGCACTTGGATTCCCGCCAAATACCTCGATGCCACTGCATTGTTTGCCTCTGTCTATATTTTTCCCGATTTTTCCATAAAGTCTCAATTTTTTAGAGTCGTCATCTATTTACTGTTTACTCAAATGGTTCATCATAGTCATAGTTTTTGCGTTCACATCACTACTTATTTACTTCTCGTGAATAATACAAAATTATGAATAATGTCTTCTGACTTTCAAAATTTTGAGGTGAAAATATTTATTCGAGTTTTGGTCGCCGGATAAAGAAGACGTCGCTTGGTCGTGTCGTGTTCGACTTTGAAACTTAATTGCCGTATTGTAAATTTAGTGATTTTGAATTCAGAAGCGGTCTGGTCTATTTGTTTATTTATTTTATTAAAAAGAGGTTTATTGTGTCAAAAAATTAAAGCGAAAGTGTTAAAGTTACGAACGATGACTGTAATACCAAAGTTTTTAGGTGAGCTTACTCGTATGGAACATAAAAACATAGCCAAATATTTCTTACTAAGTATTAATTATTTAAATCCATGAATAAATAATAAACAGTAGTAAATCCAGGTTTAAATAATTAACAGAAATAGTTGGCTAAAATTTACGAACTATAATAATATATGCATACACAACTCATACGTACTTATGCAGCCGACTGTACATGATTCGAATAAATGACGAGATTCGTGACTTAATATAGTAAGGTACCTGCTAAATCAAACATTAGATTTAACATTAGCTTATCGTGGGACATTAAATATCTGCTTTCAACCGAGATGGGCCATATCTCAAAATGACATTTTATCGATCGTTTCGAGCATTAGGCCCGAGGAGTGTTGCGTGACAATTCCAAATGGAGAATTAGAAATTGCGCGTTACTTTCAATATGTACTTCCGATAGTGCTAAAATTTGCATTTCAGGTATTTGGAGTACTGGTTATCAGCTAATTATTGAACCTGTTGCGGTAAAAACTGATATAGGTGTGTTTGTTTTGCGGGAAATGCAAAATCGATTTACTTTGAACATTTAGTACTAGTATTGACTGGCCTCTAGCTCAGTTGGTAGTAGCTCTGCCTTCTGCGCCGTAGGTCGTGGGTTCGATCCCCACCGAGAACAAATATTTGGGTGGTGAACATAAATTAATATTTTTTTTTTGTTTGTTCTCTGCCTGGGTTTTATATTGTATATTAAGTATGTATTCACAAAAAAAATAAATGTATTCAAGTATTATATCAGCTATCTGGTTCCCATAGTACACGCTCTGCTTAGTTTGGGGCTGGGTAGTGTTGTGTGAATTGTCCACAACATTTATTTATTATTATTATAGTAAGAGCAAACCAGCACTGAAAAAGAAAGAAAGTAAAATCATTTATTTGTAACGGGGGTACCCCAGACACCAAAAAAAGTAGACAAGGGTATAAAACAATAAGAGTACACCAGTAGGTAAGGGAACACCTAAAACGACTATAAAAGATGCCAATGCGTACCTACTACCCAGCTGGTGAAGATTCACTTTTAATTACCTACGGCATGATGCAAATCTATACTCGTATTCTTCAGTCGAAGAAGTTCGTGTACTAATATCATCATTATTAGCCTGAAGAAGTCCACTGCTGGACATAGGCCTCCCCTACACATTTCCAGGAAGAACGATTCTGAGCCCTTTCCATCCATCGACTTCCCGCGATCTTAACAATGTCGTCGGTCCATCTGGTGGGTGGGCGCCCTACGCTTCGTCTTCCGGTTCGTGGTTGCCATTCGAGAACCTTACTACTAATATAATTACTACGTACTAATATAATTAAATAAATAAAATAAATAAATAAATAATGCGGACAACCCACACAACACTATCTAGCCCCAAACTAAGCAGAGCTTGTACTATGGGAACCGGGTAGCTGATATAATACTTAAATACTTTTTTTTTTGTAAATACATACATATAATACAATATAACACCCAGACAGAGAACAAACATCTGTGTTCACCGCACAAATATTTGTTCTCGGTGGGGATCGAACCCACGCCCTCCAGCGCAAAAGGCAGAGCTACTACCAACTGAGCTGTGAAGGCAGTCAATTGAAGCTTATTGGGTCAAAATGCTATCAAAATCTTTATCGTCGGCCTAAAAAGTCTGGGGCCTATTTTCTCAATCTTCTAACTTCTCGTTTATTTGATGTGACACTAAAGTTCAAGCAATGGATGAACAAACATGCCCAAAGACATGACTGGGGTCACCATTTTTTCGTCACAAAAATGTTCCAAAGTTTAATCTTCTTCCAGAGCACAACACAATGACGCTTGCGACGGCCTCGGCCAGCATGGAGACCTCGACCCTGGTGGAGTCCAGGGTGCAGCGCAGCTTCCAGGAGGTGCAGGTGTCCGAAAGAACTGTCAAGAAGAAGAAGTCGAGGAGGCATCATAAGGAGGAGGGGACTGTCTCTGTGGTAAGGATCCCGTCTGATTAGTAACGATTTATTGATAGGTGCCTTTTGCTTTTATGTCAAGGACTTGTAAGTTTAGTGTGAGTGTTCTAGATATTGTTTCTCACTACTGAAACGAAGACAAATCATACTTCGTCCCTTTCGCATACGTCTCACTAAGTGAAGTGGCACCACACTGGAACTTCACTGCTTAGATTTTGAAATGAAATATATCTTTCCTCTTTATAATCATCATCAACCTATATCAGTCCACTGCTGGACGTAGGTCTCTACCAATATAATTAGTGTGGATTAGGCCGACTAAGCTGTGAGAATGGTATAGGTGCTGGGCAAGCCTATTCCATCTAAAATCCTGTCCCAGGCACTTTAGCATCCCGCGATTAGGGCTTTTGCTGCTTTTAACGCTATTCAAATCATTTACAATATATGCAAAGGCATGTTTACTTTACTTTTTTATAGCTTATCCTCTTTTTCCTCAGTCAAAAAGCTCTGAAAAGCTGCATAAGAAGCTAAGCTCGGCCACAGAGCAAGGCCAGCCCACTTGTTGCAAATGTTCCCGGCCGGTGTACGCTATGGAGCGCGTCAAGGCGGAAAAGCGAGTCTGGCACAAGGACTGTTTCCGGTGCCAGCAGTGCAGCAAACAACTCACGTAAGTATCAATATTACCTAGCTAGTTAAAGGTCTTTAATTGTTATTTTCTTTTCCATTTACTTGTGTAACTACACTGCCGTCAATTGATGTTTTGTTTTATTTTCCATGCAAAGGTTGCCTGGAAAAGAATTGCATTGTTTTGCCAAAAATCTTCATGAATTCTGTATTATGTTTCTGTGTGGTGAACAATAAAGAGTTATCTACCTATCTATCTATATATCTATCTAACATTAACCCCATTATTTGCAAGTGTTTTTCAAAAGATAATCAGTGTGTCATCTCTTACCATCCGGTAATGTCAAACAGTGACAGAGCGAGCTTTAAGCAATGCGTGCCACCTAAGTAACGTTTGTAAGTAAAGGCTCGAACACACCTAGTTCGCTGGCTGTAGCGATCAGTTAAACGCTGTCAAATATCGCTGTCAGATTTGAGATTTGACAGCGTTTCACTGTTCGCTACCGCCAAAGAACTAGGTGTGCGCAGGCCATAAGGCCATGAATGTCCACATTTGACTGACCTCTCAGCTCAGTTGGTAGCTCTGCCTTCTGCGCCGTAGGTCGTGGTTTCGATCCCCTCTGAGAACTATTATTTATGTGGTGAACGCATATGCATCTGTCAGAATGGTATATTGTATTCTATGTATGTATTTACAAAAATCAAATGCAGTCACATTGTCCGTTTATTACGGCCTACAACCGTACTATATAGTACGGTTGTAGGCAATAAATATTGCACATCGGATTTTTTGCTTTCGTAGAGCGCTATCTCTTTCTGACGCGCTCTATGAAGCCGAAATTAGCCGATGTACAATATTTGTTGCCTGCTACTATATAATATGTAGTAATAGATACGTATGTTATGTTCAGTAACTCTGAAACAATGAAGTAAAACATCGGGAGAAAAATCAAAAAAATTAAAAGTTAAACATATGCATCAAAGGAATCTCTTTCAGACGCACTTAAAATTCATTAACCACACTGGGTTCAAAAAACTAGTAACACGATAAGCAGATCGTCGCAAATTTGAGGGGCTTAGATCCACTTTCTGTTTCAAAACCACGCATGTTAAGGCGCACCTCGGTCGCTGGCGATGGCGATCAATGAAACGCTGTCAAATGTGACAGCGTTTCACTGATCGCCATCGCCAGTGAACTAGGTGTGCGAAGGTCTTAAATATCCCAAGTTTCTTTTACATTCGTACGGCCCCGTCGCAATGAGTGAACCCAATTAACACACTCAGGCACTTTCTTATGTTCTTTACTTTCATTATTATGATTATAATATTATTTTCTGATGATTGCAGAGTGGAGACTTACCAGAGCAATCATACCACTCTTTACTGCAAGGCCCACTTCAAGCAACTGTTCGAACCAAAACCCGTAGACGATGACGACGAGATTGATGGTAAGCTAATATTAATCATAGTTACAGTTGAAACCGATTATAACGACATCGTTTACAACGACCGATCGGTTATAACAGCCAGATTGTAAGGTCCCGCCCGAATCTCTAGTAAACTATTCAGCAAACATACCGCCTATAACAACACCGGATACTGCGACATATCGCTTACAACGACGAAACTTCATCTATATTCATCGACTATAACGACCAACCGGCTAACGGCTTCTTGTCAAAGCAAAACAAAACAATACGGATGATTTTAAATCTTATTGATAAGCATTGAAGGAATATTTTGGCGTATTATTACCTACGCACTTTCTCCCACCTCATCCGAACCTCTTCCCGGCCATTTGACCTTGCATATTTTACACCAATTGTTTAGTGCGCTAAATGACTGCGTGAGTGACAGCTTGATTCATAGTGTTGGTTTTGATTAGACCGTGCATGCATGCGTTATTATGTCGCAAAATAAGAGAAAAGTGTTTTCTATTGAAGAAAATTCTCATGTCATATGGAGATTAGAATGGTGAGTCTAATAACGGTATCAACGATTTGGAAGAATAGAGATAATATAAAAGTTATTTTCGAAAACAACTCCTTAAAATATGTATGTAAATAAGTGTATTGCTTATAACGACTATCGGATATAACGTCGGCAACTATACGGTCCCTTCAATGTCGCTATATCAGGTTTTGACTGTAATTATTTTTTGACGTGACAACGTCTTATAATTCAATGGAGCCGGCTGCACGCACGAAAAAACATGACTCATGCGGCGTTACCTCGCTCTGAGGCGTTCCATTTAAGGCTTGAAGTGCAAGCGAGAGCGCGGAACGAGCGACAAAGAGGCACAATCGGCCTCCGCGTTCGGCAGCGTTCGACATCTGTCTCGTTCCTACTTGAGTGAGCGATGCGTCCGCGTGGACAGCTGTATGACGTTGTCACGTTCAACTATCGCATATCGTCAGTAAAACGACTTTACAGACAACAGTACTTGTAGAATCCCAAAAGTGATCGATACTTTTTTAACGAATGTTTTTTTTCAGCTGCCCCCAAGAAACACCAGATGATCATTTGCGAGAACAATCCCATGGAACTGCCGCCAGATGTCGTTAGAGGTACGATCTACCCTCACTTTAAATATCAATCAACACTTTTACTTATCACCGCTTAAATAATGCCCGGGATACACGAGCGTAGTTTTTAGCTTCGTTTAAACAGAACTGCTATTTGAAAAATGAAGCTAGGTCTGCTTACACGAAGCTAGAACTGCTTGCTTGCTAGCTTACTATCAATCTTGCTATCCTGACTTGCAAAAGTAGCCTCGTGTATCCCGGTATAAGGGTGCCCCAAATAAATCACGACACATTAGACTGCCCAGTGAAATTACTTAGATACTAACTTCGATAAAATTAAATGCACATTTGGGTCGTGGACGCAGGAAACCGTTGGTTGGAAAGGGCTCATAATAATTCTTCCTGGAAATGTATGGTAGAGGTCTATGTATGTCCAGTAGTTGATTTTTAAGGCCGATTATGCCACGAAAATCTTTGCCTTTAAGAGGGAAGTCTTTTCGTGATCAGTCAAAAGAGGAGACAACAACAATTTGTGACGTAGAAACTATCGAAACGAGTGGTTGTCTCATAATTTCTTCATACAAAAGAAAGAGACACGTAAGCGAAATAAATTGTTCAAACTGATCAAGTAAAACTCAGATGGATACGAGTCTCGTTATATCGAACCAGTGCACTTAACACTTATTGAAAGAAGAAGGAAGTGACAAAAATCCATTAATTAGCCCCAAAAATTCTCATTTGTATGTAAACTGGTCTCTCAGCTCAGTTGGTAGTAGCTCTGCCTTCTGCGCCGTAGTTCGTGGATTCTATCCCCACCGAGAACAAATATTTGTGCGGTGAACACAGGTGTTTGTTCTCTGTCTGGGTGTTATATATTGTATTCTAAGTATGTATTTACAACAAAAACATGTATGTTAGTATTATATCAGCTATCTGGTTCCCATAGTACAAGCTCGGCTTAATTTGGGGCTAGATAGTGTTGTGTGGATAGCCTAAAATATTTATTATCAAATAACATTCTAATGTTATCAACAGCATCCGACAAACCAGGCCTAGGCCTCGAAGAGCTGACCCAACTAGACGTGAAGTCTAGGTTCGAGATGTTTGAGAATGCAGGCAAGGAACAACCCAAGCCCATCTCTCCAACTCCGCACACTAAGGAAAAGAGCCGCGCGCTGCTCGCCAAACTAGCCAAGTAAGTTATATGCCAAAGTAGCCAAGTCACATACTTAAATAGCCAAATAAGTAATATGCCAAAGTAGCAAAGTAACATACCAAAATAGCCAAATATTAACATGCCAAAATAGCCAAGTAAGTAATATGCCAAAGTAGCCAAGTAACATACCAAAATAGCCAAATAGTAACATGCCAAAATAGCCAAGTAAGTAATTTGCCAAATGTAGCCAAGTAACATACCAAAATAGCCAAATAAGTAACATACCAAAAGGGTCAAGTAAGTAACATACCAAAATAGCCAAATAGTAACATGCCACAATAGCCAAGTAACAAGTCAAGCTTCTTCTTCTTGTCGTTTCACTAGTTAACTAGATCATCATCATCATCATCAGCCTGAAGAAGCCCACTGCTGGACATAGGCCTCCCCTACACATTTCCAGGAAGAACGATTCTGAGCCCTTTCCATCCATCGACTTCCTGCGATCTTAACAATGTCGTCGGCCCATCTGGTGGGTGGGCGCCCTACGCTTCGTCTTCCGGTTCGTTGTTAACTAGATAGAGAGTACGAACTTGCCTACTGCTTGAATATATTGGTAACCCCATCATTATTATTCTAGGTTTTTCAATCCCACACAAATATGACTCTTACCAAGATCAACATTTTAATAACCTATAAACCATAATATTTTTTTTATTAAACTACGGAATATCATTTTATTTTAGTATTTAGTTCTGTTGTTCTATTTTGAACCTTATGACAGGTGAAAATATAGTTTAGTATTACTCAGTGTCGTTCGGTAGTGTGGTATCTATCACACGTGTGTAGGATGGATTAAAGAGTCTTGATCTTTGCTCTTTAATAATTGTGAGTTATTTAACCTGCACTAAAATGACATCAAGAGGGCAGTGAACTGATCATCTAATATCATTTTTGTGTAGTTTATATCATATCATGATTTTGAAGTTTTTTTTATGTGAAATCATCCCTTAAAAAACCAATAATTTAAAACATATTTGTTAAAATTTATTCATTAAAATACAAATTCAGTTCATCATTGTCTGTCGTTAGTTTAAATTCAAATTTTAAAATAATGTATTCAGTTGTATCACAAGAATCACTTTAATCACAATCTAAAACTTTAGGAGCATCACAAATCCTTTCAAACATTTTTGTATAAAAACATCTCTAGAACCATAAGTTATTCACATAAAAGTATCAAACCTTTCACCCTCCCCTATAAAAGCACTTGCGTCATTCAAGAGGCGTCGATTTCGTCTATTTCTGAATCCCTTGAGAACATTTTACCACCGAAACGAACACGCCTTCATCGCTTACTTTGCAATACATTGCTTGCTCTCTACCAACTGGCATAAACTAACGGCACAGTCACCAAGCAATGTGTAGGTCTCAATTTAAAATTCCCAAACACGCGAAGAGCTTTGGAATAAAACTTTTTTTCAGCCAGACATCCAGACCGTTGTCCTTACTGTCCTGAAACACGTGCTTACAGAATCTGGACCTTATGTTTGTCATTATAAGGTGGTGATTAGTTTTGATAGATGCGTGTAGAATTTTGTAGTATTAGAAGTCTGTTAGTATTTTACTATAGTAAAAAATAGGTGTATCGTGTGTGGTTGATTTTAATGCAGTGTTTTAAGATCGGTTGTGTTCGGCGGTTCGTTTAGTAATTAGATGTCTTTGAAATTGTTTGAGTAGTAAGCTTGATTTATTGTTTTTCTTTTAAATTCTTACACATTGGTGAAATGTACGGGTATGTTTTTTCTAACCGTTATTATAAATAGACAACCGTTTGACCGCAATCTAACCTGATGTTAAGTGGTAATGCAGTTGACGGTGTAGAACGTAAACTATATACGCTTACCAAAATATCTTATAAGCCTTTTTATTTGAGTACCTTGAGAGCGTAGGTATCTCTGGAAGAATTCGCTTTTTAGCGATAAGACTGCCCATTATACATTTGATGTTTAAGAAGTTTTGTCAAATTTTCTTTTTATTAGTTTGTGAGGTGTACAATTAAGAGTTTCCTATCTATTAGCGTAAGAAAGACAATTGATACACATTATATCAGTGGTTAAAAAGCCTAGCATATCCTAGAATAACCTACCTAAGATTTTATGGTTTTAGGTCACTTCCAAAATAATACAACACAATTTAAATCACCAAATACAATATAAGATTGAAAAAAATTATTTGGTGGGTTTACTCAGTTATTATTGTATTGCAGGTTCAAATCCAAGGGCATGGACGTTGGAGTTTCCGATGAGTACCTGAACGGAGTACCCATCGAAGCCAGCTCCAGTGAGCCCGAAGAAGAAGAAGACGGTAAGACATTACTTGTTCACAGTTCACACTTAACTGAGATCTTCCGATGTTTTCAAAGCTCCAAAATTTTCTTGAACTATAAAGTCATTAAAACTCTTACTGGCAACACCAGCTGGGTGATTATGTAATTCTGTTGCTATCAAAAGTTTGATACTGACAAGGACCAACGATTACGTATCTTGTTAATATTTGAAATCGGCACAGTAGTTTTTGAGTTTATTCATTACAAACATAAACACTGGCTGATTTGACTGGCCTCTCAGTTCAGTTGGTAGTAGCTCTGCCTTCTACGCCGTAGGTCGTGGGTTCGATCCCCACCGAGAACAAAAACTTGTGTGGTGAACACGGATGTTTGTTCTCTGTCTGGGTGTTATATTGTATTTTAAGTATGTATTTACAAAAAAAAAATATAGCTATCTGGTTCCCATAACACAAGTTCTCCTTAATTTGGGGCTAGATAGTGTTGTGTGGATTGTCTAAAATATTTATTAAACACAAAAATGAAAATCTTTCTTCTTCATAATATTAATATAATAATAATATCGTTTATTTCAGACAACATAAAATGCACACATGACAAAAACGAAACACTTTGGGTCCATAGTAATAAATATCTTAGAGACTACATACATAAAATAAAACTACTAATAAAATCTTATAAAATACCTATAGAAGTATAGATTCTCATAATGGTTTTCCAGATGAGGACTCTGTTCTCAAGAAGTCATACAAGCATACATCGAACCGCGAGGCGCCGGTTTCGTTCTGCAACATGAACGAGATCATGAACCGTTTCGAGAGCGGAAATGATTCCGCCAGCGAGAGACATCGCGAGAGGAAGCAGGAGATACAGAATATACGCAGCAGGCTGTTCATGGTAAGACAACTATGGCTCCTTTGAAACACTTTGACTGCCTTCACTGCTCAGTTGGTAGTAGCTGTTGTACTGAAGCGCGTGGGTTCGATTCCCATTGAGAACAAATATTTGTGTGGTGAACATACATGTTTGTTCTCTGTCTAGCATAGATCTATCATTTTTCAATAGAGAACTGTCATAAAATCTATGTTTGAGGCTCGACTTAGACTCAAGCACTGTTTCTGAATACGGGTGTAAATATGTATTTCCAAAATAATGCATACAAGTACATATTATATCAGCTTTCTGGTTCCCATAGTACAAGCTCTGCTTAGTTTGGGGCTAGATAGTGTTGTGTGGATTGTTCGCATTTCTGAAAAACCAAATTACGCATAACTTATTTTCGGTCAAAGTCATTGATTCGGTCATCTATAAGGTTCCTATTATGCGACTTGTAGTATAAGTATAAGGTTTATATATATTTGTATTTTATTTTTAATTACATTTGATTCCAGGGCAAGCAAGCTAAAATAAAGGAAATGTACGAACAATCTGTCCTGCAAAGCGAACAAGGTAAGTTGATTGACTGACTTTATTCATTACCTTGAAGGTAGACATCCCCTCTGATCAAATAATAAAAAATAAGCATTTATTAAGTACCACCTCAACATCTTTTATAGATCCTTGTTGTCAAACCTTTTAGTAGTCGAGCTGTTTGTATGTGGCTCGTCCGGGGAAGTACCTACTACCACCATACCTATTTCTGCCGTGAAGCAGCATTGCTGTGTTTCGATTTGAAGGGTGTCAGTGCCGGTGGAATGACTGGCTTCTAAATGAATGGTCTGGCCTATGAATTAATGACTTCAGTTTCGCGAATCACGTACCCACATCCACGATTTTTGTCCGGCGTCGAATCTCGATATTGGATACGTGGTCCAGAAGTAATACTCCGAGCATGACGTGCCCATAACCTTTTAATTTGTTGTAATTCAGGTGTGACGTCATCGGACAAGATATCACGCGAGCTAGACTTGGACGCCGAGAAGGCGCGCGCCATCAAGCAACGCTTCGAGAGCGGCGGCTTCAACGATGAAAACCAACCGCCGAAGAACCGAGAGGTCGTCGACACTTCACTCTTCAATGATGGTAACCATCCTTTTAAATTTAAACTGTTCAGTATATTTATTGCCTTATTATTGATCGAGTGAGCGAAGCTAACAAAGATCTTACAAACAACTTGGGCGATTTGGCATTTTATGTGCGTATGTATGTAGTATATATTTGTGTATGTTTGTCCGACGATAAATTTCGAACCGTTGTTCCAATCTGCATGAAATTTGATAAGTTGATAGCTTGTACTTAAGAAATTTAAAGGTAAGTAAGTATATGAGTAAACTCGGATGAGGGGTTATTAAGTTGTGGGGTTTTCTAAGGTCACAAATTGGCACATTGTCACAAATTCAATCAATTGGCCAATTGAGTTAAAACTTGTTTAACATACAAAGTTAGTGAGGGGTAGTCAGAGGCAAGGCCAAAAAGTAAAACTAGACAGAAATACTTTCTCAAAGTAGATAAATGTAATTCACTTTTCGGAGCATTCTGATCGCATCACGAGATCTCAGTTCGGGGCGAACTACTAGTGTATGTAAATTTAACAGTGTCAGATCTTAGAACCATTTAACAATGTCAGATCTTAGAACTATAACTATACAGGGCATAGTAGGTATCCGTAGAAGAACCAAGGTCACCGACAGAGCTCTTAGAATTAGTAAGTTGACGTGGCACTGGGCATATAGCTCGAAGAACCGACAACCGTTGGGGAATAAAGGTTCTGGAATGGCGACCACAAACCGGAAGACGAAAAGTAGGGCGCCCACCCACCAGATGGACCGAGGACATTGTTTATAACTTAAATGAGTTTTTCACACGCCATAACTGACGATAATAAATTTACTGTGTACTCTTAGGTTATGACATTTAATAATTTTAAGACAATCAATTTATGACTATTGTAATTCTAAATACTTAACCTATACTTATAATTGCATGCTTAGTTCAAGCAAAATGTGCTAAATCAATAATTTAATTACTGACATCTAATCCCTTACCACATTTTAAGCAATAAATTTTCATTTCATTTCATTTAGTTCGCCGGAAGTCGGTGTATGCAAAGAGCTCAGAATCGTTCTTCCTGGAGGCCTATGTCCAGCAGTTGACTTATTCAGACTGATGATGATGATGATGATGATGAAGTTTCTTTGTGTAAATAAATACTTATATTTTTTTTGTTATTCCACAGGTATCGGCAAGAAGTCCCGCTCTATCTTCCTAGAGCTGGACGCAAACGCTAAGAACCTTCCCCCCACCTCCCCGCCGCCTCAGGAGGTACCCAAGAGGAAGGAAATCGTGAGTATTCGCTTTTTTATACAACTAGTTGATGGAACCAGGTAACTCAAAAAGAAAAAAAAATATATATTTATTTGGAATCAAGGTACAAGGTTATACAAAAACAAGTGTAAACGATACTGACTGCAGAAGTATTAACTGTGTCGCAGCCAGTAACGCCCTCCTCTTGGCAGGTGACATCCAATTTACAACGAAGTAGGTAGAAATATTTAAAATGAACACAAGGAAAATTAAATAAGAATATACCTATAATATAATAGAATATGCAAACATTTTTGCAAAAGGGAACGGTGTGTTTAGGTGTGTATTGTGTAGTGGTGTGTAAATGTGTTGTATAAATGTGGTGTGTGTGTGGGTGAGGTTGTGAGTGTGGTTGTAGGTAGACCAAACTTATTATTAGTTATTATTATTAGTATTTAAGTTTCCATATTTTTCATCTCGCTAAGCACGGAGTATACGTTTTTCGCGGGCTTTTGGCCATATTATTATTTATTTAATTAATTAGAACGGTCTACAATTCGACCACTTACACTAATTACTACAAAAACGAACATTAAAATAGATTACAAAAAAATGTAAACAACTAAAGCTTGAACATCGAAAGCGTTTGTCTTCTATTTGCGTCCACATAATCTTGAAATACTTTTGGCCAATGCTCGCAGAAATACGATGGTTACCCCTTAAAATCAGGTGGGCCATATGTGCGTGACCTGCGAGGAAACGCTTTCTTATAGGCGATGGTTACTTTTCAAATCAGGATCAATGCTTTTTCCATCAGCTACTTGTACAAAAAATATTAATAAGGAGTTGTTTAAGTTAATAGTTCAATAATAATAAAAAAAGTTATAATTTCACATTTTCACATGTTCCAATTTTCTAAACAGCAAGGAGGTTATTGAACCAAATTCCAACTTTTTATTCAGCAAGGAGGTTGGAAACCCATTGACTCATTTTTCTATCATGTTTTTATTTTTACTTTCCTTGTATTCGTAATGAAAAGCACAGTGTTTACCTCGGGTGAAAGACTTATTTAAGTCCCTCAAGCTCCATTGGCGGGCGCCAAACCCGTCTCGGGACTTACATTCGTGACTTTCAATTCTCAGGTAACAATGTACTTTTATTCCCCAGCCATTCAACCCCAAAGATCTGGTTCGCTCGGACGACAAGGTGGAAGACGTTAAGATAGAAACAGCTGATATATCTGATCGATTCAAGTTCTTCGAGACTTACCGCCCTGAGGCGAAACGCAAGGAGTTCCGTATGACGCCTCCGAGGCAGACTCAGGTGAGAAGCAAAGTTAGGTTTAAGATATTATCACAAAAAAGAGACAGTCACCTACATGTGAATAGGTATTTAAAATGAAACAAAAACTGTTGTAATTAGGTAAAAAAAAGTTATAAAGGCTTTAGTGTAGTTAGAGCTCTTTAAATCAATTCATTTATTTTACTTGTATGGTGTATTTACATAAGATCTTAATAAAAATTATAAAGTAAGTAGCACACCATACCCTATTACATAGCTGGGATGCAAAAATTGTGTGTTCATAAAATTAAAATTATAAAAACTAATTATAAATCAATTACACCTTATTACTTATAACACACAAATAATGAATGTGTCCAGCAGTTCTTCAGGCTGATGATGATGATGATGATGATGTTCGTCTCCTGGTTCTAACCTACCTCTCCACCAATTTTCAGCCAAATCGGTTCAGCCATTCATGAGTTATAAATAGTGCAACTAACACAACTTTATATAATACTAGTGGCCGCCCGCGGCTTCGCTCGCCCGTTCCCGTAACACCCCGTTCCCGTTGCTTTTTCGGGATAAAAAGTATCCTATGTCCTTCTCCCGGTTCTAAGCTACCTCCCCACTAATTTTCTGCCAAATCGGTTCCGCCGTTCTTGAGTTATAAATAGTGTAACTAACACGACTTTCTTTTATAAAAATAGATTTTATATAGAGATTTGTATATTTTAGCGTCCCAAGTCTCCATCCCCGGAGGTATACCACGAGCCGGGCGTTGTGCGCAGTTCGGAGGTAGCCCCGGATGCTAGTCTCGCGGCCACACGGCAGACTGCCTCGCGCATGATTAACGTCTTCCGCCAGATGGAGGAGCAGAGGAACTATCCCGAGGACACTGGTAAATACCCAGCTATATAAAATTTTTATCCGTAGAAGAAACAAGGTCACCGACATAGCGAATTCATATAGTTTATATAAATATACTTTCCTAATATTCATAGTATTATTATTATTCATAGTTTTAGTATATATATGTATATTATTTCATAGTTCATAGTAATGTTGAGTGGATTTAAATATTGTGGACAATCCACACAACACTATCTAGCCCCAAATTAAGCAGAACTTGTGTTATGGAAACCAGATAGCTGATACAAGCATTATTGTTATATATATTTTTTGTAAATATGTACATACTTAGAATACCTACAATATAACACCCAGACAGAGAACAAACATCTGTGTTCACCACACAAATATTTGTTCTCGGTGGGGATCGAACCCACGACCCACGGCGCAGAAGACAGAGCTACTACTAACTGAACTGACAGGCCAGTCGATTTGTCTAAATATGAATTTGTCTAAATGCAACAATATCCCCCCCCCAGGTCCGAAGCCTCTGAAATGCTTCACCCCCCCTCCCCCCGGCGAGCACACCCACACGGGCGACACCAGCTCGGAGGGAGAATACTCCTCGGAGGAAGAGGACAGTGAGGAGGAACGCAGGAGGTACTGCTACGAGGCACGGGATCGGGACGAGGCACTTAAACAGGTACCTACACCCTTTACCTATACCCTTTTTGTTGCCTGTTCTTCTACGGCTTGGTCGCGTGGAACTGGCACCTAGACTCACCTAGCTTTAAGACGTTTCAAAGTAATTCTTGTATCGTATTGAATAAAAGTTTATTGAGTTTGAGTTTTGAGTTTTATAAACAACTTGTGGAATTAATAAACTTATAATCACTTGATCGGGTGCGATTGCAGTCAAGTGTATAAATTGACAAAAAAATACACCGGGTGGTTTTTTGATAAGGGCGGTGATGGCAATTCCGAAACCACGAGAGTCTGAGTAACTAATTAGTTAGGTAAAATTAAGGTATTAGAAGTAAATAGTGAAAATTTGCAATTTCCATTATTTTTTTGTAATAGTATTAACATAATCCATTGGTTCAATAACTTATCGTGTAATATTTATTATATCTATTTGTATTATAACATCTGTTTTTTTTTATCAGGCTCAACAGTTGGCTCGCACCAAAAGCTTCCGCGACCGATTCGAGAATTGGTCGGAATCGGAGCCTCAGCGCTCATCCTCGGCGGTCGTCATCGAGCGGGAGGCGGCTGATGATGATAATGATTCTCAGCTTGAAACTGCCAAGAGGTAAATCACACCTAACAGTCCCATACCCGTAACAGTAACATACCCGTAACAGTCACACACACACACGCACCCGATAGTCACACATAACCAACAATCACACACACACCCTCTCACCCAGCAGTCACTCACACACTCACCCATACATTCTCAACAATCACATATCTATTACAAACCCGGCAATCACGTACCCCTAACAGTCACATACCCCTAACTGTCATATACGCCCAACAGTCACATATCCCTAACAGTCATATATACCCCTAACAGTAACATACGCCCAACAGTCACATACCCCTAACCGTCATATACCCCTGAAGGCCTGCCTACGCTGTCAAATATCTAACAGCGTTTCAGCTGATCACCATTGCCGTCGCCTAGATGTGCACAGGCCTTCAGGGGTACATTACTGTTAAGGGTATGTGACTATTAGGGGTATATTATGTCTGTTAGGGGTATGTGACTGTTAGGGGTACGTAACAGTCACATACCCCAAGTAACCAACCCAACAGTCATTTATAAGTACCCCTGTCAACATTATGAGGCAAAGTTTCATAAAATATTTTTGTTTGTTATTAAGTCAACAAAAATAGATGGCCGCAAATCCATTTAGCTACCAGCGATTTATAAGACGACGATTACAACTTCATGTTCCTGTTTCAGTTTGCGGCAGAAGTTCGAGAGCATGAACGTGACAACGAGCTCCGTGTCCAAGACAGGCGCCGCCAAAGTCAATCGATTTGTGGTGAGTAGCGAAGATCTGTTCTAGAAGAATTATCCAATTATCCATATCTAAAAAAGACTGCATGCGCGGCAGATATTTCCTTGGAGTTATTTGAGAATGCCTAAGTGGTTTGTCAGAGGCAAGCCCAAACAGTTTTATATTATCGATTACTAAGCGTTTAACTACCATCTTCAGATAGATCCCTCTTAGCTATAATCCACTCTGGATTCAAAAATCAATCATAGACTCATTATAATAAATAATATAATAATAATTCTTTTTTTATC
The DNA here is from genome assembly GCA_939531255.2 of Thera britannica. Lineage (NCBI taxonomy): Eukaryota > Metazoa > Arthropoda > Insecta > Lepidoptera > Geometridae > Thera > Thera britannica. The sequence continues at coordinate 19,595,867 of OW618037.2, forward strand.
AATATAATGTTACACCCTGTCACACATAGATGTGATGTATAACATTTTTCAGAAGCGGCCTAGTTCATGCTTTTTATTATGACATTTACTCTTAGAAGTGATATAAATTTGTAAATTTCCTTGTTTACCTGTACTCTGACAGTGATTTAAATTTATGAATTTCTTTGTTTCAGTAACCACGGAGTGAGAATCTACTCAAACTACCAAAGTGTTTTAACCCATAACATGTAAAATCACGACTTGCCAGTTTTGTCTAATTTATAAGAATCTTTAACCTAAAAATCAACATTTTACTATGAACATCTGAAGAAAGAAATAGACATTGCATGTTTACTTATCCGTTTGTTCAGAAAATTTGAAGAGATGATTCAGTATTAAATCGAGTATTGAACGATCGAGTAGTTGATTGCATCACCTGCTAAAATGTGATACTGTCACATTTTAGCAGGTGATGCCAAATGACAATACCAGTTTTTATCAGATATTTGTAAACGTATTTGAAATTGTTACAATTTTTTACTTCAATCTCACTGGCATCAAAATCTTTTTTGTATTTGAGTGAGCTTAAGGTATTCTTGAGTGACGACTAAGGATTACAGCATATTTCTTTCAACGAAATTTTTCATTTAGATTAAATATTTATTTTAGGGCTGTTATGATGTGCATTTCTGTAAAACAATCTGAAAGTTATAGCCATGTTTGTTTAAGATGAAGTTGAGTATGAACATAGCTGCCTAAGTATTTTTAATCTGCAGTCAAAGTTATGTGACCACTAAATAAATTATTTTATTCTAAAAACTTCAGGAAAATGGTTTCTTAACTCTAATTGGAGAATAAGAGTATTTCGGTCGTCAGTAGTTTATTTTATTTTATTTCTTTAGCCTGTTTCACCTGTCTAAGTAACACTTTCTGACATAAAGTCTAGACTCAATAAAAATAATAATATTTTTTGTGACGAATTTGTTACTCAGAGCATGGACTAATTACTCAGAGATAAAAATAATAATAGCAGGTAATTTTTCTTACTTTTACTATCTAAATCTTCCAATGGGTGTTCTGTTCATACCTAAACTTAACTTAAGACGTGTTATAGCTAGCTCATTTTTATTCAGAAAGTTTTTTAACGTAATTAAATAAGTGCCTTATAATGTGCAATCTCATATATTTACAATTGAAACTCTATTATATATTTATTCGATTATATTTAGATACATATTTTATACCAATTTGACGAAATCAAATAGATTTAAGGGCCTACATGAGGTGAAACCGAAAATGTAAAGTAGCATTTTTTTTCGTTGTATGGACGAATCCATTTAATTTTTTTGTAAAATATAACAATTAAATGGTGTAAAAAAATTATGTTTCGGCTAGAAATTCTCTTAAACTCACTGGGTTCGATAAAATTGAACGCAAAGTTTGCCAAAAACTCTCAATTTTTTTTGGATTTGAAATGGTTTTTTTCCGTTGCTGTTAGAGCCATTGCAATGAAAGTTTTGTTCCCGTATACCTAAATAAATACGTAAAAACCCTATGTTATTGCACTTTTCTTAGTTGCCGTAGTTTTTATAAAAAAATAAAATTTTCAAAAATATATATAGGTAGGATTTCCTAGATACTTCTCAGTACAGCCCGCGCGGCCAACGAGGAGAGGTCCATGTCAAATTTCGCGACATGACATTTCATCTCTGACTACGTAAAATATACCCTAGATTAAATCATAGCTACTACTGGTACTATAAATTTGCCACAGTGTAACATAAAACAAATTGTCACAGTATAACGAAATGACATAATACCATCTTCATCATACATTATGATCGATAACCTGTATTCACATCATCATCAGCCTGTAGAAGTATATATTTTATGTAGCATATAACTTATCTAGTACATTCTAGGGCACGTTCCTATCGTGCGTGACCAGCGAAGCGCAATGCTTTTGTTAAATACCTCCATTTTTGTAGTTGCATAAGTAGCTATCTTCCTATCTACCCAGTGCTTTCCGTCATCATCATCAGTAAGTAGAAGTCCACTGCTAGATATAGACCTCCTTTATACATTTCCATGAAAAAACAATTTGCCGATTTCCCACGATCTTTAGAATGTCATCGGTCCATTAGGTGGAGGGGCGCTCTGGTTGCTTAGCACCGGTTATATTGTCGTAGCGACCCGCTTTTTGATTCTAAAGGCGTGTGTTCAAACCCCGTCATGCACAAATTAGTTTATCTGCCAAAAAACCTATGTGCACTATGTCAGTACACTCTAACGGTGAAGGAAAACAATAAATGAAACCAACGTGAAGTAGCAAAACTTTTGAGGCACATTCATAATCCACCACACCAGCTTTAATTTTCTATTGACATGACAAGAAGAAGACTCAAAAACTAGTAGCCGATTTTAGGCCTTTATAAAAATAGTGTCGATTTTGCAAAGAGTTTGGGAGCCCATTACAATGAAAAGGAAGTATATATATATATATATATATATTATGGACAATCTACACTACACTATCTAGCCCTAAACTAAGCAGAGTTAGTATTATGGGAACCAGATAGCTGATGTAATACTTAAATACATTTTGTTTGTAAATACATAGGTACTTGGAAAACAATATAACATCCAGATGGAGAACAAATATCTATGATCACCACACAAATATTTGTTCTCGGTGGGGATCGAACCCACGACCTATGGCGCAGAAGGCAGAGCTACTAATAAATGAGCTGAGAGCCCAGTCATAACAATAATATCATGGGTTTTGAGTATTTTTGATTGCCGTCTTTTAAATCTGGAGGTGCCTGTAATGTCCCGAATTCTGGAACTTTCTGTCAAAGGCTTCATGCACGGTGCGCTCAAATACCCAAATACCAAAATACATGTGCCTATTTCTATACACGCAGCAAGGAGTTTCCCAAGATTTTGCGTTTGACAGAACTTTGAAGAGTCAGTTGGGGTTGTCGAAACTCTTTGGTATACCTAATATTTTTAAATGCCGATAAAATACAATAATATAAGTCGAATAGACAGTTATTTCACAATGCTTCACTGATCTCCACCGCAATGAGCACCGAAGGCCTAAATGAGTGCAAAGCTTAAAGCCACCCATAAATAATTTCCATTTCAATTCATTTATGAATTGAAATGAAAATTATCTATGCATGTAATGTATTGTATTATGTATATCAGTTATCTAGCACCCATAAAACAAGCTTTGCTTAGCTTGGGGCTAGATAATGTTGTGTGAATTGTCCAGCATTATTATTATTATTATTTATTTCCATAGGCATGAATTCTATGCACTAAGTTATACTTACTAGATTTACATACAGATCTGGAAGTATAACCTTTTAGATAAAAGAAAAATTTACTAAATTGGATCATAAAATTAAATGACGAAGGTATGCAGTAACAAACAATAAAACAAAACGGCTTAGCCGATTTTGATGAAATATTACTTTTCAGAAAAAAAAAGATTAAAAGGGAGAAGACGAAAGAGAAGAAAAAAGATAAGAATATTATTGTACAAAAAAAATTGCCCCCCTTGCCCCCCAGGACCCCCCCTTTTGTGAGTGCTACCGGATGCCGTCGAGATAGGGGGTTTTCGATTAGGGTTTCGTATAGAGGGTTTCTTCCTGAATTGAAAAAACAAAAAAAACACCCCCCTCTTGCCCCTTTTTTCACCCCCCCCTTTCGTATCTTCCAAGCGGAGTGACTTGCAAGACTTTTTTTTTGGGTCATGTAGGGAAGGTGAGATTATTTTGAAAGCAAAATAAATTTTGCCCCCCTCCCCCCTCTAGACCCCTTTATTATTTTTGACCCTTTTTTTCGAGTGGAGCATTGCGGCGAGCGAATGGGGAACAGTGCGGCGAGCAAAGCGAGCCGTGCTGTGACCCCCCCCCCCCCCCTAAGCCCCCCAGAACCCCCTCCTCCTGAACCCGGGGGGAGCGTCGCGGCGAGCGAAGCGAGCCGTGCTGTGACCCCCCCCTCAAGCCCCCAGAACCCCCTCCTCCTGAACCCGGGGGGAACGTTGCGGCGAGCGAAGCGAGCCGCCACGCGACCACGCCCACCCTACTGAAATTTAGAACCCCCTCCTACTGAAATTTAGGGTGTCTTAGGGGTGTGAAAAAATGTTCACTAGACTGAGTTCAAAATTCAAAATGGCGGCTGTGCCACTTCCGGTTTTGCAAAAATCGTCCGATTAAGGTCGTTCAAACGGTTCATTCGACTGAGGACTATGATTGGAGATTGAATTTTAGGTTTTTTAAGGTGTTTGATTGGATCTTCACTTGGTTTAGGGTTCCGCCCCTGTGGGAACGCATTGAGGACGCGAGCTGCTTGCAGCTCGCGATGCACGCGACCCGGTAGTCAACGTTTGGGTTCCTTCCAGCGGTTTCGACCCGTTAAGGGTTTTGGCTTGACGTACAATTTAGGGTTCCGTATAAGGTTTTGATTGGGGTTTTACTACATTGAGCAATTTGATTAAGTGTTCGACTTTTAGGGTTCCTTAGGACTTTGATTGGAGTTTCAACTACACTTAGGAGCTTGATAATGTTAACATTTTTAGGGTTCCTTAGGACTTTGATTGGGGTTTTACTACATTGAGGAACTTGATTCACTGATCGACTTTTAGGGTTACTTAGGACTTTCTTTACTACTTTTTGGGGTTTTACAAGTGCAAGTGTAATGTAAAACTGGGAGTAGCACACCGACACGCGAGCTGCTTGCAGCTCGCGCACACGAAAAAACTAGTTAAGGGGCTGACGTATGGAAAATTTTCATACAAACGGAATACCAAAATGATTTCTAATTTAGACAGATTTACACTATATTATTGTAATAATTGTATTTGCATAGTATTTATCTAGGTTCCTCAACAGTTTTTATTTCAAATTACTTACCTAAAATGAAATAAACACCAATCGCATTTTGCACATTTTTATGCTAAACTTATCAAGTTTTCTACCTATTGGTTTCGTACTAAAAACAACAATATCTTACGTGTTTTTTGTTAAGGAACCTAGTTTATATTGTCTAGTTACAGAATAACAATACTATGTAAAGAATACAAAAAGTTTTCAGTCATCATTTTTGGTATTACGGAACACGATCAAATTCATGGCATTTTCGAACGGCTACTATTGCTTTCGCGCACGCACGGTGCGGGTGGCGGGGTGCAGGGGGAGGAAACGCTTGAAGCACACGGGACACTTCGGTTGTGTGTGTGAATCGCTCGGACTTCGGACTAGTTAAATACCTACACTGGCATAAAACATAATGCTTAGATATTTGATAATTGTTAGTTTAGGAAGGGTACTAAGTGAAGATGGGAAATACTAAGTACCTAGGTAGGTTGTAGGTTGGGTAAACGAAATTAAGGTGCAGCACTAGGTCAAAAAGTCTGCCGAAATTTCGAAAAAAGCCAACATTTCGACTAAAACAAATTATGAACCATTTATTTCTATACAGGGTGGAATTTTGTAATGCCACCTGGAGGGAAAGTACTCTTAATACTGCAGATAGAAAATTTTACTCAAAGGAAACATTCCTTTATTTTTGTATAGAAAGCAATTTCTAAAATTAAAAATAAAATAATTTTTAAATTAATTTTTTTTTTTGAAAGGAATAAATTTATTCTTTTAAAGAAATGAATTCGTTAAAAGAATAAATTTGTGTATCCAAGAGAATGGAGCCCATTTCAAGCAACTAATTTCAAGTAACTAGTTAGTTATCCATTTTTTGTAAATAATTAAATTAATTTAAGATTTCCTGGTTTTTCTTTCATTTAATTTATCATGTTTGTTAGAGAGATTTCATCCTTATAATTGACTAACGATCGATGCAATAAAAGTACAAGGTATAATTTTTCTGATTTTAGCCGGTTCAATTCCCGGGTGTGAGAGAATTTTCGAAAAACTTTGAATGCAGTTTGCTTTCTATTCAAAAATAAAAGAATGTTTCCTGTGAGTAAAATTTTCTATCTGGAGTATTAAGAGTACTTTCCCTCCAGGTGGCATTACAAAATTCCACCCTGTATATGAAGTATTGATAAAAGGTCTAAGAAAAATTACAACAAATTATTTTTTTTCTTTATTTATTTGTAGTTCAAACAAAGCAGCCAAGTGCGAGTCGGACTCGCCCATGAAGGGTTCCGTAGCATCAATTAACATAATATAAAGGTTTTTGTAGTTCGTCGAAAGGTAAATTGCGGTTTACGATTTATGACGTATAAAAAAAAACTACTGACTTGATCTCGTTCAAACTAAATATCGTTGGAAGTTTACATAGTAATGTACAACATATATTTTTTTTGGATTTATCATTCTCTTATTTTAGAAGTTAGAGGGGGGGGGGACCAACTTTTTTCTACTTTGGAAGTGTCTCTCGCGCAAACTATTCAGTTTAGAAAAAAACGATATTAGAAACCTCAACATCATTTTTGAAGACCTATCCATAGATACCCCACACATATGGGTTTGATGAAAAAAAATTTTTTGAGTTTCAGTTTCAAGTATGGGGACCCCCAAAATTTATAGATTTTTTTCTATTTTTGTGTAAAAACCTTAATGCGGTTCACAGAATACATCTACTCACCAAGTTTCATCAGTCTAGCTTTTATGGTTTCGAAGAAAAATGGCTGTGACACGGCTGGACAGACAGACAGACAGACAGACAGACAGACAGACAGACAGACATGACGAATCTATAAGGGTTCCGTTTTTGCCATTTGGCTACGGAACCCTAAAAACTGCTACCACTCAACGTCCGGTGGAAATATTGATAAAAGGACTGAGAAATACTTGAACAAAATAGTTTTTTTTTTATATAACTGGAGCTCAATAAACAGAGTACCGCTCAACGTCTGGTGGAAATATTGATAAAAAGACTTGGAAAAATTTCAGCAAAATATTTTTTTTCTTTATTTATCTGGATCTCAAAAAACCGACTACCGCTCAACGTCAGGTGGAAAGATTGATGAAAGGACTAAGAAAAATTGGCACAAAATATTTTTAGTCTTTATTTATCTGGGGCTTAAAAAAACTGCTACCACTCAACGTCCGGTGGAAATATTGATAAAAAGACTTGGAAAAATTTCAGCAAAATATTTTTTTTCTTTATTTATCTGAATCTCAAACAACCGACTACCGCTCAACGTCAGGTAGAAATATTGATAAAAAGACTTGTAAAAATTTGAACAACATATTTCTGTTTTATTTTTCTGGAGCTCAAGAAATAAACTACAGCTCAACGTCAGGTGGAAATATTGATAAAACGACTAAGAAATTAAAAAAAAAACTTTATTTATTTTGAGCTCAAAAAACTGCTACCACTCAACGTCCGGTGGAAATATTGATAAAAAGACTGAGAAATACTTTAACAAAATAGTTTTTCTTTATATAACTGGAGCTCAATAAACAGAGTACTGCTCAACGTCTGGTGGAAATATTGATAAAAAGACTTGGAAAAATTTCTGTAACGTTCACTAGAAGTTGCTTCATGCAATCAAAATTGAGTTCTATATAGTAATTGTGATAAGACATAAATAATTTTTTTTTCAGTTTGTTTATAATCATTATATAAGTATCCACCTATAGTAGGTTAGCTTGGTACACTTTTTTCGCGAGTTTTGTGCGAAAGCCGAGGTCCATGTAATTGTAGGTCGATGTTCGCAATCGTTGGTTTTGCGAATGTAAATAAGCAGAATAAAAGCAACCTAATTGCTCAACGAATAAAGTATATTTTTAAATGCAGTCACATTATTAGACTTTCTGTACTTTGGTAAGTGAGCCGCTTTGCGTGTTTTTTATTGCTGTGTGTGTGTGATCGATGAGGTCTGGCGAACCACACCCCACCTGATGTTGAGCGGACCTCCACCCATGATCTTCAACTGTAACGTCATGACTGGTTTTGAACCCACGCCCCCCAACCGCTAGGCCGATGAGGTCTGGCGAACCACACCCCACCTGACGTAGAGCGGATACCCACCCATCATCTATTACTGTAACGTTATCACTGATTTTGAACCCGCACCCTCCAACCACTAGGCCAATGAGGTCAAGCAAACCACACCACACCTGATGTTGAGCGGACTCCCACCCATCATCCTCTACTGGAACGTCATCAACCACAACTCCATCGCTCCGCGCCGGGGTCAATGGCTCTCTCAACTCAACTCGGAGTCAATGGTTCTCTTTACTCTTCTTCAATTTGGTCCAGAACCCGCACAAACCCTACCTGATGAATAAACTCACTCGTATCATGTTAGAGAATTTCCTGGTGTCTTTTCTAAGTGCGTAAATAGCTACTCTGAAGGTTCTTTATCGGTTCAGGAATGTTGTTTTTTTTTTCACTTTATTCTTGCATTCAGAGCATGACCAATCCTTGCTTGTTGAATACTAGAAAAGCGAAACAAGCAAGCAATAAGCTTAGAGGGTTAGTCAGGTAATGCAGCCACAAAAAATAAAAACATAAAATTGTAGGGTGCAAAAAGTCAACTCTCTTTGACCAGATTTGAACTCCCGCCCACCTCGTCCTCTCAGTGTGAATCCGCACGCCCTAGCCACTAGCCTATCTGACGCTTAGTAACGTTGACGAAATTAGGCAATGCATAAAAATCGTTAGCAGTGGCTGACGCACACGCACAAGCGCGGCACTATGGTTGGATTCACGTATAGAAGTAGCGCGTCACACGAGCGCCTGTGTGTGTATACTACTATTATATATTCCGTGGCGCCCGCATCAAATGAATAGAGATAGCTATATTCGGAGCAGTTTTTGCTCACGCCTCGAATTGAAGTTGCGAGCTGTGTACGTCGGCCCGTTAATATTTAGGCATCCGATTTAGGCGTCGCCTAGGTTTAGTGAAAACGGGTGTTAGTAACGTTGACGAAATTAGGCAATGCATAAAAATCGTTATCAGTGGCTGACGCACACGCACAAGCGCGGCACTATGGTTGGATTCACGTATAGAAGTAGCGCGTCACACGAGCGCCTGTGTGTGTATACTACTATTATATATTCCGTGGCGCCCGCATCAAATGAATAGAGATAGCTATATTCGGAGCAATTTTTGCCCGCGCCTCGAATTGAAGTTGCGAGCTGCGTCCGTCACCCTCTTAATATCTAAACTTAAACATTACGGTATTCTAAATCGCTCCATTGACTTATTACAATCGTACTTGACTGATAGAATCCTTAAAGTTGATGTGGGCGGTGAGAGATCTTTTGGGTCAGTTATTGACATAGGGGTGCCACAAGGTTCGATATTAGGTCCTTTCTTGTTTCTAGTGTACGTAAATGACCTTCCTTTTTTGGTTAAAAAACTATGTGAAACAGTACTATTTGCTGACGATACCTCATTAATTTTTAAAGTCGATAGATAGAAGGCTAATTACGATGACGTTAACGCATCTCTGTCGTAAATACTTAACTGGTTTAATAATCTTTTACTTAATGTTAAGAAAACTCATAAGTTTTATGAAAAAATATTTTTTGAGTGTCAGTTCTAAGTATAAAAATCATAATGCGGTTTACAGAATACATCTATTTACCAAGTTTCATCAGTACATATAGCTTTTACAGTTTTGTAAGTACCATACTTCAAGCAAATAAATTATTTCTTTTCATTTCATTTCATTTTTTTGAAAAAAAGTGACTGTGACATACGGATGGACAGACAGACAGACATGACGAATTTATAAGGGTTCCGTTTTTTACCTTTAAAAAATACAAGTGTTCATTCACCGACTACCGACATTTATGAACTTGCAACTCACTCTGGTTTTGCATAATATGAGGAAAATCTCTCTTGGTGGAAGGTTTCTTTTATTAAATCTGGGGCTATTTGCTTGTTATACTATATAAATTAGACTACTACTACTACACTACTATACAGGGTGTCCCATAAGTCAACGTCCAGCCGAAAACGGGTGATGCGCCAAGTCATGACAGTTATCAGAAAAATATATAAAAAAATATTTGTTAAGTACCTTTCGAGTTATGAGTATTTTAAAAAAACAGGAAAAACTGACACCCTGTGATGATCTTTTAAGTCCTGTGACTACAAATATTAACTTTTCATGAAACTTTTTTCTGCAACGTAAGCATGAATAACCCTTCTGTAAATAACAATTCAAAATTAAGCCATAACTGCCTCAGTTTTCAATGAAATCGTGGAGTTTTGGCCAACGTTTCATTTCAGATAATTACATCACCCAACTTTAGCCGTCTGTACCGCAAAAAAATGTACTACACTGTCATGGCATGTAACTTTAAAAATTGGCGCATTTATCCAGGATTCCAAAATGGTATAATACTTGCTAGAGTACTCCTTAGTTTTGGAAATAAAAAATGATTTTTCAACTAAACCGGATTTCCAATCAATTTTATTTCATGAGATAAAATGTTTGTAACCTTTAAATTATGGACTTAAAATGCCTACGCTGTGTTTTTAAGTGACTCACAATTTACAGGTACAAGTAAATACCATTTCGACAATGCAAGTAAACAGATAGAGCCACCATCTTGTCGAAAGAGTAATAACCATGGGTGTTCAAGTAATTTGTTAGTTTTAGGTGAAAGTTTAAAATAAAATTCAATCATAGGATTTCTTCAATCGTGATTTTAATTTAACTACATCAAGGATTTACAGCAAATGTTCAAACTGTTAGTCTTCAGCAGTAATGCAAGCTCTACATTTCCTTAAAAAAATCGGTTGTCTGTAAAGTCGGTTAACTGACGATAGTTGAACGTGATAACGTCATAAGAAAATACTGATGGAATGGTTGCATTTTTAAAAAGAATTTTAATTAATATTTGTGACTCGCGGACTCGCGGTCTCGCGGACTCGCGGACTCGCGGACTCGAACTCGGACTCGGACTCGGACTCGGACTCGGACTCGGACTCGGACTCGGACTCGGACTCGGACTCGGACTCGGACTCGGACTCGGACTCGGACTCGGACTCGGACTCGGACTCGGACTCGGACTCGGACTCGGACTCGGACTCGGACTCGGACTCGGACTCGGACTCGGACTCGGACTCGGACTCGGACTCGGACTCGGACTCGGACTCGGACTCGGACTCGGACTCGGACTCGGACTCGGACTCGGACTCGGACTCGGACTCGGACTCGGACTCGGACTCGGACTCGGACTCGGACTCGGACTCGGACTCGGACTCGGACTCGGACTCGGACTCGGACTCGGACTCGGACTCGGACTCGGACTCGGACTCGGACTCGGACTCGGACTCGGACTCGGACTCGGACTCGGACTCGGACTCGGACTCGGACTCGGACTCGGACTCGGACTCGGACTCGGACTCGGACTCGGACTCGGACTCGGACTCGGACTCGGACTCGGACTCGGACTCGGACTCGGACTCGGACTCGGACTCGGACTCGGACTCGGACTCGGACTCGGACTCGGACTCGGACTCGGACTCGGACTCGGACTCGGACTCGGACTCGGACTCTCGGACCCGGACCCGGAACCCGACCGAACCCTTACCCTTAGCCTCATTTACCCTTACCCGACCCGGGCTCGGGCTCAGGTAAATGGAACGACGAAACGACGTAATGAGTCATGTTTTTTCGTGCGTGCAGCCGGCTCCATCGATTTATAAGACGTTATCACGTCAAAAAATCAGCTGTCTGTAAAGTCAGTTAACTGACGACAGTTGAACGTGACAACGTCATACAGCTGTCCACGCGGACGCATCGCTCACTCAAGTAGGAGAGAGACCGATGTCGAACGCTGCCAAACGTGGAGGCCGATTGTGCCTCTTTGTCGCTCGTTCCGCGCTCTCACTTGCACTTCAAGTATTAAATGGAACGCCGCAGAGCGAGGTAACGCCGCATGAGTCATGTTTTTTCGTACGAGCAGCCGGCTCCATCGAATTATAAGACGTTATCACGTCAAAAACCATGTAATAAGACCGGCGACGGGCGAAGGCAAACTTGAGATTAAAACCACGATTGAAGTAATCCTATGATTGAATTTTATTTCAAACTTTTACCTAAAACTATCAAATTACTTGAACACCCATGGTTATTACTCTTTCGACAAGATGGTGGATCTATCTGTTTACTTGCATTGTCGAAATGGTATTACTTGTACCTGTGAATTGTGAGTCACTTAAAAACATGGCGTAGGCATTTTAAGTCCATCATTTAAAGGGTACAAACATTTTATCTATTGAAATAAAATTGATTGGAAATCCGGTTTAGTTGAAAAAACATTTTTTATTTCCAAAACTAAGAAGTACGTTCGCAAGTATTATACCATTTTGGAATCCTGGATAAATGCGCCAATTTTTAAAGTTACATGCCATGATAGTGTAGTACATTTTTTTTGCAGTACAGACGGTTAAAGTTGGGTAATGTAATTATCCGAAATGAAACGTTGGCCAAAACTCCACGATTTCATTGAAAACTGAGGCAGTTATGTCTTAATTTTGAATTGTGATTTACAGAAGGGTTATTCATGCTTACGTTGCAGAAAAAAGTTTCATGAAAAGTTAATATTTGTAGTCACAGGACTTAAAAGATCATCACAGGGTGTCAGTTTTTTCTGTTTTTTTTAAATACTCATAACTTGAAAGTTACGAAACAAATATTTTTTTTTATATTTTTCTGCTGACTGTCATGACTTGGCGCATCACCCGTTTTCGGTTGGACGTTGACTTATGGGACACCCTGTATAAGTTAGATTTAAAATGTAGCGTTCGTGGTAGTTTAAAAAATACCGCACAGCTTGCCATTGTTATCACCAATCCTGGATGAAAAATATGCAATGGAAACTCTGCGACGGGAATCAGCTAACATAACAATTGGGTTATATTTATTTACTGAAGATCTGTCTGTGTTTTTGTCTAACGAAGCGTATTCTAGTCAACACATTGTAATGTCGTGACAAATGTCAGACCCAAGCACAGAATAAGTAATAGTTGGTATCAAATACATGAATTCACAGCTCAGGTCAGGCAACGCCATCTTTATTTTAAATTTTTCCAACTTTCCGGTCGTGTTTTGTTTTTAGACCAGCGTATAGCGGAGGCTTAAGTAGTTGTTGCAGTATTAAACTAACGCACAAACAATTGCTATACCATCTGTTAGAAGACCGTAAATAAGCCGTTTGGGTTCGACTTTTGAAATTGGTGAATTGAATACTAAAAGTTAGTTTCCCCAATATACCTGATTAACAAAAGGTGGTATACTTACAGGTGCCAAAAGATATAAGGCTATAATGCAATCTACACAAGTTCGAATATATCTAAAAGGGGTAGGCAGAGGTACGACCAAACGCAACGTTCACAGACGTGCCTTCTTAGAATACAATTCAAACGAAACGTCTTTCTAAACGCCTTATTTTCTATCTAATAGCTCGTAAGCAAGTTTCTGGTTATTCACTAAGATATTGAAATATATCTTCGATTGAATAACTCTTGTTAGATAGTTTTCTGTAATTTCATAGGTTGTATTTCATGACATTTAAAGCAACTTGTACAATATTATTTATCTTATCACCTCACTTGTTTTCTCTATCAATAGTTGTGTTTTTCATTGTTTTTGACTTAACGAAATGTATTATATTATTTATGCCCACAGATGGACCCTTTTTAGTTTTGATATTCTTTGGGTTCTGTTTTCAGGGGCGTTCTCTTATACCCACTGTATAACTTGCTCATATATTTATTTGAAGTTGTACAAGTTGACAAAAAATCTTTTATAGGATCTTGCCAAAGTGCCATTTCGATATTATTAATCAAAAATAACCAATATTATTATTTTTAGGACGTAAGCATATTTATCATAGTACGATTTGACTGAATATTGAATGTATTTATTGTTTGTACTTAAATACTATTTGTTCAATGTTTTTTGTATACCTTGAATCTGCGGTAATGTTAATAAATGTCAAAAAATATGCTTCGTGTTTCATTTCCATTCTTACGCCGCATTGTAGTTTTTACACTGGTGATGTCAAAGATGTAACTTACTGGAAAAAATGTAAAACTAGTTTTTTGAATTGGAAACTTCTTTAGGCGGAGCGGCTTTTTTGAGAAAGGAAAAGAACCAAAGAATTCGCTTCTCCGTCACACTCACCTCTTCGGCGGTAAGAAGCCTCTGAGGCTCACTTAAAATCCTTTCACCATGGTTTGAGGCTTTACCACAAAAGTAGAGGTCTGCCCGCCCGCGCCCAGCCAGGGAGGGACATACATACACGCGTAGTTCAAGTTTTCACTTCTGTCGGCATTCGTGGAGTGTTACTGTTTTTTTTTTAATACCGCCTGATGGAACAAGCATCCGGCTGGTAACCATCTCCTCTAAAAAACATTGTTTTATAGGTACCGTAGGCAAAAGCGTTTTTGCTTTTCTGGGGTACGCACGTTAAGAACGTGCCCTTCAACGCGTCTATTAACTTGAGGCATACAAATGTGAAACCGCATGTGCCTATATAATTTCACCGGTACTCACCCTTCAAATCAAAACACAGCAACGCTGCTTGACGGCGAAATCGGTATGGTGATAGTTTGGGTGCCTGCTCTGTATATTTTTATGATGGAAAAGGAATAAGGTAGTTATAATAACAGAAAGACAAAATCATGTATTAGTATTACTCTTTATTATTTCTTTAATTTGAAGTCTTTTATTTTACAGTTTCTCGATTCATGGTATCAAATTCTTAAGATTAGTCTGTGCGTTTGTAGATTCATTTGGTGATTGATAATAAATTTTTGCCCCTACTGCGTAGAGTAGGATATGAGTTTTAATCAAGTACCTACTTATGTCAGACATATTCCACCAAGTCTTAAAAGCTTCCATTAAGAATACATTAAAAGTTTGTAGTCAGTTCCTTTCGAAACTTATTCACATTATTCTTCGAAATCGAAAGTAAACGCATTGGTCGATTTAATTATAGCTCAGCCATTACCGCGTCAATGCATCCTAGGTGGTTTTTCAATACGACTGTCTTCAGACGCACAAACAAATCAGTTTACGGACTATTGTATTATTCTATTTGAAACTAATTCACGACAATCACAAGACTCAAGAAATAAATTAATTATAAAATAAAAAAACGCTCGTACATATACACTTGTGGTTGGTTTCATATTTACAGTTCTGCACACCACATTTTGTGATAGACTGATTTTTCAACAAATTACCTTTCCATTTCATAAAAACCGATTTCTAGTCTCTAGTTTAAATCATGCTAGAACTAGAATTAAAAGGTTTTAAAGTTATGTAAATTTTATTTTGTGGTCCCGACAAGAATGATGCGAGTATGAATCAAAAGATTCTCCTAAAAACATTTTTATATCCCAAAATTGTCCCACTAGAAGCGAAAACTGCTGCGCTGCTAGCCGTAATTCCACACCCGATAGACATTCTGTGAATATCTTAATAATTTTTATTGACTAAACTTGCTTCAAAATCAGTCATAATCACAAAATAAAGCGATTAACACAAAGTTATGTTAGGTCTCCACCATGGGTACTTGAGTCAGCGACGAATTAAATTTATTGCCATTATGTGCAGTCAATAATAACCTTAATAGGTTATTCTGTTTATTTAAATATTCAACAAATACCCAAGGTAGAACCTTAGTGCAATAAATGTATGGTGACATAAATTTAACTTTTCTTTGTTATAAACTCTTCAAATCACATACAGCTCGCAGTTTTAGATCGTTTTAGCAAACACAATAATATTGTAAAAATATTATGCTGTGTGAACATAGCAACATACATAAAGTAGTAGGCAACAAATATTGCACATCGGCTAATTTCGGCTTCATAGAACGTAGTGTTCGTAAGAAAGAGATAGCGAACGAAACCGAAAAGCCGATATGCAATATTTATTGCCTTCAACCGTAAATTACTTCTTGGCAGAAAGTATTTTCGTCAAGTTAATACATAGTGTAAAAATACAAGAATATACAAGGTGTATCTAAATATGTGTACTATGCGAAGGTGGGGGGTTTCAGACCACAATGGTGATCAGTTGTGGGGGGGAGAAAATTAAAAATTCCTATTTTCAGTTTCCCATACAAAAATATTTAATTTCATAATGCCTAAATAAATTGACAACCCTATTCTTGTAACCCCTTGACCCCTTGACCTACTACCTCTGTAGGTCTACTACTACTACCTACTACCTCTGTAGCTGAGTTTAGGGTTGTCACTTTGTATAAAGTCAGCTGTTCATGTTGAAACTTCGTTGCAGTTTTTTTCAGAGATACCAATCGAAGTTCGAAAAGTCGTTGAACAAAAGTTGTTCCTCGGGGGGTGGAAATTCATCCCCCTTCAGGATAGTACACATATTTTGGTACACGTTGTATAGTACTTATTAAAAGATGCGTTCACACTAAGCGTATTGTTGCTGCCGACTGTGAACGTTACTTAGTTTACTGCTTTTCCATACATTTCAACATGATTTCAACTTTTCGTTCTTTTTGAAGGTGAAAGCATTTTAGTTTACACTGAACCAATACGCTCACTTTAACAGTAAGCTCTCTCACTTGGCAGCTGATAATACATTTGGTGTAACGTGGCATACATGAGTCTTAGGGGATAAAACCTATAGCAGTTTACGATAGCTGGATTTTTATGAATTGTATATTTAAAATTATGATAAATTACACAGCCCTGAAGTTAGCCTTCGACCGTCAGTACTATTGCTACGTCACAACTATGCTTAAAGCATTTTTGTTTGAATTCTTAGATAAAAGTATAATACTGATTCACTATTTCACAGAAAAGAATGCCATAGCAAAAATCGTTTAGAGTCTGTTCAGAAAGAGAGCCGTCGTTGCCAAATTGTGAACTAACGTTTCGATTTTTATATGGCAGCTCATCCCTTTCTTTCTGTCAGGATTTTGCATCATAAAAATCAAATAAAAAAGTAGTACACTAGTTGTGATAGGATCAAAACGCAACAGACGCCCTATTGTATTTCCCACAAAACAAAAAGGTAATTAAGCACAGCAGCGCCCTCAAATCCCACGACGGCTCTCTTTCTGAATAGACTCTACCAAATTATTATTTGGGTCGCTTTTGATCCAGAAAAAGAACGCTTCTACAGAAAAATGCACAAACTAAGCCTAGGCGAGGATCACTGGGTTTTCGTCACACTGGTCCTGTCGTCATCACAACCAAGCAAGGGATAATTTTTTAAAATAAAGTCCTCATCAAAATGAAATTGTAATTTATTCAATAATATTAATACAAATCTCTTAGACACGGCAAGATTTTAGTTTCAGTTTGTTTATGTACTTATATTTTCTCTTAGTTTCTAGTTATTACAAAAAAAATTACTCAAATCAATCCACAACTTTTAACCATCTTTGATATTAAATTTTTAACTTGAGTAGCAAAAAATCATTTTCAATAATACTCATAACTTTCTTTCAAAGATTTCGTACAATGCTTATAGGGCTGGTCACTGGGACTAATGAAGAAAGAACCAGTGATGATGATGTTATTAAGAAAAACACTGGTACTTAAATCTAAAACTGCGCATCCGTCAATTATCCATTTTCACTTAGCCTCTAAGAGACCTCCTTAAGATTATATTTACAGAATTACCCTAATAAATAAAAATATTAAAGGCGACCTTGCAGTGTTTACTACGAACTTTCATATTATTTAACAGTATAGACCCTAATGCCCGGGATACACGAGGATAGTTTTTCAAGCCAGGATAGCACTTCTAGCTTCGTTTAAGCCAGAGGTTCTTAACCTTTTTTTTATCATAGATCACTTTTAAATTTTTGCTGGTTCCGGTGGACCCCGCCTGCCCAGCAGCTTCATTTTTACTTTATTCCCAGCTGACAAAAAAATATGCAGAATAAATCTAAATATGGACATTTGCGTTGCGGCTGAGTTCCGAATTAACAGTTGTCAAAAAAAAGTGAGAATTGATTGGTAAATTAATTTATTGATAGGCCTAAGATAAATAAGACTAAAATGTTGGCTTGAATGTTGGCCAGGCCAACATTCCAGCCAACATTATAGATAAATTTTCGCATACGATTTGTGAACCCCCACTTTTTTGTCACACCATCGTAGACCCCCGTCGAGTCTCCTGAGGACCCCTGGGGGTCCACGTGGACCACGTTAGGAATCAATGGTTTAAGCAAAACTGCTATATAAAAAATTAAGGTAGTTCTGTTTACACATAGCTAGAACTGCTATCTTATTATAACTATCTTGCTATCCTGGCTTGAAAAACTAGCCTCGTGTATCCCGGGCACTAGGTATTTTTCCCCTAGTTAGGTTACCTTACTTCGGTATTTTACCCTAGATAAGTATTTTTACCTTTGCTAACTTTTTTTACTCTTTTACTGTATGGTTTAGACACCGCCTTTTCGGATGGTGCACATAGTTCTTTTAATCACATTTGGTAGGTACATACTAGTCTTAGTACGCATATTTAAAACTGTTTTATGCCAAGGCAACATATTACTATCTTGAATTGCTAATGTTTTCTATCAAAAAACAGATTTTACAAACTTTAAGAATAAAAAAAACACTTCAAGATCATTCTATCAATAAAACAAGTTCTCAAATCTTACATCTTATAAATAGTTAATCATAATGGCTCTAAATCAAACATGTAACCAATTGTATACTTCTCCGCTCGATTTAAATCATCCTCACACTAGTAAACTTGATTCAAATTATTCCTGTAAGTGTTAAGAACTTCAAATCGTTCCCACACTGGAGATCCACAATTCAAACTGTTCTCACACTTTTTTATCCTTGGGCCTTTGAGATCAACACTGCAGGGCACACCTAGTAACATTTTGTCACAAGTCCCTATCACTACACTTTAATCTGGTGGCCGATGCGAAACCTCAGGTATTCTCGATTCCACCATTGTAGAAACGTTTTTAACACTATCGGACCGTTCCCTGTGGTCCTTCTTTTTGTCATCAGACTTGTGGTCCTTTTTACGGTCTCGAGACCGGTCTGAACGATGATGGGAGGATCTGTGACGGGAAGAGGATGAGTGTCTTCGGTCTTTGTCTGATCGTTCTGATCTGTGCTTGTCTGAGCGTCGGTGTGAATGGTTCTTGTCTTTATCTGATTTCTCAACATTTTTATCAGACTTTGATTCTGATCGGTCGGATTTTTCCGTTCGCGAGTCTTTGAGCTCCGTTTTTTCCGTTTTTATTTCTGGTTTTTCGTTTTTAATTTCAGCTTTGATGGAATTTGATTCTGATTTGATTGGTGGATCGACTTTTTCTTGTTTTAGATCCGTTTTAGAGTTGGTTCTCTCAACTTTGTCTTTTTCAACTTTTGCATCTGTTTTTTCTTGCTTTACATCGACTTTCTCAGTTTTCACGTCACTCTTCTCCGTTTTAACGTCAACTTTCTCAATTTTTGCGTCATCTGTCTCCATATTCACGTCACTGGTGTCTGTTTTTACGTCAACTTTCTCCGTTTTGACGTCACCTTTCTTCTCTGATTTCTTGTCGTGTTTGTTTACGTCGAAGCTTTTCCTCGTGTGGGACAGTTTCAAAGGCTTGTTCAGTTTCTCGTGGAACTTAGCGCTGAGCGCTCGCATTTCTATGACGCCAGCCTTGTGCTTTGTTGCCGAAGACTTCTTAGACTCTGTAAAAAAAATATGAAGGTGAGAACAATATTTCAATGCCCTGTCAATGACTTCGATGTTACAAGGAAAGAATATACTCTAGAGTTTTATTGATTCAGAGGAAAAAACCTGTCAAGTTTGTTGTATTATAAGAGTGTTGCTAACAAGAAGTCTCCTCACGTACGAGTATGAACATTATCTGTATGTAAAGGTGCTGATAGACTTGAGCATTACTTATAACAGAACATCGAGCATTCGCCGTTTTGATATTTGTCGAACTGAACAACGAGCCGAGCCAAGCATAGAACCAAACATTGCTATGAATATTTTCTTGAGCATTCTAGTGAGCGCTCTACTCGATGCTCATCAAAAAATATTCTTCACGAAGATGTCTGACTTGACGGTCGCGTGTGCTGCACGGAAAGATGACCAAAGCTAGGCATGGCAAAAAGCTCGAAGCAATGCTCACCAGAACGCTCGATAGAATGCTCGCTAAAATGTTCTCGTATTTTTCTGTGATGTAACTTTCGCACAAATGCTCATTACAAATGTATGCTCAAGTTTATCAGCACCTTATGGTGTAATCCGTGGTATCTACCAAACTTTTCGGGAATCAGGCGTGGTTTTATACAACTAACCCGAGCTGGGTGCGCTACTAGTCCCGCTGTGACTCGGCGTGCGCGGCGTTACGACGGGCGGCGGCTCGCAAGCGCGCTCCTCCGCCGGAGACGACGATGTGGACCCGGGGTAGTATTGCTTCAATCTCAGGTGCCATGCTGGAAGAAACACCTTACTTAAAACACTGTTTCATGCGCTGAGCTATTACCCTTTAGTCTAGTCAGAGGTTCCCAACCTTTTTTTTTCTTATAAACCACCTTCAACATTTTGCTGGGTTCCGGTGGACCCCCTGCCCTGCAGCTACATTTTTACTATATTCCCAATCGGCAAAAAGTATGGATCTATCTATGAACATTTGCGTTGCCGCTGAGTTTCTATCGAATTATATATATCTATAGTCGAATCAACAGTTTTTGAAAAAAAGATTTTACAAGTTAATTATACAGCCCTGAAGACTACTTCAGGGCTGTGTAATTAACTTGTAAAATATTTTTCAAAGAGATTACTCACCAACTGACGAGACGGCGGAGACAGTCCTGAACTGATGGATGATGTTCCTCGGTAAGAAGTAGATGTCGTCTGCTGATAGAGGCAAGCGTGAGTAGCGCACGCCTTCACGACGGAGTTGGTTCAACTTCGCTTCTTCCAACCTGGACAATTCACACATTAAATAAGGTGCCCCAGCAAGCTGAGATAAAACGTAACTATTTGTGTGATATCTCGAAGAATTAGTAAGTTGAAGTGGCAATGGGCAGGTCATATAGATCAAAGAACCGACAAACGTTGGGGAATAAAGGTTCTCGAATGACGACTACGAACCTGAAGATGAAAAGTAGGGCGCCCACTTACCAGATGGACCGACGACATTGTTAAGATCGCGGGAAGTCGGTGGATGGAAAGGGCTCAGAATCGTTCTTCCTGGAAATGTGCAGGGGAGGCCTATGTCCAGCAGTGGACTTCTCAGGATGTTGATTCGTGTGAAAGAGGTAAAACAAAAGGCGTTTGGGTTTTTGGGGATTTGGATGGTTAGTATTGTATTGGTTCGGTTTTAAATTTTCACCCAATGTCAAGGTCAACATTTACTACGTCATTGCACCTACTAAACTGTTCGCTTATGGCCAAACCAAACCAGCAAAAATTGCTTAATTTTTTTTTTTTGTAAAATATTTTATTGCTTTTACTGGGCCCCCCTCATAATTATTTATTATTTAGCGCGACAACTAAATAATTTTAAATAAGACCGTCATCTAAGGTCACCTTAAGAACCTGTTTTTATTTTGAAGTTGGTAAAAATAATGTGGTTACTCACCAAGTAACACACTGCGAGATGGGCGGCTCATACAGATCAAGCTGCAATAGCTGGACGAGTTTGGTAAAGTCGGCTGCGTGGAATGCGACCACGTCTTTAGTGATACGGCCGCGGTCTGACTCGTCACCGCAGTGGATTGCTTTTAGTACTCCTGAAATCATTAAAAACAAATCAATTCAGGCTCAAAACTGAAACAGAATGGTGTTGTCTGTCTGAATAGAGATATTTTAAATTGATCTTTTTTGATTTGACTTTAATTTTTTATCATCTTATTTTTTTTACGCTTTTCTATTTATATTCAACTAGACTTATTTATTTTGGCTCTCGCCGCTTTAGGCCGCTTCCGAAAAACCCCTCTTATAATTAAAAAAAAATCTGAATAAACAAAATCCTTAGTCTCTCGAGATCCCAATTAACCAGGTTTCACTGTAATATTGCAAGTTGCGGAGCTCGTTGCCTTCGTTCATCAGGCTGATGCTGATATTGTTTACGTACCGACCGCGGCGGTAGTGACGCGGTCAAGGCCGTGTCCCAAGTGGTCTGAGTACGCTCGCGTGCGGTCCTCGAACAGGAACTCACGCGCCTCGCTGTAGCGCGGGAGGTATTGCAAGTTGCGGAGCTCATTGCCTTCGTTCTTCAGGCTAATGTCTATAATGTTGTTTACGTACCGACCGCGGCGGTAGTGATGCGGTCAAGGCCGTGTCCCACGTGGTCTGCGTGCGCTCGCGTGCGGTCCTCGAACAGGAACTCACGCGCCTCGCTGTAGCGCGGGAGGTATTGCAAGTTGCGGAGCTCATTGCCTTCGTTCTTCAGGCTAATGTCTATAATGTTGTTTACGTACCGACCGCGGCGGTAGTGATGCGGTCAAGGCCGTGTCCCACGTGGTCTGCGTGCGCTCGCGTGCGGTCCTCGAACAGGAACTCACGCGCCTCGCTGTAGCGCGGGAGGTATTGCAAGTTGCGGAGCTCATTGCCTTCGTTCTTCAGGCTAATGTCTATAATGTTGGTTACGTACCGACCGCGGCGGTAGTGATGCGGTCCAGGCCGTGTCCCACGTGGTCTGCGTGCGCTCGCGTGCGGTCCTCGAACAGGAACTCACGCGCCTCGCTGTAGCGCGGGAGGTATTGCAAGTTGCGGAGCTCATTGCCTTCGTTCTTCAGGCTAATGTCTATAATGTTGTTTACGTACCGACCGCGGCGGTAGTGATGCGGTCAAGGCCGTGTCCCACGTGGTCTGCGTGCGCTCGCGTGCGGTCCTCGAACAGGAACTCACGCGCCTCGCTGTAGCGCGGGAGGTATTGCAAGTTGCGGAGCTCATTGTCGTCGATCATAGGGCTGATGCTGATGATATTGTCTACGTTACGTACCGACCGCAGCGGTAGTGATGCGGTCAAGGCCGTGTCCCACGTGGTCTGCGTGCGCTCGCGTGCGGTCCTCGAACAGGAACTCACGCGCCTCGCTGTAGCGCGGGAGGTATTGCAAGTTGCGGAGCTCATTGCCTTCGTTCTTCAGGCTAATGTCTATAATGTTGTTTACGTACCGACCGCGGCGGTAGTGATGCGGTCAAGGCCGTGTCCCACGTGGTCTGCGTGCGCTCGCGTGCGGTCCTCGAACAGGAACTCACGCGCCTCGCTGTAGCGCGGGAGGTATTGCAAGTTGCGGAGCTCATTGCCTTCGTTCTTCAGGCTAATGTCTATAATGTTGTTTACGTACCGACCGCGGCGGTAGTGATGCGGTCAAGGCCGTGTCCCACGTGGTCTGCGTGCGCTCGCGTGCGGTCCTCGAACAGGAACTCACGCGCCTCGCTGTAGCGCGGGAGGTATTGCAAGTTGCGGAGCTCATTGCCTTCGTTCTTCAGGCTAATGTCTATAATGTTGGTTACGTACCGACCGCGGCGGTAGTGATGCGGTCCAGGCCGTGTCCCACGTGGTCTGCGTGCGCTCGCGTGCGGTCCTCGAACAGGAACTCACGCGCCTCGCTGTAGCGCGGGAGGTATTGCAAGTTGCGGAGCTCATTGTCGTCGATCATAGGGCTGATGCTGATGATATTGTCTACGTTACGTACCGACCGCAGCGGTAGTGATGCGGTCAAGGCCGTGTCCCACGTGGTCTGCGTGCGCTCGCGTGCGGTCCTCGAACAGGAACTCACGCGCCTCGCTGTAGCGCGGGAGGTATTGCAAGTTGCGGAGCTCATTGCCTTCGTTCTTCAGGCTAATGTCTATAATGTTGGTTACGTACCGACCGCGGCGGTAGTGATGCGGTCCAGGCCGTGTCCCACGTGGTCTGCGTGCGCTCGCGTGCGGTCCTCGAACAGGAACTCACGCGCCTCGCTGTAGCGCGGGAGGTATTGCAAGTTGCGGAGCTCATTGCCTTCGTTCTTCAGGCTAATGTCTATAATGTTGGTTACGTACCGACCGCGGCGGTAGTGATGCGGTCCAGGCCGTGTCCCACGTGGTCTGCGTGCGCTCGCGTGCGGTCCTCGAACAGGAACTCACGCGCCTCGCTGTAGCGCGGGAGGTATTGCAAGTTGCGGAGCTCATTGCCTTCGTTCTTAAGGCTGATGCTGGTATTGGCTACGTACCGACCGCGGCGGTAGTGATGCGGTCCAGGCCGTGTCCCACGTGGTCTGCGTGCGCTCGCGTGCGGTCCTCGAACAGGAACTCACGCGCCTCGCTGTAGCGCGGGAGGTATTGCAAGTTGCGGAGCTCATTGCCTTCGTTCTTAAGGCTGATGCTGGTATTGGCTACGTACCGACCGCGGCGGTAGTGATGCGGTCCAGGCCGTGTCCCACGTGGTCTGCGTGCGCTCGCGTGCGGTCCTCGAACAGGAACTCACGCGCCTCGCTGTAGCGCGGGAGGTATTGCAAGTTGCGGAGCTCATTGCCTTCGTTCTTAAGGCTGATGCTGGTATTGGCTACGTACCGACCGCGGCGGTAGTGATGCGGTCCAGGCCGTGTCCCACGTGGTCTGCGTGCGCTCGCGTGCGGTCCTCGAACAGGAACTCACGCGCCTCGCTGTAGCGCGGGAGGTATTGCAAGTTGCGGAGCTCATTGCCTTCGTTCTTAAGGCTGATGCTGGTATTGGCTACGTACCGACCGCGGCGGTAGTGATGCGGTCCAGGCCGTGTCCCACGTGGTCTGCGTGCGCTCGCGTGCGGTCCTCGAACAGGAACTCACGCGCCTCACTGTAGCGCGGGAGATATTGCAAGTTGCGGAGCTCGTTGATGCCCGTTCTGTAATGTTATAACACGTTACAAACAAGTTATAACATCCCTTATGCATATGACTGGCCTCTCAGCTCAGTTGGTAGTTGCTCTACCTTCTGCGCCGTAAGTCGTGGTTTCGATCCCCATCGAGAACAGATATTTGTGTAGTGAACATAGATATTTGTTCTCTGTCTGGGGTTTATATTGTATAAGTAAGTATGCATTAAAAAAATGCATTTAAGTATTATATCAGTTATATGGTTCTCATAGTACAAGCTCTGCTTAGATTTATTTTATAGTTGGGCTGGTTATGGTCAAATTCAAAAATGTTTACCTTCTCTTCTTGATAGGACTTTTCCCCAGTTCAGCTGTAGGTACCAATTGTTCCCCTGGCCTGATCCATAGAATGGGCCCATCGTTGGACTCTTGCGGTTCCATCTCTACTGCAGACATCGGACCCCATGGCATGGTCTGTGAATATAAGTAGTATTAAATTATCTAGTTCTCAACACGCCCTAGTCTGACTGAACGCAAAACGGACGACTTTTGAGTCCAATTGCGGAAACAACAGTCCCACACATACATACACGCCATAGTTCAAAAACATGGCCACGAAAGAAGCATCTGAGGCTCACTAAAATCCTTCCACCACACTGGTTCGCTAGAACTAGTGATACTACAAGAAGCTCGCCCGATATGGGCACTTATTGCATCTCCATAAAAATCCCGCAGGAAAAACAGGCAGTACCGCAAATCAAAACAACAAGTCAAACTTGATGCACAGTAATAGTATATTGTTAAACAAGGAACTAAAATGACCCATAAATAGAAACAGAGTTTTAATGGGTTTACTTTTCACTATGATTGCGAGAAAATAAAATAATACAATACAATATGAAATAGTTGAGAAAAAATCTAAAGATTTCGCGCCAAATGTCTCTTTTTTTCTGTAGCAGAAACGCCGATTTTAATTCCATTTTCAAAAATAAAATGTTAATCTTCTTTTATGAAACAGCAATAAGTCTTTATTCATGATTATTCTACTTATATATATTATTTAGTCAGTCTTTTCCGTTTTTGTAGTTTCATTGTTGATAATTGACAGACAAAAAAAAAAAAACTTTTTCCTGCAGGAAGAAATGCTATTTCTTTTTTATAATACCTACAACTCTATGAAATCCAATTTTTAACTTTGCCCCAATGACGGTTTAATTGAGCAAGAGGAGTGAAAAGATTGTTTTGTTTATGTGTGGAGTTTGTAATGGTGCTTACCAGTTGCAGGAATGGCGACCGTGCCAACATGTCCAGCATATCGGGGAAGTAGCCGCCCACTTCCTCATGCACGGTCCCCACCAGAGAGATCTGATGCAGCGGCCCACAGCGGCAAGTGCCCGCGGAATACGACTGCTGGACCTGTGATGGAGAAATTGTTAATTCTGTTCCCCGAGTCGGAGTTTTGCTACCAATTTCGTTTACCAAATGTTGTTTTCGTGTGAGCACGTGTCTCTCCCTTTTTTATGGAAATTAATGAGACAACAACTCCTTTCGATCGTCCAGCAGTTCCATTCACACTCGCCTGATGCACCTGTTTTGTTAATCTCCTTTCATCCAATTATCTCTACATGCCCAAACCATCTTTGCATACCTTTCTTTACTCTCATCACTAAGTCTTCTTTAACACGGCATTTCTCTTATCACTGTTCCTCACTCTATCACTCAACTTTACATCACACATACGTATCCTCCTACGTCGGTCCTTCATTGTTGAGGATCGTGACCCTTTCCCATTCTGTGTACAATACCTCTCCATTTGGAGCGGTCGGTGGCCTCATGGAGCGCCTGATGCATCGGCATTTCCAACAGCTCAGATATCTGGCTTCGACCTCTAGGTCTTTTGCCTTCTACTTTGTACTTACTTATATATATAATGCTGATTTGGATTGTTTAGAGTAGAGTACAATTTCTCACCTGCTGGTAGTATCTGCTTATGGTGGTGGTTTCGATATCAGAGGCGCGTGCCAACACGCCCGCCTTCACGGTTAAAGAGGGATGAGTTTCGGCGAGATGCTGCAGCAAGCACGGGAACTGAGCCGCGGCGCCTCGCACCACTCCGCACACGAAGTACGCCCACCCGTCACTGTCTTCCGAGAACACCAGCTGAAACAAACATTTGGTTCATTTGTAACTTGAATAACAAGAGAGCACTGGTGGTCTAGTGGTAGTGGCCCCGCCTTCCGATCCGAAGGTCGTGGGTTCAAATCCACTCGTGTACCAATGAGTTTTTCTGTCGAAAAATTTAAATGTACTAAGCCAGTACTCTCAAAACGGTGAAGGAAAACATCGTGACGAAACCGGCGTGTTGTAGAACCTAAAAAAGTTCGAGCAACACGTGTCAAGGGTCACGCAAAAAGGGCCCACCAGCGGCCTACTTGCAGAAAAACCTGCCCGCACATCAAGTGCGCATGATAAACTTGCCGAACTTGAATAACAGCGGTTGTATGACCTAAAGTGGGTGATCCATTGGCGAGCTAAAACCGACAAGCCTGCGAGCCAAAGGTATAAACCGCCAATAGAGCACCTACAAAACCGCGGCCTCCTAAAAGTGCTCTATTGGCGGTTTTACCTTTGGCTCGCAGGCTTGACGGCTCGCCAATGGATCACCCACTTAAGAATAAGCAGTTAAGGCCTCCCGCGCATCCAGTCGAATATATGACGCTGTATGTTAGCCCACGCACTATAGCAGCCCCGAACTCCCGGCTGCGGCAGCCTTAGCGCGTGTGATTGCAGTTTGCACGGTAGCCCATTGGCTGCGCGTAGCCAGAGCGAGTGTAGGCAAATGTATGTCGTCTGCCGTCAGTCTCCGCCCACTTGTAGCAGCCAAACGTATTTTATGTAGGTTATAAGTTCTTCTACGTCCATATCGTTCAACGTAAGGATCACAAATGGCCGTCGATTGGCTGCTATTACTGGCAGCTCAAATATTTTGACTGCCTAGCTCGCGCCCTTGGGGAGAGCGCGAACTAGGCAGTCAAAATATATGGCTTCTTCTCTTGTCGTTTCACTAGTATTAGTAAGTATTCTTTAGAACCAATGTGGTGAAATAATTTAAAGTGCGTCCCAAAACGACTCTTCGCGCACTTGACAATAAGTTATCGAAAGTTTAGGTTCCAAGATAATATGTTTATATTATTCTTTGATAATTTCAAAATTACTGGCACAGCGCACATATTTTTTTAGACAGAAAAACTCATTGGTGCACGTCCGGGGCAAAAACCACAAAATTTCTCACACCCCGAAAAGCGAGTTAATTATTATGGTTTGCTAGATACCTTGAGGAACTCCTTGGCGAGTGCTTCCTGCTGGTGCGAGTTGAGCTGGTCCACGTCGCGCTGATGCAGGTACACGACGCTGGCGCCGCCGTTAGGATGGGTCTCCACTCGCATTAGCCTACAATGTTACACAGATAAGAACCAAACATTTTTAGGGTCTGGAAGTCCAACAAGTAATACTTATAGTTGCGCAAGTTTGCTTGATGGACTCTTTCTCTACCAAACCACGGAAAAAACCTTCCCGTAAAATAGAATAGAATATTACTTCATTGTACACCAAAATTAAAAGTACATGTACTAAAAGAATACTTAAAAACTAGAGGTACAATGGGCGGTCTTATAGCTAATAGCGATTTCTTCCAGACTACCTTTGGATGGATAGAACCATTATAGTACGAAAAATAGGTAGGGGTTTTGAAGAAACCCCCTACAAAGCATAGCCATAAATGTCTCTAAAAAGTTCATTTTTGGGGTTTTTAATGCCTGAAATAAAAATAAATTATTATTATTAGTATTATAAACTTTCACTTCGCTTTCAGTTTCATGGATATACGTATAACCAGGGGCGTAGCTACCGCCGTATCTGCCGTATCAATTATACGGGGCCCCCGGCCTACGGGGCCCCCGAACGTTCGTAAGCAAAATTCAAAAAATCCCAATTTCTTAAAACTTTAAAACAAATACCTAAGAGCTTAGATGGCGCATGAACGCCTAACAGATCTGTCACTATTGTCCATAGAGTCAGAAATTTAGAAAAACTAAAGTCTTTTGATAAATTAAATAATGTAATAAATCAGTTTGCCGAAACAGAGGCAAGGAGAGTGTATATTCAATTTGAATTGTTTGTAAACTTTTTGAAAAAGTGACATAGATTAATAAATATTTCTTATAATTTTATGCAAGCTTTTTTTTTCTTTTGTGAGACAATTCTTTACCCTTCATAAGAGCCCCCAAAAAAATTTTATACGGGGCCCCGCCAAGGCACGCTACGCCACTGCGTATAACTCACCGATGGTACTTGAGTCCCTTGACAGCTGGGTTGTCTGCCACGGCGCTCCAGCCGCCCTCGAGCGCAGGCCTGTCCCGTTTGCATTGAACGCCGATAGAACAGCGACGGATGCGCGCGCGTCTGCGACAATGCGCGCACGAGGAGTGACGAGATGAGTGGGATCTGGAATAAAAAGGGTAACTTATATCAATTACATTTTAATAATAATCACATTTAATATTTTTTTATCATTTTCACCATCAATCTACAGCTTTCTTCAACATTATAAAGACCAATATGAAAACTAGCTATAGTTACTTTGTGAGCCAATTATACTCTAATCGTCTTTAGATGGTAGAAAACAGTTTGTATGGAAATTAAATAACCCTAAAGTCAACAAAATAATCAAGCTCCATTAGCATGGTGCCTTTCAAATATGACAATTGGCCTCTCCCTACCTAGTGTCGCCCTAGACCTAGGCGTTCTGGTAGACTGCCAAAGCCAGAACATGGTATGAATTGTAAGTCAATGTTGAATGTAAACGTGAAATTTAAGCTTCAAAAGATGTTTTCCAATTTACTTGAATAACATTCATTATAATAGTTTTACATAGCTCACCTTTCCCTATCTCGTTCCTTATCCTTATCCCTGTCTCGCTCTCTCTCCTTCTCCCGCTCTTTATCTTTCTCCTTCTCCCGTTCTCTATCCTTCTCTTTCTCCCGTTCTCTCTCTTTCCGCTCGTCTTTCACTTTTACCTCCGTCACTTTATCCGTCTCAGTCTGGATGTTCTTTATAATGGAGGGGAAAAACTGTGGAGCAGTTGCATTCTCCTGCTTCAACTTAAACGGTAGCTCCAAGTTCCCATAGCAAGGTAGTTCTCGCCTTGGCGTTGATTGGAACCTTATCGCGTTCATCGTAAGACTGAAATGGGTAGCTGGCTTACGAAGATTAGAAGTTTCTATTAAAACATTAGAACGGGTGACGCGCGGGTATTTGTATCGAAACATAGAATGCTGGAAGTGCGTGTTGATGATTTTAAGCTGACGAGAAACGGAGGAGAATATCCTTTTCGTAATATCATCGTCTTCAATCTTGTTGGAGATCTGTGTCTGTCTCCATGACGCATGAAGGCCTGCAAACCAGTCTTTCTTCAGAGGTCCATCAGTGAAGCTGAGCATAGCATCATGGTGGAAAAGCAAGGGGTTCCTGGCTGCTGCACTTTTCCTTATCAAGTGGAGATTGAGAATGGAGGCGTTGCCGAATCCTCCAGAGTCGAAAACCGGCCAGATCTTGGTGAGCTTTGCGGGAGTAGCGTTGGACTCGTAGACGCATACCTCGCGTGACTCTGGGCTATGTCTGCGCTTCCGTCCTGTAATACAAGAAACCAGGTTGAAATGAGTTGTTTGTTTTCTTCTTATCATGTCACTGGTTCTTTTAAAATAACGGTGAAAGGAATTTAGAAGGCTCCTTTCATGCACTTAACAGATGTTTTGGAGCTTTTATGGTTCTACAACATGCCCATTTCCTCACAATGTTTTCCTTCACCTATGAACTCGTTAGCCCCGAAATATTTTAACTTAGTTTATTTATGCATAAAACTGATAGTTCTGAAATGCTTTTTAGGGAGAGCACTGGTGGTCTAGTGGTAGTGGCCCCGCCTTCCGATCCGAAGGTCGTGGGTTTAAATCCACTTGTGTACCAATGAGTTTTTCTGTCGAAAAATTTATGTGCACTATGCCAGTACTCTCAAAACGGTGAAGGAAAACATCGTGAGGAAACCGGCGTGTTGTAGAACCTAAAAAAGTTCGAGCAACACGTGTCAAGGGTCACGCAAAAAGCCAAAACTTGCCAAATGCTTTTTAGGCATAATAAATTGGTACAAATCCATGCAGCCATTTATAGCCAAGTGCATTTGAGTGTTTAAGTTATAGTAAAATATAATTTTTTATTGTTATTTTGGAATGAAATTGCACACAAGCATGCTTATCTGTGTCCCCTTAGTCAGCTAGGATGCTTCTTTGTCTCAAATTAGTGAGAGCTAGTTGCAAACTCTAGCCACTGAGTAAAAACCTCTGGCATATATTTTAACAGCTTATAACAACGAAATCAAAATGCTCTTTTCCTTGAAATGCCATCCAATTTCTTGTACTGAATATTACGAAATTAAAAATATCATAAATGTTATTCTACAGTAGACATATTTCCAGGTTTTTGGAGTACTGAGATATATGAGTATGTCTAATGCTACCTTCTCACTGGTGCGTGATATCGCGCACCAGCACGCACGACACACCATGGGAACGGTCTCGTGCGCCAAGGTGCGCGGTAGCACAGGAGCATTTTCTGTGTGCGTTGCCGTGCGTCGTCGTGCGCGGTGCGGGCTGGTGCGTGATATCACGCACCGTAAGGAAGGCGGCATTATAGCCCCTTCTCACTGGTGCGTGATATCGCGCACCAGCACGCACGACACACCATGGGAACGGTCTTGTGCGCCAAGGTGCGCGGTAGCACAGGAGCATTTTCTGTGTGCGTTGCCGTGCGTCGTCGTGCGCGGTGCGGGCTGGTGCGTGATATCACGCACCGTAAGGAAGGCGGCATTATAGCCCCTTCCCACTGGTGCGTGATATCGCGCACCAGCACGCACGACACACCATGGGAACGGTCTCCTGCGCCGAGGTGCGCGGTAGCACAGGAGCATTTTCTGTGTGCGTTGCCGTGCGTCGTCGTGCGCGGTGCGGGCTGGTGCGCGATATCACGCACCAGTGGGAAGGCGGCATAAGAGAGGAAGATAGTCTTGTGATTAGTGAAAGTGGGATTTTAAGTGGTTGAGGTTTTACAGCTTTACATTTTGAAATAACTTTTGATTATGTTTTGGGATGCATAAACTATTCATTAATTTTGAGTAGATAATCAAAAAATACTCTATGCACTATTGTGAGTGTGTTTTGTGTATGTATTGAGAACTATGAGGGTCAGTTTGTTTGAAAATTTTGTAAGATCTGTAAAAATTGTACAGAATAAATATTATAAGAGGTCTATTATCTACTAATAGTTGTTACCAAGATAAAACAGTAGAAAATAGTATATTCTAAACATACTAATTTGTGCTGTTATACCTTAGTCATATACTTTTCGACATATTCTACATTTACTGCTAAGCCAATGTGAAATCTGACTTAATTTCAAAGGAGTGAGAAGTTAGAGAAGTTCCAGTTTTTACAAGCATCTTGTTTTTCTTCTTCTAAAACTCGCATTACGGACTGACTGACAATCAAGGCACAATTTTTCATTGATTTCATAGTGATTACTACACTTAAGGAAATCACAAAGATTTATATTATGTCCCAACCCGCTCGGCTCTTAACTTTTGGGACATTATAAAAATCCAGGCACAGCCTAGAATAATGATCGCAAGAGTATTAAATTTGGTGGGTACATTCCTGATATAGTGTAGAGGTGCACTAAGGATTCCACTAGCTTTAAGATATAAATCAAGAAACAGATTTAAAATCTTGCTGCCTCTCAGTAATGGATTTACAGAAAACGTTTAAAAAATGCATACATCTAATTTATAAGCAAATAGAAAGTACTTGTCTAGATGACAGCAAGGTCAGTCATGATGCAACCCCGAGCTAACTGCATAAAATCCATAGAAATAACTCCTAACACATCCACAGATGAGAAATCACCACGAAAATGACACGAAAAGCCTGGAAATGGAATCAAAAACGGCTGTGTATGTTTACAAACATATTTGACCTCTGTTGTGATGTAAGAAGAGAAAATGATAGGTTAATCTTTTTCCCACCAAAAAATAACACAGAGAGAAGGAAGTCAAGTGGTCTGCCACACCTAGGGAAGACTCGGAGACTGTTAAAATAGATAATCAGGTATGTATAGGACTACTGTACCTTTGGAATCTGTGTACGAAGCGTGTCTTTCTTCAGTTGACATACTTGGGCCGTTTTCCAATTTCGGCAGTTTGTTGTACCCGTGTGAAGGACGGCGGTGCTGAATGACCCTGCCGGCGCCTCCTCCGATCCCCGAACCACGAAAGTCATCAGCGTAATCACAATTTTCACCAACTTTTACAAGCGAGAGTCTGGGGTCTTCCGATGACGCCATTGTCCGACGGTCAGATAGTATTTCAATGCGAACTAAGCACTGTTTGTCAATTAAACATTAACCACTATGAATCGTTTCATTTTATAAACGCATAGAGCACTTTTTAGGCAGCCCAACGACTAAAAACACATTATTTGCGAATAAAAAACAACTTGCGACGCCATTTCTACGCGCTGCTGCCTCATACTTTTTTACTTTTTTTTTTAGATTTTCTGAAAGCAACGTGGAAGCAAAGGCACATTACATTCAGCCAACTTTCATTTTCAGTTTTTTTTTTTTATAATAATATAACAAATAAAATCAATGAAAATCAGTCAAAAACTGTAAAGATTTTGATACGTATACGACTACAGGTAAAATAAAATAATAACTAACTAACTTGTATTACCATCTAGCGTCTGTGCAACCAAACGGTGACCGGTGTAGACATAGTTTAGTTTTATAAAGATTACACAGATGGCGCGACACATTACAAACCTCAAAAACACATCGTTTAGAATAACAAAGATGGCGCTCTTTCAAAGCACTACCATACATCAACACTCGGCCTTTCTTCAAATTGTAGACCTCTAATCCAGTCCATGGCTCACCTATAAAATTATGACGTCTCCCGCGTATATGCCCCAACATCTGCTAAGGGACACTAAGCTTGTAAGCGCACTAGACCATTCTGTGACATGGTACTGTAGAGGTGCCTAATATCCATTAGTGTTGCTATGTAGGGTAGGTAGGCAAGGCAGGTAGGTTGGTACCTACTTGTTTTCATTAACACGATGTGGAAATAGTTGGGTATACGTTGAGATGTAGTGTGATCCATAAATCACGCTCATTAGCAGTCTACCAGAGTTCCAAGTTTGATTCCTGTGTTAGTATGCGACTAACATCATACCTTCGACAATGAATTGCGAATTTATAAATGTTGGTGGTATAGTTTTGGGAATTACCACGTGCTGCCAAATCTAGAATCGTCAATTGAATTGTTACTATGGAGAGGGACCCAGGCAAATGGTAGCAGAGTTACGAAGCAGTGCATTGTAGTGCCCTACCATGATGCACGCCTCGTACGTTCTTGTCGTGCGTAACCTGTGAGGCAATGCTTTGTTATAGGCGATGGTTGCCACTCAACATCAGGTGGGATATACGCTTGTTCCATCAGCCTAAAAAGTAGAACGCGCATTTAATCCAATCAAGGGAATGACAGGCGTCACAGCTCAGTTGGTAGGTAGGTAGTAGCTCAGCCTTTTGCGCCGTAGGCCGTAGGTTCGATCCCCACCGAGAACAAATTATATTGATGTTGGGAACATAGATGTTTGTTATCTGTCTGGGTGTTATTATTGTAATCTAATAATATGTATTAAAAAAACTGTATCTTTGTATGTAGGTATGTAATAATTTTTGTAAAAAAAATATATTAGGTACTAACTTTGGAGCTACGACGCCATACAAACTAACAGATACACATTTTGTTAATGATACAGGGTGTATAAGAAAAAAAAGTAAACAGGTCTATGCATCTAATATATGATTTATACAGGGCGTCCCACGGATGTCCACATGGAGGGAAAATACCTTAGATATTGAGTAGATTAAATATTTTACTGAAATAAAACATTATGCGAATTTAAAAAACAATTTAGATTCATCATAGTTTTTTTTCTAATTTTGAGCATTTGATAAATTGATGAATATTGTATAAAAAATTATTGCTAAATATAGCAAAAATAATCCATAGGAATATATGTATATATAGAATAACCTTTCGATCGGTATGATAAAGCTACATAGAATTATTTTTCTCGTGATTATTAAAATATGTAAGAATGCAGTTTGAATGGTTTTTTAAAATTCAAATAATGTCTTCTTGACATGTTCCATCTACAATATTTGAGGTACCTACTACCCTCCATGTGGCATATCCGTGGGACACCCTGTATAGCGTGGGGAACTGATTACTCAAGCCCTACTTGCGGGACGCTATAATGCCTGAGACAGAAACTTATATGGAAGAGGGCTGCCCAGCACCTATACCATCTTATTAGCTTAGTCGGCCTGATCCACAGGAAAGACATGGTCAATACGTGCAGAACTGTAAAAGGAACAAACCCGAAAAATGACGCATACCTTACCGAGACTAAAGTACTTAATACTTATTTCTCCATTGCTTTTAATGGACAATATGGAAAACATGACATCCACGCAAAACGTATTTTAGCTCGACGACCTTGATACAGGAACGTGGTAAGTACAAATTTTAATTTTTTGGTAGTTGTATATTTTATACGGTATATTAATGTGGAATAATAATTTTGTAATTTATTAATGAAGAATTTATAACAAAATATAATATAAGGTAATTTAAGTAAATTGTTTAATTACCTGGACGTAAATTAAATACTAAGTTAACGGCAGGAAATGTTAACATTTTATTGCACTCCAATCTTCATGTTGATATTTGAAAATAGTATTTTGTATTGATTTAGTTTGATTAATTATTTATCATAATGTCGTAAAAGTTGGTAGGTATAATAACAATTATTGTTTTACTATGACGTCAATTTGTCAAGATGTTTTATGAACATAAAGTTTATTTATCATCGAGACTCAGATTGTTTGTTGTATTCCGTACGAATATTATGTAAAACAGATATAGGTAGATTATGTAAATAAAAAAATAATATGTGCGGTGCATAATTAATGCGAATAGGAGGTAGATAGGTACATAGATCCGAAATATACCTAGATTCTATGCGAATAGACAAAGAGTGTGCGTCGGGGGCCAGGCATAATGACATGTGGCCTCGCAGAATTAAAAATAAATGCGAAAAACCTAGATGGCCGCGTCCGTACTGCTCGCGTTCCACATTCGAAATAATAATTGTATTAAGGAAACATGAGCGAGGCGCATGTGTTTGTTTGTTTGTTTACCCGCCAGTGACGTCATATGTTTATTCTCGCGAGGGAGTTGGGGAAAATTGAACTCATGCTTTGTTTTTAGTAACTCAGAACTTGAAGACATCGGTGAATACAATGAATTCGTTTGATTCTTATCTACAATGTTTATAAAACTGGAAGACAAATCAAATTGTGCAGAATTATGTTACTTTTGGTGTGTGTCGTTCTTTCCGGGTATCTAATTTTGTTAACAGTGTTAATGATATTCGATTTCATACTCAAGAATCTGACGATTGTCTAAAATGGACAGGCAGAACCAGGGCACTACTGAAGCTATTACCTAAATTTTCAGGTATTTTATTGTACTGAACAAGATTATTGATGACAAACATTATTTTGACCATTGACAACAAGTTTTCACAATTGAAATCTTGACTTGAATCTTGTAACTAACAGGATCAGGAGATATTTATTTTTGCTTATTTTTACCCAAAAGCGATTATCAGTAGTAAGTACCACGTAGGTACCTATTAATAAAAATACTAATTCCAAACTCTACCCAAGACTGTAGGCGTATGCTTTTCTCAAGTTTTTCATATTGATCATCCAACGTAGGTATTAAACTCAAGATGAATTTCCTAATTAATGAAAAGTGTTGGCCATTTATCAAGGATACCATGCATGCCCTTCTGCCCCTTGTTTACACACGCACACATGAGCATTCACGCACACTCGGCCGCTCCCGTCGAGCCGCTTATTTAGGTATATTGTTGTTTATTTTATTCGGCGCTATGCTCCGACACGGGGCGAGCCTTTCGACTCAGTTTTAACGCGCACGTTTTATGAAACGACAACTATGTGTCGATGTTCGCTCGCCGTCGATAATAATTACTTATTCATATCGGAACCGCTTCTACCGACCGAAATAGCAACGCGGTAAACAAATTCGCGATTTTATTGGCAGGTTCACTTTTTGATTATAATAATCATTCGTATTTTTTACCTATTTATTTTGCACAACACATTCGCATGCCGGTGCCGGTGCCGCCGCCTCGGTTGTCTCCGCGAATCTTAATAGCAGTTAATCATAGTTTATTTTTACCGCGAAACGTGTGTTAATAAGTGTATTGGAGCTTGGGGCCACTTGTCGCTCTTTTATTTTATATACTTAGTAAGTAGGTATTTAATAATAGCACGCGAGTAGAATTGCGGAAGTAATTTCGGGCGTGCAAAAAAATTTGTTTGCAAATTCGCACTTCTGATCTTAGACTGTTCGTGTATCAACCCAATTGAACTGGACACAGGTTTTATTTTTGTGTAAATAGTGCTGACTTAATCACGGTTGATTTATTGTTGCTGTTTTTTTTTTTTAAAGTGATTGACGCGTGCTTTTTTCGTATTTGATCTAATAATTTCTAAATCGTTGTTTTGGCGGGAGTCTCATGAATGGTGTTAATGAAGAAGTAGGCTGCACAGAAAGTTTGGAAAAGTGTTGAGCACACATTTCGGATGCTGGCGAGTGTTTTTTCAACGCGTTTTCGAGGCTAAGCGCTAGTTGTTTGAACAAGTGTGTTTTCTAATGGATTTATTTTGAGGTGAGTTTAAATTTACTTGTGTGTTGGTGTTTGTATTGTTTGCTTTTCGTGTTTTGTGTGCGTGTTCGCGCCGGTGTGGCGGGAAACCGAATACCTAGCCGGTTCTTTGTGTGTGCGAGTGTACAAACAATGGGCATGTGTGAGTATGCGACTTATTGTCACTTTGTGTAAGAGGGGAGACAAGGAGGGAGAGGTTACTTGTCATGTATTTAGGCGAAGACGAAACTATGATGAGTTGACTTTTTAATTTATGTCCACCGTTTATAGTAGGTGAAAAAACGACGAGACATGAAACGTCACTGAATGTGTTTACTCACGTATCGCATATTTATCTTTATTGATTTTTGACATCACACCACCAAATATCATGTGTAAACGCGAAAAGTTATTGAAACCAAGCTTTCTAATTTAAGAGCTCATTTATAAATGTATTTTATACATATTTAAATTACATAGAAGTCTTTGGGAGAGACTTTTGCCCAGCAGTGGGACCAAAAAGGTTTAATAAAAATTGTTACCCCAAAATATACATGCAAGCAAATTAATATTATGTTTTAGTGGAATGGTATATTATGTATTAGTTTAAATATAAGTGTAACAGCGAATAGTGAACTCACGTACCTACAACACTTAAGATCAGAAACGGTCTATCTGCCGAATTTAGGTACCTATAAGCTCTCTAGGTAGGTACTAACATGAGGAAACAGTCGAGTGGATACCTATATTTTTTATACAACTAGCTGATGGAACAAGCATATGGCCCACCTGATGTTAAGTGATAGCCATCGCCTATAGCAAAGCATTGCCTCCTAGGTCACGCACGTCAGGGATGTACCCTAAGATGCACTGCCCTGCGTCTATCAACTTGAGGCATACAGATGTTCAGCCTCACGTGCCAGTAGTTTCACTGGCACTAACACCCATCAAATCAAAACACAGCAATGCTGCTTCACGGCAGAAATAGGCTTGGTGGTAGTAGGTACTTCCCCGGACGAGCCCTTCACAAAAAGACTTTAAAATTTTTAAGCAAATTAACTAAAGAAAGTCATTCCTACTTGCCCAACTCACCTTTCAATGCCTAAAATTTTAGTTTCTAATATATATTTTTTGATATCGTCAATTAACGTACTTTATCTACGCTTAGAAAAGGTAATTGCTAAAAATACTAAACTAAAAAAATGCCAATAGTAAAAAATACTAAACTTTAAATAAAACAGCACAAGGTAGAGATAATTATACAAAACAAATTGAATTAGCTAGGTAAATTATTTTTTACAATCTAACGGGGCGCTTATCACATAAGGAGAAAAATGTGTCAAAAGATAAGCTTTAACAATCTTTAACTATCTTATGTAATCAATGAGTAATGACAAACGGTGATATGGCAAATTATTTAAATTTGAGCTAAGTCTGGGTCTTAGCAAAGAGCTAGTAGTATGTATTGGTAGCCTGCATTCCAATAACTTACAAAGAACGTGTGTTTGTATCTAGCTATATCACTTAGAGGATGCTAAATATGTTTGAAATTCTGATGCGTTGTTGTTGTTCCAGATCACGAACTTTGGTAAGTATTCTAAGTTACATTCAAATCCGTTCAGCCGTTTTCGCCCGTTACGGGGATGAGTGGGTAAAAAACAGGAATACGCAAACTACCGTATTTATTGGTAATATTCGAGTGAATAACCACCACTTTTTTTTTATAATTTAACTTTTTCATTATTCTTTAACTTTTTATAAAAACTGTTTGTAATTTGGTTTAAAAATGAATTTTGGTAATCCTCTGTTTTTCACATTGACCGTAAAAATAAAGACTGTAGGTACCAGATTGTTCTTCTTATCTATGTAATCATTATTACCAATCAAATACTTACCACCTTGTTTTAAGATTTTTTACAAAAGCATAAAGGGGTTTGAATGTTCGAAACGTCGCGTCACCCTACAAGGACTGGGAAAGGCAAATAAAGGGATGGATTATAAAAAAAAGCAGCCAAGTGCGAGTCGGACTCGCCCATGAAGGGTTCCGTAGCACGACAAACTACAAGAACCTTTATATTATGTTACTTGATGTAACATAATAAGGTTCTTGTAGTTCGTCGAAAGGTAAATTGCGGTTTACGGTTTATGACGTATAAAAAAAAAACTGCTGACTAGATCTCGTTCAAACCAAAAATCGTTGGAAGTTTACATAGTAATGTACAACATATATTTTTTTTAGTATTATCATTCTCTTACTTTAGAAGTTAGAGGGGGGGGGACCAACTTTTTTCCACTTTGGAAGTGTCTCTCGCGCAAACTATTCAGTTTAGAAAAAAACGATTTTAGAAACCTCAACATCATTTTTAAAGACCTATTTATAGATACCCCACACGTATGGGTTCCCCATACTTGAAACTGAAATTTTTGAGTTTCAGTTTCAAGTATGGGGACCCCCGAAATTTATAGTTTTTTTTTAATTTTTATGTTAAAATCTTAATGCGGTTCACAGAATACATCTACTCGCCAAGTTTCATCAGTCTAGCTCTTACGGTTTCGGAGAAAAATGGCTGTGACATACGGACGGACGGACAGACAGACAGACAGACAGACAGACAGACATGACGAATCTATAAGGGTTCCGTTTTTGCCATTTGGCTACGGAACCCTAACAAGGGTTTGTAGACTCTAGAGCTTTTTTCTTCCAGCCATCTTCAACGTCTGTATTTTGGTATCGTATTATAGTATAACCGATTATTTTTTATGTTTGTCGGTTTGTATAAGATTTTCTTAGTACTTATGGCAAATAAGTATTATAGGTTTTCTGGCAGTCAAAGTCTATTAAAGTTATATTTATAATAAAATAATTACTTTGAATTCTCTTTATTACAATAAAAAATATTTTTATTGTAGTTTTTTTTACACTTGCTTGCGTTTAGGTAAATCTAACAAGTTTCACGTGAACTGAACGAACTCACAGCAAATTTACGGCTTCGTTATCTTTAATGCTTTTTGTCTGTCTCTGTATGTGAATTGAATAAAACATTTTGACAACGTCATCTGCAGTTGATAAGACGAGATATAACACAGAGATAATCGTGTACTAATAGTACATACATAAGTAGAAATAATCAGGTGAAATTCAAGCTAATACCTACTTTAAGTTAAAACGATGACTCACAAAATAATCATTGACAAGATGTTTCCATAAATTCAGGAATACTTGCAAAAGTTTAGTGCTGAATAATATTGTGTTGATTGATATTATCGATATCAATCTACAAAATATTGTAATATTTATTGAATGCAATTGATTTTTTTTTTCTAAGAATACGAAAATCATGACATAGTTCGCTTTGCCTTCATGCAAACGGTTATTACACAAAAACTGATTTTTTTTGTTAAATGAAGTAGATACGTTTACGTACAAAACATGGTATGCCCAATGCCCACCCGTAGGCCAAAATGCTAGTTATCTTGCTGGCAAGTTACATTAAAAATAACTCAGCGGCAGCGGCGCGGTACAAAATTTAGGTGTTTTAGAAAATCAATGTGACTTGATAATAATAATTACACCTTTTTTTTAATGTTGATGATACTGATTTTTTTTTTTGCATCTGTAAAATTCATATCTGCCGAGCTATGCAGCAGTCATCGGTCATCGGTGCATATACCCATTTAAAAAATTCTCACTGAGTTTTAGAATTAGGACTTATTTAGTCAACATTCATACAGATTCAAAACCAGAGCCAGAGACAGAGCCAGACAGTGCTCATGTAGGCCTACAGTTCTTAGACGCCATTCAGTTAGCGCCTTACTTTTTATTTATCCTCAGTTGATTTGCTGTGATAATAAATAATTAGCTATTTTTTTCAGTTCTAGAGAGCTATATTTTACACCCTCTATAAAAGCCATTTCGGCTCTATAGAATTTTCTATTGGTGAAGGAAGGAAAATATCGTAGCAAAGAAGTCAGGTTTTTAACAGGCAGCGGTGGGGCTTTTGCCACGTGTGAAAAATGAGCATGATGTCACAAATACGTGGACTTACCTCTGGATAACCCTTCAGACATTCTCAATGTATCTTGAGTAATGAATATGTTGTAATGTAGAGATCGCTGTTAGCGATAAGCCGACCCATTGTATGGCTGTGGCTGTTTTGTTTAAGGCAAAAACTGTGTCCTACTTACCTAGTGTGTAATTAGTAGTAGTACTTAGTAGTATTAGAGGTCTTTGTGAAGGGCTCGTCCGGGGAAGTACTACCACCATGTCTATTTCTGCCGTGAAGCAGCATTGCTTGTTTCGGTTTTAAGGGTGTGAGCGCCGGTGAAATTACTGGCACGTGACGCTAAACATCGATATGTCTCAAATTGATGGACGCAGTAGGGCACTGCGTCGTGGGGCACGTCCCTGACGTGCGTGACCTATGAGGTGATGGTTACCACTTAACATCAGTTTCTACCATTCCAAAAAAACATGGTTATCAATAAAGAGTTATCTATCTATCTCTGGCTCCCCTTTAACACATTCTCAATGCATCTTGAGTTGTTACTTGCACTAAGAAAAGATCTACCGAGTCTAGAGACCAAAGTCGTCAAGATTTCTGTTTACTGTAGATTTTTAAGATTATTTTGGCAGTATAATCAGCTCATGCGCCGGTTTCAGATTGTTTAGGAAACAAAAGGAGGTCGGAAGCGTAGCTGATAGCCACATATTTAGATTTCGAGGCCGCAACAATATTTAGGTTGTATTGTATTATCAGTAGGAAGGCGCAATTCAACTATAAAACGCGTATGCGCAAATTTTTGAGATGAAACAGTATCTAGAATAGTTTTTTCTTTTTTGAAGTGAAAACTTCTTTGGGGCGGGCTCGAGCATTTTCCTTCTTCTTGATTAGATGGCATCTGTCCATTCGGTCAATTACGCCAATGCGAAGTGAGGATGTATTACTTATATAAAATAGTTTTTAGTCAAGTCAGTCAATAGACAAGTCGGGCGTAATTACAATAATGAAAAGCGGAGACCTCGCGAATATAAATATAACGCATAGACTGTACGTAGGTACTTATAGCACTTTGTTTAAAAACAAACAAACATAAACTAAACTAGAAATTACCGAGAAATCTCATACAAACAGTAATAAATAGTCGTTTTTTATTTATTTTACCTACTTAATTATCGCTAAACCACACCTGTGTTTTCTGTATGTTTTGCATATACTGTGTGTGTTTGTTGTGTATTTTTGCAAGGCTCGAGTCGATAACGCTATCGCTCGTCACGCCTACATACACAGACTCACACAAACATAACATGTACTTACGAAAAAAACAATTCGTATGCTACCTAGTGCTATGTTTGCTATGTTGAATCCGTTGCTATGCCCAAAAGGATTGAAGAAAAAACAAAAGAACTGATGGAGAGTAATAGTAGAGCTCTTTGTAAAGGGCTCGTCCGGGGAAGTACTACCACCATGCCTATTTCTGCCGTGAAGCAGCATTGCTGTGTTTCAGTTTGAAGGGTTTGGGTGCCGGTGAAATTACTGGTACGTGAGGCTGAACATACGGCATGTTCCTGACATGCGTGACGTATGGGGCAATGCTTTGTGACAGGCGATGGTTACCACTTAACATCAGGTGAGCCATATGGTTGTTCCATCAGTTAATACTATAAAAAAAAAATATTGCTTATTTTCGAAGAGAGAATAGCAGATTTCTTTGAGTAATTCATCGACGACCCCATCGTTGAAGCCTCGACAGCTACGATATACGGAAAACGTAAAAAAAGTGCGGGGTTGTGCAATGCCAATGTGTATTTTAGGGACATTGAAAATCTCGGTCGGTCCGAGAATTAGGCTCTTGAACATGAAAACCGCTGCATGGATCTCTACCAAACATGGCTAAAACCCATCTAAGGACCATCAGACCATCAAGTTTTCTAACAAAAAAAAAACAAAAAGGAGTATTCGTTGCGGAGCTACAAGGATAGACAAAAAACCAAGCAGACACCACTAAAGGCCTGCGCACATCTAGCGCTATTGGCGACGGCGATCAGTGAAACGCTGTCAAATTTGACAGCTATCCACTGATTGACATCGCAGCGCATCGATTCTCGCAACAGAAATCACTGCAGCGACCGCGGTGTGAGTTGTCAATTTTTTTTTGAAAAATTTTAAAATGGAACTTGGATTCAGGATCACTCAATCGAGCCGTGTCGCTGGATTCAACGCACAGTAACGTTCATCTTTCTCATCATTCGGGGGTTGAAATCGTTTCAGGCGAGAAAAGTCGCGCGGGATTATACTAGCCCTAGTTTTGCACCACAAGGCTCGCCAATTTAAATTGTGACTAAGGTGAGTCATTTTGGCTAACTTTATCCTTTATTGTTGGCAAGTAGAGATTATTAATTGTTAATTAGGTTATATTTTATTATTAAAAGTTTTGGTGATAATTGGTAC
This sequence comes from Thera britannica, assembly GCA_939531255.2. NCBI lineage: Eukaryota > Metazoa > Arthropoda > Insecta > Lepidoptera > Geometridae > Thera > Thera britannica. Next base: position 19,639,953 of record OW618037.2, read on the forward strand.
GTTCATATGTTATTGTTCAAGTTACATAACAATATCTTAATTAATTTTATTTATTTTGGAATTATTTACCTATTTGTTGCTCTAATTAGCAACTTATTAAATAGGTAACATTGAATTAAATTTAGGTATCTACCGTGCCTGAGGATCAATCGTGGAGCAGTAGGTAACAATTAATTTTGCGGATATTTTACACAACATTTAATTTTGTAGGTATATTATGGGAACCAGGTAAATATGTAACTTGTAATTTTAAACACCTTAATAAGTATATACTTATTTTAGTGAATTAAAGTATGGTTACTTAAGTGTTGACTGTATTCGTAGAAAAAGTGCGGGGTTGTGCATTGCCAATGTGTATCTATGGGATATTGAAAATCTCGGTCGGCCCGAGAATTAGGCTCCAAATTCTCGGCTAAGTATTTTAATTTTTGTAATATAAAAGGATCATCCAAAAAACGGTAGGAACCAAGCCGTCGTTCGTTGTCTGTTTTTCTAGACTTGGTCGCGTATGGAACTGGCACCTAGACTCATCTTGCTTTGAGACGTTTCAAAGTGATTCTTGTGATGCAACTGAATAAACAATATTTGACTTTGACTTGGTATTTTAAAAGGATCATGCAAAAGAACGGTAAGCAACTAGTAGGTAACCAAGCCGTAGTTGGTTGCTTTGGTCCTGGCTTCTGTTCTAGGTTGGCATAATTATAAAAAAAAAATTATACGCGTGACTGGCAATAATAATAATAATATATTTTATTTCAGACAGCTATAACATGTACATTACAAAAATGAAACACCTTAGGTCCATAGTTAAAAAATACCTTAGAGACTAACATACATAAAATAAAATAAAATTACTTATTAAATCTTAAATCTTAGGGGTTTTTTTGTTAGTTAGTTATAATGGTGACGTTCTAAAATGATCCTTGTAATACATAAAGAATTTTAGATTCTGGAAACCTGACAGGCAAGTAGAAGTTACTGGGAAAGAACAAGTTACATAGAATGATTTCCCTAGCATCTAGTTGCAAGATATAATCACTACACAATTAATTATTTGCAAGTCTGTCTGCACATACAAAACAATAAGAAAGCATTCCCATCGTCATTGTTTTCTGTTTCCCCTGTCTGTTACTAAATTGCATAACTAGTCTAGTACACCTAATCAAATACAATTCAGTTAAATCTAGGCTTTGACTTCTAGAGGTTAGAGTTTAAATTGAATAGAACTCGTGGTCACGGTAAATCTAGGTATCTGATGCTCAATGAGGTGAACTGTGTCGTGACGTCAATCATCATGAACATCAGCCTGTAGAAGTCCACTATTCGACTTGGGCCAAATTGCATGGTTGCGTTTTGGCTTTTTTCTTTGATTACCACTTCCTTGTCAGAGTTGTCGGTTCCATCAGGTAGAGTACCGTCTAAAGCGTGGTTTTATCTGTTTAGAAGACAGTCTTATTAGAAGCCCGACTTCGCTTACTACTTCGCTTAGGTTTAGGCCAGTTTGTGCCATCTGCTACAATCCTTGGTCAGTCTAATCCACTTCCGCCTCGCGACTTTTTGAATATCGTCCATCCATCTTGCTTCCTTCATTTCTGTAGCCCGTTCTGCCACCAGTATAGTTATTCAGTAGTACCAAAATAAAGAATAAGTTTCACTTTTTTAAATAGTGTAACACAACCACCGAAACTGAAGAAAGTAAAGTTGAGAGCTGCAGCAAAATTATAGGTCTTGCACAAAATATTTCAAAAACGAGGTGTAGTAGATATTTATTGCATAAAACCGATATAAAAACTGATGCCTACAATTTTGTGCTCAACTAGCCGTAACAATGATTTGGTTTAGAATCCATTTTTATGTTGTTTTGCACGAGTCCACGTGGCGGGGATAAATAAAAACGGTTCTTTTTTCAAAAATCTTTCAGATTTTGTTTTGTCTTGCTATTGTTTGCGTCTTTGTAATACAACGCCTTGATTCAGCTAGTAGGTAGGTACTTGAGTATTTCTTTAGCCGTAATAAAAATATTATTTCATCAGCAGTGTTCAGGCAGAATTTATTCGTGCCGGCCGGGCCATGCAAACAACAACATTTTGTGTGTACCGTCCTCGTACATACACATAGCCGGCTGTGAAAACACACCGACGCACACTAATGCACATCCACACACAAAACAAACCAGGAAACGTCTAGCGAAAAACAAACAAGGGTCTTTTGTATTGTGTAAACAATTGGCCCGCCGCGCCGCGACGTATGCAACAGGCATGACGTTGCTTTGAAAAAAAAAAACAACACTACAGGTTATCATCAATAGATGGCGTTAGCTCATAAACTAAAGCCTACTGAGTTCTACAGCCAAGGTAGAGATGGCGCTATGATAAATTATGAAAATAAATCTTTACGCTCTGTAGGTATCATTTGAATAGGAATGCAGATTTAGTGGCGCCTACTAGCTCTACCACGAGGAGATTGACTATAATTCACCCTTTTAAATAACACACACTACACTTTTTCTGTTATCACCAGCCTGAAGTAGGCCGCTACTGTAATAAGGACTCTTTTATAATTTTCCATTCCAGGAAAAATCTATTTTGAATTTTCTCCATCCACCGAATTCCCGTCTAACCTTGATTTGTCTACGGATTTCCTCATTAGTGATTCTATCACGCACGTCACGTGTATCGTACACGTAATCATCCCTGGCAAAGCAACACGCACACACTGATCATAGACTTTCTTGCTTGAAGCTTAGCGGTTTTTTTTTATGCTACTAGCTGATAGAACAAGCATATAGCCCCCCTGATATTAAGCGGTAACCATCGCCTATAACAAAGCATTGCCTCGTAGGTCACGCACGTCAGGAACGTGCCCTACGATGCACTGTCCTGCGTCCATCAACTGGATACAGTTATGCATAAGGAGTCCAAGCGCCAAATTTCATTTTTTGATTTTTTCGCATTTTCGTTATCACTAGGGCATAATTAAGCCATAGAAAAAACACTCTTGCAGCCAGCTTCACTCTAAGTGGTATTTTTTGATACCCAGTCCAAGCGCCTTCTATAGCAAACGAAGTATTTTGAAATGCAATACAAGTCCAACAACCAATTGAAAACTAACAACAAATTTTATGATGGAAAAGCACATTTCCATTATACATTACTAGTCCAAACGACGTAGTGTTACGCATCAGTAGTCTATTGATGCGTAACACTACGTCGTTTGGACTAGTAATGTATAATGGAAATGTGCTTTTTCAGCAACGCGACAGTTGTTTGTAACTTCTGAACGTAATCTTTGTTTGGGTGGAAGGAGAGGCTGGCAGAAGAACCCAAGTCATGTTTACGGAAGCACATATTATACTAGTTTACCAAAGTCAAAAACTTAATTCTTTGGTCAACTTAATTGTTGCGGAGAACAGAATAAAAAAAAATTATCTTTATCTTTATACGTGTATAAAGATAAAGATATTTTTTTTTTTTAAATAAAAATGTTTTACTGTAAAACTGTGTACAAAAGATCTTAAAAGTAATTATGTTCCAACAGCTTACCCATTTCGGGCGTACAATATAGCTAAAAAGTATAAAAAAAGACCTGATGATCTCTCCTCGAAAAGCACCCTATATTTCTGAAACTGCAATTAATACTTTATACTCCACAAGACTACAAGAAAGTTATGGCAAGCTGCAGAACAAAGAATCAAAAATACCGAAGAAAAGGAAAAAGCTATTGTCAACAGAAAAAAGATAACAGTGGGCGAGAAGGTCAATAATAATTGGTTAAGAATAAACCAGATAAAGGAAACCTAAAATCATCCATTGCCTCATTATGTCAAGGCAGGAGCAGTAGAAGAGGAAGAAAGCTTAGAAATTGATGTAATCTCTTTACATCAATTAATAGAAAGAAAGGGTAGGAAAGGACAAAATGTTTCAGAGAAAAAACTAAAAGGTGATGGCCATTTAGATTTTTGATCCGGAACATATTGAAGAAGAGTAGATTTATATATTATTTACCTACTCCATCCTACATCCTACCCGATATGTTCTGGGGTTGGGGTTGGTGTTGACCAATAATATCATCAATCATTTTTCTGTCTGTCTGAAAGCTGGAGATAAACTATATTGTTTTATTTTCTGGACATAATATCAGTCCTATTTTAATAGTTTTTTATTTATTTTTATCAATCCTCTGTAACATCTAATATAAGATGATGAGTAAATACGGAAATTCAAGGTTTTTTTATTAAACGATAGGACAATAATAGTCCAGGAAACATTTTTATGTTATACTTATACTCATTTTGCAAAATGAGTACATCATATTAATTCGTTTCCACGTGCACTTAAAGCTAATCTTCCAGAATAAATAATTATTTTGTCTCTTGGACTCGTTTTGCAAAATGAGAACATCATATTTATTGGGAGTCCAAGTGCATTTTTAACGATATATTCCAAAATAAAAACTTATTTTGTGTTTTTTTCTTGTAACATGTTAAATTACAAATATAAGCTTCGATGTACATAGATTTACTTTCTGACGGTGCAAATGCAAATCATCTACCAATAAAAACGCGTTTATGTAATTTCCCAAAAAACTGAAAATGGCGCTTGGACTCACTATGCATAACTGTATCCAACTTGAGGCTTACAGATTTTTCGCTTCACGTGCCTGTAATTACACCGGCACCCACACCCTTCAAACCGAAACACAGCGATGCTGCTTCACGGCAAATATAGGCATGGTGGTAGTACTTCCCCGGGTTCATGTGATGAGAGCACTGTGTTCAAAATTAAAACTCTATTGGAGTACTGTGTACTGTTTTATATTACGGGCTTACCACTTCTCTAGCCTTCCAAGCAATGTTCATCATTTGGACGGGTGGCTGCTAATGACAGTTTTATCTGAGCTCCACCGTCTTTGAAGGGCACGTTCTCTCCCGGCTATAGCATTTATCAAGCCTTTGTGTGGTCTTAGGGCAACCGTTTTAGACCATTTGGTTCACAGAACACATATACTCAAGAGATTTGGTTTCACCTAAGCTTCAGATATTCCTACCCTCCATTGCACTAAGAACTTAGATACGAGTCACCGGGTTTATTATTGTTTTTTCTTTCCTACAGATTGTGTTGAAAACATAGCATCGCAGCTCAGTCAGTTCAAGTGAACGAATGCGGTGTACCGCAGGGCTCGCCTCTCAGCCCGATCGTGTTGACAGCTGACGTTGTGAAGGACTGTACCCGACTGCCCGGCAAGAAGGGTGATGTTTGTGTGAATGTGTCTCCAGAGGGATGATGATGTTTTCGTGAGTGCAACGGTGAGTTTATTAAATATAAAGTGAGTTTATTAATTAAAAATATAATAATACAAAAAATGTTTATTAGGACACAAATTTTAGGTACACGTAAGAATTCAAATAAAAACTACATAAGGATGACATACAATAGAATATAGATTGATTTATATTACCAGAAACACGTACCAGAATAATACGTAGTAGCGTAGACTTTAAATATAATCTAACAAATTATGACACATATGTAGAAAATGTATATAAAAGCTAGCAAATATTCGACTGGATGGACGAAACCAAAATTTTGATGTGTAAATTGTGATTTGAATTCTCGCTACCTCCGTCAGCCTTTACGTACTTAGTGGGGTTTTCGTGAAAAAGGAACAGTCAAAACATATTTTGAAAACCTTCGAGTAAAAATTTAAAATCATTTTTCAAGTCTCAATAAGCCCTTTCATTGAAAATGATTGGGCTCTTTTGCAGCATGACTCAGTTGTTCTCGAGAAAAACATATTTTGATAGTCCTTGGAGGGAAAAAATGGACAGAGATAATAATACCTACTTGTTCTTTTTCAATTTGGATGTCAAAAACCGAGATCTGCAATAATTTATGGTTTGTAACAATTAATTTCTCCAACAATTTTTTAGTACTATATCAACTATCTGGTTCCCATAGTAACTCTGTTTGGGGCTAGATAGTGTTGTGTGGATTGTCCACAATATATTCTTCTTCTTCCTGCCCTTATCCCACTTTATGTGGGGTCGGCACAACATGTCTTTCTCCTCCTTTTCTCTCTGTCAGCCGTCATCTCTGCATTCACTCCTCTCTTATCCATGTCATCTTTCAATTATATTTTTATTTTTTTAATAATATATTGTCCACAATATATTAAAAAAATAAAATAATGCGAGCATTGTTAGGCGGTAGAAATAGGAACGTAGTGTACTTCTTTGGACGAACTCCTTATAACAAAGTGATTATTTCTAGAGAATTGTATACGGGCTTAAAAAGACCCACCACATACAAATAAATGTCCAAACCTCTATCGCTATTTTTAAAGTGAAAAACAAAAATAAAGTGATGTTTACGAACACCGTTCAACACAAAAGTGAGTTTACGAGCGAGAATAAAGGCAGTCCAAACAATTTCTTTCTTTGCATATCGATTATGGTCGCTTTATCTGATTATTATAAACATTAAATCGATTGAAAACATCCATATTGATGCACGAGAAAAAAATATAGGGTGTAAGAAAACGTCTGCAATGAAGCAAATGAAATTACTGGACGTATGTGACTAAATAATGCCGACCAAAGAGGTTTATGCGTCATCGGCTGCAGTGATACCGTATAGAAACCATTAAACAGAAGAGGTTTTACTAACAGATGGACGTACACAACACACATGGATAGCTGTCAAATTAGTAGCATACAAAAAGAGTTCTTAGTTCGATAGTAGAGCCTCGATTCTTCCTTGAGCGTTGTTTCAAAATTAAAACGCCTTAGAATGCGACGTAAATATGGTTTGAACTAGTTTGAAGTGTTAGCCCTGGCACTACCGTACATATCAAATTATTATAAACATGAAAATCGAACGAAAACATACACATTGGTGGTTTGTAAGCTGATTCTGTATACAAGCGATTATTTTATAAATAAAGCCATCGATTATAATCGGCAGGTGCGTGACGGTATTGCCATTTTTATAAAACAAACAATCTTACCGTACCTACATCGAAGGTATAAATGCAACTGGCAAATAGACTGAACATTGTTCTTTGCTTCTAGTTTAATTATTTGTTAAATGTCACACGTCATTAATAATAACATATAATGTAGGTATACTTTAGTATATAAATACATATTTTAAAATGCGTAATAGAATACCATATCTACATTTTCTATAAGTTATATTAAGTTACAAACATAAAACAAAAATGTAAAGATTATGAAGTATAATTTTAATTGCGTGAGATTTTTTTTGGTTATTTTTGGATACAATTTGAAACTTAGTTGAGATTCGGTTAGAAAAAAACTCAAGCAATTATTAATTTCGATCCAAATTATCATGAGTTGAAAGAGATGAAATTTACATTCACTATCTGTGTTCGGTACATAAACATACCTACGCATATAATTTTATCATTATTTATTAAAGCCTATCGCTGCCTGATAACAGCTGCAAACAAAAACAAGTGGGTGTAAGCACATCAAAAAATGTCGGCAAATGTGTCAGTTTGTTGCTAAATTTCTAGGTTTGGGTGTCACACCTTGTGACTTGTATCTACTTGCTGAGTAGATAGGTCCTCCATGGTGACGTGGCCATTAGACTAAACTAATAACCTTCTTCTTCTTCTTGACCTGTTCCTGGTGGGGTCGGCACAACATGTCTTCCTCCTCCGTTTCCTTCTGTCAGCCTGCATCTCTGTCATTTTTGCATTCACTCCTCTCTTATCCATGTCATCTTTTACACAGTTATTCTTTGTTTTTTTTTGGTCTACCTCTGCTCACATATCTACATCCATACTCATCACTCTCCTAGTCACATGACTTTCATACCTCCTCATGACATACCCCTACCACGCCAGTCAATTGCTCCTCAATTTTTCTGTCACTGGTGCTACTTTGAAACTTCATCTGATCAACTCATTCCGTATCCTATCCATTCTTGTCACTTCCATCTCAACATTCGCATCTCTGCCACGAGTACCTTTTTTCATCCTTCCCTTTTTTGTCCAACACTCAGATCTATAGAACGACAGGTCTTATGATCGTCTTGTTCACTTTACCCTTAAGTTTAAGGGACAGACTTGGATCACAGTCACACGTAGCTCCTGAGATCTCGCCATTTCATCCATCCTGCATTTATTTTATAAATAAATAAATAGAATACCACATAACACCCAGACTAAATCCACTGTGACAACACACACACAATATGGGGGAAGCCTGTGTCCAGGCTTCCCCCATATTTGGAAGAGCTGTTGTCCCATTACATATAAAGAACTACGCTTTGTTCAGACCCAGCAAATTTTAAGTATAAATTATTCTCCTTATAGACCATAGACGTCATTACGTCTATGTTACTATTAATATAAGGCTAATAAGGACGTAAATATTATGACGTAGTTTATGAAAAACCGCATTATAAAATATATAATTGAGCACGTTTTCAACGTACAAAATGTTTTATTTATTCGTCAATCCATAAAAAAGATAATATTATAAATTATTTATATAATACTTATCAGTAACTTGTTTACTTCTGCAAAAGATATGGTTCAATTCATTAATTCGATAAACTGACTCATTTACGAGTAAGTTAACAAAAGTATTGGCTATTTTAGGTAAAATAAATTTTATTGAAAATACATAAAATGATTTATTGCACTAAAACAGAAATTGCATCGTACATAGGCAAACATATTGCTAGGGAGTATTCTCTTCCAGTTAACCTTTGTGTAATTGTAATTTTTGCAGCTCAAATTCTTAAAATTACTAAAAATGTTCATCCTATGTAGGTATGGCATTGATTTTCATAAGCCCTAACGAAAAAAAATTGTGCAGGGTGTAAAAACGTAGCTCCTACAATTTTTTATACTTATTACAAAGAAATCTCGTGGCACTCCGGTAAGACCGACACAAGTGTAAACTTGAACATTACCTCGCCTGACTTTTCACGAAGTTTGTCGATCTTTGCCGAAGATGTGTCGCGTGACGGTTGGTTTTTTCCCACCCAAAAATGCTCAAGCCCGCCTAAAGAATTTTTCACTTCTAAAATACTGCTACGTACCTAACTTTTTTCAGAGGACGTATTTTTATACCCCTGTATAAAATTAAATTAATTTAAAATCTATTTTTGTTTACTTACAGAAAATAGTTTTCCCAATTATCATAGTCATTTAGGGGCATAACAACGCCCATGGATTTATGAAAAACTTCACTTTGCCTGGTATTTAGAAGTCATGTAATGTTAATAGCGTCCGCACTAAAATGTTATAAAATTTTCAATGGTTATAATTTCTGTTGTTTCAGAGACCAATGGTGCAGTTACCTTTAGTGGTAAGTAGCCTATACTTACTTATACAGGATGTGTGTGTGGGTGTGTGTATGTGTGTGTGGTATATTCCTATACAGGGTGTAAAATGAAGTAACTATAAAAAAAGGAAATGGAAACATGTTCTCAAAATGTTTCAGAACATGTTTTCCGACCGTAAAAAAATATCGCTGTCAAATATGACAGCGCTATTTGAGAGTGTTTCAGCTGATCGCCATCGCCATCACCTAGCAGGCCTTTACTGTAAACAAATCTAAGGTCAAAAAATATATCAGTCTACGAGTATCTTCTTAAGCTCCAATCAAACAAGGGTGCGCCCCGAGTTCACTCGTGTTTGTGAATCTGATCAGACGTCCCTTTGTAAGCCTCTTTGTCCTTTGTATCTAGACTTTAACCTTTTGTTCAATAAGTAAGTACCAACCCAACTTTGAAATGAATTTGAAGACCTCTGGTTACATCATCATCAGTCTGGAGAAGTCCAATGCTGAAGAAGGACAATGTATAGAGGATATACATTTCCACGATAGAAAAATTGATCCTTCACTAACAGTTTTATAACTCTCGCAATTTTTACTATGTCGTCGGTCCATCGAGTATTATCCACAAGATTTGAGAGTTCGTTTTCTAGAAAGAGACCAAATGTGAAATAAAACAACAAGTATTCTCTTAGGGGGGATTTCTTAATCTTCTTCTGATCGTGTCATTGGTTCTTTCGAAAGAAGTTTGGTGAAAGGATTTTAAGTGCGCCTCAAAGGGGGTCTTTTCATGCACTTGACTCATATTTCGAACACTTGTGGTCCTACGACATGCCGGCAGAGGCGTCTCTAGCCCATGTAGCGCCCGTGTGCAAACATTACCCAAGCGCCCCCTAATAAGTGTGCGTTCAAAATGGAATGGATTCAAAGTACAAGTAACAGCACATCAAGTTACTACAAACTGTCAAATTTCCCCAATGGGTAATTAACTCTAATATTGTTTGGAGATTTTTAAGAAGAAATTTTTCAGTTTGGTTACCACAATGTCCTGTTAACTATATTTAGAATTATTATGCAAGGTGTTCTGGTGTTTACCCTAACAAGCCAAAACGCCTGCCAAAACGTATCCATGATTATGACGTTGACATGACTATCTTCTGCTTCTTTTTTCTTCTAAATACATAAAACTCTTACGTTACTGACTGACAATCAACGGATAGCCTAAACCGTTAGTCCTAGAAGCATGAAACTTGGAGGGTGTGTTTATTTTATAGCTTAGAAATGCATTTAGAAAGAAAATTTGAAAATTCTTTCTTTATGAGGAGAAAAATGGGGGGGGGAGGGTGCCAAGTGCCAGCGGCGCTCGTCGGTCCCTATGATATTATTCATCAAATATTAGAAGAGCTCAAGATGCTATACAAAATCTATGCAGAGCGGAGCTTTTTTTACGTTGGTCATTGAAAGTGCGGCTCCCGGCCAACGCGCCCGCCAAGTTGAGCTTCGTAGCGGTCCTAGGGGGCGCCGAACGCAGAGCGGAGCGCTTTTTACGTTGGTCATTGAAAGTGCGGCGCCCAGACAACGCGCCCGCTAAGGGTGAGCTCCGTAGCAGTCCTAGAGGGTACCGAACGCAGAGCGGAGCGCTTTTTACGTTGGTCATTGAAAGTGCGGCGCCCAGACAACGCGCCCGCCAAGGGTTAGCTCCGTAGCGGTCCTAGAGGGCACCGAACACAGAGCGGAGCGCTTTTTACGTTGGTCATTGAAAGTGCGGCGCCCGTCCAACGTGCCCGCCAAGTTGAGCTCAGTAGCGGTCCTCCGTAGCGCCGAGCGCCCCGCGCCGCGCCGCTCGGCGCCCCCTAGGACCGCTGCGCCCGTGTGCACCGCACACCCTGCACAATAGGTAAAGACGCCGCTGCATGCCGGTTTCCTCATAATTTTAAGCCTAGCGCACATCTAAGCGATGTGGCGATCAGTGAAACGCTGTCAAACGTAGCTGTCATATTTGACAGCGTTTTATTGATCGCAGAACAAATTGATGTATGGAAGTCTTCAATGAGTAGGAAATTATAAATATTTTCTATTTTTTAACCGACTTAAAAAAGGAGGAGGTTCTCAATTCGGTTGTATTTTTTTTTTTTTTTCGGTTTCGGTTTAGTCGTTTGACAATGAAGTCGGTTTCTCAAGTTTTTTAAACTTATAATTATTGTGAATAATCTCAACTTATTATGTAAACCAATTCCCTTGAGCAACAAAAAAATATATCTAAAATATCTCAGAAAGCTTTGTCTAGGTAGGTGATCGTAAAACTCAGCTTTTATTAACAATATGGTTAAGCCACAAAACATTTAGTGGCCATAAAACCCGTTATTAGTTATTTTAGGGTTAAGTGACTACCAAAAAAACATGTGTTTTGGCTCCATAGTACTACTTTTAGTACGACTCATAATTAGTAACCGACCTAAAAAAAAAAGAGGAAGATTCTCAATTCGGTTGTATTTTATTATAAATTAATTTATTTATTATAAGGGTCCCTTATGGTAAGTCGGTTTCTCAAGTTTTTTAAACCTTACTTCTGTAAAAAGAACCCGTATTTGTGGTGACCAAAAAGGCTAGAACCTCCAACAGTAGACATAATTCAACATTAACAAACGTTCCAGCGAACGTAATAACTAAACCCCTGCAGGGCGATGTTGAAAGTAGGGGGTAGAAAGTTTTACCCCCTACCCCTACCCCCTACCCCCATCTAGACATAAACTATGCTTAGCACTTTATTGTTCTACGAACTACCGGCTATACTGCTGCGCCGCCATTAACGAATAGACCAGGAGATGCTGATGAAAACATCATTTCATTTTTCAAGAATATATAATTATACACAAATATATAGGTATAAACGGTCTTTTTATGCAACTAAGTACACATGCACGCATACGGCCCACCTGATAGGAAGTGATTACCGTAGCCTATGGACGCCTGCAATACCAGAGGCATCACAAGCGCGTTGCCGACCCCTTAAAACTTTGACAACGCCATTTACTTTCTAAATTTAGTCGCCATTTAAAAAAAGAATCAATGCTATAGCTCTAAAATTTGTGTTAAAAACAAGGACAGACATTTTTTGTTCGACGAAAAGCGTTATTCTGTAGATGGAAAAAATAGTTAAGTATACTTAGCATATATTAACAGTAACTAACCTATATTACTATCTTACTAACCTATAGGTTAGTAATAACATAGATGTTCTTAAACTTTATTACTAAGACCTATTTTTAACCATTTTAAAATACACGTGGTAGGCAATTTTTTTCGGTTTGCTTGTGTAAAGTTTTTTGTGTTTAATATCTCAATGCCATGTCCCCAGGTTATCAATCCATCCCAATTGTTTTATCTTCAAAATAAAATAAATAAATACTTTTTAGATAAGCTCTTCTTGGTAGGCGGTCGCTTTACAGCGGTGCTGGGCGTCACTGTATAGTGGGCGGGGTTACGCCCATCGCTCATGAGAGCCTTTCTCTCGGCACGCTGATTAGGATTCCGTACCATGGGGATGCAATGAATATCTTAGCTTGGGTCTCTTAGCTGCAGGTAAGGGCCTCTAGCTAGCGTCACCTACCCTAGCTTCAACTGGAAACTAACAGTCAAAGCTAAGAGCGTTAGAAGTCTTAGGCTGTGGTCAACAACAACGCTTGAGTTTGAGTTGAGTCTCAAGATTATTTGTCACTTTTCAATAGAACTAAGACTTCACTCAACTCAAGTCATTGTTTCTGAATATGGCCCTAAGACTTCTTGGTTACGAGTGTTTGTTTTAAATTGGTCAATTGGGTAATCGAGTCTTTAGTTGGCTGGAGGTTAGGCTCTCTAGCTAAGTAGCTATACCCTTACTTCAACTGGCTGATAAAGCCTTGCGTACATCAAGATCGCCTGCGATGGTGTTCAGCACAGAATAATACGTATTTAATATTCTGTGATGTTCAGTGAATCGCTGTCAAATATCGCGTTGTCAAAGCATGTTGGCGCCAGTTTGCGCGGATGTATGCAAAACCCCATGCTGTAACTGATCGCCATCACCGTCGCAGATCGCAGATCGCAGTTGATTGCCTAGACGTACGCAAGGCTAGACTTTTAGGTCATCGTTTTCTGACTTTTAGGTTATAAATCTAGTTGAACTAAATCTACCTGTCTTTATCTGTATGTGTGTTATCTGAACGGTTTTTTTATATAATAAGTAATACGCATGCGGTGGTTATCTATTATTGAAAGAGCACTGTTTAACTTTATTTACTGAACTTATCCAGATTTGTTGTATCTTTGTATTGTCATATTTATTTTAAATAAGGTCATAAACAAAACAAAATCTGTAACTAAGTAAGTATACTTTTTATTATTTCATTATACACAGCTTAGAAAACCTCATAAAACCTTTTTATATTCAAACTTTTTATTTCTGTGGCATGAACTCTTTAGTGCGTAAGTCCAACTCGCACTTGGCTGGTTTTTAATTAATTCTTTGTGAAGCCAGCTCCTGAACGTCTAGCTGTTCAGGAATTTATTAAAAAGCTGAAGTTTAAATAATGGCCGCTCAGAACTGACTGATAGAGTTTTAATATTGCTTGATGAGATCTGTTTTTTTGTACTCAGTAAACCCGGATATTTACCTTGCTTTTGGTAGTATTTCAGTACTCTTCTTCTTTCTTCTTAAATATTAATGGCAGCCGACGTCGGCTTTGAAGAAAATGGTAGCGTTTTTCTTCAAAATCATTGGAAACACTTTCGTTCAAACCAGGATATCACATATATTACACTTTTATTACTGCTCACCCCTTGTGCTAAGACCTCAAGTAATGTTGCATAAAATACCACCAAAATTACACAACAGAACTCAAAATAACACCAGAAAACAATAAAAATAAAAAAGCTATGTGACTTCCCAAAATGACCGAAAACGAATCCAAAAAGCACTTTAGCAGAGGCGTTGGGTTCGCAAACTGTCATTGTGTCAATTTGGCTAACCTATACAAACTACGAACTCTCATTCGATCGCCAGTTTCACATATTAATTTATTCCTACTGGAAGGGAAGAACAGATTTCCACCTATTACGAGTACTACTAAGGGGAAAACGTGGGTATTTTATTTCCATGCACTTCTTTTATGATATTTCAGGAGTAGGCTTGACCATCGTTTACAAAATCAACATTATCCAACTTGGTTGGAGAGACATAGTCAAATTGGTCAATACGTGAGGAGGTTTTCAAAATGTTTGCTATCATAAGCACATTTTAATAAGCACAAAGTTGTCATACACTACAAAAATCAATTAATATTTGGCGATATTACGTAATACAACTGCTTCATAACGCTAAAGATTTACTATGCATGGAGATAATCAGACATGGCATAGGTACCTGTATTTTTTAAATTTCCTAATGTAATTTAGCCGTAGAACGTCTTCTGTTGAATATATTCCTCCTTATAAATGACCAATGCAACCGATCAAAGTCAAATACTTAGGGTACTTATTATTTTTTTTAAGTAGTATCACAAGGATCACTTGACGTTATGTGAGTCTAGGTGCCAGTTCCTAGTGCAACACCTTCTAGTAATTTCTAGGTTCTTTTGCTGTATAGAGGAACCACGTATATTTTTGTGTTGGTTCCTTCTTGCTATTCAGTGCGTGGTCTCTTTAAGAAGAAGGTATTGTGTTCAGTGTCGCCCTCACCGATATTAATTATTTAAAGGATAAATGAGATGATAAGCTCATATTTTAGAGCCACAGCCAAAGTATTTTAATATCGTTGAGGGCGCAACTGGACACAAGGCCTAAGACTTTAGAACCTTTTCGCCCCATGGGTTGTCAGTTCTCCGATTTTTTTAACCTACTGGCATACTTTTCCCGCCAAGTCAGATTGACGCAGCTGTCAAATAAATTCTAATCCCGCAGATGAATGATGGACGATCGATTGTCGCTAAATCATCTACCAATAAAAATGTCAATGCCCCGCTCACCCCGGCTGACGTCACACAGAAAACTACCTGACTAAAGTTTAATGATTGAAATGAAAGTGAAATGTTTTTTTTAAAGACAGGACGCAAGGTAACAAATATCTTAAATATGATAATTGAGTTCGTGACCCAAAACAGGTTTTAAAAAAACTACTGATAAGTTCCGCGCATTGATTAACATTTCAACTAAAAACAAAAAAACAGCTTCGTTTTGAAATCTGCCGATGTCACTTTTAGCAAATTATGTGATGTAGAATAGACCATTGAAATAACATAGTAAAATCACAATAATATCAGCTTAAATCTAGAAGTACAAACGATATATTTTAGATCTAGACAACCTACTTAGACATGTTAATGTAAATGTTATTTTGTTTAAATATAAATTCACCAGGTTGCTAATTTTTTTGACTTCTTAGTCGCTTCTCTATCGCTGTATATCATGCATTAGTCACGCTTGATGTAGAGCAGGGATTCCCAAACTATTTTGGACAAATGACCCTTTTCCAAAATAAACAGTTTTCTCCGACCCCCATGGCCAAATTACCGAAAACTTTGCACTTGGTTAGGTGATTAAAGTTGACTCCATTTTCTCATCAAAATTTAACAAAATAAACGTACGTTGTACGAACTTGAGACTTTACATTACTACAACAATGCTATTTCCTACAAAAATATTAATTATTCTTAGTACACATAACACAAAATAAATAATACAGTACCTACATACCTAACTTGAAAGTTTTAAATAAGAACTTGTGTTAATTTAATAGGGGTCGATTGTTAGATCTCGTCGACCCCCAAAATCAGTTTTCGTTTATATCGACCCCTAGGAAACCAATATCGACCCCAAGGGGTCGATATCGACCACTTTGGGAATCCCTGATGTAGAGCTATTGACATTTCCAGGTGCTCAGATACCGGATCCTTCGTTTTGGGCTTTTATTTTATAATTATTTAATATAACTTGAGATAATCCATTACTACGTCTCTAGTGATGTTTACTACTATTATAAATATTTCTTGATATTTAAAAGAGACTGCTAGAATAATCTTTTATAGCCTTGATATGACAGATATAAAGAACTTCATAAATTATATGCCAGATGTCACCACACGAATCATTACCCTTCTGTCATAACCTTTAAATACATAGAAAACACGTGTTCTTAAGCTGCGAGCAAGTAGGTAGGTACCTTCGACCGATCACCACGTACGCCACCCACCTCACGATCGTCAAATACAAATTTGATTATAAAATACACAAATAAACTCAGAGTAAACTGGAAATATGCAAAAAATGCGGAACTCGACGACCTTGTGTAAACAAGTCGTATAATTTTAGCGAATTAAATTTGCAAACACAACAACAAACACGTATTCCATTTGGTTAAAGGCTAGTGTCCACTGGTGCATTGTTTTACGCATGAGTAAGCCCACTGACTTACTGGGCTTGCTTGGCTTAGCCTATCTTAAAGATTCTACTTATTCTTATAATAACAATACCTCCTCATTCAAAATGTTTGATACTCTTTAGCGGCTTGCTAAGAGTATATTAGTCAAGAGATGGGGATACTACTATAACTACTACTTATAATACTATGGGACAATTTTGAAATAACCTTACACTATTTGCATAAGCTAGGGCCTAGTTTTTACAAAAGTTTTTATTACATTATTGACATACGTCATATAACTGACGAATTGACTGGCCTCTAGCTCAGTTGGTAGTAGCTCTGCCTTCTGCGCCGCAGGTCGTGGGTTCGATCCCCACCGAGAACAAATATTTGTGTGGTGAACATAAATGTTTGTTCTCTGTCTGGGTGTTATATTGTATTCTAAGTATGTATTTACAAAAAAAAAAATGTATTCAAGTATTATAATCAGCTATCCGGTTCCCATATTACAAGCTCTGCTTAGTTTGGGGCTGGGTAGTGTTGTGTGAATTGTCCACAATATTTATTATTATTTGTAACTAGGTGTAAAAAATTGATATTAAGTGAATCAAATCATACGGTTATTTTTATCAAGGATACAAAAGTTGGCGATGGATTACCGGTTGTGCTTATGTCTAACAAAACCTACTTCGATTATATTCTGAGTACTGCCATAAATACAGTAGGATACAGCTCAAGTTACATAAAAACAAAGAAAAATTACGCTTACTGCAAGGAAATAAGAGCAGTGTATAGTCTGATGCGTATCCTTGTGTACCTACAGATAACGTTTTGATAATGCCGATGTGACGCGAGCGTGAAGTCACAAGTTATTTATATATCTCGCTATAGTCGACACTGGACTTTATATGGTGTGCTGATAGAAGGAATAAGGAAAGAGACGTACTTAATAAAAATTTTGTTTATTAAACTGAATATAGATAAGATTTTTTGAATATTCTGGAATCTACATGAACCTAAGAATCATAGATTTAATATCGAATGATTTAAAAAAATATATTTACCTACACTATCAATTTCATACTATTTTTCTAACAATTTTGTAAATAATTTCCCTCTGACAAAATGAGCACCAACAAAGCTTAAGATGCGTGAAGTTGGTACATTTCGGTGTAAGTGCGGCCACGCATGCGCACCGCCCTCATATCGGTTTATAATTGAAATAAATTCAGCTTTTCCCCACAGACTTGCTGAAATCTGATTACTTTCGTAACTTGCACTTAGCTAGTTATGTCCCAACTTTTTTATGATTTCAACACCTTTCAGCCAAAATCAACTTCAGTTTGGATTTTTTATAGATTTTCTTAGCTTTCTATCCTAATGTATTTGTACACGCTAAAAGCATAAAACAATACTAATATTACTATGTAGATTAGTAATATTTTAAAGCCAAAAGTAATGGTTTTCGTACTACAAACGAGAGGCAAAATGCGTTGCGCCAGAAATAAACATTTTGCATCGTCAATATTTTCGCGCTCGTTCGTGTCGCGCATGCGTACTCGTAGTCGAACCGACGCCGATTCTGTCAAAAATATGCAAATTAATCCATAAAAAAGCAATTTAACACTCAACTACAACACCATCAATAGTTAAAAAGTCATTTTTCAAAATGTGATAGTATAGTTTAGCCGGCAATGCGTTTTTGAGAGTATTTTTGGATGGTGTTCAGGTGTTGTTGTCCCGTTCGGAGGGTACGGCGCATGCTCCGCCGTAATGTTTATATTATTTGTATTTGAGCTGTGTATCAAGTAAACTATAACTACCACAGGCGTAGCGCCAATACTGAGGGCCAGTGCCCGCCCCACCCCTCCTCGGTAGTTAAATATTTCTTGCTTATTTCGCTAGCATTGTTGTTGCCGCGGCGTCGAAGGCTGTTGTGTATTGTTTATGCGCGCGCGACATCATATTTTAATACAAACAGGATTTAGATTCTAGATTCAACGTTTTTATATTGATTAATAGGGTTTTTCTTGTTTTTTGAGAGGGATGCATAAAATTGCATCGGGGTAAATAATTTGCATCGGGAACTGCAGTCGCGCGGGTGCTTATGAGTGGTAGTTTTCATCGCTGTTTAGTGTTTCGGTATTTATATTCTTTAATTATTGATTGGTTTAATTATTTTCGTAAATGTCGTGAGTGAAATAACGGTGGGCTCCGGATTTTTGACAGCGAGCTCGTAAGTTTTGAGTGAAACGTGACTTTTCCAGTTCAGCACCGCAGCAATATTTGCGTAGATTTCTTGATTTTAATTTTATTGCATTTTCATGCAAGAACAAAAACTAGTTTTTGGCATACGTCAATAAAATTAGTTATTTTATTAGATAATTTAAATAATTAACATCATTTTCCTGTATTTTAAAACACTAGGATACGATGGATGTTTTTTACAAAATTATCCTTTTAACTGGTTTTAGCTAAAACTCGTGAGTTCGCTATTATTAATGTTTTGAAATCATTTTCGCGCAGTTAAAAGTTCGGATTTCGAAGTTGGAACTTATAAGCACGTGGTCTGTCGCTGATGTGCTCCGCGCTCGGCCAATCACAGCGTCGCTCATCAGCGGCTGGCCAATGGTAGGGGGGCACTGAAAAGCGCTGCCTTTGACAGCTGATAAGAGACACGTGGGAAAACTGTTTTCTTATTTCAATTTTAAAACATTTTCAAATTTGGAATTGAATAAATCTTCGTTACATCTATACGGATAATAAATAATTATGTATTATGTCAACTTCAATATAATATGTTATTTCAAAAACAGGTTAACATTACAAAATAAATGAAGTCAAAATATTTAAAAAAGTTTTTGTTAAATATTGATTTTGGACCTAGTCGTTGATAAAATCGTAGTTTTAGAACAAAAAATTTAGAAATTGGGATTTTAATATTCACGAAACTGTTTTTATTTTGTTACGTGTAATAATTCAACTGATAAATAAACTCTAAGAAAGTCATGCGTCGCTTTGTATCGGAATAGTGCATTTTGGCACGTACTGTTTTGATTTGCACTTTAGCATAACTAAAATTAAGTTTTAGCTAGAAAATGTTACTACATCTGAAGATAAGTGGCGTTTTTAAATAATGGGCCTTACTTAAACTGGTTTTCATGAGAAAATAAGTATCACAAAGCAAAGCATTATGTAGAATTCGTTTCATTATTTTTGGGGGAAAAAATACTGCCTAGATAATTAACAAAATTAATAGGACATGTTCATGTTATTATTATTATTTTCTGTAAGAGAACATTTATTTTTATATTCCCCAAACTGTAAATCTCCCTTTGGATTTTCAAATACCATGTAACCACTCAAGATTATTTTGAGGTGTCTGAGGGGGTTCCCTATGAAACTTCTATAACGTAAATAAAAATAAAGAATCTCCAGTCCAGAATATTTATATTTAACACATCAAGTTGGTAGCACGGAGAGCAACCCTTCCCTCGTCAGGTATACAAAAAGAGCTCTTATAGACAGTAATCCCCATTGCTGGTACGGTAAGGTTCCGCTCAGATCTTTTGGAACAGAACCAGAACAGGCGTCAAGAGCACACCCAAACATTACATTTGGCACATGCAAACTTATTGCAGCACAGTTTGCACTCCATGTTTCAGAGACTACTAAATGTAGGCAGTAGTTTTTTTTATGCCTCAGCAGACGAGCAGTCAGACCACCTGATGAGGAGTAGTCACTGTCGTCCATATAGACACCTGCAACACCAGAGGTGGTGCTGATGCGCTGCCGGCCTTTTAAGAATTGATAAACCCACCTTTTGAAGATCATGCACATGTCGAAGCTCCGAGGAAAAACCGCAGAAGGCAGTTCCACAACTTACTCTTTCGCGGCAAAAAGGCCGAAAAACGAGCAGTTATGGAAATCCAGCCATCCAGGTGGTGAGGATGGAATTTGGTTCTGCGGCGTGTGGTGCAATAATAGTGACATTTAATAAGCTGATGAAAACCTCCACTACGTTAAAGATCCTGGTGATAGAAGCTACGACGAAGTTCTGTTGGATGGATGAAATCCGTCACCATCAGTGCCAGAGTCGGTTTATCATCTTAAATAAGAGTTTCTACTGTCACCACTTTTGTAGGCAGGTTGATGACCGCACTGTCATGTGACGTACTGAAAGGAAACCGCTGCTCATGCCATGGTGGTTCCCTTAGTTGTCTCTTGTGAGATTCATGGGAGGTGATGAAGTCAAATCAAATCAAAAGTTGTTTATTTTATGCCCCATTAATAAGTATAATGTTACTCAAGAAAGAATAATATTAAAGTAACAATAACATAAAAATTGGCAGTCATTTGCATATGCTATAGTAGCGAGTGCTGCTATAACGTGAAAGATCTATTCTATGCCGAATCACTAGCGTTATCCCGTTTTTTACATTCACTTGATAGAACAAGCAAAATACAGCGTTTGGCCTACCTGATGTTAAGTGGTAATCATCAAGCAATGCCTCGCAGTTCAAGCACGTTTGGGACGTGCCCCATTATGCCTGCCAATATCTTGAGGCACATGTTAACCCTCACGTGTTATTTCATCGGCCAGCAGTTACATACAAATTTACTTTTAAAAAATGGTCTGTGATCCTCTTTGTGATAGAGCAAGGGCCAAAGCGATTCGATTGGTCCAATCAAGTAATTCGATTTTCAAAGTCGAATGGACTGATTCGATCGAGACCGAACATGCAGTTGGCACTAACCGTTCTTTTTATAAACTTTGGGATTGTTCTATGATTGAAACGAAAAAAAAAAGTTCTGTTCAGTCAACCACCAAGAAACTAACATCCTATTTTATTTTAAATTTTGTTACCCCACTATATTTTGTTACGCAAGTTTCAATCTCAGGTGTCAACAGAACCTAAAAATAACTAGAACAAATGAATTATTTTCTTGCGCTGAAAATATTTGCACAATGAAATAAAAAAAAAAGTGATAGGTCTCATTTGTTTATTTGTGAAAATGTAAACCTTTTTGAATCATTTTCACAAGAAGTTCTCTCGAAGGGCTGCTATTTCTGACGTTAAGTTAACAGAAAACACATTATTAACACGTTAGCTGCGGCACCAATTTTTGCATACTTTCCGTTCCTGCGGCACGAGGTATAATCGGCCCGTACCGTGACCAGACGTTAGGGCGACACGCGGTCTATTAGACCCCACCTCCTTTTACAGACTAAAATCCATTTTCTGGCGCGAAATCAAAGATAAATGAGAATTTTGGTTCTTATTGATATAGACAGTAGTTGATGAACCCTAATCCACCGTCGCCCCGGGATCTGATGGCTAGTTTAGGAATTATAAGCAAAACAAAATATGGGATCTTATACACCTCGTAACGCACTGAAATAGGGCAAATTTTCGCTGCGATTAGTGATGGGAAAAATAACGTTGATTTTTTTAAACTTTGATTTTGATTGACGTTTTTAAACTGTCTTAACTACGCAACGACTTGACCGATTTTGATCAATTATTATTATTTATTATACTCATTAGATCGTTTTAAGGGCAAAACCTGGCAAAACAACACAAAGCTATCAAAGGATACATTTTTTTTAAATAATCTAAATTGTGCTTGAAGGCTCCATAAAGAAAAAAAAACCGGCCAAGTGCGAGTCAGACTCGCGCACGAAGCGTTCCATTCTATACCATTAAGAGGCACCTATTACAGACTTATTATTGGAAAATAATGGATTACGGTTTATGCATAACGTTTATCTTTCTATTTGTATATGAAAATCTTAATGCGGTTCACAGAATAGAAAAAAAAGGCAACCAGAAGTAGAAAAGAAACTGTCCTATTTATTCCAATCGACGTGATGCACAACACTGGTCGCGGGAAGCTCGCGTTGAGTGCGGTACGAGGCCAGGGGGGATATGGGACGTTTTAGCCTCGTTCCGCACTGCATTAAAATTATATTAATTCAGTGCGGCACGAGGCCTAAGACATCCGGTACCAAGGTAGGTATACCACCAAGTCCATGAACCATTAGTGATCTCAAATATATATTTATCTCTTTCCTACACTGGACCAAACCAAAGCTATGCCATTCGCACGACAGAGAAATTCACTTTTTTGCTTGCCGCACCACAGGGAAGTTGCATCAGGGGTGATTTAGGCCTCGCTTCGCACTTAACGTGTTAAATCTGAAAAACTTCGGCTTACATAAAAGGCGGCACTATAAAGCGGGTGGGCGTGTCACTTTTCAGCGGAGCGCTCTCATTGGGCCAACGACGCTTTGAACTCGCCGCCGTCACTTTTCAGTGGGGAGGAGTGACGCTTTTCAGGGAAAAAGCTGAAATTACAGTTTCCAGTATTATTTATGAATGGGTATTACTCGCATTCGTGAAGTAATTAGGGTTTAAAGGTATTTTGATGTCTGTTATGGATGAAGAAAGTTTTAGCAAGTATCATAATTTATAACAGAAATTGAATTCATTCTAGTAATTTTCTCAAGATTTTGAAATGACAAAATCAATAAGTCGGTAAATTAAGTAGCACATTTTTCAAGCAACATTTTATACAATTCGTAACAAAAAATAAAAAACCAGCCGAAGTTTTTCATTAAAAACTTATCGGCTACACGGTTTTTAATTAAAAATTCCAAGCTCTACCAACAATGCGGCGTAGCGGTGCTACGAAAGCCTCTGCAGATATTGCTACGAATTTTTATACAGCACAATTATATTCCCCTTTGGCTTAGGAAGGGTGATTTAGACCACTTTTAGAAATGGATAAATCTGTCCTAAGTAAAAAAAAATTGTGTCACTATACGTCTGATAAAAATATTTTGTCATTGTTTTTGTCAAGTAGAGACGGAATCTCCCAGACGTGGTTCGTGGGTTTGAAACTTAACTAACTACAGTACCAACCAAGTACTGAAACCTCTCGCTTTTTGTAATTAGACCACAGAAACTACGAATTCCAAGTTCTACATTTACAATGGCTCGTAGCTCGTAGCTACGTCTTCCGCTACGAAATTGCTACGACTGCTACGAGTGCTACGGCTCTGACTTAATTAAATTAATTTGGTGAAACATTTGCATGAAAATACTTTAAAGTTACGTCGATTACAAATTCATTTTAAAATATTTTACGTTATCATTAGATACATCCTCAATGGGTTTTGAGTCTTGATTAAATAAAGAAATACAACAACAAATAAAACAATATCTTTCTATTCTTTTGTAGGGAAATTATTAACTCGTAGTACTTAAACGTAAAAGTAGGTAGGGTGTGTTGGGGGTCGGACGAGAAATTCTATATACCGACCTACAGCGCTTCCCTTCAAACAGCGAGAAATATTACTACAAAAAAAAAAACGAAAAACAAAATGCAAAAAGGCTTACACTTGTCTTTTCAAGTCTCTTTGAGCCTATCTGATCCTAGACTTATTCTCCTACTGCTGAACCTCTTCCAATGAAACTGTAGGTCTATTTTTGAAGTACAACTGAACTGGAAAACACGTATTATTTGCAAATTAAGCGTTTTTTCACTCACGCATTTAACTCAAGAAACTCAAAATAAATTCATATATTGTTCCTTTTTAAACACACTGTCGAAAATGTACTAAGGAAAAAAAAATTTCAGATTGAAGAAAAAACACAATGAATTGTATTCGTGCAATTTTTGAGATAATCAAATGCAGGCTTTGAATGTTAGCAAAACGCTGAAGTTTCGCCTGCAGTGAGTTTTCAATAAGAAGAAGCAAGAAGATATTGAGATGCTGTATGCTGTAAGACCGGTAAGTTTAGATAGAACTGAACAGGATACAATTTGCCAAGGAATCAACAAATCTCGGCAAAGGATCAACGAAATGTGTTTTCGATGACACATTCGTCTACTAACTATACTGAGCTAGGAGAAATTCATTATTCCACGTCTTTTTGTGTTTTGTTTTTGAGTCTTTTCGTGTTTGTTAAAATTGTCCGTGATTTAAATTAGTACTGATTATATACTGAACATTAGGTACGACGATTGAAATAATAAAACTTAAACATACTGCGCCAAAAATATACCCTTTGAGATATAGGTGGCGCAATTTATCCGTATAAATAAATACGTGACCGGCACACGGTCTTTTATTTTCTTTAGTAAGGGGTGATTTTTCCATCTGCGGTATAGCGCTATTCGTCTAATAAAAAATGTCAGCCCATGTTTTTATCTAACCTAAAAAGTCATAGTCATAGTCATAGTCATATTATTTATTCACCATTTGGAACACAAGGAACACTTGGTTTTGTAATTACATTGTACTTTAGCGGCTGTACATAGGCCTTGTCAGAATAGTAGGCAAATTAAGTAAAAAGTAAATAATCAGAGATTTATAAAAAAAATTAGCGGCTGTAAAGAGGCCTTGTCAAACAGAGTTAAAAGAGATGTGTATCTGACAGATAACATCTGACGATTGAAGAATTTGCACTAAAGATGAACAAAGAGTTGGTACATTGTTTTCTTACTAATTTAGTATAAGTACATATTACTAAATTTAATTTGAGTAAATGAAACAACGTTATTCATGGATGAATGCTAACAGTCAAATGCCGTATTCGCACCAGTTTACTAGTGCAATTAAATATACCTCCTTTTATATTCGCTCGCTAGTGCCAATGTCGTAGATGGTATATGTATTACCAAAACCGCTGCCAAAGCCATACAAGAATTGAGTTGACTTGAGTCAACGCCTTGCTCAGAAAACCCCGACCAGCATGCGGTCACCGATCTAAAATGTGACTCAGGTAAGTAAAGTATATAAGTAACTTAAGTTTGAGTCAGCAAGGTACGAGTATGTTTACTTATCGTATTTCATTGTTTAGTATTTTTGTTAAACAACGGGTGCAACACGACCCACGGCAAACAATAATATCGTTACTTGCGCTTGTAAACTAACTTCGTGAACCTATTGCCTCCGGAGCAACTCTAGGCCTACCAAGAGGTCTGTCTGGCTCTGTCTCTGGTTCTGGTTTTGAGTCTGTGTGAGTGTTGATTAATAAATTCTGCGTTAAAACGTCACACACGCAGTATAATGCACTGATGAGCACTCACACAGACTCAAAACTAGAGCCAGAGACAGAGCCAGACAGAGCTCATGGTAGGCCTGCTGGACTTTCCTGAACAGATTCGAAACTGGACAGATTCGCAGCTAGACAGATTAGAAACTGAACAGACATCTTGGATGGATATAAAAGTAGAGGTAGGTCAAAAAAAGATGGATGTATTGTGGGAAGGATGACATGGGTAAGAAAGGAGTGACCGCTGAAATGCCGGCTAATACAGGAGAGTGGAGAACGAAAACCTGTTGTGCTGACCCCTCAAAAAGTGGGACAAGGACAAGAAAATGATGACAGATTTCTTGGTGGTCATTGATGGGTTTGCACCAAAAAATATTAATAACTAGAAGCGACGCCCGGCGTTATACCCGGGCATTCCAGAATGTTAAAGAACATTCTCGAACGTTTAGGAGCATTCTATTCTAGAACATTTTGACAAAATCTAGTTTTTATAGAAAAGTCCTTACGTGATAGAAAAGGATAGACAAAACATAGAAAGTCATTATGTGTTACAAAAAGATAGGCAAAAAGATAGATAGATAGATAGAAAATTCTTTATTGCACAAAATTAAAAATTACTGTACACAGGCGAACTTAATGCTAGATAGCATTATCTACCAGCTAACCTTTGGGTAATAGGGAGATAGGTTGGGTAGTGCACATATAAGATGAGGGCTTACGTAAATACTAAACTAAAAATAAACACACAGTTAAGCGACAGTAAAGATAGATCGATAATCGAAATAAATCGAAATAGATCGATAATCGAAAGATAGATAGATCTTGCAATATTTTTCATTGATGCTGTTCCTATTAGTCGAAGCGTGATGTTATATTATAGCCTTCCTCGATAAATGGACTATCCATCACAATTTTTTTTTACAATTCGGTCTAGTAGTTCCCAAGATTAGCGCGTTCAACCAAACAAACTCTTCAGCTTTATAATATTATTATTATATGTATATTGAACTGTGAATTTTGTGAGTTTTGACTCCCGATATTTAGGCACAGTTACATGCACGGGTCTACGAAAAAGAACAAGTGAAGTCAATAAAATGGAGAAACAGACTTCTTCGCCAAATCGCTGAACCGATTTTGAAAAAAAAAAACAAATCTAAATCGAGAATCATTTAAATAAACATTTAGTCAGCACAGTAATATTTTGCACTGTTGCATTTTGATTACATAACAAACACTTCCGCGAAGTTTGTTTGTCTGTCACGTTTCGATTGCGGCAAGGTTACGTGACAAATAAATAATTATTAAACAATAGCAGTTGTTTCCAAAATATTACTGGAGATTGCACGTACTGTTCACTACCTTCCGTGCGCGGTTTTGCACACAAGGTCCAGAGAAAAGGAAGAGTTCACAAGATCACTTGACTAGATTTTAACCGACTTTAAATAAAAAAGGAGGACATTCTCAATTTAGTTGTTTTTTTTCTATACGCTAACGATAATTCATTTTACGTTATGCTATGGACAAAATGAAGTTAAAATTCAGAGTAAGCCCTCTGGCTTCAGGACATGGTATTTATTGAGGCTGCCCTTACTAAGCTAACGGCATCTGAAGATTTAGGCCTATGATTCGAAATAAGAGAGACTATTCTTGAATTCTTAGAAGGGATTACATCTAAGTTACATGGTACAATACAACCTCGCTGTGTGTTCAGGCCTGCGCACACCTAGGTCGCTGGCGTCGGCGATCAGTGAAACGCTGTCAAATTTGACAGCGATATTTGACAGCGTTTAACTCATCGCTATCGCCAGCGACCTAGGTGTGCGCAGGCTTTTTGGCATAAGCCTCACTGAGTTGAAACTTGGTCATGTCGGGACAGGTTTCTTTCAAAGTTATTGTAATTTGATCGAATCAAACCTTGACTTTGGCGCATTCGAAACAGAGTCGCTTATAAGCGGTTTAGTTTAGTAAGTATAAGCTATAAAAAACTTGCAGATTCTATAAATACTTATTAATTTTATTTCTCATAAAATTTATAAATCACTTACTGAGAAACACAAAGTTAAACGTACTACACAAGTGCTTACATGCATACATAATAATATTAATAATAATAATATCGTTTATTTCAGACAATATAAAATGCACACATTACAAAATTGACACACCTTAGGTCCATAGTTAATAAATACATTAGAGACTAACATACATAAAATAAAATAAAATCACTAATCAAAACTTAGGGGCTTTTTTCGTTAGTTATATGTAAATGCAATGAGCATTAGCTATTCAATGTTGTTAGCATTTTTTTTATACAACCAGGTGATGGAACAAGCATATGGCTCACCTGATGTTAAGTGGTAACCATAGCCTATAACAAAGCAGTACCTCGAAGGTCAAACACGTCAGGAACGTGCTCCACGATGCACTGCCATGTGTCCATCAACTTGAGGCTTACAGATGTTCAGTTCAGCCTCACGTGCCAGTAATTTCACCAGCGCCCACACCCTTCAACCCGAAACATAGCCATGCTACATTACGGCAGGAATAGGCATGGTAGTAGTACTTCCCCGGACGAGCCCTTCTCAAAGAGCTCAACTACTACTAAATTTTATCGGCGCAGTGAGCATTAGTTCGACGGAATAGAGAGAGAGGGACTTGGAGACTTATCTTTCTTGAGTAAAGAGGAGTATTAGAAATTCCTTTTTAAAGTACCCCTTAAACATAAGCTACGACAAGAAGATATTCTCTTTTTGATTAAATTCTTAGACCGTGTTTGATTGTCAGGCAGAAATAATTAAGAGAAAATAAAAATAAATCCCATTACACCTACATGCATAGAACTGTAGACCCACATGTTTATATTAGACGAAGTCAGGCGAAAGGACCTAAGCTAGGCGATGTTTTCAATGCACATACCTAGGGATGTTATTAAAAATAGCTTACAATATCGCATGTTAGATGTTTATAATAGCGATAGTAATATCAAAACAAATCTCCCCACATGACCTCATACTGTAAATATGTTTGCGTTAGGGCAAAACATGGATTAATAACATGCAGGGTGTAAAGATTGAAAGTGCACTAAGCACTTACTAGATCAAAAGTCAAAACAATATATTTTTTCCCAATAATGCATGGAAATATTAAATATTTTAAAAAAAGAACACGCGAAGTATAGAATTGCGGAGAAAATCAAGACCACTACCAGAAGCGTTTTTTGAATTTGGAACATTACAACTTTGTTTATTGTATGAAACGGCGTGCTGGGGTTATTAATGCTCTTTGGTTGGATCTCTTTTATAATTTATGGCATACCAAAGTAAGTCTCTTTGCTTAGTAGTACAATAAATTGCCTTCACGTGGCTGTATAGCCATAAATGCGTTTGCCTTTCGGCACAGATGATAAATAAAAAATTGGCGGCAAAGCTCTTTTTGTTCTGAAAAGGTAACGGGAACGGTAAGGGGGCAAGTAAAGGCGCGGGCGCCCGCTAGTAATAAATAAATAATCATTTATTTGGTTACAATAATTAAATGTCAAGAAAAAAACACAATAAATAACCGGTTATAATGTTAATTCATAAATAAAGAGTAATTTAAATAAATTCAAGCAAGCAAAAAATATTTTAATCAATAATTCATCTGCATACATAAGTTTTATAATGATTAAACCTACGTAAGCATGGTGGTTACCGTAACATTGTAGTTACTGTTGGCGACAAACCAGTTATTGTGTTCGAATGACTGACCACGTGATCTGCGCAGAACGAAAATTCTTATTAGAAACACGATCGGCGCAGAGTGAGCTACTAGTTAGCAGTCACTAATTGTGTCGAATCAAAATTAGCAAGCGACCGCTAATTAGTTGCAAGTTTTTATTTTGTAGCCAAAAAGAAGTTGAAGAGTGAAGACTTTGCTACTAGTTAGTGGTTGCTAACTATGCCTGTACTAAATATTACAAAGAACCCTAACTATAAATATAGAACGCTAACTATAGTTAAAAGGTGGGTGGAAAAAGACTAAAACTTTTAGTCAAAAGGTGGAGTTGAGCCACTAGTTAGTGGTCGCTAACTATGACGAAACTTTTTTTATTTTTTATGTAACTAGCTGATGGAACGTCCATCAACTGGAGGCATACAGATATTCAGCCTCACGTGCCAGTAATTTCACCGGCACCCACACCCTTCAAACTGAAACACAGCAATGCTGCTTCACGGCAGAAATAGGCATGGTGGTAGTACTTCCCCGGACGAGCCCATCACAAAGAGCTCTACTACTACTACAAAGAGCTATACTACTACTAAAACCCAGACAGACAGGTATACCAGAGGTATCTCCCTCCGAAATATAATTTCCTTATTTGCCCATTTATTTCACATGGACACCTAAACACACCCATACTGCTCGGAGTTGGAATATCTCATATTATCGTATAAATGGTGCCCATAAGGTCTCGTCGTCATAATGGCACCATTGCTTGCTGTTTGAGAAGAATCTCATTGCCTTGCAATATGGCGTTACCTTACTGCCTAAACTCCACCTGCAGCATTATTAGAAGTTCAGCGATCATAGACGACTCCTGATTTCAACCATTCATGTTCAAATCCTTTTTCAAGGCGTGCAGTCCATTGGTTTGAGAAAGTGGTCTGTGCTAGGTAAAGTTCACTAAACTTTGATAAGGCTACTGGCCTTTGGCTTCAATGTCTTCCCTTTGTCCCCAGGGTCCGGAGCCGGCACTGAACTCTAACTCAGGTGGCGCTGCTAAGCCGCCACTCCTCAACTCATTCGAGCTGGACCGTTGTCTGGATAGGTAAGTGGAAATCGACCAGCTTTTCGTGAGCCTTCCGCTGGTTGGAACGATGACGTTGTGAAGATTGTAAGAAGTTAGTGGATGAAAATAAGATCTGCTGGAAAATTGTAGCATAGGTAATATAGTTTACGGACTTCTTCAGCCTTATGATTTTCATTTCTCAAGGGTTTACCATATCCCAGAAGTTGTTAACCGTTTGTAGTCTACAGCACTACTGCATGAGATCTAAATAAGCAAGCAAAATAATAAATAGTCAGTATTTCCCAAATGTATAATCTTCGGAGTTTGCTGTCTACAATCACAACTGCGTCCGTTTTTTCCCAACAACATGGGATTTTCAAAACTGAAGTTTGGTAGTAAAATAAGTGTTGTTGATGGGGTTCTGAGGGTATGATTTCTGTCTGTAGGGAGGAGTCCAGGTGGGGAGGCGACGCGGCGCGGCGACGCCGGCGCAGCTCGCCGCCTCGCCGCGTTTCGCCGCCGCGGGATCATGAGCCTCTCGCACTTGCTCGGGTAAGTCTAAGTACCCTTGGCTTAGCTTTTGTAACTCTTTGAACAGCCGTGAACTGAGATGGCGAACTGATCGTACGAACCATGTGCAAACTGCACCTGCACATGATCAGTTTCCCATCGCAGGCCGGAGCTGTTCGCCGTGGTGTGGCCGATCCTTAACCTATATCTACAATCTACATGTAGTACACGTCTATGAAATCAAATGTTTGTAAATTATTTTGAGTACAATAAAGAGTTTCAGAATTTCAAAATCGATGCTCATCTTCTTTACTCCATATGTATCCCAGGCATCAGCTCCAGCATCGCCAACCGTTGGTTCAGCCCATTCCAGCCCAGCGCCTGTATCTCCCACTGGTTCAGCTGCTGGCGGCCGCTCTCCACTGCCACTGGTAGCCCCAGACCTGCTCGCGATGCAGCTGTTAGACCAGCATTCCCAGCTGCAAGTGCTGATGAAACAACGGCTTTTCCACCAGCATCATATGCAAAAACAGGTGAGAATTTGTAGACTGTTGTAGTTTTCTGGATGTCTGGGTAGTAATCATTTCTATGACTCTGCTTTATGCATGTTAGAATTCTGTAGATGTATTTATTTCCACTTCCATACCATGTTCTTCATTTATTTTTGTTTAATAGCATTTGACAACTGAGGCTGCTAAGAGGCAGCTGGAACAGTCCAGAATGCAAGACCAGCTGAACCTGAACCTGCTGTCACAGTCACATCTCCCACCGCCAGACAGCTCGCCAAGTAAGTTTTCTTGCAGTTTTTCAATACGTAATATTATATTGCAGATCTTCAGTTTCGAATCCTCGCTCTTTTTCTCCTTTTTTTCAGTTATTAACTTTATATTTTCAACCAGGTTCGCTGCAACAGCAATTGGGTGCACAGCAACAGCAGTTAGTCCAACAGCTGCAAGCTGTGCAGCGCCAGTATCTCATGCATGGACCTTTGTCTGTGCCTCCTAATGCACCACCAGGTTAGTTTGACCGTCAGTTGAACATAGACAACCAATAGGTTTATTCGCATTGTCCGACATTGTTTAGGTTTCACCCTCCACACGATGATTCTGTGTGGTTATTCGTTGGTTGTTTGAAACTTCATAATACAGTTATTGTTTTCTAATAAATCGAGGAAAAAGTCGTGAAAGGAGTCATTCCTTTCACGACTTTTATCTAACTCTCTTGTTTTAAGCCTTAAGAATTCCCGCCCTTCTAAAACAAAACATACTGTATAGTCAGTATCAGATGTTGATTATGTAATTTTCTAAGTAGCTTCGACTGTAAGACACTTTATTACACCAATATGGCCAAATGGCTAATTTATAAACACTTTAAAACTTTGCTGAATCATAAAATACCTACTCTTGATGCGGCTTCCTTTAAATTATTCATTATTTTGTTTAAAATTCCATCTAAATTGATCGTAGGTTTGGCATCATAATCCTGCACATCCTCATGCACTGTTAGTAGGTCCATTTTGTGCGATTCGGTAAAGAAGTGAAGAGCTTCACACAGTAAAATCTTCAATTTTCCTAGGTCTGATGCTGTGGGGAAGTGAAATGGAGGAGCACCCTCTCTTCGGAAGAGGAGTTTGCAAGTGGCCAGGATGTGACGCCCTAGCTGAAGACTACCAGGCGTTTGTCAAGTAAGATTCAAACAAACACTTCTTCAGGCTGTTCAACTCTGTCACCACAGTTGGCTAAATATTGAAGAGCCATTAAAATATCAAATAGAATAGGTCTTACGTTACCAGAGTCTACAAATTTGTAAGACCTTGCTTTAAAACAACAGACACCTGGAAGCTTCCCATACCCTGGACGACCGTTCGGCCGCACAAGCTCGAGTGCAGATGCAGGTGGTAGCCCAACTAGAGCTGCAGCTACGCCGTGAACGCGACCGTCTGGCCGCCATGATGCGTCATCTCCACGCTGCTAGGGACACTTCGCATCATGCTGCTAAAATCGCTCACGGTAATGAATCTAACAAAATCTCCCAATAAAGTAGAGCTTAAAGAAATTCCCCTACTGCATTTGCCAGTTAGTACTAGTAAATCTCGAATAGCATTACTTGCATGGTTTTACTCGGGCTTAGTAATAGTATATATCAGCCAAATAAAAGCAAAGATCGCTGTCATGTCATATAAGGAGATCAAGGAGGTTGCCCTCAAAAAAAACACCTGGAGAAAAATGCATACATTACGCCGACAAGAGCGTTGCTCTTAACTAAGAAGAAGAATTAATAGTATAACTACTTGCAAAGGTAATAAAATAGACTTTGTTATCAGCAGCGCCGAATGAAGGCGCCTCTCCCGGACCAGTCAGACGCCGTGTCTCCGACAAGTCTGGTGTCGCTATTGCTGGTGGTAAGACATTTTTTTATACTCATTCCTCCAAACACAGACTCAATAAAATTCAAAAAACGAAAAGATTAAACAAAACAGACCTAAGTTCAAGCTTAACCTTACGCTTCATGACTATGACATAACATTTCTATACACGAAACAATACCTATTGGTCACTTCAAGCTGGTTTTCTGTTTTCTGGATGCAGGGAGAAATAAAATCTATTTGAAATTAAACCATTTCTACTTTTAATTCTGGCAATTATCTTATGCGTCTTTGTCTAAGGTCTTCCGTACATGCTCGAAAGAGCCGGATTAGATGTGCAACAAGGTAATATAAATTTAGAGTGCATCTCATCAGGTGCGTGTGTTTTTCTATTATCAAAATATAAAAAGGTACTTTTCGCTTCCATAAAATTTTGTTTATTTTGTCTATTAATATCATGACATTGGTTTCAGAGATACAACGCAACCGCGAATTTTACAAGAGTGCCGATGTGCGACCTCCGTTTACTTATGCTTCACTGATTCGTCAGGTTCGTTTTTATAAATTTTTAAAAGGCTTTCCATACCATGATGCACTTTAATGTTTTTCCCTCTATTAAAAACAATATTTTTTTCTGGTAATGCCTATCTGCTATCATTATTTGAATGATTTGTTCATGTGAACACACCAAATAAAATTAAAAAATGTATAAAGCCTCAAATAGATCACGTGGTGTCACACAGGGCTTCATATTGAACCCGCTTTTGTATGTTTTGTTGAATTGAGTTGTGAGCAGTATTTTATGATGTTTTCAGGCAATAATTGAATCTCCGGATAAGCAGCTGACTCTCAACGAGATCTACAATTGGTTCCAGACCACTTTCTGCTACTTCAGGCGCAATGCTGCCACTTGGAAGGTAGGTTATAAGGTTAGATATAATGTCGTTATTGCAAAAAGGTATGTGGCTATTTTTTATGTAACAGTTTATAAAAATGTTGATAAAATCTTTATTTTATCTCAAACAACACTTGTTCTATTTAATGATTAGCTAAGTAATGGTAAATACATGCATATAAACTACCCATCCTCAAAGAGTCTTAAGTTAGTATTGAGAGATCTTTTAGGATATCAAAGTCATCTGTTACATATAAATTTTAGCCATATACCCGTATCCGAACAAACTGAAAACATATTATATTAAATTGTGTATCCAGTCTTTATTACTAATTGGATTCCTAGTTGATTTCTAAGACTCCAGAACGTAAAAGGTAACTAAGTTTATGGAATATAATTTCTTGTGTTTTTATTTATTTTCACTTGTATTGTTTTCAATGCTAACCTCAAAAAAACTTGCAGCTTTTATTTTTTTTCTAAAAGATTTGATAACATTGAAGATAGTACAGTGACGTGCTTTAATACCATAAAATAATTGTTGTGATAATGTGTAGCGTTTTTCCTAATCTGTTTAAGACTGATAGTTTTGCGTAAACGATAATGCACTATCTCATTTAAAACTGTACAATCAAAAAAATATTTTATCTCGTTGAATTACATAGAGACTTTGATGTCTAGACACCATCTCAATTTATCGTGAAGCAACTTCTATGGGATTTCAAATCATCCCAAAAGCTATGAACTGAGTGGTATTTTGAATTGGTTTACCTATGGATTACATTTAATTTAAATCATATTTATAAAAATAATTGTATTTGTAGCGTACATGTAAGAATGTATTTTAAAAATAAACGATTGAATTGAATTGAAACAATCTGGCGCAGCCGGAAGGATACAATAGTGCAATATCGTTAAAAACTATGACCCCATAAAAACAAGAAGTGAACACAGAACGCAGTCCGCCACAACCTGTCTCTCCACAAATGCTTCATGCGAGTGGAGAACGTGAAGGGAGCGGTGTGGACAGTGGACGAGGTGGAGTTCTACAAGCGAAGGCCACAACGGGCTGCGCACGCGCCGCCACCACCGATGCCGGGGTACGGCCCCCGGCCAGACCGATTCTAGAATACACGGACATTTTGAACACTTTAACATTCTTTACTTTAGTTGATCAAATAACACTACACTTCTTCTTTTGAGTCTAAGCTCATAAACACTATACTTACTCAAATTCTAAACTGAAATTAATTATACATGTACCTGCAACAGATGCACGAAAAAACTTTTAGTGTTTCAGACATTACCTCTCTAAGTCACAACTCAGAAACCCTACACAAAAGTATCTTTGATCTACTACTGTACAGACGATTTTTTTGGTTCCTCAAAAAATACATACTTCTTCTACAAGTGAAGTTACAAAACTTGAGAAACCGACTTCATGGCCAAACTGCTGAACCAATATTTGTGAAATTTCTATGGGACAAATCTAGAAAGATTACCTTTCAGAAAACTTTTTTCAAACCGGTTCATAAATAACGAAGTTATACTTTTGCAAACATTTAAAAAAACTTTAAACAGAAACGTGAAACTTCTAATGTATTAACAATTTTCACTATACTTACTCACTTTTTTGTACATAATTGTATACCTTACCTACATATTTCTCAACTTCTTATAAAATTCCTTTCAAATAACATAATAAGGGCAATATGCACCAATATAATAGGTTACTCTACATTCTACACTCATGAGCCTGGCACATTTCTCACACTTTGTTATAACGTTCAAATAAAACTTAGTAAAAAATAATTTGTACACTCCACACTATGCGAATTCAGTGAAAAAATCCTCATACACTACAAATAAAAACGACAAACAGAAACACTACAAAGGTACCTAAAACCTATCTATATCTACACTCACATACGCTTGAAACATTTCATACTACATTACGACAACATTTTTTACACTAATAATACTGAAACATACACGAAACAACACTTCATTTTACTTCCCAACCAAATAACATTATTTACTTTAGTACTTTTTACTCGCATTGCACTGAACACAGAAATACAAACACAAAGAACATGAACATTTAAACAATAGCTTTTAACTTTGTACAACATGAACACTAAAATAAAAAACAATGAGAAACACGACACTGCACGAAAACTTATACATTACGCACATTGGGTTCACAGACTCGTTCATGTTTGCAATAAAAATAACAACACACATGCACATGAAAATTTACTAAAACCTTACGATTCTACACAAAATCTTACAAACAAAAACATTAACAAAATCACACAATGAACATAAAAATTAAGACCTAATCCGTTCAAACTCGACTTTTTTCATTAATTTTCAAAATATAACTACACGTAAACAATTATTTCTATCATACAATACCTACTTACATATCAACACACGAGATCGTACACTTTAAGCTCATACTTGTTTATCTTCTTATTATGGGGCTTCTCCTTTCTAATAAGTACACAGAAGCAAAATTAAAATACAATACAGATTAATCTTATTAACAAATAAGAATGTGAAACTACGCAGAAGTGGTTTTGAACAAAAGATATCTCAATCAAACGACACACGGAATGATAGATTCGAGTTAGAAACACAGCAATAATAATTATTATTTTAAATATGTTTCTACTAATGCCAGCAATAGCAATTTTAGATGAATCACGTGAACCAGGTTTTTTGCTTCTAAGCTGCTAAAATGATCATTATTTTTACATTTCTTGAGCAGATTTAACACTAACTGCCTAAAATGCGATATATAAATAAGATACCAACAAAAAATTCACAACCTGGCCATCATCACTTATTTTTAGAAAACACAAACAATTAATACTTGGCGTATGATGTATGCTGTATGCTAATACATTTTGAAACCAAAATAAAACTACCAGTTCATCAGGTTCGCGTTCTTTACCTATTTACTTACGTACGTTATTACGTAATTGAACAATATAAACAGCCAAACCTGTAAACACAACACCCACACTACACATAACACACTTAACAGTTTTCGGTATATTTTAATCTTCTCTTAAATTATTTTCTTTCTAATCTAGCGATGTATCTAACTCTTGTCGTGTAAATAAAAACTTTCATCTTTTCAGATTATTTGGATTTGTAATTATTTGTGTAGTGGGTTTGAATTTGTGAGTAGCGTTACAACTGTAACTAGTAACAGTTATGGCGTTACGTTGAGGTCATGTTATTTGGTATATAGGTCTCGTAATGTGTGTGTGGATATCGGCGCAAGGGGTGACTAACATTTTTCTCGCTTGCCTCTAACCTCGCTCCTCTCACTTTCCTCTCCTTCTGGTTCCGGCTCCTGCATGTCATCAAGATGTTTCTCCACGACGATCTGATGTGCTTTCATCGGGCTTTTTTCATATTTCTTCTTAATTACTCGACCGATGAGAGCACAGATTTATATGTGAAATTTTCAGTGGTTGTATTAGACTGTGCTAAATTATAGAACGCTATCCGGACGAACCTGTCCCTGCACAAATGTTTCGTCCGCTACGAGGATGACTTCGGCTCGTTCTGGATGGTGGACGACGCTGAGTTCGTGAAGAGACGCCACCTGAGCCGTGGCAGGCCGAGGAAGTATGAGCCGACGCAGCCGGGACCCAACGCCTCACAGTAAGGGCGCAGCAGCAACAGTTGCGACCGTCCAACGAATCTAGGGAACCCTTTAGACAACACGTTAGCGATGGTCGGAATCACTAATGACAGATCTTTTACAGGATCAGGTTACCCAAGTTAATTGAAAGATGGGGTCAATAAAAACATGCATGTCAACAAATTGTGACTATCGATAACGTTGCGCTAACAGACTGTCTAGAGGGAAACATCTACAATCTGAAAAATACGATAAAAAACTAACGCGTACCTTTGGCAAATGTAGGACAAATGATATATTTAGTGGTAAAAATAAGTCGAAAATATTTGCATTTTAAAGAATCGTTGGACGATCGCGTCCATATTAGCATCATTCTCGTATATGATTATTCAATCGCCGAAAATTATCATTCAAATTTTAAAATTATCCATAATGATAATTTCTGGTACACATTTAGATTGATGTCTGACCATTATGTAAAGTGTTTCACTGTGTAATAGATTAATTCAACATGTTATGTTAGTTTTAGCAACACGTGATTGTTTAAAAATACTTAGCATTTGTGAAGCAGTGTGATCTGAATGCCTATTGTAGCGTTTTCTACCTTATGTAGACTGCAAGCAGTCACACTTCGTTTCATAAATATTAGTCTGCAAAGCTATAACCGATTGTTTTGCTATAGATTTTAACATCACATCGACATTGTTTAAATTAGCTTAATTTATAACGATTATTTTGCTGATGTTATATTCTGGTCTTATAAATACGAACGGCGTAGGTTCCAAATAAATTGTATACTTTGCATGTGCGTGTTTATAAAGGATCGTCGTTGGACTCCCAAGTAAGATTAAAGATATTTAGTTCTTTTAAATTATTCAAAATCTTTAATCTCAGCATGATTCCCTAAATGTTACATCAGGTGAGTGAGCTTTTTGGGCTTTGCATGAGCTATTTCTGTCGCATGTATGTTTTTTCTCTTTTCTTATAAGCTTGCCTTTTTATCTATTTTCTCTTTTATCCTATTTATTATATTATCTTTCTCTTTCACGCACACTCACATATACACACTAACTGTGACACGAATCACTAGTACAGATGAATTGGATTTTCATTCGAAATTATACACTCTACAAGAATCACACATACAGATATCACTTTTGATAGATTTAAAATAATGGGTTAACACTTCATTATTTTAGAAAAGGTCTTATTGGCCGGGGTATGATTTTTTATTTAAACTTAATTCCATAATCAATTATTCAGAAACTGTTCTGAATATTTAAAAAAATCAATATTATAATTTTTTCCATGATTTGGTTTTGTAAGATCGGGAAATTTCAAATGTGTGTGTTTATCCAGGTTCATGGGAGCCCAAAGCCCACCAATGTTGACCAGCCCTCACAGTTACAACGAGGCTTTAAAGAGGAACCTTCAGGTAATAATAAACCTTAGAAAAGTAGAAGTAAAATAATACAATAAGTTTAAAAAAAAAAAAAAAACTAGTGATTTGCCTATTGGTATTTTCAATCTCTAGGTGGGGAAATCTATGAAAATTATGTTAATAACTATAACAGATTCCAAATTACAATGGTTTGCCCATTAAATGAAGGAATATTTAGCTCAAATTCACAAATTTCAAAAAGGAGAAAAAAAAAACATTTTTAATTGGTACGTTACAGGGAATGATGGAAGATTGCAACCTGTCCTATATGTCCGGTGAGGATCACATGATGCAGACTGAAGACTATCCTTCATCTCACGACGACTACAGGTAAGCTAGTACTATGTTTGTTTTGTAAAAGGATCATACAAAAAACCGGTAGGGACCAAGCCGTAGTTTGTTCTTCTGGGCATGGTCGCGTAGAACTGGCACTTGGCCTCACATAGCTTTAAGACGTTTCAATGTGATCCTTGTTATAATATTGAATAAATACATATTTGACTTTGACTTTGCTCGTAGTCCAAAACTGGGTTTGCCTATTGCAAAATTTTATGTAATTAATAATGTCTGAACGTATGATTAAGTTCGGTTAGATTAGATGGCATCTTCAATGATTTTGTGCAACAAGGGAATTAAAGCCATGTTTAAGATCCTATTTTATTTTTAACTAGCGGCCGCCTAAGGCTTCTTAGGCCTAGTTCACTTTACGCCCCGTTACTAACATCCGTTTTCCGTTACAATATTTTTATAAATTCTAGCCTATGTGTTATTCTGATGCATAAGCTACAGTATTGTTAAGTTTCATTAAAATCTATTCGGTAGTTTTTACGTGAAAGAGTAACAAACATCCATCCATCCATCCATAGTAGGATATGCCTGCATGACAAAACACTGTATATACAGAAAGTAATAATAAGTTTTATGTATGCATTCCAGTCGGTCTCAAATGATGAATGGCTACGGCACCAGCTCTCATGACGTGAAGGCTGAGGACTTGAGCGCCAACGAGGCGCAAGACATCAAGCCGAATATTTACGCGCTCAAGAACGAGATGCAAGCTTCCGATTATTCTAACAAAGGTACACAATTTCAATCACAAACGCTCAGAGTGTCTGCACTCAAACACAGACACATTTAGTAAAAAAAATCAGAGGCGAACCGTCCGTTTTCTTATAGGTTCTGATAGGGAGTTTAGGGAGTTTTCCCCAAAAAGAAACATCTAGTGAGAAATGCATACATTACTCTAAAAAGAGCTATACTTTCCGGTAGTAAAGTACTTTATCATCTTTTGGTTTAATTCATTTTCTTAATTCTGAATTCACTTTGGATTTTTTAAAAACAAACTTTTCAGGTGATTACACCAAGGAGCCAGTGAGCAGTCGCTCCGGCGAGACAAGTCCGTACGATGACTACCCCCGCGAGGATCGGTACCGCCCCTCCATGTCCCACGTCAAGGACGAGGCAGAAAACCTTTCGCTGAACGAGCAGAGATCTGACAAGTAAACTGGCAATACAGTCAACTATTGAGGTCGTGAGCCAGTAGTTAAAAAATATTCTAGCTATACGGTTTACGGAATGAACAATTTACGCAATTGTTCAAATTGAACCAGTCAACTGTTGAGTTCGTGAGCAGTTTATGGGAATATTCAAGCTAAACAGTTTACGGGAATATCATACAGAATGAACAGTTTACGCAATTGTTCAAATTGGAGCAATCAATTATTGAGGTCGTGAGCTGTTTAAGAGAATATTCAAGCTAAACAGTTTACGGGAATACCATTAAGAATGAACAGTTTACGCAATTGTTTTAATTGAACCAGTCAACTGTTGAGATCGTGAGCAGTTTATGAGAATATTCAAGCTATACGGTTTACGGGAATACTATTAAGAATGAACAGTTTACGCAATTGTTTAAATGGAACCAGTCAACTGTTGAGATTGTGAGCAGTTTATGAGAATATTCAAGCTAAACAGTTTACGGGAAAGTTTACGCAACTGTTCAAATAGAACCAGACAAGTGTGAGGAAGTGACCCAGCGGTTTCTATACTCAAACTGAAATTGATAATAAGAATATACCAAACACACAATTCAAATAGAATAATTTGAGTAATTTATGTCATTGTTGAGTAATATAATGTCAAAGAATGGTTCAACGATTTATTATGATATCAGAAAATATTTGAAAAAAGGCAGTGTTGATTCTTAAACGGGCAGTCCATGTAAATATTCTTAAATATTCTCGTGTAAGTGTTCATGTTTATCTTGTTTAGTTCACTGTAGTTGACTGTTTTCAGTGTGAAAATGTTCTACGCGTGGACGTCACCGGCAGTTTAAATATTCAAATATTCTTAAATATTCTCGTAAGTGTTCATGTTTATCTTGTTCAGTTCACTCTAGTTGACTGTGTTCAGTGTAAAAATGTTCTACGCGTGGACGTTACAATATATCACAGTATGTAATACATAACATTTACGGGTGTAGATCTATTTCATTATTAGAGCGGTGATTATAGAAGTGTAATGTGTTCACATTGGAAATTAAATAAAAAACGGACGATCTCGATTGAGGAATTGTACGATAGTAACCAAATATTTTTTTTCAGTTTTGCACCCGGTTTTAACGGGACTTCTAAGTATTAATAGGTTTTACGTTTATAATGTTTAGTTATTCTAGATTTGGTAGCTGCGCTAATCCAAAATTGTTAGTTGTATTTAGTATAAGTGTTAGAGAAATTTAGAGAACGAATTGCGTGGAGTCAACGATTTAAAACCTTAAAAGGTCCATATCAATATTTAAAACTATTTAATCATTGTTTATTACTGATGATAAGAACAATAAGTAGTCGTATTGGTCTTAAGTAAAGTTATGGTTACGCCAAGCGTTTCAGTTGACTTTTGATTTTATAATTGTTATTTTGCGATATTTTAATTCTACCTACTTAAATGCAGCGTATCGTAAATCAGTTAGTGTAATAGGAAAATCATTTTTTAACCCTGATATAAATTACACAAAGCTTTTGTCAAATAAAATACTTGATAACATTATTCTTGATGAAATTATTCTGTTATGCAATCCGGTAATGTGTGAATCAAGTTATAAAAATATACAAAATACACAAGAAACAGTTGAGCTATCTGCAGACCGTTACAAACCATCTATAGATAGGTCAATTGATCCAAATCAGTAGCAGACGGAAGCGTGCCCAAGACGCTGGCGGCATTGCCACGCTGAATAGCAATGCCAATGCGCTGCGACAGATACCCACCAGCCCTTAGGTCACGGGTCGCTTCGATCAGTCAGTTGTAAAATGATTTTCTTAATACTTCTACAGGATAGAAGAGATCTCAGAAGTACCTACATTGCTACTTTACTGTCCAACCAACAGGTACAAAAACGGCTCTTAATATAAACAGTTTTAGATTAAGCATTATTTTGTTTTGTGATGAACGATCTGATGAATATTATTGTAAATTATTTTTTATTATTTTTGAGTTGAGTGGCATTATTTAAGTGGCGCTTTTTCGCGGCATTATGAATTCCATTTTATGTAGTTTTAGATTGTTAGGCTGTAAATATTTATCATGAGTGTCATGAATTGTATAAAATTCTTTAATTGGTAAAAATAGAAATCATGTAAACGTTTACTTATAAAATATCGCTTAAATCGTTCATGTTGTAGAATTTAGATGAGTAATGTAGTTAAAAATGTTTACTTATTGTACTTACATATAAACTGATTAGAAATTGGTTTCATTTAAAAAAAATCTGAGCATTTTATTGCATTTATTGAATGAAATATAAACTGATTTTATTTAAAAAAAGGAACAGGAAAATTTGTACCACAATTTTTAATTAAGATGTTGATACCATTTTGTATTAGTTACTTCTATAGCAGTTTTGGTACATTTTTTTGATGAAAGGGTGAAGTAACCATATCACAACTATGTATGTATACTTACTATATTCTAGTACCGTCTTATGGGATATGCAAAATGTATCGATGTCTATGAAGTAAAAATTTTCACTAAATATAGAAAATATTATAACCGCCTTTAAAAGTATACCATTTAAGAAATAAACACTAAAGTACCACAGCTTTTCGTAACTTAAAAACTAGTTTTTGACTTATTACAGGTAGTTGTTTTACCAATTTTGTATAGTAGAAGTATAAAACTGAATTTAATGACAAAATGGTTACAATAGTAGAAACGTAAACAGCTACCTTTTGACATTAAGCTTTTTTCAAAAGATAATCAGTACGTAAGTAGCTGTTATCTGTTATCACAAGGTAATAATACAAACAGTGACAGAGCTAGAGCTAACTTTAAGCAATGTCTCACACCTGACACCTCACTTAAAATGACAGCTAATAATTAAAGTAAATGTCAAAAGATGTATAATAAGCCAGTTCAGACGTTATGTTTAGTATAATCTGAAGTAAGTTAATCTAAACTAACATTTGGCCTAGACTCAGGTACAAGATTTAATTTTTGAATTATCAAATGGTTAAGGCATTGCATTAATTTTGGAATTGATTTTGTTGTAATTATAAAGGTTATTATTTTTTATGATTTATTGCACAAAACATTAACAAAACAGAAGATAATTGAAAAGGATTATCACAATAAAAAAACTGCTAAGTAAATCTATTCAATGCGAAAATTTCATTTGACTTTTGCGATACGCCTGAATGAATGTTGTATGAACTTTTAATAGATTTTGTGATACTTTTTTAATTATTTTCTGTTTTGATTATGGTTATGGATAGGACTGTTAGTCAGCCCATATAAGGGCTTGAATACGTTTAGATCATTGTAAATTATACCTAATTAGTGTTGTATTAAACGAATTCATTACAATAATTCAAGTGTTTACTTTATTAAAGAAAATTCCTTAATAGCGGCCCCTAGTCCGATCAGGTCAGGTGGGTTAAAATCCTATCATATACCAGTGACTTTTGCTATCCACAAAAAATTGTGCACTTACCAGAAGGCACATCAAACGATGAAGGATAACATGAGAACTCCGGCGGCATGTCGTAGAACCTAAAAATTTTGAAGGCCTGTGTCGAGTGCACAAAAGGAGCCTTTTTGAGACACAAATACTTTCACCACACTGATTTTAAATACTAAGTGACACGATAGGAAGAAGTAAAAAAAACTCGGTTTTGGTGCAGAGTTGGGAATGGAAAGACTTTGGAAACTAGGTTTCAAACTGGGGCTTTCCCCAAGGCACGTGTTAGCGAATATTAGGAACCACCTATGCAATAAATTAATAAATACTATGGACAATCCACACAATACTATCTGGCGCTTCAAACTTGATAATACTATAGGTACTTACTTGATATTTTTTTTTATAAATATTTGTTTAAAATATGTTTTAAACAAATATTTATAAAAAAAAATATCAAGTAAGTACCTATAGTATTATCAAGTTTGAAGCGCCAGATAGTATTGTGTGGATTGTAGATAGCACCCCATATGTATAATATAGCTGTGCCTGTGACTTCGCTCGCGTGGAATAGTGTCTTT
Source organism: Thera britannica (assembly GCA_939531255.2). NCBI lineage: Eukaryota > Metazoa > Arthropoda > Insecta > Lepidoptera > Geometridae > Thera > Thera britannica. Next base: position 19,684,899 of record OW618037.2, read on the forward strand.
GGTTAGTATTTTTAATTTGCAGTGAAAAAACTGTTTTCACAGTCTTTGCCCGTTTGCGTACGCTGACTTAGGCATATTTTTCCAACTACACCGCGCCCCTTTTATTGTGATGTCATTCTAAGAGATATTTTATGATTGCATTTGCGCATTTCGTAATAAATAGAAGAGAAAATTCTTATGAGCTAAGTTGTTACATAATCTGTTTTGGACAACCCAATCCCTATAGGTACAATCAATGGGCAGAAACTTGACATCATCCTTTATTCTATATTTAGATATTTTTGTGGACTTTTGATCGGAATGTCGGTGCATCATCATGAGTCAGGAGACAGGAGTCAGACGCAGGCGTCACATTTGCCACACATCCGTGCCAACCACTTCCGATTAATAATTACATTATCAGACGTCTGAATTTTCTGTCTCAGAAAAGATCTGTGAACGAATTTCAAGTTTTGCGCTGCTCAAATTATATTTACTGAAAATTACTTCACACAAACCAATTGATAAAGATTCAACAGATAAGATCTCAAGTGGTCTTAATCACTGCCAATCGGAAGTGTCTCCAAGATGCTAATTGCCAAATATTTGTGTGGTGAACGCAGATGTTTTTTCTCTGCCTTGGTGTTATATTTTATTCTAAGTATGTATTTACAAAACACATATACGTATTACACTTATTACGTATTATACTTATCAGCTATCTGGTTCCTATAGATACAAGCTCTGCTTAATTTGGGGCTAGATAGAATTGTGTGGATTGTCCACAATAAAAAAATCATTTTCCTGTCCGTATCTTACAGTAAGTGGGTTCGGTACAGCAGGTTTTCTACTTCCACTCGCCTCCAACTCTTACTCATGTCACCTTTCACACTGTCCATCCATACAAGATAATGGACTGTATTGCCACTTTCATTTGAAAAGCCGATTAGGTTTATATTAGGTACTTAGTATCGCCTAAAATACAAGATAAAACTTCCAATATCCGAAGGTCCTCAATGCCTCATGGAAACTTCGAGAGGCACAAATGCCAGACTGAGTTGAGACCTGCATAAAAACGTGTTTTGAGATACCCAGGCAAATTTGCTCAAACTGAGACTGACTGAGTTAGAATTTGCATATTTAGTTCTTCTAAGCTTGGTCGCGTGGAACTGGCACCTAGCACTTGCACTACTACTAGGGCTTTAAGACGTTTCAAAGTGATTCTGGTAATAATTGTTTAGCATAAAATTTTATTGAGTTTGTGTTTTTTACGTGTATTGACCCAGGTTTTGCTACTGCGGCAGCTTCGGCTATTTAGTACTAAAGCTTCTTTAAAAAATTACCATAACATTTGGTGAAACATAATGTTGATTTAATCAAGAAAGTGATTGAAAACATTACAGTAGGATAAATAAAAGATCAAACAATTGAAAAGGCATGGTATTATCGATGTGCCATACGCCGTGCGCGCTTGATTTATGACGAGTAACAAGTGTAGTGGAATAGTGATGTTACCATTTGTTACAGCTCTGTCGATGTAGATTTATTTTGTCTATACACCACTATTTTGTAACTACCAAAAAAAAAATAGGGTAATGTAGTAGGGGTAGAACATTATGAATGTGCAATCAGAATTTTTAGTTTCAATAAAATTACAAAGTTATTAAATGTTAAAATTTTCAGAAACCTGCATAAAATTATGGACGTTACGTAGTACTAGAGAGAAAAAAAATTACGCTGTTCGGTTCCGCTTGGTATTTAGCGTTTATGAATGAAATGATTTTTGCTTGTTGAATCATTTCAATATTTGTCAAAAAATGTAAATTAATGAAAAATTTTTTTTTTGTCCCAAAAAAATTTTTTTTTTCGTGGATGTTTTCAGTATCAGCAGCCAATAACGGCATTTTTTTTTTTGGTAATTACAAAAAAGTGGTGTATGTGCGAGGCAGCAGCAACACCATCCTACAGATGATTGTAGCTCGTGCAGATTGCCCCATCCAGTTTAAGTGGATGCAGATTAGTTTAAGCTCTTGTAGATTTATTTAGTTTTTAATTATTTTATATTATTTTAATAATCTTCTATAATTGTAATAAATTTAATCATGTAATTTTCAATTGTAGGTTTGTTTTATCTGTGTGTGTCTGATTTCTGTGTAACTGTAATATGGATTAATATCTGAAATAAATGACATAATAAAATAAAAAAAAATAATGTAACGATACAAAATTGAATAGGAAAAATGTTTGGGCATCTTCTACGACATGACAGCTACATAAAGAACATCATTGTAGGAAAGGTTGAAGGAAAACGGGGAAGAATAAGTTACATGAGCCAGATAAAAGAAAAAGTTGCTGTCATGTCGTATAAGGAAGTCAAGGAGGCCGCATTCGAAAGACATAATTGGAGAAAACTGCATCAAACCCCGACAAGAGCTAAGCTCTTACATTTAAGTAGAAGAGAAAAAGAGATATAATCTAAGTAAACAACTGCATGATTTGAAATGACTAACGATTACATTGGTACAAAGTCGATTCTTATCATAATAGAGAAGTCTATAAAAATACCTTGCTCTAGAGACATCTCTCTCTTTTTCATTTTTTAACCAATAACGTCACGGAAAGAAGGAAGGTTTTTAGTAGTAAAGCTCTTTGTATGTGGCTTGTCCGGGGAAGTACTACCACCATGCCTATTTCTGCCGTGAAGCAGCATTGCTGTGTTTCGCTTTGAAGGCTGGGTGCCGGTGAAATTACTGGCACGTCCAGGCTTAACGTCTGTATGCCTCAAGTTGATGGATGTGCCCTACGATGCACTTCCCTGCATCGTAGGGCACGTTCCTGACTTGTGTGATTTACGAGGCAATGCTTTGTTATAGGCGATGGTTACCACTTAATATCAGGTGTGCCGTGCGCTTGTTCCATCAGCTGGTTGTATAAAAAAAAAAGGATTTCCTACTTTAAATTAATTTTAAATGAATTTCACCAATCACTGATGATGCTGTCAATATAATTTTCATGAGTATTAATATTTAGAATGATTTAAAACAATCGGTAGATTGAAGAATCGATAGAAAACGGTCATCATTATTTCCTGCTACTGTTTTAAAGCTCTTTGAGATCAACTAATAAAAACTATCGAAACATAGTTTTTGTAAAAAAAATACCACATCACTAAACTACTGACATGTGGCTCTTAATTATAACTCAACTCATACACCACAAAACCACTGAACCGACAAAAAACTCTAAAATAACTTCGTCTTAATCCCTACGATCTGGTTACTGAACTCTATGTACAAAAAAAAACTTTTTTCCTAAAACTTTTTTCACGCACATGTTCACGAATGGGTTAAAGATTCTTAGTTTTTTGTCGCTGAAAGTGTCATTTAGATTCGAAATGGAAAGTTAGGGGTTAATATAGTATTTTTGTTAGTTTTTAATGCCTTTTTTCGTTTGGATGAGATGAGTAATAGCTGCATGTGGGAATCGTTTCAGTTGTGTGATACACGTGAGATTTTTTTTGAACATGCGTTAATTTTTCAATATGACCTTTTTAAATAGATCATCAAATAGGAGTGCAGGTTTATCATCATCGTTGAGACTCTTGCGTGATCTGAATGAATATAAAATACTGGTTACACTGGTTTACACCTCTGGGTGATGGTAGATATACACAATGCCAAAAAAAAAGAATCCTAATGATGTGAGTTGGCTGTGTATGCTGGGTATAAATAATTCATATCGGTATTTTCGCGTCCCACCTTGATCGAAGAGTTACCACAGCAGTGGAATAACCCACTTGATGTTAAGTAGTAACATCGCCTATAACAAAGCTTCACGGCAGAAATAAGCATGGTGGTAGTACTTCCCCGGACGAGCCATTCGCAAAGAGTGCTACTGCTGCAACTACTAACTTAGATTGTCTCACAACTTATTTACCTACACGTTGTTTTCAAGTTCTTACAATGTAATTTGTATGTCAATACTTATCTAAACAATATTTTATTGAGATAATGCGTCGCATACAAGGTCTTAACAAATATATTTACCAATAACTTTGTAATTAAAACTAAACCACACAAATTTAGCCCTAAATTAAGCAGAGCTTATACTATGATGGAAACCAGATAGCTGATATAATATTTATGTATTTAACATATTTTTTTATAAATATAATACTTATAATTCAAAAAGCTATGTCCTAAAATTACAGAAAACCAATTTCCAAGAGACTTTGCGTCAGGTATTATGAATGATTGGGCTACAGTTTTTAAAAGATGCAGTCTATTTCAATGTCCTTACTTCACATTACAGCGCCCAGCTTCTTATACAAGGCCTCTCTCCCAAAACTCAGTCAATAACACAAAAAACAAACAATTCTAAGTTTCAACCCATTAATTAACTTCAAAAACAGAATCGTAACACAAAAAATAATTTTGTTTAAAAAAATAAAGCTTTCAAATGAAAGTTTATTTATAATTGTGTTTTTTTATAACATGTGCCTGAAGAGTGTGGCACAATTACTCGCTACCATTATTGTATTTCTGTTTTTTTACACACATGTGCGCGTGCTCTTACTTTTGTACCTATTCACGGTGCGCCAACCTGTGGCTCGCTACTAAATATTGTAGATCAAGTCTTTCTTTAATTCTTTAACTCTTTAATGCACACAGAAATATTTACAAATAAGTAATAACAAAGGACATGTACATAGGCGAGCTTAACCCTAAAAGAGTTTTCTTCCAGCAAACCTTTGGTGCTAAGAGAAAGCTAATAGTAAAAAGGTAACAATGTGTACATATTTAAAGATTATGTCAAGATTATGTATTAAGTCTTCTTCTTCTTCTTCGAGTAGTTATTTGCTTAAAATCGCCGATCTTTCACTCATTCCCTGGGAATCCTAGCACTCACAATAATGTCTATAGGTAGAGTGGTTTTAATTAAAATATCTGAGAAATGCTTCGTGTAGGTACCTACCTAGACCCTACTAGTGATTTTTTTATGGAATGCATGTTAAATTATTAAAATAAATAAGTATTATTTTATTTCAGATAACTTGATCCATAGTTGTTAGTAGGTACAAACTTAAAAATTATTTTAGGTGTGCTCACAAAACAAATAAATACTTAATGTTAATAATGTATGAATAATATTAATTATTTTTCTTTTTGATTTGTATGTATTTTTTATAGAAGGTATCAAGCAAATAAACATTTCATTCCATTTCTAGTTAGGTACCTACTAGGTAACTACATGACGTTATTTCAACGTGCAAGCTGCGGGCCGCAGTTGCGCACCAGTGTAAAGCACGAGTGTGTTAATTTAGTGTACCACCGCGATGATCAGTGTATCCCAAACTTTGAGCTTTCACTATAAATAGAAAAATTATTTATAAAGATTTAAAACAATTTTTCTTAGTGTAAGTTTTTCAATCTCTTGTACTTTGAAAAACTTATCAGTCATCATTTTCCACAACATGTGCCTGAAGAGGTTAAAAATAGTCAGTTAAAAAAATATTAATTTCTTTTTTAGGATTTATCAAAAACAATTAAGGGCTTGCATTTTTTTGCTCCACGAATAGCGTTTTCCGTAGATTGAAAAATCAGCCCTTAAAAATATTGGCTTTTCAAATTGTTTATTAGAGATATCGCTGTTTTAGGATTTTTTTTTCAACCAGTAGGCCAGTACCTATTTAATGCCCCGTTAACCTATTTATTTGATTTGTTTTCATGTACACACACTTGATTGATTATTTATTTGTGTGCAACACGGTATTTTCTATAGAGATCAAAATGTAAATATAATTAAGTTTAATTCATTCACAAACATACATGGAACTACTTATGGTTGGTGATATGGCGGGACGATTTCGATTGTCATTTAAACCACCACGCTGGAACTTGCACCTAGACTCACCTAGCTTTAGGACTACTGAATAAATACATTATTCGACTTTGAAAGAATGGCCTAACTTTTAACTGATCAATACTATAGGATGCTATAGGCTACCCGCCGCTAACGAGAAGTGTGGAAAATAGGCGGGCGTTCTTTGCATAACATGGTAGCATCTGGCATATTTTCCTATGACCAAAGTTTGAGAACCATCTCGCAACAAGTGTAAGCATTTCTCGACATCTCATGGCCTAGATAAACTTACGTTTACGTTCATTTATCATAATATTATTCCGCTAACCCCAAAATTATACCTATTATATTTGGTCATTTCGCGCTAAGACCTTGATAGAAATAGACTATTTTGGAGAATTATGAGGAACAGATTTTGAAAAGTTTCATTGAGATTGGGAGTTTTTTTATTCTTCTTCTTCTTCTTATCGTGCCAATGATTCTTTCGAACCAAGTGTGGTGAAAGGATTTAAAATGCAAGGAGGCTCCTTTCGTGTACTTGACACATATTTTCGAACTTTAGGTTCTACGATATGCCGGGTTCCTCTTGATTTTTTTTTATTAATAAATAAGACACGGTAAACGGTAAGGCCACCTGATGTTGCGTAGTTTTTTTTAATTTATCACAGATCGTCCGCCGAGACATTTCCTATTCGCGTCTAGCAAGTACATGGTACCTTCAAAAGTATCTTAAATTGGAACAAAGCTATTTTTTGTCTGTACCTAGGTTTCGCACATCTAGGCGATGGCGATGGCGATCAGTGAAGAGTTTCACTGATTGCCACTACAGATCGCTTAGATGTGCGTACGTCTTCAAAACACCTAAACTATTATGCTCAACACAAATATCGATTTTTGGCGGGAATCGAACCCGCAACCTACAACGCATTTGGCTAGTGAGGATTACAATATTATTAACTAAAGTAATGTTTATGCTAGAGCGCATAATCCAACACGTGTCATCCATAAGTGCACGCGATAAAATAAAAATAAAAAACTTATACACGATAATAAAACAAACCCTTGCATTATGCTTTCTTGTGCACCTCTTTTTGTAAACGGTCGTTATTGTAATATTATTGAGGCAATAAAAAACGTTACTGGACAGTTTGTACAATTCCTAATTTGAAAGAAAAAAAGTGTTTACTTTTTTTTTTGTCTCTCAATTGAACTCATAATCAAGACTCTTTGGTATCAAGAGACCTCAGGGGATATCAACCGTTACCGACCGAATAAAAAAAAGTTATGTTCGGTGCGTATTATTTAAAAACAGAATATGAGTATCTGCTTAGAAAAAATGCCTTTTGGTCCTGATTGCTTAGACAAGTAAACAAATCTTAGTGAATTATTAGTAGCAAGTAGTAGAAAAGCTCTTGAGCTTGTGTGTGGTTTTCCGGGGAAGTACTATCACCATGCCTATTTCTGCCCTAAAGCAGCATTGCTGTGTTTCGGTTCGAAGGGTTTGGATGCCGGTGAAATGGCACATGGCACTGAGCATCTGTATGCCTCAAGTTGATGGACGCATGGTAGTGCATCGTAGGGCACGTTCCTGACGCGTGTGACCTACGAGGCAATGCTTTGATAGGTGATGGTTACTACTAAACATCAGGTGGGCCAACAGCTTGTTCCATTACCTAGTTGTATAAAAAAAAGACTGGCCTCTCAGCTCAGTTGGTAGTAGCTCTGCCTTCTGCGCCCTGAGTTCGTGGTGTCGTGGGTTCGATCCCCACCAAAAACAAATAATTGTGTGGTGACTATAAGATGCCTTTTGGTCCTGATTGCCTGCAGTTAAACTGTAAACTGCTAGTTTTCCATGATTACTATGACATTGATCAGCAGAATCCGTCAATAACCGATCCTTGATCTTAGATGGAGTAAATAAAATAATCCCTGACTCGTGTGGAACTTGGTACCAATTATACGGATATTCACCTCTTTACAATGTTAGCTATCGTCTTGATCAGTGCAAAGGTTAGGATTATCTGTTCCGTCAACCCGTTTCTAATGTAAAGGGAGGCGATAATGTACACCCCGTTATTACGAGGCCAGTTAAGCTACATGCACACTGCAGCTATTCAAAAATGGTTTTCTTTTTTGTTCTGGCACTAGGTATATTAATAGGGCGGATCCGACTTGGATAAGTCAGGTTATGTTTGAACTTAAAAATTACGTATAAGGCGAGCGAGCAGAGCGAGCGTGCCGTGGCATCGGCACGCCAGGAAATGTTTTTTTCAACCCTCAAAGGGGCTGTTTCGTTTAGGACAATTATCCACCGCTAGATAAAAAAAGTTATAATTGAAATATTCATCTGCGATCGTGTACATGGGAACAAAAAAGTGGATTGGTTTTAACTATACATTAACTGGCCGTACATTAACCGGACCCAATGTAGAGATTAGCTATGACTGCATCGTTGAATCGCTGAAATGCGTGCCAAATGCATGCGCACTTTTTTTTGGTTAATACTTTTCCGAAGGAAAGGTAGAAAGAAATAGAGGAAAGGGAAGTCCAAGGATGAGCTACATGAGCCAAATAAAAGAGCAGATCGCCGTCATGTCGTTTACAGACGTCGAGGAGGTTACCCTTAAAAAAATACCTGGAGAAAAATGCATATTTAAGCCGACAAGAGCATTGCTCTTAATTAAAAAAAACTTTTTTTTAAATTTCAGCTATGCATAAATTGTTAAAATTTGAAATTAAGATATTATATTCTATCGAGGTGTGAGAAAGATAGTCAATAAATGCTACTTGGCGCCAAAAGATAGTAAAAGCTCCTTTACAAAATTTAAGTGTAGGATCTTGCTGAAATTGCAATACATTTTGAGTCTTAACATCTTGGGAATAAGAATCAGTGTCTGAAAGACTCGCAGCTTTCAGCGGCACCTAACTCTTGCCACGTGAAAAGCACATGTTTTAATCCAATAGAGTTAGCATAAAAACTAAGTTGCTGGAAGTGGCATTCAACACGCAGGATATTGTTATGTTTTATAGAAATTGCTAGTTGAGTTCATGAAAAGTTTAATTTATAAAAATAAATCCCTGTTTCCGACCAATTTTGCTGAAAATTGGTGGGGAGACAGCTTAGTACTAGGAGGCTGACATAAGATACTTTTTATTCCGAAAAAGTAATGGGAACAGGGCGAGCGAAGCCGCGGGCGGCCGCCTGTAGTAAAATATATTAATCACGTTATTATAGGCGTTACGACTATTGTGAAGAAAATAGAAGAAGGATGCGTCCTTAATTTTTAGTTTTTAGGGTTCGGTTTTTTCAAACGAGACCCATGCCAATTTCCGATTGACCGTTTATCAGCTTATAATAAAAAACCTAATTCCACGTAACAAAACTTCACCAGCACTATTTTGCTGTACCTAGGTACTATGAAGGTGTATTTCACAGAAATAAAAGCAAGCATATATTCAGAGGCGTCTCTAGCCCATGTAGCGCCCGTGTGCAAACATTACCCAAGCGCCCCCTAGTAAGCGCACGTTCAAAACGGAATGGATACAAAGTACAAGTAACAGCCTATCAAGTTACCACAAACTGTCAAATTTCATTGCAAAAGGCATTTAGAAAGAAAATTGGAAAATTATTTCCTTATGAGGAGAAAAAAGGGGATGCGGGGCGCGGCGCCTCTACGATGTTATTCATCAAATATTAGAAGAGCTCAAGATGCTATGCAAAATCTATGCAGACCGGAGCTCTTTTTACGTTGGTCATTGAAAGTGCGGCGCCAGGCCAAAGCGCCCGCCAAGTAGAGCTCCGGCGCCCCCTAGGACCGCTGCGCCCGTGTGCACCGCACACCCTGCACAATAGGTAAAGACGCCGCTGCATATATTCCAAGTTTCTACGAAAAATGTATTTATGTTGGGAAGCTTTGTCTGGGTAGATAATAATTCGTCACGTCAATAAAAGTCAGAGCCGTTTTTCTCGAAGCGGCTATGCCCGTTCCAGTAACCCCAAGTTCCACGTGTTTCATATGCTAACTAAAGGATTCTATCCCGGTGTCTCCCAGTCCTCCTGTCATTCCTTCTTTACTCCCGTTAGTGACAAGTCGTGGTTGGTGTACGTCAAACTGACAGTTGCTGTTTTTGTAACGGTTTTCGAAACTGTTTTGTGCTTGGAAGTTTTCAGGTGAGCTTTTAGATACATTTATAATGCAACAATGTTTTTTTTTATAATTGTAGAAACATGAGTCCATAATATAATTTGCTAATGGAAGAGAAAGTAAGATATTTTAATTACAACTATGGTTATTTGTGTATCCGCGATAGGTCGGTGAAATCGTAAAGGTAGCAGGAATGAGCAAGAGATGCACAGGGCAATTGAGGTTGGCAGAAAATGCAAGAGACCTAAACCCAGCAGTATATTATACCGGGCTGAGATAATAATGATGATGATGATAAATGCTTATTAGATTATTAAGCTATTCGTTTGCAATTTTTTTTGTCTTCTTCTTAGCGTGTCACTGATTCTTTCGAACCAAGTGTATGTGAAAGGATTTTAAGTGCGCCTCAACGAGGCTCCTTTCGTGCACTTGACACATATTTTCGAACTTTTTAGGTTCTACGACATGCCGGTATCCTCACGATGTTTTCCTTCACCGTTTGAGAGCGCTGGTATAGTGTACATACATTTTTGGGCAGAAAAACTCATTGGTACACGACTGGATTTGAACCCACGACCTTAGGATCGAAAGGCCTTAGGATTTAAATTTTTTGTAAAATTTGTATATCAGATAAATTATATTAACCATACTTAATATAATTTATCAGGTAACTTTATTACTAAAAGCTTTGAATTTTAACTATTTGTTCTAAGCCTTTTATTAATAAGTAATAATACGTAATAAGTACTTACACAACTTCTGAAATATAACTTTTGAAACTATCATGGTTTTTAACAATATTTTTATGAAACAACGGAATATTTACCATAATTAAATTATTGTGAGTTTTGACTTCCTACATAATCATGGTAAATATCCCATTGTTTCATAAAAACTTCTGAAATATTTTTTTTTAAATCAAGCTATTATTATAAGTTATAATAAAAACGTCTTACGCAAACTTCTAATCTATACGTCTTCATATTCCAAATGGTTTTTTTTATTTTATTTTTTCATTACATTTGAATTAATTTTTAAACAAGGTATAAAGTAGGTAAACCTCACAATCATTTGCCAGACTTTTTCTATGTAACTTCATTAGTATATTATAACATATAATATGTTCATTAATTTGGACGTAGGTCCTTTGAAATCGTGGCTAATATCCAAGTTATATTTTTTAAAACGTAAGCTTCCTTTCATTTTTTAGCATTACAAAATTTTTAAATTCTAAATTTACTAAATTTTAACATTTGTATAGTTACTTGAACTATACAAATGTTACAAAATTTAATTGAATTTATATATAAAAAATATCTGTAGTAAAGATATTTTTTATATATAAATTAAATTAAATTTTGTCATAAAATTTATGACAAAATTATACATATTTAGGGTAGATTTAATCTACCCTATTTAAATTTAAATAGATCGACCAAAAATAATTGTTTTAGCCTTAACAGTATCAAAGTTTTATTTCGGTCTTCGATTAAAGGTTGACGACCTATAAATCGGATATCTTTCAGCAACCATAGCTCAACAAAAAGTACCGTAACTTCCTCAGAAAAAAAAGGAAATAGGTAGCAACAGCTCTCGAACACGTGTCACGTAATAATAAGACAAAATAAACGATTAAATTCATAATTCGCAGATGCTGAGCCGCGCGCGATGAAACTTTGAGAGAAAGTTTATTTTTATAATAATAGCAACGAGCCACATGCGCGAAACTTGAAGGCATAAACACCACATGCCAATTACAGGCACCTCTCAAAGATTACTGAACCCTAGTAGGTAAATGAACTTAGAAATATGGCGGAATATGATATCATACCTTGCTACGATGAAGAGGAACTATTTAATGACAGAAAAAACAACCCAACTGATCTTCACGCCTACTACATGACGCAGTTTAATTTAGAACTAGAAAATAGTAAGAAGAAGAACAACGATAACTTTAAGTTTGGAGTCGAAGAGAGCTTTGATTTTGAAGTTTTGGATAATTGGAATGAAAATGAAAGTACTAGAACTGATTTCGAAATCATAGATGAAGTGATTGACAATAACATCAATGAACAAAATATAAAAGAAGTTTTGTTAGATCTAGACAACATCGATTTTGAGGAGAAAAGTTATAAAACAGATTCTACTACAAGCGGACGAGTTCAAACCAATGGACTTTATGAAACAAACAACGACTACATTGATGATGAATCTTTGATTGACGAACTTTGTAGAGAAGATGAATCAAGACTCACTCCCGACGGCTTCAAAGAAGAATACTTAAGCACTAACATGACCGAAAAGAACCTTCTGCCCTCAATAGACACAGTATTTAACAAGCGATACAATTTCAACTATGAAGAATCTAATAAGCAGAACTACACTGATGTAAATACTACATTAAATACCAATCAAACAAATAACATAGAACATTACAGCTACCCAAATAACATTCTGCATAATTTAGATAGCCGCTACATATTACCAGATACCCCAACGAGCTGCACAGAATTTAACTTTGAGAGAAATGAACGAAAGATATCAGTTTGTGAATCTATTGAGAGTGATGTGCAAAGCTCAACGTACTACGATGAAAACTCGGAAACTTTTGATGAGGATGAATTGTTTATCAATCTGGATGATTTTGGAATTCATATGGAAGGGGAGAATGAACCGAATGCTGAAAGTCCCGTGAAGAATACGAGGAAGGTCGACAAAGATAAAAGTCAAGGTACTGTGTCAAATACATCAAAAAATTAATATTTTCAAGCTTTCATAGAACTTACCAATACTATATTTGCAGGTGAAAGATTCTGCCAATGGGAACAGTGCTACGAAAAATATCTAAGTCAAAGTACTTTGGTTGAGCACATAGAAAGAGCACATGTCAACACTTACAAAGGTAAACCGAGGTTAATATTCACGCGTTTTCCACAGAAATTATGATTATTTGGTAGAGTTGTTACAAATAGTTTTTTTATTTCTAGGTGATGAATTCAGTTGTCTTTGGCGTGAATGCGCCCGCGCACGGCGTCCGTTCAACGCGCGGTACAAGCTTCTTATTCACATGAGGGTACATTCAGGACATAAACCTAACCGTTGCCATGTAAGTAATTAATTTACCTTATGCGTGTAAAAATACTTATTAGATCTAATGGAGATCCAATCACCCATGCTCATCAACCGATTTCCACATCAAATTTTTTTATTCTCGCCCATGTTCTGGTTAAATGTTGTTCAATTTATGATGATAATTTTCATAATGATTCTGTTCAACTCCTACCAGTTCCAGGCAGAACCCATGGTTAATGTGAGTTGTGGTTCCAAGTTTGTTACTCGTCACCAATACCTGCACTAGGAAAGCCTCCATAGTCAGTATGCACCTGACTGATCTTTTATTTTTGATAGCACCCAGGCTGCGGCAAGGCTTTCTCCAGGCTTGAGAATCTGAAGATCCATGTCCGCTCGCACACAGGAGAGCGTCCCTACGCATGTCCAGCTCCACACTGCAGGAAGGCTTTCTCCAACTCCTCAGACCGAGCTAAGCATCAACGCACCCACTTTAATGCCGTAAGTTTCTTCTTGATTTTTTATTTTTGGGATTTTTCTATAGCTTATGTTGAGTAAATTTAAGTTCATATCACGAATACCTTATTCGCCTTATTTCGGTCGTTCCCGGATTTTTCTTTAGTTTTTTCCCGAAAATAACTTACCAGTATACGCATGGCATTTGATTTTGACCATTATCTAATTATCTGACTACTCATTTTCTCAAGGATATTTAGTGTTTATATGTATTTTGATTTGAAGTTAAATGTTATTTTATACTACACTACTTTTTACATTTTATGTATTTTTAGAAATTTTTATTTCGTTGAATAGCAACCATCACTTTAAATAAATATAAAATTCTCAGAGGCCGTACGCCTGCGGTGCCGTTGGCTGCGGAAAACGGTACACCGATCCCTCATCGCTTCGGAAGCACGTCAAATCCCACCCCCACATGGCGACAGTACCACGCACCTGCATCCCTCCTTCACGTCCTATCAGAAGGGAGGAGCATTCAGTGCCAAGCTCACCAGCGAAACTGGCTACGTTGAGATGCATCAGGGATAAGTTGACTGTGCCAAAGTTGCATAAACTATAACTTTACGAAATTATTTTTTGTACAGTACAACTCAATTTACTTAAAAACAAAGAAAAGTGACGCTTAGCACAAGGAAATAAGAGCTAGCAGTGTATAGTCTGATGCGTTTCCTTGTGTACCTCGATCAAATAAAAATAAATACATAACAACTAACTGTAAACTCCATTATGTATATTTACTATGTAAGGCAAAGCAAAGAAGGATTCCCTTCAATAAATTTAAACAAGGGCAAAGTTAAGATTTTGTAGGACTATAATAATATGTACCTAACGTATTGAGGTTTTTATTTAATAGATAAAAAAGCTATGTTTTAAGAAAATTGAAGCTCAATGAAAGACTGACAGAATTCGATTGGCTCAAATTATAATAGTTTATTAGATACTTATTTTTATTACCTAAGTGATTAGTAATTAGGTACGGATAAGTGTTCTAAACACAGCAGCTCATACCAAAGTAAAAGTCTTTTAGCTTAAAGAAAGATAGGATTAGTAAATAAGTTTTTTATTATCGTTCTAAGTTAATTTATGTCTATCGTAATGGATCTCTTTCAAAAGACATAATAGTAATTTAATTTTGTAATATATAAGTAACACCTTATAGGTATTAAATTAACAATCTTCCAATTACACCTATAATTGCTCAATTTTTGTATTATTTTATAAAATATTTTTTACATAATGTGAAGTATTTTTCACTGTAAAAACATATTTTAATTATTATTAATGCTCAATTTTTGTATAGAATAATTATTATGGTACGAAATAATTTTATGTGAACTTTATAAGCATGTCTACAGAACTTAGCAAGTATTTTCTCTATAATTGTCACAAAATACGTTTTCTTAAAAGTCTCATACAAAATCTAGATTTCTTAGTTTTCGGTCCGGTTTATTTAGACACGAGAAACCGGTTAACCGTTTAATTAACGGAACCCTCCCTCCTAGCGCGAGTCGGACTCAAACTTGTCAGGTTTTTAGTATTATTAAATACCTAGTTGTATCTAGTTTAATATTTTTAACTAAAAATCGATGTACAAAATGGATGCTTTCCAAAGAATCTCGTTACAACGTTTATTTTTAAAACGTATTATTATGTTTTAAGTTTTTTCCTTATAAGAGATCTCCTATCGTTCATATTTTTTTCTGAAGATGTCTGAACATCTTTAGACAATTTTATGTCGTAGTTTTATGACAGTTGCTGTCATTAATTTTAATGAACATTTTATGAAAAGTAAAAACTAATCCTAAAAACAGTTTCGTGTTTTATTTTTTGTTTCAAATTATTGGTGACAGGAGGGTGACATGGGTGATTAGGAGCTAGGTTGGTAAATAATTTTGGTAAAAACAAAAAAGAACTCAACCATGCAACAATTGCCTCTAGTCAGAGAATCACTAACCTAGGAACCTATATTATGAACCTTGGCGCCAATTCCTCGCGAAACTTGCTGCTTATCTTATCTGTGGTAGGTAATAATTATTTACCAAATAAAGTAGGTAACCTACAAGTTTGGTATATCATTCATTCTAGAAGCTTTTTTTACAGTTTTTTTTAGGGTTCCGTAGCCAAATGGCAAAAACGGAACCCTTATAGGTTCGTCATGTCTGTCTGTCTGTCTGTCTGTCCGTCCGTATGTCACAGCCATTTTTCTCCGAAACCGTAAGAGCTAGACTGATGAAACTTGGCGAGTAGATGTATTTTGTGAACCGCATTAAGATTTTTACACAAAAATAGAAAAAAAACTATAAATTTTGGGGGTGCCCATAACAGAAACTCAAAAAAAATTTTTCATCGAACCCATACGTGTGAGGTATCTATGAATAGGTCTTCAAAAATGATGTTGAAGTTTCTAATATCGCTTTTTTCTAAACTGAATAGTTTGCGCGAGAGACACTTCCAAAGTGGAAAAAAATTGCCCCCCCCTCTAACTTCTAAATTGAGAGAATAATAAAACTAAAAAAAAATATATGTTGTACATTACTATGCAAACTTCCAACGATATATCGATATTTGGTTTGAACGAGATCTAGTTAGTAGTTTTTTTTATACGTCATAAATCGTAAACCGCAATTTACTTTTCGACGAACTACAAGAACCTTTATATTATTATGTTACTTGTTGCTGCGGAACCCTTCATGGACGAGTCCGACTCGCACTTGGCTGCACATTTTAGCTAAATCAAATCAGATGATGATCTGATGGTTTGTACCAACCTTATCATGATTTGGTCGACTGTGGATACAAGTCCTATGAGAGGTAATCATCATCATCAGCCTGAAAAGTCCACTATTGGTCATAAGCCTCCCCTATACATTTCCAGTAAGAACTACGATTCTGAGCCTACTCCATCTACCGACTTCCCTAGATACTCGAAAAAAGAAATCAAATGTGATGTAAATTGTTTATTATCAACGATAATTGTGGCATAGGACGTTGTCACGTTCAACTATCGTCAGTAAACCGACTTTACAGACATAAGAAATTATTTATTTTACGTCACAAAACGCAATAAGTCAGGTAAAAAAGCTCAAATCTCATAATTTTTCATAAAAGCGCAAGGGTTTAACCAGGCGCTGGTTTTCAGTAGCGACGGGGAGTGCCTAGCGGTGAAACCAGGGTGAAACGCTGTCAAATATCACAATCATATTATTTGACAGCTTTTTAGCTGATCGCCATCACCATCGCCTAGATGTGCGCACTGCGCAGGCCTTTACAGATGGTCCCATACAAATTTCATCAAAATGGGTCAATAAGCAGGTTTTTTACCAAAATTCGAATTTGAATTTGAAATCGGGTTTTCAAGCTTAGAGATAAAGCAAATTATATTCTTACCTACGTCGTGAGCTTCTCAATATGTAATAAATCTTACGGGAGCTCTTGTTTAAGAGTTTTCAGACCTTTTGAAGGCCCTCGCTATAGTCAGCAACACACCCTCCAGAGCTTTGAGTTGGTACTAAGTATCTACCTATGTAAGTAGTTAGTAGGTTAGGTAGGTACTCTCTAGTTATAGGTACATAGATCGCATTACAAACTGATCAATATCTAAATGCGAATGACCATGTGGTGCAACACTGTCCCTATCTAAGGTCCTATGGGTCACCCACACGTGTAACGCTGGTATATAAGCTGAGGGTGTCTAGAGGATCATCAGAAGTCGTCTTCTCCAACAACCGACAGCACTCCACTGGCACTGACATGAAGTTATTGGTACTTACGGCGATTATCGGTAAGTTCTTTTGCAAAGAGCGAATTCTATTATTTTAACATAGCAGTGCAGTAAATATTTTGCTAGCTAATTATGAGTTTTGTGCCATAGCGAAATATGTAGTTGGTAGGTAGGTACTTACTTAGCGAGTGTTTGGGTCTTTTTAAAATATAAAAAGCGAATCAAAACTTAAATAATTGTGAAGTTCAAATTCGCAGCTGAAATGAAAATCTTCCTACCTACTTGATGGTTCCTTGAACATTTCAAGGTAGGTTTTCATTCAATAAAGATTCCCACAGCTAAAATACGCAGCCAAAAATCTGTCAAATACAATCTACTAATACTATCTCTTGTCTTCTCTAGCCGCCGTCTCAACTACCCAGTTGAGCGGAAACCAGCAGCCAGAAAGCCAAACACCATGGCAGGTCGGCAAGCTATACCGCTATGACGTAGAAGCCCGAACCCTGGCGAAGCTCCAAGAAGGCGCCAGCTCCGGAACCATCTTCGTCGCCCGCTTCATCGTCCGCGTCCCTGCTCCCGGCAAGTTATACGCCAAGCTCGAAAACGCTCAGCACGCCCAGGTCCACCAGGTTCTCCCTAACAACAGGGACCTACCCAACAACCTCGAGTTCAAACCGGTAGCCAACCTCGACCAGGTTTTCGAGATCGTTCTCGATGGAGGTCGTGTGGTATCCCTCAACCTACCAGCTTCTTTCTCCCTCCCTCATGAAAATCTGCTCAAGGGTTTGATTGGTGCGCTTCAAGTAGATCTTTCCACCCACCACAATATCCATGGAGCACAGAACAACTATGACAAGGAAACCCAACAAGGTCTGTTCAGAAAGATGGAAGCTGACGTCACTGGCGACTGCGAGACCCTCTACTCAGTATCTCCTGTTGCTTCTGAATGGCGCCGCGAGCTGCCAAACTTCGCTTCGGAGGAAGATCCTATTGAAATTACTAAGAGCAAGAACTACGGACATTGCCACCACAGAGTCGCCTACCACTTTGGAGTGCCCAAAGGCGCAGAATGGACCGGTACTGCCCACAAGCCCGAAGAGGAGCAGTTCATAAGAGGTGCCTCCGTGTCGCGCATCCTTGCCTCCAAGCAAGGACTTATCTACAAATCTGAAACCACCAGCACTGTTCATGTTCACCCTTACCTTTACGGCAAACAGAAAGCTGAAGTGTACAGTGACGTGCGATTCAACCTAGCATCTCTGGAACAGGACAGTGAAGCAGAGTGGCAGAAGCCTGAGGGCAGCCGCCTTATCAAAAGTCTACTTTACTCCATGTCAACCAAACAGCCTGCATACCATGACAAGTCTTCTTCTTCATCATCATCGGAATCCCACGAGCATTTTCAAATTGAAAACCCAAAAAACCGTGTCCGCCGCTTTGCCCCAAAAGTTGTAGCTGTGAAGAAGGCCATCGCGAAGTCCCATGAGTCCAGCTCTTCAAGCTCTTCTTCAAGCGACTCGTCGTCAGCTTACGTCAACGATGAGATCCCGACTATCAATGAGCCTGCGTATGCTGCTCTGTACATGAGCCCCCAGCCCCACGCTGATAAGAAGCAAAACACTATGAACACCCAAAAGTTGCTCCAAGACATCGCTCAGCAGTTGCAGAACCCCAATAATATGCCCAAAGCTGACTTCCTCTCAAAGTTTAACATTTTGGTCCGAGTGATCGCTGCCATGAGCACTGAACAGCTCAGCCAGACCAGCCGCAGTATCGAAGTAGCCAAGTCGTCAAACAACATTATCAAGTCTGACATGTGGATGATCTACCGCGACGCCGTTGTCCAAGCTGGTACCTTACCAGCCTTCCAGCAGATCAAAACCTGGATCCAGACCAAAAAAATCGTGGGAGAGGAAGCCGCTCAAGTTGTCGCTACTCTTGTTAACACTCTTCGGTACCCAACCAAGGAAGTCATGTCTCAGTTCTTCAAACTCGCTGTCAGCGTTGAAGTCAGCCAGCAGAGATTCTTGAACACTTCTGCTTTGATCGCTGCCACTAGGCTCATTAACATGGGCCAGGTTAACAATGAGACTGCGCACGCTTACTACCCTACCCACATGTACGGACGTCTTGCCCGCAAACACGACACTTTCGTTTTAGACGAAGTTCTGCCTTACCTATCTGAGCAACTTAAGATCGTTATTGAGCAAGGAGACAGCAGCAAGGCTCAAGTGTACATCCGTGCTATTGGTAACCTCGGCCACCGTGAAATTCTGAAGGTCTTTGCTCCATACTTAGAAGGCAAGATCCCAGTTTCCACCTACCTACGCACTCAGATGATCAATAGCCTAATGGTTCTGACCCAGCAGGAAGACAAGTACGTGCGAGCTGTCCTTTACTCAATCTTGAGAAACAGCGCAGAGCACTATGAAGTGAGAGTCGCTGCCATCAATAGGATTTTCATGGCCAAACCCACGGCCACCATGATGCAAGCTATGGCCCAGATGACTCATGACGACCCCAGCGTGCAAGTCCGTGCTGCTCTGAAATCTGGTATCGAGTCTGCCGCTAAACTAAAAAACCCTCGCTACATGGATTTGTAAGTATTTTTTAACTTTATTTCCAACCGCGGCTACACATGCTTATAATTATAATAACTATCGCTTGTCATAAAGTGAGCCGTCACATCAATTACAAATCTTAGATGAATGGAGAATAATCGTTTGCAATGATTTTAAAGGGCCAGAACCGCTGAAGCTTCCAGGTGGATGCTCACCAAGGAGAAGTTTGGCTTCCAACTGTCCAACAAGAACATGTACGACAACTATGAATTCAACGACATGAATGTCTACAGCTCTATGTCCTCTATCGGAAGCGAAGACAGTGTGTTCGCCAAATCTCTGTGGTACTCTTGGAGGTCTAAGAACACCGGTCTCAACAGCAACATGGTAATATTTAGGACCTAGAGTTAGTTACACAATAACATAACATTCCTAGAATTTCCTCCTCAGAGCAGGTTTCATGATACACTGCCCATGTTTCAGATCCAAGCTTCTTTCTCCAGCGTCCAGCAGTTCATCGAATACCTGAAAGAGACTACCCTCGTAGCTCACCCTATGTCCCAGGCTAACCACAAGTATCCCGCGGATAAAATAGCTCAGATGCTCAACATCAAGCGCGACCCCGAACAGCCTCTAGAAGCCAGTGTCTACATCGACCTTATCAACCAACAGAGATTCTTCACCTTCAGTGAAGATGATCTGAAGCAGCTACCCGAGGATATCAAGCAATATATGGCTGAAGTCGCTCAGGGAGTCGACAAGCACTACACTAAAGTTCTTAACCAGGCTCAGATCTCTATCATGTTCCCTCTCGTCATGGGTATGCCGTTCATCTACAAATACAAGGAACCTACCGTAATTCACATCCAGAGCAAGGCTAAGGGAGAAGTAAGCTTTAACCACCAAGAGAACGGTTTCCAGGCTAGCATGGACAAGGAAATTCAGTTTACCTATGCCAGAAACCTTGATGGTAGCGTCGGATTTATGGATACCCTGACCGATCAGTACTCCAGTGTCGGTATCGTGAACAAGCTCCAACTGAACGTTCCTGTAAAGATGAACATCCAGCTCAAGCCTAGAGGACTCACGGTTCGCGTGCAGCCTCTGCAACCTGCGATGGACACCACTCTGATACACTACAGTGTATGGCCTTACAGCTCTAGCCAGAAGAAGGACAGTCTAGTTACCATCTCTCAAGACCCTACTACTAAGATCATCGAGCGCTCAAGAAAGGTATACGCTACTGACTACAAGGTCGGCCAGAAAGTCGGAATGCTCTTCCAACTCCAAGGATACTCATACTCCCAGGACTTCACAAGTATGAGCAAGATGTTCCCTTCATTCGATTTACTGCCCAACATCTTGTACACGTTTGACCAACAGGACGTTGCTCTGACCCATTTCAACTTCAGATACCTCGGCAAGCAGTCTCAGAACAAAGCTGTCACCTTCAACTTCGTTTATGGTAAGTAAAGTAATATTGAGTATCTAGGTGCCTGCTAATTCTTCACTAGTAAAACAACATAGTGATAGTGACAGCGATTTATCTAAAAATTTGAGATTAATTATGTATTATTTTATTTCCAGACAAGCTCCAGAACCAAAAACAAGGTGGGGAGATTGGAGAAGCTTCACAAATCAATGATGTGACTCCCAACAGCGAAGCTCGTCGCCAAGAGATCGTGAAACGCGCCGCCTCAGGAATCAACACTGCTCGTGTCCAGGTTGTCGACCTCAGTGCTATTTTCGACGGACCCCAGAAGTCTGAGTACATCCTGACTGCTGCCCTTGGAGAATCCCCAGTAGACCCTAAGATCCAATACGCTGTTTTTGTTGGTGTTAACTCACCTCAGGGTAAAAACCAGGTTAACGCTGTCGGCAAAATCCAGAAGCCCGAAATCACCACATTCAACTTCGTGCAAGCCCTCCAGAAAGAGCTTAAGGCTTCCATCACGTCTGATATCAAGTTCGGACAGACCGGCCATATCCAGATCCAAGCTCTGGTCCAGCGTAGCGACAAGTACACAGAAGAACTCAAGGCACTGCCAACAGCTCAGCAATGCATCAAGGAGATTGCTCAGAACAACTTGTACCAGCACGCTTGCCACAAAATGATCGTCAGGGCACATGCTCCCGACAGCCTGGAAGCGACCATTACTTACAAGAACGTTGACCAACAGTATAAGAACATGACTTTCCACTTTTACGATATGGTGCAGAAACTCGGTTTCTGGAACAGTGATGTGAACCCATTGAGAACAAACCCCGAAGGAAAGGTTCAGATCAAGGCGAACGCAGCCTACACCCAGGGTATCCTCGACTGGTCCATGTTGTCCAAATATGGCCACATTCAGATGAACAATGTTGCTCTCCCAAGATGGAGCGCAAATGCTTTGGCCTTCTACGAGCCTTTCAGGTTCTACGACCGCGTACAGAATTACTTAACTCGTGACCAGTTCCTACGTAAGTATCTAGACCACACTTGTAGTCATATTTTATTTGTCAGCAAAATGTGATGTGCAACCTAACGAAGTGTGTAAGAGACCTCATATCACTACAGCCAAGTTTCAATACTTTTTATTTACCTTTTTATTCTGTTCATTACCTATGACAAAATTCCCACAGCTTTCTGCTCGGTGGATGGCTCCAGGATCAGGACTTTCAGCAACCGCAGCTACGACTACACCCTGTCTCGCTCGTGGCACGTACTGGTCCAGGATCAGGCTAAGGAGCATAAAAACTGGCAGGATCTCGTCATCCTCGCCAAAAGACCCAGCCCCAACCAGCAGGAAATTTACATTTCTTATAAGTAAGCGGGTTTCTATTCTATTCCACATCTCAAACTTTGGCTAAGTTTTTTCTGATACCTAATGTTATTTTATTTTTAGATCTGAGACCGGCAAAGACTTAGAGATCGAAATTACACCCGCCCTCGAAGGACAGAAACACAAGGTACAGGTCAAAACCAACGGCAAGAAGGTTTCCGAAGGTGATCTCACCGTTTACTGGGACGATGTCTCCAACAAGCATCTCCTGAAGTACTACACTCAGACCGATGGTGTCCTGGTTCTTTCCATCGACCAGAGCAGAGTCCGTGTTTTCTACGACGGACAGAGGCTAGTGGTACTTTCCAACGTCCACCGTAACACCGCCTGGGGAATCTGCGGTCAAATGTCTGGGGAACCCCGTGACGACTACGAAACACCTTACGGTCTCGTCGACAAACCTGAGTATTACGGTGCGTCTTTCGCTCTAAACGACGATAACAGTGACCCTAAGACCCAGGAACTGCAAACCATGGCCAAGCAGCAAGTTTACCAGCGCAAGAACAAGTACACATCCATCCTCCGATCAGACATTGAGTGGTACAATAACATGCAGTCTTCTTCTGAGGAAAACTGGGGCGGCCAGATCGTCTACAGATCTAGGAGCTACCAGAAGCAGAGAGTGCCTTGCCAGTTGCAGCAACAGGTCCAGTTCTACGAGAACCATGGAGAAATCTGCATCACCACCACTCCTCTGCCAGCGTGCCAGTCCCACTGCAAAGGTGAAGGGTACAAAGTCCAGCCGGTCCAGGTTACCTGCAGGCCGAAACTTGACCAGCAATATTGGGCACTCAGAGACCAGATCCGCCAGGGACTGAACCCTCAGGTTTCCGGAGTACCTCAGCTGAGGCAATACAAAGTTCCCACTGCGTGCTCAGCGTAAGATTTTATCAAACGACACAGCTTGAATTATGTTATTGTTATAATATAAACGTATCGTATTTATAAAACTTTTGGATTGTATCGTATTTATGTATCGAAAATCTATCAAAAATGTTGTATGCATATTGTATATACCTATTTATACATTATTTTATTAGTATTATTACATAATATATCTAGAATAGATAATGAGCAAATGTAAAAAACCAATAAAAAAATATTTATGAATACTTACTTCTACAATTATTTATAATCTACAGGTACCTACCCTACTCTGGTACCATATCTAAAATAATCTAGGTGGTTTCTGGTTTAACTCTGGTTAACTCACAAAAAAGGTAAGTAGACTCGGTAGGTGTGTCTGTTACCTATTCTTTATTTTGAGGATTATAACATAACTACCTTCCCCTGAAAATAAAATGAGTACTTACTACTACTATTAATAATTTTATATTATTAAAACGTTTTTAGTATTACGGAGAGAACTCTTCATTGATGTTTGCTGCATGTTTGGCCAGCTCATCCGCCCTCTCATTGCCAGGTATTCCGCAGTGAGCCTTAACCCAGTGTAGAGAGACTCCTTTGCCCTGTCCGTTTAAGTTATGAATCCTTGCCCTTATGTCGACTGCCAAAGGGTGTACCGTACTTGGGTCACTGATTGCTTCCAATGCAGACCTTGAGTCGCTTGCAATGCTAAAGATACTGTGTTTCAACTTCTCAATAATATCCAATGCACGAAAAATCGCCGACAGCTCAGCTTGATACACACTGCAGAAACCCGCCAGGCGAAAACATGCAGCACTTAATAACCGACAGCTACCCAGGTATGACAGGTTTCCTCTGTCCTTCGCTAAGCACTCCACCAGGGTCAGTTCTTTGAAGGCATGGCAGTACAGCTACGAGACGGCCACTGCGGGTTCGACAACAAGGTTATTTTTCAAGAATGTCAATGTGGCTTATAAAATTATAAATCAACTTAATATTAGTAACTTTATTGTACAGATTTTGACAGGACACGGGGGGTTTAATTTTTATTTGCACAAGTTTAAGCTCAAGGATTCTCCATTGTGCTCTTGTGGGGAGGATGTCTCTCAAACTGTGCAGCATGTACTAGTAGAGTGCATAAAGTTTCAAAGGTTGAGGTATGACTGTGAGAGTGCAATGGAGACTGACATTAGATTAGATAGTTTACATGTAATTCTTACCGATGATGATTGCAGACCGTTGTTTCTCAATTTTGCGAGGACCGTTCTCCGCATAATTGGGAAGGAGAATGGGTCAATTGTTGAGAAGTGATGCCTTGGTCTTATTGATTGAGAGACGTTTCCTGTGGGTGTTTGTTATTGTGGGGAGGCGAACGGGGAGATGTTGTTTTTATTTTTGGTAAATAATACGTAATCACAACAATAACAAAAGATAATACTTGCCAGAATAACATTTTTTCTTCCGCTTTTGACACTTGACAGTGACTCTGACGAATCTGACGTTGACGGTTATGACAGGCACATTATAGTAACCTATTCTACCTTTGTCAAACGAGCATTGTTTTTAATTTGTCTCTTTCATGGAGCGTCCTTATTTTATTTTAATTATGATTATTGTTATTATTTGTAATTATGCATGAATTTATTTTGTCACTGGATTTATACTAAGATGCCTGTAATTCATTTATTTGAAATTATGAACGTAATGAATTGTAATTATTGTTAATACTTATGTTTTTATTTTAATTTTATTTTTATTTGTAATGTTATGTTAATTTTTATTTGTAACTTATTTATGATGTATTTATTAATAGCGCAATGCTGATTTATGCTGAATGATAAAATTGATAGATAGGCATTAATTTTAGTAATAAAGTAGTTTTATGTTGTTTTTATTACCTACCCTACCCTACCTTTAAAAAAAATAACTAAAGAGCTAGTGATGGGGCGAAATTGAAGTAATGAAATTGAATTAATGAAATTGAATTTAATTATCACATATAATATTTTTAATGATTATAGATTTACCTATTATTTAGATAATAATAGATTTAGATCAAATGTTGTTGCATTATAATAGCAACAGGTTATTTTAAGTTAGTGCCATTTCGAGATGGCAATAAAAAAAAAAAAAAAAAAAAAAAAAAACTCTTCATTGATTTTAATTATAGTCTGTTTTAGTTTTTGAGTCTCTTTTTGCCTGTCATTGTCAATGTCGTTGTCGTCAGTCAATATTAATGTCAAGCAAGTCAAGTCTCAAAGTCTTAATCGAAGCAATAAATATTCAATCACACCGTTTTTGTTTTGTGTAAAAACGTTCGATCAAATCGAGCCAGTGTTGCCGTTTTATCACACTTCGCACTAGATCTAGTCCAATTTTAGGACCTCTAGCCCTTTTTTTTCTTAACTACGCGTTAAATAAAATCTAGTGGTTTAATTATTATCCAAATTAACTGTGCAATTATTCTGGCGTGCCAAACTAGTTTGAGAGATCTAAAAACGATTCCATCTCTTTTCGTTTTCACATGTCAGAAAAGAATAGCTATATTTTTAGAACTATCAAATTAGTAAAGGCAGATTTGGACTACTGCATTGACGACCCATGTGTTGCGGAGCGGATTACGGAGTTGATGACACGAAAGCGAACCGTGCAGCGCGTTGGGTCAACGCATCATATCCCATTCCTGTCTTGATTCAAGATTCAAGATTCAAGATTCAATAAGCGTTTATTCAATACGATACTGATAAAGTTTAGATAAATAAAACCATGTTATAAATGCTAAACTCTCTTTGTATTAAAACAAAAGCATTATTTTTACAAGCAAGTGATGCAACGTGAAAATTATAAAAGTAAGGTTATGAAAAAACCAGAGGGTGTTGCCACCCATAGACAAAAATAAACATTTAGAAAACTTTCAATTTTGAGTACCATACATTCATTCTTTAACACTTCCCCTTACTCAAATATTGACACAATATGCCTGCACTATTTATAATAAGAACCCTAGATAAACCTAATAACTACCTACTCTCTAACTAGTCTATGTCCTTTCACAAGGCAAGGAAATAAGATCTTATACAATTTAGTAGTCATAGGTAGTAAGTAGTATACATATAGATAGTAGTAATTTAGTAGTACTAACATCCAATAGTTGTCAAATTTTAATTTTAGAGTTGTTACCATAAAAACAAAAACTAACAAAAAATAAAATACCACCCTGTATGTTTACTGAAACAATATGGTAAAAATAATTCCCTTCCTGTAGGTATCTAATTAAAAACTATAAATTACAAGTAAAGTAAGTACTTAATCATAATGAGCATAACAGAATGAAATTCAATTCAACAAAGCTTCAAACATGGGATCAAAAATTATATTAGATAGTTTGCTTTAGCTAACTAATACTGAAATGTATCATGAGGTATATGAATAGTATCTTAGAATTATAATATCTATCTTTGTTCACATTTATTGTCTGTTATTCTTATTATTTAAACTTTAATAATCAACATTTAAATTATATTCACATGTCATAGCTAACATATAATAATGATGCCACAACAAACAATATCAAATCCAATCAATTAGCTTACCTAATGTACCAGACTAAGACACTGTACAAATTTGGCATGTTTAACTTTTGCCAGAGGTTTAGTCAATATATCAGCAACCATGTCATCAGTTGGCAAATACTTAATATTAATAATGTTATTAATAAGACAATCTCTAACAAAGTGATGACGTATGTCTATATGCTTTGTTCTTCGATGACACTGATCATTTTCTACTATTCTATGTGCACTTAAGTTATCATTATATATTGTTATTGGACACACATCATAATGAAATACATCTTGGAAGAAGTTTTTAAGATATTTGGCTTCTTTAACTGCTTCACCTATACTGTAATATTCAGCTTCTGTACTTGAATAAGCAACAGATTGCTGCTTTCGTGCCTCCCAGTTAACAATGCAATCACCATGTTTTACCACAAAACCTGTATACGATTTCCTATCGTCTATGTCATTAGCCCAATCAGCATCGGTGTGTATTTCAAAACAAGTATTACTACTCACCCCCTTTTTGAAATTCAAACCGTAATGCAATGTTCCCGAAAGGTATCTTAAAATTCTTTTTGCTGCTTGCCAATGCGCCTCGCCAAAGCAATTATTGTATTGACCTAGCTTACTACAGGCATAAGATATGTCAGGTCTTGAGCAAACCGATAAATACATGAGCCCGCCAATTAACTCTTGATAAGGATACTTTGTGTCCTTTTCACTGGTTTTTTGAAGAGGTGCATTCACTTGCATAGGGGTAGAAACAGACTTACATTCCATCATTCCAAATTTAAGTAACAGATTTTTAGTATATTCTTCTTGAGAAAGTTTTAAAGTCCCATTAGTCCTATCTCTGTCAACTTTCATGCCAAGACAATTTTTTACCTCACCTAAATCTTTGATATCGAATTGACCTTTGAGCGCGCTGATTAAATTTTCCGTTTCTTTATTACTTTCGCTAAATATAAAGAAATCGTCTACATATAAAGCTACAATTACAATTCGACTATCAATCCTTTTTGTGTATACACATGGCTCACATTTTGATCGAGTATAACCAATACCATTCAACACCTCATTGACTTTTAGGTTCCATGTTCGACTGGCCTGTTTTAAGCCATAGATACCTTTCTTCAGCAAACATACTTGATCACTATTGTTATTATAACCCGGTGGTTGCTCCATGAAAATGGTTTCCTCTAAATTACCGTTTAAAAAAGCTGTGCTAACATCAATGTGGCGTATATCCATGTCTTTTTCAACAGCAACTGAGAACAGAAGCCTTAAAGTGGAATGTCGAACCACTGGTGAAAATGTTCTGTCATAGTCAATACCCTGTTTTTGTGTGAAACCCCGAGCTACTAACCTTGCTTTAAACCTTTCAAACTTACCACTAGTATCTACTTTTTCTTTGAATACCCATTTGCATTTGACAACATTAGTATGCTTTGGCCTATCAACCAGTTCCCAAACATTTTTGGCTGTCAGTGAATTATATTCATTGTCCATAGCAGTCATCCAGTCTTTACAATTATTTCCTGATACTGCTTCAGAATAAGTTTGAGGTACCATTGTCAACATAGCATAATCATCATCTTCACTATTCAAAACATAATCATTGAACCAGGCAGGTGCCTGTCGCTGGCGAACAGATCTTCGAGTTAAGTCTATAGCAGGTGGAGTGGTTATTATATCATCATTTACAGTATTATCGATTAATGGGACATTGATATCATTTTCTACAGTAATATCTTCACTATTCTCACCACTGTTATAAGCTGAGCAATCAGCATTAGTATCAGTGATCTCATCATCAGCTCCATCTTCCCCTGCTGAGACATAATCCAGACTTATATCCATTCCACCACTAACACTATCTAAATCAGGTTGTACAATATTTAAATTTGAGTCATTCGCAACATATTGATTAGTATGAACATTGTGATTTCCTGAAATCTGTATTGTGTGACGACTATCCTGATGAAGGTTCCTATCATTACAACAAGAGATACCAGGTACTTGCTCAAGAAATATTACATTTCTAGCTTTAATCATCTTTCCAGGTTGCATTGGATCAGCTAATCTGTATCCTTTTGATGATTCACAGTATCCTAACATTATGTAGGGTTTTGATTTTGCATCTAACTTTTTCCTGTGCACAGCTGGTATCAGTGCATACACCTTGCAACCAAAAACCCTTAGATTGCTCAAGTTAACTTTCGCTCCAGACCACAATTCTTCTGGAGTAGCATTTTTTAATGCATTGGTCGGACTAATATTTTTTAAATAAACAGCTGTTAAAACTGCTTCACCCCAATAACGTTTGTCTAAACCAGAATCCTGCAACATTGTACGTGCTTTTTCAACTATGGTACGATTTAACCTTTCTGAAACTCCATTCTGTTGAGGAGAGTATGGTATTGTAGTTTCATGTACTATTCCGTTGGATGTGAAAAAACTATGCATTAATTCATTACAATACTCTGTACCGTTATCCGTCCTGACCACTTTAATTTTTAACCCGGTCTGATTTTCAACTAACATTTTAAATTCCAAAAAAACTTTATGAATTTCTGTTTGAGTTTTAGTCTTCAGAAAATAAACAAAACTTTTCCGGGTGTAATCATCTGTGAATGTCAATATATATCTTGCATTTTTCCATGTAGGAACTGGCATTGGTCCACACAAATCAGAATGAATGAGACCTAACTTTTGAGTTGACCTTTTAGATTGGCCCTTAGGAAATGCTTTAGTAGCTTGTTTACCCTCTATGCAAGGAATGCAAGGTTTCAAGGATGCGTTAGCAAAAGTGATACCTTCCGCCAGACCATCACGCAATAGTAACATACCTTTATAGCTCAGATGACCTAACCTCTTATGCCATAGCTCGGCTTCATTTGTTGTGCAATACAATGATTGATGATCAGCACATTGGCTTGCAGCAGCATCAGCACATGCACACACTGATTGCTCCTGATGCTGATTGAGCTTGTACACACCACCGACATTAGATGCTGAAAATATACATTTACCATTAGTTAAAACATCTCTTTGGCAATATGCTTTGCATTCTTTCTTATCAAATACCACAACATAACCTTTTTCAGTGATTTTATTCACTGAAAGCAAATTTGCTGCTATGTCCGGCACATAGGCAACATTGGAGATGGTTTTTGATTCATTGCCTTGTAGAGTTACATTAATGTTACCAGATCCATGACTATAAATCTCATCATTGTTGGCCACTGTTATGCAGGTTTTATTGGCATCAGTATAATCATTTATCCAGTCCCTTCTCATAGTCATATGTGTAGTACAACCAGAATCCACTAACCAGTCCGAGCCACCTCCAGTAGCAAAAGCTGAAGCCATAGCAGTTTCATTCACAGTTCCCGATGAAACTAATGCAGTATCACTCACAGGTCTCACCGACTTAAGCTCTGGGCACTTTGGTTTTATATGGCCTTCTTTCTTACAGTTATAGCATATTATTTTTCTCTTAGGTCTTGTCCTTGATACCAGTGCCGTTTCACTTACGATTAGTTCATGCCTTCTTGAGCCTTGCATTAGCCTACTTTTGACTATTTCCGTTGTTAAATCACATTGCAGACCCTCTATAGCCATAACCAGTGGGTCATAATTTTCTGGAAGACCAATCAGCATTATCTCAGCCACTTCTCTGTCTTCTAAAACATCTCCTAGCTCTGTAAGTTCTTGCGTTAGACATTTAATTTCTGTAAGATATTTTTCCATGTCACCAAAATCATTGTATGAAACCTTAGCCAATTGTCGTTTCAATAGGAGCCTTCTGCTGATACCACTGTTTTTGTAAGCATCCTCTAAATTTTTCCATGCCTCTGCTGCAGTTTTGCACATTTTTACATGTGGATAACAACAAGTGCTGACATTAAGGCAAATTTTAGCATATGCTCTTTGATCAGAAGCAGACGGCGGCCCATCCTTGCTCTGCAAGCAATGCCAAAGACCACAATCAATCAGGAGTAATTTCATTTGGAAAACCCACGTCGCATAATTTTTTGCTCCTTCCAATTTAGTTATACTGTGTTGAGCACTGTTCATCACAACATTTGCCTCTGGTACCACATTTGACGGCCCGGCGACACTCGCTATGGAATCCGGGGCGGCTGGTGATAGCATGCCGGTAGCGATGGGCGATTACTACTATATTTTATCGAATTAGTCGATTGTTCGGTTCAGTCGATAAAAGTCGATAACAATTGAAACTAGTCGATTGTTATCGACTGACGGCGCGTGCGGCGTGCGGCGCGCGGCGACAACGACTAGCACCAACTTTAACTACTATTTGCCGCGCGGTCACGCCACGCAACCACGCAACGCACCTAACTACTATTTTTACCGCGCGGTCACGCATTCACGCAACGCACCTAACTACTATTTTCGTGCGTACTACTGAATCAGTAGTTACAAAAGATGGTGCGTCGGGCGTGCGCTGCGCTACAAATCTATAGATTAAGTCTGTGCGCTGCTACTTAATGCAGTTATTATGCGATTTAAGTTATTACATTAATTAATTTGTTTTAAAGTATAACAAATTACGAATAGAAGGGTAGGTAAAGAGTTTCTACCTAAGGAAAACACAGACTAGAATAAAAATTAAGTAAAAAAAAATCGGTTGTCTGTAACGTCGGTTTACTGACGATAGTTGAACGTGATAACGTCATAAGAAAATACTGATGGAATTGTTGCATTTTTCAAAAGAAATTTAATTAATATTTTGTGACTCGCGGACTCGCGGACTCGGACTCGGACTCGGACTCGAACTCTCGGACCCGGACCCGGAACCCGACCGAACCCTTACCCTTACCCTCATTTACCCTTACCCTCATTTACCCTTACCCATTACCCGACCCGGGCTCGGGCTCAGGTAAATGGAACGACGAAACGACGCGACGTATCGACGCATGAGTCATGTTTTTTCGTGCGTGCAGCCGGCTCCATCGATTTATAAGACGTTATCACGTCAAAAGGTACTTATAGATAGGTACTTATTTGAAATATATTTTCTTACAGAAAATCAACTTATAGCTAGAAATCTACCTTCTAACATAATTTTGGTAACTATACTTTTTACTTGACAAGGTCAATTTTACATTTCTATAAAATGTATATTCATAATATTAAAATATACTACCTACGTGTT
Source organism: Thera britannica (assembly GCA_939531255.2). Taxonomy (NCBI): domain Eukaryota; kingdom Metazoa; phylum Arthropoda; class Insecta; order Lepidoptera; family Geometridae; genus Thera; species Thera britannica. The sequence goes on from OW618037.2 coordinate 19,717,189, forward strand.
AACATTAAATGCAACCGAAGTATTATTACTTAGAAACAATCGACGCAACACCGTCCCGCCCCCGCATGCACCGCCCCGCGTGGCCTTCCGCAGCGCAGTTCACTGCACGGCACGCATACTTACATGTATAGTAGTTAGTAGTTTGTCGATTGTTATTCGAATAATCATGGAGAGGAACTACTAAATCGACAATCGAATGCGCAGTAGCGCAATTTTCGATTCATTCGATTGTTTTTTTTGAAGCAATCGCCCATCGCTAGCATGCCGCCTTCACTGCCTAGCGAAGAAGAGCGTGTAGTCATTTTAGACACCTCCTCTTTCTTCTACGCAAGGGAAACGCTCTGGGCCCATAACCTGATAAAGTTTAGATAAATAAAACCATGTTATAAATGCTAAACTCTCTTTGTATTAAAACAAAAGCATTATTTTTACAAGCAAGTGATGCAACGTGAAAATTATAAAAGTAAGGTTATGAAAAAACCAGAGGGTGTTGCCACCCATAGACAAAAATAAACATTTAGAAAACTTTCAATTTTGAGTACCATACATTCATTCTTTAACAGATACAAGAATCACTTTGAAACGTCTTAAAGCTAGGTGAGTCTAGGTGCCAGTTCCACGCGACCAAGCGTAGAAGAACAGGCAACAAACTACGTCTCGGTTCCTACCGTTTTTTTATATGATCCTTTTACAAATCAAAAATAGTCTAAAATAATAGCAGTGAAGTTCCAGTGTGGTGCCACTTCACTTAGTCAGACGTATGCAATGTAATTATACAAAAGCAAAAGTTTCAAAGACAGCACACGCTACGCTTCAAAGTTATAATAAAGTATCTACACAGATATAAAAATAAGATATTAAATAGTAGGTACAGACATTGCAAATTGACATGCTAGCTTCCTATGGGTAGAGTGACCGGGACATCGGGCCACGCAGTTTTATCATTCATATAGCTATCTAGAGTATAGTACGCTTTCTTTATCAAATTACTCTTAATATCTATAGGCTTTAAACTTCCGAATTGGAAGCTTAGTTGCATTTTCCGGAAGTTTATTGTAGAAGCGTACAGTGTTCCCCATAAAAGACCCATTTACCTTCTGTAAACGAAATTTGGGAATATAAAGTTTATTTTTATTTCTAGTGTTAATATTATGTGAATCACAATTTTTCTGAAAGCTACAGATGTGTTTGTGAGTGTACAGTAAGTTTTCATATATATATTGTGAAATTACTGTGAGGATATTAATTTCCTTAAATCGCTCCCTCAATGAGTCTCGTGATTTCATTTTATAGATGGCACGTATGGCCCTTTTTTTGTAAAACGAATATAGTTTGAATATCAGCTGCTTTCCCCCAGAGAAGGATACCGTAAGACATAACACTATGGAAGTAGCTGAAGTAAACTAGCCTAGCTGTAGCTTCATCAGTGAGCCATCTTATAGTCCGAACTGCATATGCAGCCGAACTTAGTCTGGCAGCAAGTGCTTTGATTTGCGGTCCCCACTGCAATTTTTTGTCAAGATTAAGTCCTAAGAAGATAGTAGAATCTACAAGGTTAAGTGACTCTCCATTAAGTATAATATTAGTTGGCCGGAGAGTCACATTTGGTAAGGTAAACTTAATACATTTGGTTTTCTTAGCATTAAGTAAAAGATTATTAACGTTAAACCAGTTAAGTATTTGCGACAGAGATGCGTTAACGTCATCGTAATTAGCCTTCAATCTATCAACTTTAAAAATTAATGAGGTATCGTCAGCAAATAGTACTATTTCACATAGTTTTTTAACAAAAAAAGGGAGGTCATTTACGTACACTAGAAACAAGAAAGGACCTAATATCGAACCTTGTGGCACCCCCATGTCAATAACTGACCCAGAAGATCTCTTGTCTGCACCATACTGAATGAGAAAAATAGTTGGCGTGAAAACACACATCTGCTGTTATAAAAATTTAGCTTTACCTTGGAGCTCTCAAATTGGAGCCAAGTACACAACTTATTGAGTACCTATGACCTGCCTGAAAATTCCCTCAATTAACTGGTGTAACTGGTGCATGCCCATCATTGGCTTTGCGTGTAATGATGATGTAAATGAAGGAGTTGTGGAATTAATTAATTTAGTTGATTTTAGTGTCGAATTGTGTTAACCTAGGGAAATGTTTATAATACAACTACCTTCAGCTTTTTTTTATACCTTCCCTATTTTGTAATTTACAAATTGTTTAGTAGATTGTTTGATTGGTCTAGTGCATTTCAGAAGCAGAATTTTCTCAAAATCTAGCGCATTTTTGATAAGGCCTGTATTTTACTTTCGCTATGCGGCAACACTGAATCGAGCAGCGGTCAGCGAGATTTGTTTGTTGAGTCTAAATATTTTATTTTCCGGTTTCGCGTGTTTGTATCGTGAATTAAGTGTAATGTAATCCTGCATAAAATATAAAATCAATCTTTGCAATGCTCAATCAGCGATGTACTATGGAAAACAAAACAAATGCGCTTTAATGGTAATTTTGTTTGGAACACATTTTTAATTTGAATCCGGAAGTCTCCTTCAGCTTTTTCAGGTAAGTGGCATAACAGATGTTTATTGTAGATAATTAATTGTACATTGCATACCTACCGAAAAGCCGTAGCAGAAAACCAACTAGAATTTATTTTTCTGTAGGTAAATAGACAGATGCATAATGTTTTAATATCCCAAAATGTATCAACAATAATGTAAATGTATCAAATAGTGTACTCTAACTACTTCTCCTGCTGACTGGTGTTTGACCATGACAGGTTTTTTTTTATTTTTAAAGCCTAGGATTTTTATTTTATTTTCTACCCCCTTTGAGAGTTATCAGCATTGAGCGTCTTATTCCACTTATTCTGAAAAGCTTGCTACATCCCTACTCATTGATTTATTTTGGTTACTTCTGAGGTTGGTATTGGTTCAGGTTGGGTGATGTACGTATCCCTTACCAATTAAACTTGTAGGGAACCCTTCAGGTCACTCTCGGCAAATAATTTAAATCCCCATCAGTATGGGATGAGTCACAAAGGAGATCATTCAGGAGAAAAAGTACAAAAAAAATAATGAACTATGTTCTGCGAAATTAACACTGTTTTGAAGTCTAACTGGGATACTTCCACCAATGCCACACATTTTCCCACTCACTGCCACGGATTTTAAAAAATAAATGATTCGCTACTCCACAACAAGCACAAATACTCAAGTAAAGTCCCCAACAGCATGTTAAAAAGTTCATCTAGCTCGTTGCCAGAATAAAGTCAAATTATATCTTCCTATTACAACTTGTAAAATAACAGTTAATACAATTTAAATCATAATCAAAAGTGATCCTTATTTTTAAATTGTATTTAAAAATAAGGATCACTTTGAAATGTCTTAATGCTAGACGAGTCTAGGTGTCTAGGTAAAGAACCAAGTTTTCATAGACAGTTTGTTGCATTGCTTGCCTGGTCATTTTAATAGAGCAACGCTTAGTGTGATAATCGTGGGATGTGTCTGACATTTGCACAAGGCTTCAATCTTATGGCATGGAAAGTTGGTTAGTAGTTCCCTTTTGAGAGCCTCCTTTTGCTTTCTTTTTGATAGCCCTGCAACCTTGACCCTTTGATAGCACTAACAGCTCAGTTGGTAGTAGTTCTGCTTTCTGCCCTGGAGGGTGTGGGGTTAAATCCACAATGAGCGAGAAAATAAAGAACATTTTTGATAATCATTGTACTCTAGCCTAATTTGATGTGGAATGTTTGTAAATAAACCTCTAGTACTCAATCTAAAATCACTTTCTTTTCATTTATTTATATTTTCACCGATTTCGCATTACTCTTCAATCAAAGGTCTTGCCTACAATGTTTAAAACTGACAATGTTTTTCTAAGCAAACATTCCACTTCGGAGTTGGCTGTAGTATAGATGTTTGTTCTCTATCTGGGTGGTATTTGTATTCTATGCATGAATTTTATAAAAAACAGTAGGTACTTAAATAAGTGCCTAAGTATTAATATACCAGTGGTTTTCATCATACAAGCTCTGCTTAGTTTGGGGCTAGATAGTGGCATTTGAAATGTCCAAAGGATTTTTTCATTTATTAGATGACTGCATATGTGTTTTGCAAGGCTACTACTTATCCCAAACACAAGGTAGATGAGTCCTAATACTCAATATATTTATTGCATACACATGGTTTAGTTTAGGTACTTATGGTACATAGTTCTTAGTTGTAAGTATCACATGGACCCTGTATAGGGTAAAGCAACATGGAGGAAGGCCGAGGTTTATAGACAGTAGTAGGTAGGTATACATATATCATAGGTGGTAGGTATACACATAGTGTTGTTATAGTAATCAAGCTCTGTAAGTAGGGGCATGGGTGGGTGCCTATAAACTAAGCAGGAGCAGCAGCAGAGGCCTGTTCTTGAAATCCAAGGCTTATCACTAGCGATGGGCGAATCCGAGAGATACTAATACTAATGTTTCGAAAACTCATATCTCTCGAACTTTTCGAATAACGCTGATACTAATATACTAATCTAGCTAGCCCGTAAGGGCAAAAAGTGTTCTGTGAGCAAGCCTGACTGTAACGAACGAAATAATGAGTATGTATAATACCGAACGACTAACGAACGAATCAAGAAAGACACTAATAATATCAATCAAGCGTTCGAGTGGTGAATGAAATGAATAAACAGACAACAACATCGAACGAATGAATGCCTGCCGCTTAGTCGAACGAAACCAACGATAGAATTATGATAGGGACGGGAAGCATCTTAGTAAAACCTCAGTAATCTTGGATCAAAACGAGTATTATTTAACCCATCAAGTTACCCACCAATGATATACTTAGGCAAAAATAATATTTTTTTGCATAAGAATTAGTAAGTTGAAGTGGCAATGGACAGGTCATATAGCTCGAAAAACCAATAACCGTTGGGGCATAAAAGTTCAAGAAAAGCCACCACGAACCGGATGATGAAACATAGGATGCCCACTCACTCGATAGACCGATGACATTATTAAGATTGCGGGAAGTCAGTGGATGGAAAATGCTCAGAATCGTTCTTCATCGAAATATAGAGGGAAGGCTTATGTCCAGCAGTAGACTTCTTCAGGCTTATGATGATGATGATGACCTACTTATAATTCCTTCCATGGCACATGAACAATCAGTTCCAAAAAACTGAAAGATAGAGAGATAGAGCCATAGAGAGACGACCGCCACAGCCAGCGTTTTCAACATAGACATTTTTTCTAACTAAATTTTAGTCGTTGCCTATATATTTATTATTATTATTATGTAATTAAAAACAAAAAAAAGGATTATTCTCAAAATAACTTTTTGCCACGAAAGTCACATGTTACATCCCTAGCCCTTGAACGGTATTATAAGCAAACGAACATTGCGTGAACGAAAATGAATCAATCAAACTAAGCCCCGCCCCATTCGTCTCTCGAAAGATCTCTCGAATCATTCGAAAGCGGAAGTCATTCATGAACTAATTTCATGTTCGAACAGAAAAATTAGTAACGAAAGATCTTTCGAACGCAGTTTTCATTCGAAAATGCGCATCGCTACTTATCACACCCCACAGGCTTGGTGTCGTAAGCAGTGGTCCGATTGCGTCAGCCAGTACGTCACAGCCGCGCCTCTCTTTCCCGGTCCGTCATTGGCTGCGCGTGACCTTAGTCACGTGCGCAAAGTGCAATGGGGAGAGGGGCGCCTGCTAACCAACACGTTTGTAAAAGCGAATGAGTTTACCTAGAACTAGAATCATCATCTCGAGCCCGTTATCACCCATTGCTGGGTATAGGCCTCTTTCAAAAGACATGTCTCTGGTCCAGGAGTTTCCAGCGACACCTTTACGATCTCGTCTCATCTCGTTCTCGGACGACCTGGATTTCTTCGGCCCGACTTCGGCCACCACAGAATTGGAATAGGCATGTACAATATGGCCGGTGGGTCTGACTGAAGTGAGCCAATTGGCCAATGCATGATGGAAGATTCGCCAGACGGGTAACTTCAGACCCGCCAAGATACGTCGGTGGTACGTTATGCTCGTCAGCGACTGACAGCTTACCATGCCCTCCAAAGCACGGAAGTTCTCATCTCACGTAATTACTGCTGATATACGTACCTTCTGCTTAGTCGTAGGTCTGTATCGCTTTTATCAGAGCGGTCTTGGTCGCCATAAAGGTCTTCTTTATCAGGGGTTGTGGCACGCTCTCACGATATCACGCCACTTCTCTCTATTTGCAGTCATCCGGGAGAGTTCTTGTAGGTGTCTGCCTACTACCGGCTTGATCTGGTCGGTCCATCGCATAGGTGATCTTTTGCGACCTACCTTTCACTTGTCCTTGAATCACAACTATCACAAGGCGCATAATAGATTCATGTCTCGACGTGAGACGTGTCCGAAGTATTTCAGAGTGCGACATTTGTACTAAACTTGAAAGCTGTTTGATGTTTAGTTCTTGAAGTATCGAAACATTGGTGTGAAACTTAGCCCACGACACCCCAAGCAGTCGTCTCCATCGCCACATTTATATATAGAGCATCAATCTTTATGGGGAATACATTTATGCTGCGTGGCCTCTTCTTTCTTCTTCAGTAACTCTTACCATAAATACTCAAAAAATATTGTCAAATCTCGTCCCGGATATTCTAAATGTCATTTTGCTTGCTGGCATTTAATACTTCTCGAATTAATTAATAACTCTAAAATTATTGCTATTAATACTCGTAATATAATACTCGTTATGTGAATTAATTCGTTTTCTTAGCCTTCGAGTAACGTGTGTAACCTTTAACCTTTGATCGAGATCGTAAAAAATATAAATCTAATCTATGAATTTTTAGGCACCTATTTATTCTTCCATTGGGAAAGATTCATTTCTATCTATCAGAGTTGATCTACAATGTTTGCGATCTGATATCTTAACTGTTTTGTGTGTAACCCTTTCTCCTCTATCTACTCTATTATGTAGGTAGAGGATACAACATTATTCCTTTTATAGAAATCAATATGACTTTATAATATCATTCGTAACCTTACGTCTAGGTCGCATTCTAGTGAAAGCACCATCTATCTATTTATTAAAACGACTTTCAACAGACTGCCTGGTCTTTTGTGTCCATAATTTTTTCTAGTCTCTATAGACTACCTAATCATTTTGTTTTGACGGTTAAAAGCAAATAATTCATCAATTTGTGTATCGCATCAACGGCATGGCTTCTGACATCACAAACTTCTAAATTACATCCATGAAGCCCCACACATCATCATGACCCCTGCAAAAACAATTGCTATATCAACGACAATCAAATGTCGCAATTTCTACTCTATCATCTCCTGATAAGAATCAATATTCTCTACAGCATTATCTTCAGTCTCGAACACCTATCACAGTTTCAACTCTATTCCATCATCATAAGCTTCAACATCAGCAGAATAATTTGACGCATCAGGAATATCAAATTGGCCAAGGCTATTTTTGTCTCGCGATTTGTTTATGTGGTCAAATAGTTTGATAGATATTACATCATTAATATTAATTTCTAGCCGACAACGGCCGTGATAGGTGTAGTTAGGATATGGCAGCGCTTGATTGTGGGTAATTTGTTTTAAAACAGATTGAAAACAATGTCGTACCTACCTATACATCTACACAAAACATCTTGCATGATATCAGCTGAGCGTTTATGTAATTCTGTTGCAATCAATTTTTTTAAACTAACAAATAATGATACAAACAAGGAACAGCCATCACATAATCTAGTTGCCATCATTTTTCGACCACTATTTATCTGTTGCCCTACTAGTTTTACAAAGCGAAGTTCAATCTTGATTCTAATTACTATTCGTTATGTCATGTTTATTACGTCAACATTCAGTCTTATTGCAATCGTTCCTTGTCATAGATAAAGTTTTGTTTCAAATCGTTTTTGATTGCAAACGAAGCTCAAAATAATGCTAAAACTGACAGATGCGACTAATGGCCTTACTTATAAAAATATGTCAAAAGATAAACAGTGCTGAAACTATTGCCATCTCTTACCACTGGTTAATGACAAACAGTGACAGGGGCTAGCTTTAAGCAATGATTAAATTTAAATAACGTTTATAAGTATGGCTGTAAGTTTTTAATGAAACAAACGATACGCAATCACCAGCAGCATATAGTATAATTTCAATTGTCATTCTGTAAACATTGCTGAACATAAAATAAACATTAATAAAAATACACTTATGCCTAACAATATTTTTCAGGGGGACCTGAGTCAACGTAACCTTTTAATTCAGATATAGCCATTTTGTCTTGATATTGGGCCTGGTAGTGGTAAACTGACTAATTGTTTGCGCATTGTTTGATTCTTAGGATTCTTTATAATCTTAATCTAGCACTGATTTTTTTTGGAACAGTACTCTTTATTATGACGCACGCAGGCTAAAATAGAATGCAATTTAAATACAGCAACAACGCGACATTAGAAAAAACTTTATTTATTCGTATGATTCCGCCCACGACAAGTTTTTTGTGTGTCTTTGCAACGTTTTAATAAAATACGCAATACTGGAATGTACTCGTATTATGCCTACAAGTAGTGATAATTAATTTTCTTTTGATAGCCACTTTTTAAATATAAAAAATAACAGGTTCTAATTAGTTTCAGCTTTCGGTTTCAGGAACAATCCTTAAAAGGTTTTACCAGTACCTACGAAACTGTAGGAATCCTTTATTTATACTTTTCGATGGCATTATCATACACATCATAAAAAAAAGCTTCCATCTTTCATCAATAAACGAAAAAGTACAAGTCATTAAGATTGTAAAAAATTAGAAGTCTTAATTCACGTTTGAAACATCTTCCGCATTGTCTCATAATATTTTTATCATTATCATCATCAAAGTGAGCAACCTATCATTGTTTATCAATTACATTTCATCATGATCAAAGACATTATAAGGTGTTGAGTTGTTGATAGATCGATGTGTTTAAGGCACGTCCATTGGAAACTGCCAGTGTGTACTTTAGAAGATCGATCGCACATCTGGCTATGTTGCTTCACTCTTATCGCAGTAAATTTTCCTTGTTGATTACTTCTAGAATTAACGACGCAATCTGAGAGATTTCTAGGATAAGACTGTAGTCATTTTTTATCAGATCTTTTAATATTTCGGCATTCCATTCAACAAATAACTAGCATTCGTCTTTGGTGATTCTCTACCCGCATGGCACTTAACCAAATAAAAGTATTCTATGATGTTATTCTAGTTCACGTTTTTTTTACCCAAATCTTCTCTGCCGTTTGAAGGATTTTGTGTAAACAAACTTTGTGAGACACCTTGTAAATTAAACTTTGACCTTTAACACCATACGCACACCATACGTCTTCACATCACCATCAGACACACACATCTCTGCTTATCAAATTGTCCTTTAAAAAGTTCTAAAGTACGCGGCTGCTTCTGACAAGTGTGTGCGTGACGAGCACTGCGTAGCCAGTTGCGTAGCTTTCTAAGATGGTCTTCCAATGTTTTGATTCACGTTGATCATAGTGTTTCATCATGTACACCTCAGCGGTCACTCTAAAGTCATGTTTCTATATTTAGGAATGATAATTTGAGATTTTATAAGCCATAAATCTTCTGCTATACAGCTTCGAGTTTTAGAGCTGTTTCACGCACACTAAAAAGTTTACCATCTTGGCAATGAGTATTTTAGCATTAGTTTTCACTCTTCTAACTCTGTTTATTTTGGGATATTATACCTCTGTGAAAATAATCAGTCTATGATCTACCTAGGCCGTTCTAGTTGGCTTTCTTCTATCTAGGGCATGAGACCGTCAATCAAACGTTTTGCAGAAATTACGCAACATTTCAGCGGATTTCATTGCCTTGTGAGTTCGCTATGCAAGCATTATGTGTAAGTAGTAGGTACACAATACACGTCACTTGTTCACTGAGACTACTTTTTTATCCGTTCGAGTGGGGTACCTGTTGTCTGATAATAGCGATGCTTCTCAATTGTTATCTGTTGGCAGCATTGTAAGCCCATAAAATGTAAAAGCTTTCGGAGATGGTAGAATTTATATGATCCATTTGATCAGGTCTGATCTTATCTTTAACTTGTCCAAGAGCGTCCAATATATACTCGTATATGTAATGTACCCGTTCTCTATTCTTTATTGTACAACCAGGCGCTTCAGGTCTTTGCAAGTCACGTGCCTTCATATTGAAATGCTTGTCTTAAATATCATTAACATTGTAGTTTGCTACTTATAGGTATTGCCCAAGGCGCATCTTTCAGGCCTGTATTACTCAAAATGTATGTCCTACCTTGTTTGAGTAGGAACTTACGAGTATGTACTATATAAGTATACCTACCCATAACTAAGCGGCGGTAATATCGAATTGATGCAAAATGCGGCTAAAGTAATTATATAATATATATTCTATGGTTGTGATGATTTATACCGTATGTACGTAATTCAATACGTGTAAGTTAAACTCTTTATCACATGATTGAGTTTTCTTATCATTTTGATAACAAACTTTTACTTTACGCATTTAGACACTATTGCGTTATTTAATATGATATACCTATTTGATGTGATAAACGAATATGCAACATTAATAAATTCTTTAGGGAAGTAATATTTTATGGCCTGGAAAAGTCGAAACAGCTTATAGCCACGGTAGGTTAATTAGCTTCTTCAAGGCCCTATAATTGTTATACGATACAGTGCAAATATTCTCCATCGCCCGATAGAGAAGTGACAACAAAGTGGGTGTGTAGTACCTGTCATTAGTCATTACCAAGAATTGCAATAGATACTTTGCACCGGACACTATCATTGAGGCCAACCACTTTCCAACTGGGTCTGAGTTTGTTGCATTCACGAGCTGAATCAACCATCTTTGTTTTTTTTAAATTTGACAAACATTTGCTTTGGCCCTGGCCCTGTTGTGATGATTGTCGAACGTTTAGCGCAGTAGTCACCATCACAAAAGATATGGTAGCTTACTTAATTTTCTTCGTGTTTAAACCGTGCTGCAGTCCCGTATCGTTTTGGTAATCTTTCAGACCATAATTTATAGCATTCGATTAGATACCTCAAATCGCTCGCTTATCGACTTTACAACAGTTTTCAAATGCGCTGGAGTAGATGACGTCAGTAGGCACGTCCCTATCAGCCAATCATAGGCTAGCATCTGGTAGGCTTGGCGCTGTCATGGCGTCTACTTTACTTTGTTTGTGTGAGTTTTCCTTGAATGCCTTAGGAATCATTACTACTATCAAAACACTATTTGATGACAAAATTATAGTGAAGTTTGTCCACGACAGCTTCACTATAATTTTATCTTTCACTAAGTTTTCTGATGCAAATTGTTTCAAGTTATGTAATAGATATATAATAGTGACGTGATGATGTTGTAGCTTTTTTTTTGATATCACAATCATCGGTTCTATCTTTTATCGTATGATTTTATCCGTCCGCGTCGGTGGTTTCCCTCCATTCGTTAATCAAGTATTGTACCAACCAAGAGATCATCTTAATTTCAAATGTACCTATTAGGGATTCCTTGATCTTAATCGTGTTTGTCTTCACATATAGATCAGCCTTGTTTATTTTGTGTAATATCACGTATGTATTGTTCACGCATTTACAACCACTGTGTAATTAGTTCTTTCTGCATGTAAAAAGTAAAAAGACGTCGACTAGTCTAGTTTGTATAACGAAGTGCATATGCTTTGAAACACGTGCCATGTGCTCTGCAACACGTGTCAGCAGGGCAAACTATAGATTATAATACAATTGCTTAGGCTTCTTATTGCTTGGTATAAGGTGGAAGTTGATGTATCTTCGCTGACTTATGAATGTTACATCATTATTTAGTAACAATAGTTGGTTCTTCCTTATTGTTTTAGTTTGTATTGTTTACATTCACCTATGATTTCTTCTCATCTTCCTCAATATCTTTTGAATACGTCTTTTCGTGGTTTCTCTTGTTCGTCTACATCACAAATAAAGTAATAGTATACATAAATCAGTAGAGACTTACATTCATATTAGTCAGTTTATATGTATATAACAGTCATTTTGCTTAGCAGACCGTTAATTCTGTTGCCATCTCTATTTGTTAACATGAAATTGACAGTGACAAAATACTTAGCGAGCCGCTAATAAAAGTGACTGGCATTATGAATAAAGCCGATGAATATATTTTTAGCATATTTGTTTGCTGTAATCTTATCACTTGGTCCCTTTGAGAGGATGGTAACAATACAAGAGCAATAATGAGTATATACATGTCGTATTCAGCATGCATTGTATTGTCGTTTATTGAAATATGTTCCCGTTATTCAAATGTTTTATTTATAACGTTATAATCATAAATAAAAAACCATTGCAATGAAAATCTAACGAAGCTAAACTGAGATGAAATTAAAAAATCAAAGTCGAGCGGGGCTGTAGCCAAGGTTCTCTACCTTGCAATTGAAACAATTTAAAAAGATAATGAAGGTATCGAAAATAATATTGGTGAAGCCGTTAATGCATTGACAACAGTAATTCAGTGTACTTATACGTCGTTAGTTATACGTGTTAATAGATATAAAAACGTCAGCAAAAACCTGTAGCATGATGTAAAAGTAAAATACTAGCAACATAAACCAAAGCTGGGACAAGGTGACTCAAACGTTGGCATACACATGATATATCACGGTGTACGGTAGAATATAAATACTTTTATGTACCCACTTACCTATTGTAATGTTTGTACTACAACGATATTTTACGTTAAATTAAACAGGAATACTCGGTTGGAAACTAACATTTACCAAGCGTCATATCACACATGTCATCAAAAAATATAATTAAAAAAACTATATGTATAGCATAGTATACATATTATACGAACTAAACGGTTTCAGGTAGCAAGCGCATCGTAAGACTTATCTGTCGACCAATCAGAGAAACGATTGGCGTTACGTAAGCATACCTACCTGTACCCGTCTATTGACGAAGGAGTATCAATTAAATTAGTTCTTTGATCTGCAGCGGCACCTTCTGGGGCAGAATTTTAGGACAAGCAGTTGATAAATTCTCCTTGATTTTTTTATAACTTCTAATGTACATACTACCAATAACACACAACACAATGATGAATTAGAAGTTTCATGTTCGCCCTAACTAAATAACAAAACAGTGCCTCTTGTCTTAATTAAAAAACTAGCTAGTTACCTTGAACTCTTCTAGTATTAAATCATAGTTTTTTATGCTGAATATCTTGCCAACGTTTTTATATGTCTATCATAGGTAGGTTCATCTAGCTATCTAGCTAGTCGGTCTATAAAACATAAATTATACTGAAACTCAGCTGATTTTAATAACTTTCACTAAGATTTTAACTAAGATACGAGCTAAGTACTTACCTACTTTCTGAAATTAATCCGTGCATGCGGACAGATTATGCAAGCAAGCAAAAAATCGAAGGACAGCAAGAGACTTGGCTTTAGTAAATTAGAAATTTAGTCGGGTCTAGGGTTTGTTCCCGGGAATTCTCGTCCCGGGTATTCCCGGGAAATCGGTCGGTCTCGTACCCGGGAAATTCAGCTCGAGAAAAGTCGAGACATCGAGAAGTTTAAATAAACATTTTTACAACAACAACAGAAAATGAATAGTACATTGTTACCTGAGTGTTGAAAGTCACGTTTTTTGAGTCCCGAGACGGGTTTGGCGCCAGAGCGTAAGCGAGGGCGCCAATGGAGCTTGAGGGACTTAAAAGACTTTCACCCGAGGTAAACACTGTGCTTTTCATTACGAATACAAGGAAAGTAAAAATAAAAACATGAAAGAAAAATTAGTGAAAATGAAGATTGAATTGCCGCCTTCCCGGTTTTTTTTTTTTTCTCTGGCGGGCCTTCGGCTTCGGCTCACCAGCATTATTCAGCCATTGTTTTCATTCTCATAATTTAAAAAATGGTAAATTGTTTGCTCAAATCTATGTTATTTTAAATAAATAGTTGAAGCTATATTATTAATCAAGTAATTTAGTATATTATTTATTTAATACTATCTTTATGTTATTTAAATTTAAATTTTACATTGCGCTCTAATTAGACTTTTTAAACTTCTTACCGTTGTAATGGGTTTCCAACCTACTTGCTGAATAAAAAGTTGGAATTTGGTTCAACGACCTCTTTGCAGTCAGAAAGACTTTAGAAAGTTGGAACATGGTTGAATAAAATAGAACTTGTTTTTTTTTATAATTTGACAGCTGTCAGTAGAAAGCGATTCTCCCTAGGGCTGAAAGTTTTACTTTCAATTAGGCCCCTCAGGCAACTTCAGACCTACTTTCAGAGTATGAGTAATGAAAAGGGTATTTTCCATATCGGGAAATGTGGTCAGTAAGATTAGGAGCCGGCTGTCTGATAAATCTATTAATGCTTTGGTTTATCTTAAGGCATATTTCATAAGAATTAATAAGCAGGCTTAAAGACAGTTATATTTTTCGTATTAATAGTAGATAGATATCTCTTATTTAATTACATTAAAACTGCCAAAAATTGTGATACCATACCATACCACCCACATAGTGAGATTAGTGAGTGATCTTTAGTTATGATGAGAAAAATTATGATTGTTTTTAGTTAAGATGTTTGTTTTAAGCTGATTGTTAACAGAGATTTGGTTTTTTATTAAAGATTAGTGAGATTCGTTATAATAAGAAGAAGTATGATTGTTTTTAGTTAAGATGTTTGTTTTAAGCTGATTGTTAACAGAGATTTTGTTTTTTATTACAGATTAGTGAGATGAGATTAGTTATGATAAGGAGAAGAAGTATGATTGTTTTTAGTTAGTAATTTTGTTTTGAGCTGATTTTTTACTTGAGAACTTGTTTTTTTTGTTAAAAATTATGTTGATTTTTTTCATGTAAAATAAACACAGTTAAATTGAAGACTCTTTTTATTAATTAAACAAAAATTTAGACGTATTTTATTTTTTCTCGACAACCCGAGAAGACCCGAGAAATCAGGCTCGAGAAGTCTCGACACCCGAGAACTAAAAAACCTCGAGAAATCGGAAACCCTAGTCGGGTCGATATCGTCTTGTCGAGAATATTGCTTTTAGCTTCACATTGTATGTTTTTAAAATCAAAACCAAAATCTCTGTAGAGTATTCCACTTCCAGAAATATATATAAACAGAAAACGAAAAACCCAAACCAATTCTTTTGAATAAAATTGCATAAATCAGCACCACGTCATCAACATCCACAAGCGTCATTCAAATTGTTGACTAACGCACACATACGAAACCAGACTACTGTTATTTATTCTGTGCACGTGTGCACACACGGCACTTTCATCAAACACCTTTATATCTGAGCGTGTGTGCGTGCTACACAATGCGAAACAACAATTCAGCCAGTTGATACCTGACCGTCACCAGGACCAGACGTATACACGTGCCGCGAAAGGAATATTTGCAAGTGCGTTTGTGTGTTCAGTGACTTATAATACTTCTTGGTGAGTTACCTAACCGTGATCTTGAGAAACCAAAATAAACGATTTGGCAAACGATGCTGGTTTTACCCTTGGCGTATTGAATGCTGAAGTATGGCAGATACACTTAATTTTAACCATTCACTAGCACGTCCTGTAATCTTTCAGTTGTATCTTGTCAGGTATCAAGTCACGCCTTCCTTGATTTTATCCACGTGTTCATAATGCATTTACTTTAAAGGTACTACAGTAAGGTAGTTTTCACAGTTCGCCAGTTCTACGATTTCTTGATGCTTCGATGACAGGTTAAAAAGCTTAATAAAGTCATCTCGTGTCTCTTGGTCCTTCATTTGGTGTGACAAAAACTCATAAATTTGAATTTGCAGGCTCTGCTTTGATAAGTTAATCGTGTGTGTCTATTCGTGTCATTTCTTGCACTATCATACCCTATTGCGATTACTATCGTAAACTGTAATTGCAAATTCTTACAACTATGAATTTGTCATCTCTTGAGAATTTTTCAGGTTATAATATTTTTGACGACTGACGAGTCCTTCATCCTTTTTTGAATAACGAATGGTGACCTTTCATTATTTGCTTTCTTCTTCGGTTTTAACCTGATTTAATAGTTTAATAATATACCGCTATATGTTTTATTGCTATATATAAGCGCTTATTTTTCCTTATAGACAGTATACTGCTCTTATAACACTTTAGGTGTCATGTAGGAAACCACATTTTAATATGCCTTCCAGTTTTAAAAATATATATGCTTTCATTCTACCGTAAGATTTCGTGGAGAAAGTGCTTCTGAAACCGTAACACTCGCTCTAAGGTGTCAGTATGAACCTTCTGCTGCCAACGCTGCTATGGCACAAAGGG
Organism: Thera britannica; assembly: GCA_939531255.2. Taxonomy (NCBI): domain Eukaryota; kingdom Metazoa; phylum Arthropoda; class Insecta; order Lepidoptera; family Geometridae; genus Thera; species Thera britannica. The sequence goes on from OW618037.2 coordinate 19,733,589, forward strand.
CAATAGTGAAAAAAGCAGGCGTAGCTAGGTAAAGTTATCCTCCTCTTCCTCCGTCGGTCTCTCACTGCTGAGGTGTGTGACGTCGTGCAAGCACTTTTCGTTCGGTTTCCCTCCACATGTCCCTTTCATCGGCTTGGTGGAGTACGACGTTAAGATGCATATCCAGGTTGTACGACACCCGGTCCGGCCATCTCTTTGGGCTTTTTCCTCTTGGTCTTTTGCCCTCTATCTTGCTCGTCGTAACGCTCGAAATGTTCATCGTAGCCTTTCAAGATTATTTGCACCTCTGGATGCAATGTGGCCAAAGTATTCCATTACTCGAAGCAAGCAGACAGGCAGGAACATTTATTAAAAAAAAAAAAAACTACATAATTTGTTGAATAAAACGATTGTTCAGTAGTACATTCGGGTCGGGGTATGCAATTCCACTCGCACACGTCTTGTATGTTTTTGTGATAATAATAATATGTTTTATTATTCGCTGCAATTATTTACCTATAATAGATATTTTTTACAATAATTAAAATACCAATATTACATACTTATTTTTATGGGCTATGGAAATTACATTATTCTACCATAATAATGCAATGTTGACGTGAACGTATTAAAATAACATTCTAGTCTAGGATACTTTCGTAAATTAAACGTAGACAAACCAAAACCACTATCTACTAACATTATAAAATTTTATAACTCGGCTTTCGGCCCAAAATGATTCATATAACTGTATAACTTTGATTATCGAACTAAGGATCGACCCTAACTAATAAAAATATTGCTTATTTTTTTCATGCACTATGTAGATTTAAAGATCCTTATATACCTAGACCTAGCCAATCTCGTGATTGCATCCTGGAATTTAGTTTAAAAGGACATGCAGTGCTGGTTCTCCTATAATCACTAATTGACCCCTCAGTTCACGATGTCAATTGAAATAATCACGATAAAATCCAGCTAAGGTGATGGTATGAAGTATGCTATTGTGTGTGGGACCAAATGAAAAAGAAATAGTGGTAAGGACTATGACAGTTTTGTATTTAAACTGAAAACAAAGGTATATGTATTTTTTACCTTTCTGTTCTTTTACTCCTTCAACTTTCACGGTAAAATATGTAAAGTAATTTTGACAGAATGATTCTCAAAATTATTATCGTGCACACCTTGATCTTCAAGCTAACAAAAACCAGATTAAACCGGCCTTTATTCTTGTAACGTAACAGTATCTAGTAGTAGTGGTTTAGGTGTAGATTGTCGACGCTATCATGTAATATTTAGGAAGGTAAATAATATTTTTATGAGGAAAAATTTAGATTTCCCACAGGCAAAGTAGCCAAATTTCAACTATTTGGAAACCCGCAAAATATAACTTTACAAGTAGCACATTCAATTATATTCGTGTGAACTTGCTTTGGGAATAAAACCGTATTTCTTATATCAAAGAGCTAAGGTTCAAGTTGGCATAGTTTGTATTGTGTAAATGTTGTTTCGTGCAAATTGCCCGTAATGTGATCTAATTTGCTTGTTACTGCCGCCTACGCGGTTCCTCGTTATGTTCTTATTATAGTCTTCTCAATTGTCATTCGTATTTGAGAGTATACCTTCAGGATTCTCACTCGCATCTAAGTTATTAAAAAAAAACAGTTTTCGTGACATATCCTGATCATCAATCACCATCTAATTATTATTGGTCGTGTGTATTTCAGTTTATATGGGTGTAAGTACTTGAAGCTCTGCATGCAATCGCAAATCCCTGGCAGCCCTAGTTGAGCGAAATATATCCGCCTCAATGTTAGTTATACAGTGTGTATCCTTGCCTAAACTCAGAACGACAATCGCTGTTGCTACACCAACGTATAAACTATGTCATTGAACTTCGCCACGATCCTATTTGAGCTACGTCACGTACATTCTATAGAATCTACTAAGTTTATAGATGGCAGGATGTCTGGTGGACTCTTGCGTAAAAATCTACCTAATCCTACGTAATTTGTATTTGTGCTTGGTAAACTCTATTGTTGTAATTGTCTGACAATTGTCTGGCTTTTGAACAAGCCAATAAAATAACATCGATTATAAATTAAAGCAAGGAACATCAAACTTAATATTTAAAAAAAAAAATCATATCAAATATTATGCAACTGGTTTGATTATAATTATCTTAAAATTATTATAGACGACAATTTTACAGATAATATATTATTTGAATCTGAACTAGATAAAAACGACGGTGAAAAATAGTACATTGTTACCCGAGTGTTGAAAGTCACGTTTTTTGAGTCCCGAGACGGGTTTGGCGCCAGAGCGTTAGCGAGGGCGCCAATGGAGCTTGAGGGACTTAAAAGACTTTCACCCGAGGTAAACACTGTACTTTTCATTACGAATACAAGGAAAGTAAAAATAAAAACATGAATGAAAAATTTGTGAAAATGAAGATTGAATTGCCGCCTTCCCGGTTTTTTTTTTCTTTTTCTCTGGCGGGCCTTCGGCTACGGCTCGCCAGCATTATTCAGCCATTATTTTCATTTTCATAATTTAAAAAATGGTAAATTGTTTGCTCAAATCTATGTTATTTTAAATAAATAGTTGAAGTTATATATTAATCAAGTAATTTAGAAGATATATTATTTATTTAATACTATCTTTATGTTATTTAAATTTTACATTGCGCTCTAATTAGAGTTTTTAAACTTCTTACCGTTGTAATGGGTTTCCAACCTACTTGCTGAATAAAAAGTTGGAATTTGGTTTAACCTCCTTGCAGTTTAGAAAGTTGGAACATGGTTGAATAAAATAGAACTTGTTTTTTTTTATAATTTGACAGCTGTCAGTAGAAAGCGATTCTCCCTAGGGCTGAAAGTATTACTTTCAACTAGGCCCCTCAGGCAACTTCAGACCTACTTTCAGAGTATGAGCAATGAAAATTACATTACAAGCTCGAGCCTTGCGCAAGGACTTTCATAAAACTTGGACGCAAGGACTATTACCGTGATTTTGTATGTTTTATTATTTACCCAATCATGTGATCTGCTGAACTGGCCGAAACTGTCTGTGAATTAAGATAATCATTGTGATGATAGTTTCAAAACATATATGTTAGTCAGGCAGACAAGAAACCATCATTGGCAGTGAGGTGAATACTAGCAGGTAATTTCATTCAACTCTTATCAGTATCTAAATGGCGAAACGCGAATCTTGATCGACCTTGCTGATGAAATGAAGGTTACTTACCGTTCCGATTGGCTTTCGATTTGCTATTTATATAACGCAGTTATTTAGGACTGCATTTTAAGTTTTCGATTGTGTCTGCATGTTACTTACTCCGTCTATAGTCTAAGTAATTCCACTGGTCCCTAATATTTCAAGAAAAGCTGTAAGTACTGCTTTCAAGTCACAACTCTTGGCAAGCAGATGGGTTACTGCAGGTATTCCTGCAGCTCCATTCTTGGTGCGTTCCTCTAGTTACCTCTTACCACATCCATCGGGGATAATGGAAGAGTCCTATTCTAAAATGCATTTTATTAATGAAAATTGCCATCTATTACAAGTCAGAAAGTGTCCATTTTTTCCACAGCTTTTATCAATTAAAAACAGTGGACTTATTTAGACTTGATGATGATTAGGTATAAGTAAACTGTAAACAAGTAAAATAAATGATTGTATTGTATTGTAAGTTTAATAATCTCAGCTTAAACTAAACAATATTCAGCGCTTACATACATTACCTTAATTAATTATGTAGTTATATGTTTTTGTTTAAATTGGTGTTTATTCTATGTAGCTCGAAGATATAACATTATTATTGATGCTTTTATTTTCTTTACAAGTATATCCTTCGATGTGCTATAATATCCTTGCTGTTTGATGAAGACTACCTTTTTAAATCATCATTAACCAATCATATATGGATCTCTTCCATATGTCAAACCAGTATATCGGTTAACTTGTGAATACTAGTTTTCCGTACACCTAACTTACTGTATTGGCCCAACAAACGTTGCGGTGGTTAACTGTAGTTTGTTAAGTGCGGTTATAGTCGTAAATAAATAATTGAAACGATTGCAAAATGGCACTATTGAAATAATTGCGGAAGTTAAGTTTTGTTCTTGAGATTTACCTACTGATAATAACTGATATGATAACCCAGTAAACTAGAATGCTTGTAATAGATAGGTAAGTAAAGTATACGCGTTCGTCATTCATAAGAAAACAAAGATGCAAAGCCTGTTTTTTCTGTCACTATACTAGTTTCAAGATTTAAATATGCTTTGCTAAATACCGATTGTCCAAGAATAACTTTATGATTTCGCAGATCATACTTATGTGTTTTTTCTTGGCTATTCAATTGTATTATTATTCTTATGTATAGTGTATTTTGATGTTGATCTTGACTTTTTCAAGGTTCTCCAGTCAATTTAGTTCTTCGCTATTGTTATTTTAATGCAATTCTTCAGTATGCCTGAATAACTAGACGTTCTTCACAAATTGTCTGCGAATCGTCTAAGGGCGAATTATTACTTAGCGTCGTAATTTTAAATCTTGGCAGCTTATCAATTATTCTTCGACACTTTTCCCAAAGTCAATAAACCCATCTTTATTAATCTTTTTTATACATGAGTTTCATTTTCATCCGCTGTCTCTACTAAATCCTATTATCTACCTATCATGCCTGTCTTTAATGTTTCATTTTAAAACTAACTAGGCCAATCTAGACTAATTCCACGTGACAAGCCTTGATTTATACTAGCATCAAACAAAGCATGCTCGCACTTTTTTCTTTCTCTCTACGTTTTTTGTTAACTATTACAAAACAATCATCCAAGTCACTGACCTAAAGCAGCCTAAGACAGAACCAGTGCAATGTCACATTGACATGAATGGGCGAATACAAACGAAGGACACTCGTAAATAACTCGACAAGTCGGGTCGTCTGTTTTGGCAATATTCCCTGGCTCTTAAACGGAATCTTCCGATAATAGGCATGAGCCTATGGAAAAAAAAGGCCGTAAAATAAAGCAGTATTCTCAAGAAGCTAAATATGTCAGCTACCATTTCACTGCGACCGATGTCGCCATTTCTTTCAAGGCTGAGATGAGACTGATTAAATTGCAGAATTTGACTAGTAAATTTTAATCGGAATAATTAGTATGCTTTGTCATCATAAGCTATTTTGAATTTTTCAGCATTATATCAATCGTTGGAGGGCAAATGCTAAGTAAACCTACGTATTTCTTGAAATTGAAATTTATTATGATAATCAACATTTGGTTTGCTAGAGTATTGTTCAGTCACGGTCTGATGATATGAATAAAAGTAATATAAGTTATTCAAGACATGGGACCAAGTCACCTGACCTGATCCACCTGATCGAATACCTTGGTCATACTTATTGTGTCAAGTATCTCATCTATGGCACACCCCCATTTGCGTACTTCCCTATTTATATTTCCGAAAGGCGTGGCGTGATGTGTTTTCGAAAACATACCTTGAAGTTATAGCATATGAGTTACACTCATAAATACTTTGACTGACGTCAATTTCGGAGGTGTGACCGTATGATTTGGCACCGTTGCACTTAACACGTGCGGGCCCACCTGTGTTCCATCACGTTGCTTGGTCAGTAATACTTACCTCTGTAGGCGGTTCACGTGACCGCAGCAATGTATGTGACGAGAGCGCATCGCAATACGAAAATAGTCTGGCAACGAACAGAAAATAATGAAAAATGTACTGTTACGTTTGAACATGGGTGAGTATTGCCTATGAGGTCTCGCCATATTGTCTGATTAAGACACAAGAGATGGCTAGGTTGAGATAACGAATGCTACATCCTTGATGCACTCTATGTGCAGCTATTGACTAGCTGCTCGAGGTTCAAGAGTAGTCGGTTCGATGGCCACAGCAGGGCAAATATTTGCATGATCTGTAATTATAATTTCAATGCTAAGGAGCTTTGAGTGGGAGGGTAATTAGTTATGATTCTAGAGGTACACCTAGGCAATTTTTTTTTTTTCAAAATATAATGTATCCCCTTGGAATCATCCAGAACAGTGCGTTCCAGTCCAAGGTTGGCTAAAGGTAAACCAATCTTCCAATTGATAGGCCAATTGGTTGAATCAACACAGGAAACCCACACTTTGCTGTTCCGTACATGATTTTCTGCGTGTGTTTGTAAATAAATCTGCCCATGATATATTTATAGTAAAGAGGGGTCAAAATGGTGAACATATTTAATCAACCCCACATGAAATGGATAAGGACCATTACTAATTCATCGATATCACATCGCAACTCAATCATTAGTTTTTGATTGAATTCTTTTTGTGCTCAATAACGGCCAACCTCCTAGTAAAATACGAGAAAGATTAGAGATTTGAGGGTTAAAAAGTTATGACGATGACGATGGGTTGTTCGTTTTCCTGATTTTGGACATTGATTATGATAGAAACCTAGAATACACGATCATGATGACTAAATAACGTGACACATCATGGAATAGTGTGCTGTAACATCTGCGAGTACATCTAACAATGCCATTGTGCTCGTCTGTCATTCACTCTGTATTAAAATTAGACCGTTGACAGCCTGGTCTGACTGCTATTTTGAAGTTTTTGCAAGCACTATTGTTTATTCTGTCGATTGTATTTTTGAAATAATATATCGTTTAAAACTGTGGGCAAATGGTTATTCCTAGCAGTACCCTACATTGAAAGTATCTCATAGTATGCATATTTTTTTTAAATCTCTTTGAGAAACGGATTGATAGAATACAGCACGTACCGGTGCGTTTAATGAACATCCTACTTGTTTTATAAAGAAACAAGCTGTTAAGCAAAGGTTTACTTAAGATGGTGTATCAAATGCCTGTGACGTGTCCAAAAACATGAAATAACCAGTTTTCCTTTTGTTTCAGGTTGAAAACGTGATACAAAAAGTGTCAATCATTGGGCTTTACCACCGTAGCCATACCACCCAAGATGACCATTCAACCATTCAGAAGGAAACCTTTTAAAATCCTCAGTACTTTTCTGAACACGTAGACAACATTATAAACAAATCTCAAACCAAACAAAAACTTAAACTAGTTCCTTAAATTATTCACAGTGATATTAGTGTTAAGTGCTCAGTGCTGTGCCATTATTTATAGTGTTTATAATAATAGTCGGGATAATGTCAAAATTGTGGTGTTTATTTGGTGTTTTGCTGGTTGTGGCTGTGGCTGCTGATAGACGGACGTTGCCACCTACTTGTGATAGGTAAGCTTATTTATTTTCGATCATCACCATTACGAAGGAGCAGTCTTGAGGGTAAGTTCATATCATGTTTTAGTTATAGATATGTATTTTGATTGCATCTATTGTAGATGATTTATATAGCGCCAGCGGCAAGGTTGTAACTCATGCCCCTAGTTGCGGGCAGGAGTTTAGATGAAATAGGCTTACCCAGCACCTATACCATCCTGATAGCTTAGTCGACCTAATCCACAGGAAGGACAGGGTCAATCCATGCTAAAGCCGCGGGTTTCCTCACGATGTTTCCCTTCACATATGTCATTTCTGGTATCTCTGAATCCTAGTAAGATAGCTAGATATCAAAGTATCGTCCACATCACGGCAGCGCGTGCGCCGATGCTTTGTGAATGCCGGAAGCACGCTCGCGTTGTGACCTTGCGCCTTGCAAACTACCTACATACCACATACTTGTCGAGATAATAATATTATGTCCACTGTTATTTGCACCTTATGTAAAATTCGGCAAATTTGTGCAAGTAGACCATTGGACTTTTTGCGTGGCGCTTAACACATGTTTTCGAACTTTTTCAGGTTCTACGACATGCCGGTTTCCTCACGATGTTTTCCTTCGCCGTTTGAGGGTACTAGCATAGTGCACATAATTTTCCGAAACTCATTGGTACACGACTGGATTTAATCCCACGACCTTAGGACCAGAAGACGATGCCGCTACCATTAGACCACAGTGAATTAATATTTTGACATAGATTTTTTTTGTTTCAATCGGAAACGGAACATAAATAGCCTCACGACTTTTGTCGATATCTCTCAGACTGATTTTTCCAATGGAACTCCGGTACTCTAGTACCTTACCTATGTACCTAGAGACTAACATTGCTTACACATCTGGGCCTTGTAGTACTATTAGATCGTGACTCTTGCCGTGCACCAATCCGGAAAATGTATATGCAATAATAATGTCCAACCATCTGATAGTTGGACGTTTTGCTACATGGACGTTTTGCTAATTAGACCAACTGCTCATTAAACCTTTTGCTCTGTTGGACAATATACAAATATGTCCAACAGTGAAAACACCGACACAGAGAGTTGTAAAATATAGCCTCCTTCTGATCAGGAAGCTACATTTTCCAGATAGGCAAAAAAGCCTTTGCATCTCGTGAAGATGACTCTGTAACCAGTAAATTTAAAAGCCCCCCGATGGAATAGCGATACCTTTGGATGGAGAACCGTCAACATCATTATTACTAGAAATGTATTAGGCATATGCAGACTTATGTCTAGCAGTGGACGATGATAAAATTTTAAAGTATATAGGATGATAAAGTTTTAAATATAGGATTTCATCAATCTACATTGTTTGCCCATAGTTGTGTAAATTCAGTTTGTATCGGAATCGAACAACCTTAAGCATAGTTTCGCAGTAGTTAGTTTAGCCTTTCGTTCTGCGGTGACGATCAGTGAAACGCTGTCAAATATAACAGTGATATTTGACATCGCCAATGATCACCACCGGCGATCGGCGATTGAGAGCACTGGCGGTCTAGTGGTAGCGACCCCGCCTTTCGATCCGAAGGTCGTGGGTTCAAATCCAGTCGTGTACCAGATGGTACCAGTGAGTTTTTCTGTCGAAAAATGTATGTGCAATATGCCAGTACTCTCACAACGGTGAAGGAAAACATCTTGAGGAAACCGGCGTGTTGTAGAAACTAAAAATGTTCGAGCAACACGTGTCAAGGGTCACGCAAAAAGGGCCCACCAGTGGCCTATTTGCGGAAAAACCTGCCCGCACATCAAGTGCGGATCATAAATTTGCCGAATGATCACCACCGCAGGACGCTTAGATATGCGTAAAGCTTTACTTGTGGTATTTTTATACCAAATAATTTATTTTAGATACTGTTCGTTTCAGTATGATCTACTGCCACGGGCCTCTACTCGACACGGTACAAATGGCAGGACTTTACAATGACTCCAAAACCTTCGTGGATATGAAGATCAAGTGGTCTCCAAACATCACCATGACCCACTTCTTCGAGATGATGAACAGGTAATCACGCGGATTCACTTATCCATTATTATGCTATTGCTCTTAAACGGTGAAGGAAAACACCATGGGGATAGTTAGTACTCTAGCAGTAGCGATAAGCTTGCAACCTGTCACGTATAGAACACTGACTAGAAAGACTGCGAATTTTCTGGGCTTACCCAACTTTGACTTCTTCAGGGACCAAGAAATGCCAGTACCAAAGAATTTCACAAGGTATCCATTAGTAGTGCCAAACATTATCTTTTGACGCGTCATAACCTACCCTATTACGACCCTATTCCTTTTCAGGCATCAAAAAATGAACAGACCAAGCCGTAGTTTATTGCCTGTTCTTCTAGGCTTAGTCCCGTGGAACTGGCACCCTAGACTCACCTAGCTTTAAGACGTTTCAAAGTGATCCTTGCAATTCTACTGAATGAATAGCCTTTTGACTATTGAATGATTTGTGAGCTTATTATCTGTGCTTTAGAGGATACTTTAAGCTATAGATCTCGGCTATAACAATGACGGAGGCCTTGGGTGGTCTAAGAGCTTATCACCAGGTTTGGCCAACAGCTCATACAAACTTACTTATATCCATGTTTATCCAGGACAGATTCCCATCCAACGAAGGCTGATATCCAGGAGTTCGTCAACCAGAACTTCGACCCTGAAGGCTCCGAGTTTGAAGAGTGGCTGCCTACCGACTGGAAGGATAATCCTGGTAAGATTTGGAATGAGTCTTGTTTTCGGTGATTCAGTGTCTTGGTCAAATTCAATTCAAATGTTATTTTGTAAAATGATTGTGCTACAGACGGTAGAATTCAGCCAGTGTCTTGCCTGTTCTTCAGGATTGGTTGCTTGGAACTGGCACATAGATAGGCCTGCCTTTCAAAGGGATCCTTTTAATTTAATCGAATCCTTGTGATTTAACCACAGACCAGATATGTTATAGCTAAATATCCTTCCTCGATAAATGGGCTATCCAACACAATAGTACATTGTTACCTGAGTGTTGAAAGTCACGTTTTTTGAGTCCCGAGACGGGTTTGGCGCCAGAGCGTTAGCGAGGGCGCCAATGGAGCTTGAGGGACTCAAAAGACTTTCACCCGAGGTAAACAATGTGTATTATTCAGCCATTATTTTCATTTTCATAATTTAAATCTTTGTTATTTTAAATAAATAGTTAAAGCTATACACTAATCAAGTAATTTAGAAGATATATTATTTATTTAATACTATCTTTATGTTATTTAAATTTAAATATTACATTGCGCTCTAATTAGACTTTTTAAACTTCTTACCGTTGTAATGGGTTTCCAACCTACTTGCTGAATAAAAAGTTGGAATTTGGTTGAACAACCTCCTTGCAGTTAGAAAGACTTTAGAAAGTTGGAACATAGTTGAATAAAATACTAACTTGTTTTTTTTTATAATTTGACAGCTGTCAGTAGAAAGCGATTCTCCCTAGGGCTAGTAGGGAAGTTTTACTTTCAATTAGGCCCCTCAGGCAACTTCAGACCTACTTTCAGAGTATGAGTAATGAAAAATATTTTTTCAATTCGGACCAGCAGTTACCCAGATTAACGCATTCAACCAAACAAACAATCAAACTCTTCAGCTTTATAATATTAGAATAGATTTTTGGGGATTTAACTGAGTAAATACCTTTTGACTGGAACCGACTTCAACTCCCCAACCTTCAGTCTTCAGTGGATAAGCATGGGGAAGTATATTTTTTTTGTCGAACCTAATTTTAATTTTCGTGTATTATTTATTTTCATAGATTTTTTTTTCATAGTTAGAATTCTAGTTTCCAATGTCTTTAAATTTACAAATTTTGTTCCAGCATTCCTCCAAAGAATCAAAGACCCGTATCTCCACAAATGGGCTTCCGACCTGAACCGCCTCTGGCTTCAGCTCGGCCGGAAGATGAAGGCAGAAGTCAAGCATAACCAGGAGTTGTACTCCATCATATACGTCGACAACCCTGTTATTGTGCCTGGTGAGTATATAAGCTGGCCTAGTATATTTATATTGAATGTCTGTCTGTCTGTCTGTCCGTCCGTGTCACAGCCATTTTACTCCGAAACCGTAAGAGCTAGACTGATGAAACTTGGCGAGTAGATGTATTCTGTAAACCGCATTAAGATTTTTACACAAAAATAGAAAAAAAACTATAAATTTTGGGAATCCCCATACTTGAAACTGAAACTCAAATTTTTTTTTTTCATCAAAACCATACGTGTGGGGTATTTATGAATAGGGTCTTCAAAAATGATGTTGAAGTTTCTAATATCGTTTTTTTCTAAACTGAATAGTTTGCGCGAGAGACACTTCCAAAGTGGAAAAAAGTTGGTCCCCCCCCTCTAACTTCTAAAATAAGAGAATGATAAAACTAAAAAAATATATGTTGTACATTACTATGCAAACTTTCAACGATATTTGGTTTGAACGAGATCTAGTCAGTATTTTTTTTTTTATACGTCATAAATCGTAAACCACAATTTACCTTTCGACGAACTACAAGAACCTTTAGATTATGTTACTAGATGCAACGGAACCCTTCATGGGCGAGTCCGACTCGTACTTGGCTGCTTTTTTTTTTAATGTAGCAGCTGTACTTATAAACGCAATTTAAATTTAATCATTGCTTAAAGTTATTCACTGTTTGAGATAAAATCCTGTCACTGTTTGTCATTACCTAGTGGATATTTTTCTCATATTTTTGAGGATCTTTTGACATATTTTTGAGGCAATTTTTTTAAATAGCTAAGTATCTATTTTATATTTCAGGTGGTCGTTTCCGGGAGTTCTACTACTGGGATTCCTACTGGATCATCAAGGGTCTTCTACTTTCTGAGATGAGGTCCACCGCCAGAGGAATGGTCACCAACTTCCTGGACGTCGTAGAGAGGATAGGCTTCATCCCGAATGGCGGCAGGATATACTATGCTATGAGGTAAATTAATATGAGGATATTTCATACGCAGTATGAATGATTCTTAATTGATTCAGTAGGCCTACCACAAGTTCTGTCTGGCTCTGTCTCAGGCTCTGGTTTTGAGTCTGTGTGAGTGCTCACCAGTGTATTATACTGTGTGTGTGAAGTTTCGACGTATGATTTATTGAGACAGCACACACACAGACTTGAAACCAGAGACAGAGCCAGGCAGAGCTTGTAGTAAGCCTACAGGCTGCGGAATTCCATTGTTAAACATAAATTAACTAGAACAAAATATATAGTACCAATCCGATGTAAGTTAACTTAATGTAGACTAGTTGGTAACCGAGCTTCACTCGGAATTTTATTCGTTAATTTGTATTTTTAAGAAATCTTAAGAAGCATATTATTATCTTTACTGGTTTATTCTTACTGAACAACGCCATCTACTGGACATGCTTGCAGTTAGTTGCTCACAATAGTCAATAGATGGCAGGAGCAGTCACATATTCAGTTTATGTTTTTAGTTTTTTTTTACCGAACAGACTCATTTTCTGAAAATGAATCCTAGCTAGATCGTTTTATCGTACCCGAAAACCCCTGTATACTTAATTTCATGAAAATTGTTGGCTCAGTTTCCGAGATCCTAAATATATATATATATACATATATATATATACAAGATTTTCTCGTTTAAAGGTATAAGATAAATGCGTTTGTAACTCTGTCTGTCTGTGTGGCTTTCACGCCAAAACTACTGAACCGATTGAAATGAAATTTGGTACACAGATAGTTGAGGGCCTGAGGAAGGACATAGGCTACTTTTTATCGCGAAAAAAGTTTAAGGTTGTAAGGGGTTGAAAATAGGGGTTGAAAGTTGTATGGAAGTATCGTCATTTTTAGAGCTAGAAACATAAAACTTATTTTTTAGTCTGTTGATTTGATATAAAAAATATGACATTCAAAGTTTGTGCTGGGGGGGTAGAGGGAGGGGAGTACAGGGGGGAGTGTGGAGGGGAGGTGCGGGGGGAGTGTGGAGGGGAGAACAGGGGGAGTGTGGAGGGGAGGTGCGGGGGGAGTGTTGAGGGGAGTACAGGGGGAGTGTGGAGGGGAGGTGCGGGGGGAGTGTGGTGGGGAGTACAGGATGGAGTGTGGAGGGGAGTACAGGGGGGAGTGTGGAGGGGAGTACAGGGGGGAGTGTGGAGGGGAGTGCAGGGGGGAGTGTGGAGGGGAGTACAGGGGGGAGTGTGGAGGGGAGGTGCGGGGGGAGTGTGGAGTGGAGTACAGGGGGAGTGTGGAGGGGAGTACACGGGGAGTGTGGAGGGGAGGTGTGAGGGGGGGATGCGGGGGAAGTACATGGGGAGTATGAAGGGGAGGTGCGGGGGGTGATGCGGGGGGGGGGGTGTGGAGGGGAGTGTGGAGAGGAGTGCGGGAGGAGTTTAGTGGGGAGTCGTAAGAGGGCAGACGACTGTGTCACGTGCACGCGAATATGACGTTGTTATTTAATTACTGTTTTCTTCCGCTGCAAATTAAAAATGCTACCCATAGACACTATACCACGCGGACGAAGTCGCGGGCACAGCTAGTATATATATATATACAAGATTTTCTCGTTTAAAGGTATAAGATTTGTGTGTGCATCATATGCACCCACAATCCTGCAATGTGAAATAAGGTGTATTAGACACAACAAAAATATAAATTTAACATGATTTTGACACGTAGAGAGTAGAGTGTTTCGTAATTTTTATTGTTGTGGTATTTTTGCTGTGTTTAATATGTGATTTGCGGGTGCGTAGGGTGCACACACTACATCGGATTAGATTAGCGGATTAGTACTATACATTTGTTCTAGTTAATTTACGAATGATTCTTCTTGGTTCTTACCGTTTTTTTATAATGATCCTTAACAATTGATAATATTTACTTTCAGGTCGCAACCCCCACTATTAATCCCCATGGTACAACTGATAATGGAAGACTTCGACGATCTCGGTTTCTTAAAACAACACATACACACGCTTGACAGAGAGTTTGACTTCTGGATGACCAACCATACCGTGGAAATTAACTACAATGGGCATATGTAAGATTTTTACTAAATTCGTAGTAGTAGGAAGTAGTAATTAGTAGTAGTAATTAGTAATAGTAGTAGTAATTTGTAGTGGTAGTAATTTGTAGTAGTAGTAATTTGTAGTTGTAGTTATTAGTAATAGTAGTAATTAGTAGTAGTATTAAGTAGTAGTAGACTCGTCAAAATATAAGATTAGACAATTTTTTTGCAACTTGTTGATGGAACAACCTTCACCCACCTGATGCTAATTGGTGTCCCATAAAAAAGCATTGCCACGTCGCCCTACGATGCACTGTCTTAATCATAAATTTTATTCATTAATTTATTTATTCGTAGCCAAAAAACCATGTTACAATACGGTACCTATAACTACACTAGACTCTTGAGTCCATCAACTTAATGAGGCGTACAGATGTTCAGCCTCACGTGCCAGTAATTACACCGGCACCCACACCTTTCAAACCGAAACACAGCGATGCTGCTTCACGGCAGAAATAGGCATGGTGGTAGTTTCCCCGGACAAGCCTTCACAAAGAGCTCTACTACTACTATAGTTTAATTGTTTTTTTTGTTAAATAATATCTCCTTTCAGGCACAAGCTAGCAAGATACAACGATATGTCGCAAGGACCGAGACCAGAAAGTTACAAAGAAGACATTGATGTTGCAAAGTTAGTATTTTTTTTTCTATTTATTGTAAGAAGCCGTGAGAAATAAAATACCAAAGTATAGATAGTGCAATCCACGAAGGCGCGCCCCACTATTCCTCCTAACCGTTTATAGTATATGTGTGCAAGCGTCAATGTTTGAGTGTTATCGGTACACACTAATTACCTATGAGTGCACACGCACACTACAATGAATAGACTACGGTTCGCGACTGCCGCTCGGAGCAAACTCCCCGCACCCGCGTCTTCGTGAATTGCACTATCTATACCTATATGCAAAACATAACGATAAGTCATGAGTCAATAAGTCATGAGGCATTTTTTATGTTTTTTACTTCATTGTTTTTTATTGTTAAATCGTGTGGCCTTAAATTCATATTTACTTTTAATTTGTTATCCTGTTTTGTTTTATTTGTGGCGTAAAATAAATGCCTCCGGGGCAACTGGACAGATTCGCAGCTGGAAAAAATAGCAACTACAGAGAATAGTTGTGAAAAAAAATGCAAATAATACATTTACAAACAAACATTAATTCAAGATAATATTTTCATGACCCTAGGCCATCTAAACACGTCATAACAATACTTTATTTTTATTCTATTTCAGATATTTTGACAAGCACGAAGAAAGAGAAGAGTTATACGCAGAGTTGAAAGCGGCGGCTGAGTCTGGTTGGGATTTCTCGTCCAGATGGTTTATACTCAATGGAACTAACAAAGGTAAATATTACAAACGTTGTCAACAGTACCCGAAGTCGGAGTTTTGTTACCACATTTCGTCTAGCAAATGTTGTTTTTGTGTGAGCACGTGTCTCTCTCTTTTGTATGGAAAATTGATGAGACAAAAACTCGTTTCGATCGTTTCTACGTAGGTAACGTATTTTTGGTGTCTCATATTTTCTCCATACAATAGAGAATAGGCAAAACGAAAACAATAAAATGTGGAAGCAAAACTCAGACTTCGGGTAATATAAAATTACCTCACAGTGTGGCCTCACAGCTGAGTTGGTGGTAACTCTGTCTTCATCGCTTTAGGCTGTGGGTTTGATCTCCAGCGAGAACAAACATTTGTATGATGAACACTGATGTATATTCTCTGTCTGGGTGTTATATTGTATTCTAAGTATGTATTTATAAAAAAAGTCTTCTTAAAAAAAGATCTATGGATTTTTCTGTTACAAAAAAAAAATTATGTTAAAATGTATGTAAGTACACAATGCTTTCAAACAGAGAAGGAAAACATCGTTAGGAAACCCGCGGCTTAGTCAGCTCCGCACGTATTGACCATGTCTTTCCAGTGGATTAGGCCGACTAAGCTGTCAGGATGGTATAAGTGCTGGGCGAGCCTATTCCATCTAAAATCCTGTCCCGGACACTATAGCGTCCCGCAAGTAGCACTTGAGTAATCACTAGATGCCTCTGACGCTATATAAATCATCTAAAATAAATGCAAAGGCCTTACTGGTCTGTGTGAAATTTTAAATATTGATTTATTCAGCAATTTTTTTTAATAATTCAGAGTTTTACCGATACTTCGAACAGCGCCATCAGAGTATCTTGAACGTAACCGGCTATGCTCAAGTTGGTGGTAAGGTACCACGCTAGCAGACCATTCTAGACCATTCTGTAGTTAGTTTGAATGTGGTTTTGCGTATTTAGAAATGAAAAAGACTAGAATTGGCGAGAAACTGGTAGTTTACTGACACACCACGTGAGTAAGCTGCGCAGAACGCATTTCTTATGAATTTTTCTTCTGCGCAGATCACGTGGTCCGCTGTCAGCAATACCCTTATTCTAAGTTTTACTCGATTAGTTTGAACGATTCGTTTCGCTACCAGTGTAAGTGCGATAACTCATTAACTAAAAAAAACTACGTACCATTAAAACCTAGTGAGGCGGAAACGCCAGAGATTTAACTATAAAAATATCATATCCCGTTCCAAAATATTATCCCAAATGTAAATATAAATCCAGAAAGCATTTCATACATTTACTTTCAAAAATAATGTGGTATATTTATATGCGAAAACATTTAATTGGTAATTAGATATTTATGTTGTTATTGCCTAGATTGTAGTACAGTTTGGTTTCCGAATAAAATATTTTTTTTTTTTAAATGCGCGTAGTTTGGAAGCAATCCATACTTTTGGTGGTAATAAGTGTCACTTTCTTTTGAATAGAGAAATTATGAGACAAAAACAATACGTGACGAAGATCGATGGAAACGAGTTGTTGTCTCATCATTTCTCCTTACAAAAGAGAGAGACACATAGGTTAAACGAGTCGTTCAAACTGATAGGAAGAAAGTTTTTTGAAGGCTAGAATACTAAATAATATATGATTGTACTTCCTTTTGTGTTTATTTCCTAAACATTATGTATATTCCTTAGTTTTACAGACATTACATACATACCTACATATATCTACATTCTTATAGTTATAGTTTCTTATACTTACATACATCAACATAATAATACTTGTTTATATCTCGGTAGAACTATATTTGCACCAAATGCATGGATTTGCCATTGACTACGCTCTAAGACATTTTGAATATCTAAATTCTTAACGACGTTCAATCTCATGATTTATTGTTAAATCGATTAAAAAACGAGTTCATTTTATACACTTTTGAGACTAAGAGCGATGGATTAAAAAAATAGAAGAACAAAGAGACCCTATAAAGAAACTTTTTTTAATATATGTGCCATGCATGGGAATTTAGGCTCTATTTCTTGCTCACAAGTGTCATTATTCCAGGAAACCTCACAAATCTGAAGACCCGTTCTATCGTGCCAGTAGACCTGAACGCCATCATGGCTTGGAACGCGGAACTAATGAAGGAGTTCCATACAAGATTGGACAATAAGGAAAAAGCGGAGTACTACAGAGGAGTTCATGGTGATTTCATGAACGCTATCGACCAGGTAACTTAATCCTTCCACCACACTAGTTCAAACTAGTGATACTATAAGAAAACCGAAAAAAGCGAAAGTGGAAGAAAGTTGGGTGATTGCGTATCTTTTTAAACGGCTTTAAATAAAAAAAGAGGTTCTCAATTCGGTTGTATTTTTTTTGATATTGCATAACTTCGTCCTTTATAAACCGATTTAAAAAAAAATATTTGTAAAGAAAGGTACACTATTATACTACACGCTAGATTTTTCTGTGTCGTGGAGTTTAGACGCCTGTATTTAAAGCTTGAAATGTTTTCATTATGTCGCTGTCTCTACGTGCTATTTAAATAAGTTTAATAAGAAATATACAATATATTTTAATTTTTAAGGTATTTATGTTATGCTAAAGGCCCTGTATTATTAAGATCTTTTTACTATGTTGCCTGAAATAAATAAAAAATAAGAAATTATTCATCAATATTTTATTTTCCAGGTCCTATGGCATGAAGACGTTGGTATCTGGTTAGACTACAGTCTGGAATCCCATAGACGACGGGATTACTTCTATCCGTCTAATCTAGCGCCGTTATGGACCGGCAGCTATGATAAAGCTAGGAAGGAGTACTATGTTAGCAGGATTATTAATTATTTGGACAAAGTTAAGGTGAGCTGAACCTTAATTTAGCAAGATTGGTATGTTGTACAAAATATTACATACATACATAAAATCACGCCTCATTCCCATGGGGGTAGGCAGAGATCAAGGATTTCCACTTGCTACGATCCTAACACTTCTTTCGCTTCATTCGCTCGCATAACATTCTTCTTACATGCTCGTACAAAATATTATTTTACAAAAGTTTTAAAAACCCATGACCCAAGGTTATGAATTTTCTTAGTACATAATAAGGAGGAGCGCTGGTGGCCTAGTGGTAGCGACCCCACCTTCCGAGCCTAAGGTCGTGGTTTCAAACCCAGTCGTGTACCAATGAGTATTTCTGCCCAAAAATTGATAGCTACGACTTCACACACAGACATGCAAACAAGCACACACACGAATGTCTGAAACTTATGTCGCCCTATTTTCTGTTGAGAATATTTTATTTTGATTAGAAACAGTTTATTGTGGGATTTCCCTATTATGTTTGTAGAGGTACAGATACCTATACATATGCCGAAGGGCACAGATGAACCTAGAGGTGGTGCGTGCGGTTGTAATGCAATTCAGCGGTCGCTATGGACTGCCCTACGCTGCCTACCTACTACTGATTCCTACCACTTTTCCTAGCTGAGGGTTCCTATTGGGATTCTAATTAAAAGGCCAAGTTGCTAACTGAACATCATTTATTTACAAAATGATCCTAATAATATTCACAGTATTTTCACTCAGAATAACACACACTCACGAAGCATGAATTTAATTTGATCCAATAAGAATCTTGTTTGAGACGTCTCGCTCTAGTTAGAGCGGGACGGCGCGTACGGCGCAACTATAAATATTCCGCGGCGGGTGCCGCTCGTCAGGGATTGCCGTTTTCGTTCGCGTACGGACCACCAGTTTAAGCCGCTCGCTGCGAGTCTCCGAAATTTTGTGACAAAATTATCGTCGACCGCGCCCGTAGCTCCGCGCTACGGAGGGGAACGTTTCGCGCTAGTGAACACCGGGGTTGAGTATCGACATGTGCATAGTGTGTGTGTGTAGTGCAGTGCCGATACCGACCTCATAGGTCACGCGTTGTGAAAGTGTAAGTGAAGTGAGAGACTATGGACCCGAGGCCGGGCCCATCCCGGGCCCCCCCGCGGTCCCCCTCACCCCCGCCCCCGCAAATGCAAGTTGAACTCCCCGTCACTCCGGACGGGCCAAGCAGAGTACCGGACCATTTCTTTGAAGGGTTGTCTCCGAGAGGGCTATACGAGCGTGATTTGCTCACACTCGCCCGGCTTATGCAAGCCGGGGCCTTCTCGGAGGGAATGCTAAGATGGATGGCCATGTACCTGCGCCTCGCAGAAGCCGAGATGGAGGGCACGGAATTGTCTCTCGAAGATAAAACGGCCCTGGAATTCGCTCAGAACGCCATCATCACCCTGCCCCCCCCAACCCACCTCTGCCTGCGTCGGAGACCCGCCCCCCCCCCGGCGTCGCCGAAGGGAGCCGAGGAAACGCACAGAAAGAGGCGCCGCACCCGCTCGCTATCCAACAGCCCCGGAAAGGGGAAGTACTTGAGGACCGCCAGCCCGCCGCCTATGACAAGTAAGCCACCTAAGCCCTCACTAGCGCTCTTACCCAAACAGCAGAGACCGGCCGCGGTCGTAGATGCTGTGTGTGTTGATGATGCCAAAGAGGCAACAGAGAAACCGACGTTCGCCAAAGCCGCACGTCCCGCTAAAAAGGGAGGAGACGCGCAAACTGCCGCCCCCCCCACCCGCCCTCCGCCCCCGCAGAGGCCCCAGGCGCCCCCGCAAAGGCCACAGGCGCCCCCGCAGAGGCCCCAGGCGCCCCCGCAGAGACCCCAGGAGCCATCCAGACCCGCGGCACCGCCGGCCAGCGCCCCCGCGCAGGGAAGGGCCCCCCCTCCCCCGCCACAGCAGCCCCCCCCGCAGTCTCAAAAGAGAGAGGGACCAAAATACCCGCCACTGGTCGTAGAGAGGCTGGAGAACTGGTCTACCCATTTCAGAGTGTTGGGAGGCAGACTCGGAAGGCCGCCAAACGGACGCCCTTACGGCCAGGGCATCCGCTTCAACCCAGAGGATGAAAAGGAGTACCGGCTTATTCAGTCGTACTTGACGGAGCTGGAAAAGTCCGAACAGATAAGCTGGTTCTCCTACTCACTGCCCGCCGAAAGAAGCCTCAAGGTCGCTATCCGCGGCCTCCCATCAGGTACCGACGTGTCAGAAATCCAAGCCGCTCTGGAGGAGAAGGGGTTCTCCCCAGAGTACATTAAAAACATCCAAGGGCGACAAGGCCGGCCGGGCAGCGTCTTCTACGCCCTGATGAAAAAGACGCCAAACCTGATACCGGCGATATATGACGTCACTGAGCTCCTCATGATGCCAGGCGTCATCATAGAGGCATGGCGAGGCAAAAAGGGGCCCGCCCAGTGCCACAGATGCCAGAAATTCAGGCACAGCTCCCACAATTGCCACAGAGAGCAGGCGTGCGTGCGGTGTGGTGAACCCCACAGGGCCGGGGAATGCCAACGGCCTATAGACCAGCCTGCAACCTGCGCCAACTGCGGAGGAGCACACCCGGCGAACTTCCAGTCCTGCCCAGTGTTCCGACGGGAAACCCGGAACAAGAGGGGAGGGACCCTCGCAGAAACCATAGAAGTCAGAGGCAGAAGGGGCACCGCTCCAGTAGCCCCAACCACGGTTGAGGAAGCGGCGGGATCCTCCCTGATGGCCCCAGCAAACCCCCCACAGAGAGAGCCAGCACAGAAGAAAACTAAAACCAGGAGAGCAAAGAAACCGGCACAAGGGACTGGGGGGACCCAGAACCAACCAAAGCCCCCACAGCAAGAGTCTCTCGGACAGACCATCGGCGTCCTTAAAGAAATACTTGAAGCAGTCCAGTCCGGCACAGACGCCGAGACCGCCACCCTCATGGGTCTTATGAGGCTCCTCAATAAAAACGGGGGATCTTAGGGTGGTATACTGGAACGCCGAAACGCTCACGGGGAAGAAACGACTGCTGACCATCTTCCTCCGTGAGCAAAAAGTCGACATAATGCTGGTCAGTGAGACGCACCTTAAGCAAGGGGTAATTTTCAAAATCCCGAATTACATCACGTACAGGAAGGACGAGGTAGGCATAGATGGAAGGGCGGTCCGTGGGCTCGCGGTCCTGGTCCACCGAAAGGTCATCCACCAGCTCATCCCACCACCAGACTTCAAATCCATACAAGCCCTCGGTGTGCTTATAAACGTAGCCGGCGAGAACCTGAGGCTATTCTCCACCTACAAGGGACCCAGTGTGAAACTTATAAACACTGAACTGAGATCCCTTGTAAACTCAGACACCCCAACTGTGGTCGCAGGTGACCTAAACTGCAAGCACACCCTGTGGAACTCCAGCAGAATATGCACGAACGGTAGAATCCTACACCAAGACTCGGAAGACCATGACTACTTTGTGATAGGGCCTGACACGTGGACGCATTACGAACCCAATGGGCGCGGTGACGTCATAGACATCGCCATATACAAGGGTCTCACGACAGCCCCCGAACTCGCGGTCCTGTCGGACCTCCCGTCGGACCACAGACCGGTGCTGCTTACACTCCAACAAATGCCCAGCAGAACCAGCATCCCTCCTCGGAAGCAGAAAATCTGCTGGGAATCCTTCGAAAGGGAAGCGCTAGAGAGGACCACCACCACGCCAGTGGAAACCATAGAAGAAGTTGAGCGGGCCACCAAGGAGCTAACCACCATCATCCAAGATTCCCTCACAGCAGCGACGCACACCTCCTCGCCGGCCAAGCGGTTTGACCCGCTCCCGGCCAGGATAAGGAAACTCATATGCGAAAAGAGGGAAAAGAGGAAGCTATGGCAGGAGACCAGGTGCCCGCGTCTCCGGGCAGAGGTAAATGCGCTGGTGGAGCGCACCAAACTAGCACTGGACGAACACGCAGCCACCGGATGGGACGACCACATAGCCTCGATAACCGATGACATCCCATCGGTGCATCGGCTATGCCACCAATTAGCAGGCACGACCAAGCCGGTCCAACCGCTGCTTGGACAGGACGGCCTGCTGAAGTTTGAGGCCCCAGACAGAGCGGAGATTCTGGCTGACAGCCTGGAGTCCCAGTTCACGCCGAATCCCACCCGCGAAATCCAGCATGTGGAGGAGACTGAGAGGTTCGTGAGGGACTACCTCGCATCCCCACCACAACCAACCGAAGACGAGACCCCGTTCTTCGTGACACCGAGTAATGTGTTAAGGATCGTAAGGAAGCTGCCGAGGAAAAAGGCTCCTGGACTCGACGGCATTCCTAACGAGGCCCTCAAACACCTGCCGCCGAAGACCGTAGTTGCCCTCACACGGCTGTATAATGGCATCCTCAGAGCTGGACACTTCCCGTCGAGCTGGAAGACGGGCAAGGTGGTGATGCTCCCGAAACCAGGAAAAGACGCCCGAAACCCTGCGAGCTACCGACCCATCACGCTGCTGAGCACCTTATCGAAAGTTTTCGAAAGGCTGCTCCTGCACCAGCTGACGCCACATCTCAAGCCCAGGGAGGAGCAGTTCGGTTTCAGGTCCGAGCACTCCACCACGCTCCAGATCGCCAGGATAACGAACGAAATGGCCACCAGTCACAACAAGAAGGAATACGTCGTCGCTATTCTGCTGGACATGGAGAAGGCGTTTGACAGGGTCTGGCACGAGGGACTCCTGTTCAAACTCTGCCAGTCCACCGCCCCCAGCAGGATAGTGCGCGTTGTCGCTAGCTTCCTCGAAGACAGGACAATCACGGTGGCCATTGAGGACGTGCTGTCCAACGTGAGGCCCGTGAAAGCGGGAGTACCACAGGGCAGCTGCCTCTCGCCAGTACTCTACGCCTGGTACACCGACGACATTCCGGTCGTCGGGCAGGCAAAGCTCGCCCTCTACGCAGACGACGCTGCGTACTACGCGTCGTCCTACCGGCCCGAATACGCGGTTAGGAGACTTCAGCCGACGCTAGACGCCCTGCCCAAATGGCTCCAGCAGTGGAGGCTCTCGGTGAACGTGGCGAAGACGCAGGCCATCATCACCGGGAGCACAAAGCTACCGACCCCGCTCAAACTCCTAGACCAAGAGGTAGAATGGATGCCCGCCGTCAAGTACCTCGGCGTCACCATTGACCGACGCCTCAACTTCTTCCAGCATACCAAGAACATCATAGGGCAGGTGAGGGGAGCTCGCGCCAAACTCCTCCCTGTCCTCCAATCTCGACTCCCACTTCGGACGAAGATTCTCGTAGCCAAGACATACCTCAGAACCCGTCTCACGTACGCGGCACCGGCATGGTACCCCTTCCTGAGCAAGGTAAACCGGGACCGCCTCCAAGCCCAGGAGAACATCACGCTCAGGAAGATTGTGGGAGCGCCGCGCTACGTGAGAAACGCCACCATCGAAAAGGACCTTGGGTACGAGAAGCTGGATGCCTTCGTCCGAAGGCTGACCACGAGGATGTTTGAGGCAGCAGACGCGTCGGTCCATGACCACCTCAGGGGCATTGCCCCGCTGCACGCCAGGCCCCCAGACGAGCCTGGAAAGAGGAGGATAAAAGCCTACTCAAGAGATCTGGTGGCACAAGAAGCCGCACACACGGGGACACCAACACCGGTGGCCACTGCCTCGACCGCTGATCGGTTCGCTGGGCCTCCCCTGAGCAATCAGGGGTCTCACCCGGCAGGGCCTGATCGCGTCGGCAACTAAAGTGGCACCGGGATAGGTGTCCCCTACTTACAGAGGCCAACCAGAAATAGACTCACTCGTCGTCACGAGTGAAGAATAGCCAGGGAAAGAGGGCAAAGCCCTGACACCCTAACCCCATTTCCCCCCAAGGAAATGAGAAGAAAATCACGACGCTCGTCAGTGAAGCTGCGCGCGCGCACGACGCAGACGTCGGCGGCGGCGCGTACTGTATGTTCCCACAGTACCCCCCATCAAGCGAAGCGTACGGATCTTTTGACGGTCCGGCCGTATCTGGTCACGTACGGAGGTGCTGCAGGCCGTGTCGTTGTAGCCGGAGCTTCGCTGACTGGTGTCGAACTTGCTTCTTCGTTACAGATGTATGCTGGTTTGAGTCTGTCCAACGATACCACTGTAACTCGCCTTGGTAACTGGATCTTGAAGTACTTGCTGTGCTTCTGTAGTACGGGAAATGGTCCGTCGTATGGTGGTGTGAGTGGCGCTCGTACTGTGTCGTTCCTGATGAACACATGCGTACATGTCGCCAAATCTTTGTGCACGAACGGTCTTGCAGTCGTTGTCGCAGGGCGTTGTACTGGCGCTAGTGTCGCCATGGCTTCGGTGAGGCGTCGTACGAACTCTGCATCTTCAATCTTCGAGCTTGATGGGGCAATGAAGTCTGAAGGAATGCGTAGAGTCGATCCATATGTAAGTAGCGCTGGACTGAAGTTGTTGTCTTCACGTAGCGCTGTCCGTAGTCCGAGTAAAACAGTAGGTAGCTCTTCACTCCATTGCGTAGTTACTCCTCTTGCCATAAGTGCTGCCTTTAGCGTGCGGTGGAGTCGCTCTATCTGGCCATTTGACTGCGGATGGAATGGTGTGGTCCGTATTCTAGTGATGCCAAATTTCTTCATCAGTGCGTTGAATAGTGACGACTCGAACTGTCTTCCTTGGTCCGTAGATATCCGGAGAGGGCAACCAAATCTTGCAATCCAATGCTCGTAGAGTGCTCGGGCGACGACTTCCGCTGTTATCTCGCGTACTGGTACAGCTTCCGGCCACTTAGTGAAACGGTCGATCATCGTTACGCAGTATCTGTAGTCTTGGGATAGCCGGAGTGGTCCCACGATGTCGATGTGAACGTGCTCAAAGCGTTCAGAGGCGGGAAACGTTCCCAGTGGTGTGACACTGTGTCGATTGATCTTCGCTCGCTGACAGCCAAGGCAGTTCCGGGTCCACGAAGTCACGTCCTTGTTCATTGAAGGCCAAAAGAATTTTGATGTGACTTGCTTCCTTGTAGTCCGTATGCCTGGATGACACAGCTCGTGTTGCGCTTTGAAAGCTGCTTGACGATGTGCCGTAGGTAGGTATGGTCGTAGTGTTGATGTTGACTGCTCGCACGTGATTGGCTGGTCTATTCCGGGGAGAGTGACGTCAACGAACTTCAAATTCGGTTGTAGCTTGAGTTGCTTCTGTGATCTCTAGATAGAGCGTCGTAGTCCAGTGGGGACAACGCCGACCTCGGCCACGGTTGGCGTGTTTTCTATATCCGACTTTGAATTTCTCTTGGCGCACGGTGATTCGCATCGTTTCGCTCTATCACCATAGCGTAAGTGGAATTTACACAGTCCTGTTTCTTCCTTTATTTCCTTGGCAGAGCTTGAGCGGGAACGTGAACGTGAATGCAAGGGACGTTGATACTGCGATCTCTTCCGGTTGCGTAATTCGACAATTTGCAACGTGAGCTTCTCCAGTTGCTTAGACAACACGTCTAATTGAATAGCCGTGACTTGACTGGGACCGTCGCCGATGCTCGCCTCAGACGTTCCCGCGATCTTCGCGTCTTCCATTGCGCGTCTTCGGTTCTTCGGTTCTTCTGTGTTCCGGTCTTCGGTTTTTCTGTTCTTGAATAATTCTTCGGTTCTTCAAACGTCGAGGGTCACCAACATGTAGAGGTACAGATACCTATACATATGCCGAAGGGCACAGATGAACCTAGAGGTGGTGCGTGCGGTTGTAATGCAATTCAGCGGTCGCTATGGACTGCCCTACGCTGCCTACCTACTACTGATTCCTACCACTTTTCCTAGCTGAGGGTTCCTATTGGGATTCTAATTAAAAGGCCAAGTTGCTAACTGAACATCATTTATTTACAAAATGATCCTAATAATATTCACAGTATTTTCACTCAGAATAACACACACTCACGAAGCATGAATTTAATTTGATCCAATAAGAATCTTGTTTGAGACGTCTCGCTCTAGTTAGAGCGGGACGGCGCGTACGGCGCAACTATAAATATTCCGCGGCGGGTGCCGCTCGTCAGTTTTTCAGGGATTGCCGTTTTCGTTCGCGTACGGACCACCAGTTTAAGCCGCTCGCTGCGAGTCTCCGAAATTTTGTAACAAAATTATCGTCGACCGCGCCCGTAGCTCCGCGCTACGGAGGGGAACGTTTCGCGCCAGTGAACACCGGGGTTGAGTGTCGACATGTGCATGGTGTGTGTGTGTAGTGCAGTGCCGATACCGACCTCATAGGTCACGCGTTGTGAAAGTGTTAGTGAAGTGAGAGACTATGGACCCGAGGCCGGGCCCATCCCGGGCCCCCCCGCGGTCCCCCTCACCCCCGCCCCCGCAAATGCAAGTTGAACTCCCCGTCACTCCGGACGGGCCAAGCAGAGTTCCGGACCATTTCTTTGAAGGGTTGTCTCCGAGAGGGCTATACGAGCGTGATTTGCTCACACTCGCCCGGCTTATGCAAGCCGGGGCCTTCTCGGAGGGAATGCTAAGATGGATGGCCATGTACCTGCGCCTCGCAGAAGCCGAGATGGAGGGCACGGAATTGTCCCTCGAGGACAAAACGGCCCTGGAATTCGCTCAGAACGCCATCATCACCCTGCCCCCCCCAACCCACCTCTGCCTGCGTCGGAGACCCGCCCCCCCCCCGGCATCGCCGAAGGGAGCCGAGGAAACGCACAGAAAGAGGCGCCGCACCCGCTCGCTATCCAACAGCCCCGGAAAGGGGAAGTACCTGAGGACCGCCAGCCCGCCGCCTATGACAAGTAAGCCACCTAAGCCTTCACTAGCGCTCTTACCCAAACAGCAGAGACCGGCCGCGGTCGTAGATGCTGTGTGTGTTGATGATGCCAAAGAGGCAAAAGAGAAACCGACGTTCGCTAAAGCCGCACGTCCCGCTAAAAAGGGAGGAGACGCGCAAACCGCCGCCCCCCCCACCCGCCCCCCGCCCCCGCAGAGGCCCCAGGCGCCCTCGCAGAGGCCCCAGGCGCCCCCGCAGAGGCCCCAAGCGCCCCAGCAAAGAACCCAGGAGCCATCCAGACCCGCGGCACCGCCGGCCAGCGCCCCCGCGCAGGGAAGGGCCCCCCCTCCCCCGCCACAGCAGCCCCCCCCGCAGTCCCAAAAGAGAGAGGGACCAAAATACCCGCCACTGGTCGTAGAGAGGCTGGAGAACTGGTCTACCCATTTCAGAGTGCTGGGAGGCAGACTCGGAAGGCCGCCAAACGGGCGCCCTTACGGCCAGGGCATCCGCTTCAACCCAGAGGATGAAAAGGAGTACCGGCTTATTCAGTCGTACTTGACGGAGCTGGAAAAGTCCGAACAGATAAGCTGGTTCTCCTACTCACTGCCCGCCGAAAGAAGCCTCAAGGTCGCTATCCGCGGCCTCCCATCAGGTACCGACGTGTCAGAAATCCAAGCTGCTCTGGAGGAGAAGGGGTTCTCCCCAGAGTACATCAAAAACATCCAGGGGCGACAAGGCCGGCCGGGCAGCGTCTTCTACGCCCTGATGAAAAAGACGCCAAACTTGATACCGGCTATATATGACGTCACTGAGCTCCTCATGATGCCAGGCGTCATCATAGAGGCATGGCGAGGCAAAAAAGGGCCCGCCCAGTGCCACAGATGCCAGAAATTCAGGCACAGCTCCCACAATTGCCACAGAGAGCAGGCGTGCGTGCGATGTGGTGAACCCCACAGGGCCGGGGAATGTCAACGGCCTATAGACCAGCCTGCAACCTGCGCCAACTGCGGAGGAGCACACCCGGCGAACTTTCAGTCCTGCCCAGTGTTCCGACGGGAAACCCGGAACAAGAGGGGAGGGACCCTCGCAGAAACCATAGAAGTCAGAGGCAGAAGGGGCACCGCTCCAGTAGCCCCTGCCACGGTCGAGGAAACGGCGGGATCCTCCCTGATGGCCCCAGCAAACCCCCCACAGAGAGAGCCAGCACAGAAGAAAACTAAAACCAGGAGAGCAAAGAAACCGGCACAAGGGACTGGGGGGACCCAGAACCAACCAAAGCCCCCACAGCAAGAGTCTCTCGGACAGACCATCGGCGTCCTGAAAGAAATACTCGAAGCAGTCCAGTCCGGCACAGACGCCGAGACCGCCACCCTCATGGGTCTTATGAGGCTCCTCAACAAAAACGGGGGGTCTTAGGGTAGTGTACTGGAATGCCGAAACGCTCACGGGGAAGAAACGACTGCTGGCCATCTTCCTCCGTGAGCAAAAAGTCGACATAATGCTGGTCAGCGAGACGCACCTTAAGCAAGGGGTAATTTTCAAAATCCCGAATTACATCACATACAGGAAGGACGAGGTAGGCACAGATGGAAGGGCGGTCCGTGGGCTCGCGGTCCTGGTCCACCGAAAGGTCATCCACCAGCTCATCCCACCACCAGACTTCAAATCCATACAAGCCCTCGGTGTGCTTATAAACGTAGCCGGCGAGAACCTGAGGCTATTCTCCACCTACAAGGGACCCAGTGTGAAACTTATAAACACTGAACTGAGGTCCCTTGTAAACTCAGACACCCCAACTGTGGTCGCAGGTGACCTTAACTGCAAGCACATCCTGTGGAACTCCAGCAGAATATGCACGAACGGTAGAAGCCTACACCAAGACTCGGTGGACCACGACTACTATGTGATAGGGCCTGACACGTGGACACACTACGAACCCAATGGGCGCGGTGACGTCATAGACATCGCGATCTACAAGGGTCTTACAACAGCCCCCGAACTTGCTGTCCTGTCTGACCTCCCGTCGGACCACAGACCGGTGCTACTGACAATTCAAGAGATGCCCAGTAGAACCAGCCTCCCTCCTCGGAAGCAGAAAATCTGCTGGGAGTCCTTCGAAAGGGAAGCGCTAGAGAGGACCACCACCACGCCAGTGGAAACCATAGAAGAAGTTGAGCGGGCCACCAAGGAGCTAACCACCATCATCCAAGATTCCCTCACAGCAGCGACGCACACCTCCTCGCCGGCCAAGCGGTTTGACCCGCTCCCGGCCAGGATAAGGAAACTTATATGCGAAAAGAGGGAAAAGAGGAAGCTATGGCAGGAGACCAGGTGCCCGCGTCTCCGGGCAGAGGTAAATGCGCTGGTGGAGCGCACCAAACTAGCACTGGACGAACATGCAGCCACCGGATGGGACGACCACATAGCCTCGATAACCGATGACATCCCATCGGTGCATCGGCTATGCCACCAGTTAGCAGGCACGACCAAGCCGGTCCAACCGCTGCTTGGACAGGACGGCCTGCTGAAGTTTGAGGCCCTAGACAGAGCGGAGATTCTGGCTGACAGCCTGGAGTCCCAGTTCACGCCGAATCCCACCCGCGAAACCCAGCATGTGGAGGAGACTGAGAGGTCCGTGAGGGACTACCTCGCATCCCCACCACAACCAACCGAAGACGAGACCCCGTTCTTCGTGACACCGAGTAGTGTGTTAAGAATCGTAAGGAAGCTGCCGAGGAAAAAGGCTCCTGGACTCGACGGCATTCCTAACGAGGCCCTCAAACACCTGCCGCCGAAGACCGTAGTTGCCCTCACACGGCTGTATAATGGCATCCTCAGAGCTGGACACTTCCCGTCGAGCTGGAAGACGGGCAAGGTGGTGATGCTCCCGAAACCAGGAAAAGACGCCCGAAACCCTGCGAGCTACCGACCCATCACGCTGCTGAGCACCTTATCGAAAGTTTTCGAAAGGCTGCTCCTGCACCAGCTGACGCCGCATCTCAAGCCCAGGGAGGAGCAGTTCGGTTTCAGGTCCGAGCACTCCACCACGCTCCAGATCGCCAGGATAACGAACGAAATGGCCACCAGTCACAACAAGAAGGAATACGTCGTCGCTATTCTGCTGGACATGGAGAAGGCGTTTGACAGGGTCTGGCACGAGGGACTCCTGTTCAAACTCTGCCAGTCCACCGCCCCCAGCAGGATAGTGCGCGTTGTCGCTAGCTTCCTCGAAGACAGGACAATCACGGTGGCCATTGAGGACGTGCTGTCCAACGTGAGGCCCGTGAAAGCGGGAGTACCACAGGGCAGCTGCCTCTCGCCAGTACTCTACGCCTGGTACACCGACGACATTCCGGTCGTTGGGCAGGCAAAGCTCGCCCTCTACGCAGACGACGCTGCGTATTACGCGTCGTCCTACCGGCCCGAATACGCGGTTAGGAGACTTCAGCCGACGCTAGACGCCCTGCCCAAATGGCTCCAGCAGTGGAGGCTCTCGGTGAACGTGGCGAAGACGCAGGCCATCATCACCGGGAGCACAAAGCTACCGACCCCGCTAAAACTCCTAGACCAAGAGGTAGAATGGATGCCCGCCGTCAAGTACCTCGGCGTCACCATTGACCGGCGCCTCAACTTCTTCCAGCACACCAAGAACATCATAGGGCAGGTGAGGGGAGCTCGCGCCAAACTCCTCCCTGTCCTCCAATCTCGACTCCCACTTCGGACGAAGATTCTCGTAGCCAAGACATACCTCAGAACCCGTCTCACGTACGCGGCACCGGCATGGTACCCCTTCCTGAGCAAGGTAAACCGGGACCGCCTCCAAGCCCAGGAGAACATCACGCTCAGGAAGATTGTGGGAGCGCCGCGCTACGTGAGAAACGCCACCATCGAGAAGGACCTTGGGTACGAGAAGCTGGATGCCTTCGTCCGAAGGCTGACCACGAGGATGTTTGAGGCAGCAGACGCGTCGGTCCATGACCATCTCAGGGGCATTGCCCCGCTGCACGCCAGGCCCCCAGACGAGCCTGGAAAGAGGAGGATAAAAGCCTACTCAAGAGATCTGGTAGCACAAGAAGCCGCACACACGGGGACACCAACACCGGTGGCCACTGCCTCGACCGCTGATCGGTTCGCTGGGCCTCCCCTGAGCAATCAGGGGTCTCACCCGGCAGGGCCTGATCGCGTCGGCAACTAAAGTGGCACCGGGATAGGTGTCCCCACTTACAGAGGCCACACCAGAAAAAGACGCGCTCATAGTGATGAGTGCAGAACAGCCAGGGAAAGAGGGCGTAGCCCTGATACCCTACCCCCATTTCCCCCCAAGGGAGGAAATGAGATGAAGTCCACGACGACGCTCGTCAGTGAAGCTGCGCGCGCGCACGACGCAGACGTCGGCGGCGGCGCGTACTGTATGTTCCCACATGTTTATAATATCTGTTACAAAATAAGAAATTAAACTTTGTTCTAAAAGTAAAAAACTTACTACTTTTAAGACCTTGACATTATCGTTTAAATAAAGTAACAAACTATCTACATTATAATTCCTAGAATTTCTCAATCTATTATAATATATACGTACCAACTACTGTGTATAAGCCTCGGCCTACCTCCATGTTGCTTTACCCTATACACAGGGTCCATGTGATACTGACTTACACCTAAGAACTATGTATGTACCTAAACTAAACCATGTTTATGCAATAAATGTATTGAGTATTGAAAAACACACCCCTTTTAATTTGTTCTCAATCAGGTGGACATCTTCGAAGGGGGTATTCCTACCACGATGGAGCATTCTGGCGAGCAATGGGACTACCCCAATGCCTGGCCACCACTTCAGTACATCGTGGTCACTGGCCTGGCCAACACTGGCCAGCCACAGGCCATGCGATACGCCAGTGAAATGGCCACTAAATGGGTGCGGTCCAACTTCGAAGTGTGGAAGGAGAAGACTGCTATGCTTGAAAAGGTAGAGTTGGCTCAATAACTTAACATCCTACTAATCTAAATCCATTCTTTCTGCTTTAGTACACCATAAAAGTTTTAAAAAGGTTTGTAGGCGAATGATAAATATATCCCAACACACACACATGGCGATCCAATTGGGTAGAGCCAACTTTGGCAAAGAGGTCAGCCGTCGAATCCAACTCGGATGGGCAGCGTTTGGGAAATTGCGCCACATCTTCTCGTCGCAAATATCACAGGCGCTCAAGACTTCTAAAAGTCTTTAATCAGTGACGTGGTCTATGGAGAGAGCTATGCTGGGAGTTTCACTACGTGATAAAATCTGAAATGAGGATATCCGTAGAGGAACCAAAGTCACCGACATATCTCTTAGAATTATTAAGTTGAAGTGGCAATGGGCAGGTCATATAGCTCGAAAAACCGACATCCGTTGGGGAATAAAGGTTCTCGAATGGCGACAACGAACCGGAAGACGAAAACTAGGGTGCCCAGTGCCAGATGGACCGACGACATTGTTAGAATCGTGGGAAGTCGGTGGATGGAAAGAGCTCACAATCGTTCTACCTGGAAATGTGTAGGGGAGGCCTATGTCCAGGTCCAGCAGTGGTCTTCAGGCTGATGATGATGAGACCATCCTGCTCCATCTCTTTCTCTATTCCGGGAGAAAAGCTTGATAATTACATTTATCGTTATTTTCAGTATGACGCGACCATATTTGGCGGGTTTGGCGGCGGCGGAGAGTATGTTGTCCAGACAGGCTTCGGATGGACCAATGGAGTCGTCATGGCACTCCTCAATAGATACGGAGGTAAGATCATTCACTCATTACCTCCATTCTAACTTACGGTGGACATTGGTCTGACTACCCTTGAGTCTAGACAAGAGCCAGTTTCTTTATGTGGAACATAAAACGAGGCCCAAAGGGCAACTCCTAGTGCATCTACAACATTTCGTCCACCAAAGGTAGTTTTCGTGTGAGCACGTATCTCTCTCTTTTATATGAAAAATTGATGAGACAACAGCTCGTTTTTATCGTTTCTACAAAGCGTATTTTTGCTGTTTCATCTTTTCTCCATACAATAGAGAGACATAAATAGGCGAAACAAAAACAACATTTCGTAGAAGAAATGATGTAACTGAAGTGGGACTTGCTCTCCTGAGGAAAGATAAAACGATAAAACTGTCTGAAAATTATATTAGTTTGACAGATGCTCTCGCCAAATAAGTTAGCGTAAACATAAAGCGGTTTTTGTCTAGACTCCCTTGACTTTCAGGGCAAAAATTCAGGTGAAGGTATAACACGAATCAGCCGAATTGATTCACTTAGGTTGGAGTCCGTGAAGAAAGTAATTAATTTGAATCTCCGGGGTGATGCCGTATAGGAACTTCGTTTTGTAAAACTAGTATGGCAACAGATAGTGGTCGAAATAGTATGGCAACAAGATTGTGATCGCTGTTCCTTGTTAGTATCAAACATTTGATTGCAACAGAATTACACAATCGCCCATCTGATGAAATTCGTACATCATTTTTAAATAATATAGTTTTAGTTGCTGTCATAAACTAATATAATGTTTTTTTCATCCATCCACGCCAGTCGCCGGCCTAGGTATGTCATAATTACAATTTACTGTAGTGCCTGTATGTTGTTATATCGATGTTGTATGTAGTTATTGAAAGTAGCTATTTCTTGTAAGACTGTATGTAGTAACTTTCTATTGATTTTATAGTGTTAACTACACTTAGGGAAATCACAAAGATTTCTATAATATCCCAACAGTTAAGAGCCGAGCCGGATAGGGATCCGATGGCGCAGCGGTAAGCGCAGCCCCGTACCAAGAGGCAGGTCGCGGGTTCAAATCCCACTCGGCTTTTAACTTTTAGGACATTATAAATATCTTTCTGTATGTAGTAGTAGTTCGGAAAGACGGGACTAATCACCTATTTAATAGTTTCCATTCTTCTCGTTTAACTCGTTCCTTCAAACCAGCGTGGTAAAAGGATTTAATATTTAACCATAATACATTATTTTCCTTTTTTTTATTTATTTATTAATTTACTGTAGTGCCTGTATGTTGTATATCGATGTTGTATGATGTAATTGAAAGTAGCTATTTCTTGTAATACATAGTTTGGTAAGAAATACACAAGACTAATCACCTATTTACTTTCCATTCTTCTTCTCGTGTAACTCGTTCTTTCGAACCAGTGGGGTGAAAGGATTTAATATTAACCCTTATGTTATATTTTTACTTTCTTTATCTGTTGTAATTTAAAGTAGCTTTTTCTTGTAAAACATAATTATGTATGTAGTTCGGAAAAAAAACATAAGAACTAATCACCTATTTTGTAGTTTTCATTATTCTTCTCGTGTAACTCATTCGCTCGAACCCGGTGTGATGAAAGGATTTAATATTTAGCCTTATGACGTTTTTTTCACAATTTTTTCTGTATGTGTTGTATGTAGTAATTGAAAGTAGCTATTTCTTGTAATACATAGAAAGAAATACCTTAGGACTAATCATCTATTTCATAGTTTTCATTCTTCTTCTCGTGTAACTAGTTCGTTGGAACTGGTGTGGTGAAAGGATTAATATTGACTCTTTTATTTTTAATTCTATTTTTTTTCTGTTATCTGTAAATTCACTCATCATCTTCTCATAATCATCATACATAATTATTTTTTAACTATATTTTTAATTTTCTAAAATTGATTAATACACTTTTATTTTATGATTTCAGGTATTTTTATTTATTATACACTGCATGTTTATGGGGCTTTATCTAAGACTAACTTTGGTTTCGGTATCTTTTATTAATTTATTTTATTTATTTAGTTGTGTTTGGTGATAGATGTGGTAGCAACATTACATTTATTACTATGATAACTTTTATAATATTTATAAAAATAATATTCTATTAAATTGTAACATTATAAAAAGCTTGCTCAGTTTTTAACCATGTATGCTGTTATTTTTTTTTCAATTTATCAAAAATAAGTAATTCGGTAAAGATTGAAAAGTCGAGCGAAGCGAGATAAATAGATAGATGTATTGAAAACTCTTTAATGATTACTATGACACGCTAGGTAAGTAGGATAAAAAATTGAGCTTAACAATAAACATTCATAGTAATACAATAGGCGGCCTTATCGCTAACAGCGAACTCTACCAGGCAACCTTATATTAATATACAAGGTTCACTCAGACAGAGAACAAACATCTGTATCCACCACACAATTATTTATTCTCGGTGGGGATCGAACCCACGACCTACGGCGCAGAAGGCAGAGCTACTATCAACTGAGCTGAGAGGCCAGTCATCTATCTATCTATCCATCTCTCTATCTATCCATCTCTATATCTAGCTATCTACTGTTAACCGTTTCTGGGAAAAGAACATCCCTAATCGAATCAAACAACGGCACATCTCTAGTGAAGGGGAAGAGGACGGGAGATGGCGTCGTTATCCTTAGTTGTATTGTTTTGCCGTGTAATAAGTAAAATAGAGTTCTAGGTATACTCAATGAATAGTTCTCGCCGCAACACTACCTATCTATATCTAATTACTACCTACCTATCTATACATCTATCTATCTAATTCATCAGAAGTCCTAGCATTACAGTGCCCAACAGGGTGCATGTACTGACTTAGGCTACCATAAGAACAAATGCTATTTATTTTATGTACATGTCAGCAATCAATAAATGAAATGAAATAATACAAGATACAACAATATAATACCGAAGTGTAGTCTAGATAGCCCAATAAGCGAGGTCACCTCGCTGATTGTGGGCGTTTCAACAGATGCGTTGTCTTCAGCGGACGCGTTCGGGACCGGATCTGGCGCGGTGGTCGGCGCGGGCGTCGGCGCTGGCGGAGTTGCCACCGCCATGCTAGTGGTGATGGCGTCAGTCGCGGCGGGCACGCTGGGGTGAGGTGAGTCACACAACTATTATACCTTTAAATGAGAAAATCTGGTATATATCTTATCTTATCTTATACCTTTAAACGAGAAAATCTTGTATATATATATATACAGTGGTGGTCACATAATTAAAGACACTGGAAGCATATTGAAAAAACTAACCTATTTCTCTGTACAGATTTTACCAGAATGCCATTGTAACTTGCTGCACAATAAATTATTATTTGTGGTGTTACTGTGTAATGTTTAAACGAAACATTTACAACAAAACTTGCCTTTAATTCGGTAAAAATTTAATGTAAGCAGTGTAAATAAAAAATAAGGTTAGTAAGATCTGGCCATATAATTAAAGACACTTCATTTCGTAACAAGAAATTTAAAAAAATTGAGTTATCATTGAAGTTATCTCAGTACGTAAGGTTTCTAACACATTTTTATAAAGCATTCGATGCGTATTAACCCTTGGTCGCATGTCCTTTTGCAACAAAAACGGCACGACATCTCTTAGCCATGGAAGCGATCAATTTTGTACAAGCTTGTACCGGAATTAGTTACCACGCTTCTGTGAAAGCTTTGTAAAGTTGATCGACGTTTGATGTACGTTTTGCCGCCACTGTCTTCTTCATCTGGTACCACAAGTTTTTGATCTGATTTAAATCCGGACTGTATGGGGGCCAATCCAAAACTGTCACAAACTGGCTCCGTAAGAAATTTATTACTACTTTTGTGGTGTGTTTCGGATCATTATCCTGTTGAAAAGTCCAAATGATCGATAAATTTTGCTCAGCATAGGGCAGCATGGTTTCTTCTAAAATATTTGTGTACTGGCATTTATCTATATTGCCTTTTAACTTCCTGGCAGGTCCGATACCAAGACATGAAAAACAGCCCCACACTTTGATATTTCCCCCTCCATGTCTCACTACTTTCTTGGTGTACTTTAGATCCATTTCTTTGGTCAGGGGGCGTCTCACATATTGTTTTCCGTCAGAATTAATCATATTAATTTTTGTTTCATCCAAAAAAGCACATTTTTCCACTCTTCCAGTCCAGTGTTCATATTTCTTGGCAAACGCTAACCTTGCCTTAACATTTTGCTTTTTCAAAAGTGGCACCTTCCGAGACACTCTTCCGTACAAGTTTGCCTCTTATAGTCTCCGTCTTATAGTCCTTGCAGACATACCCGTCGACCCTCCAGCCCCATATATTTCCGAGCGTATCAGTTCTGATCCTTTGAACGGTTCCTTTTTTGCCAACAACACCATCTTAGAGTCTTCCCGGCGAGTAATTTTTCTAGGTTTCGGTTTTCTGGGTATGTTTACGGTCGTATTGAACTTCTTGAAATGCTTTATAGCATTCATAACCATGTCCTTAGAACAACTCAAATGGTTTGCGATTGTTCTGTATGACCAACCTTTGCTATGAAAGTTCAAGATTGTCTTTCTAGTGGATGAATCGCAACTCTTTGTTTTTTCCCATATCGATGGGTATAAAACGTATTAATTTGAATACAAAAAGTGAACTGCTGTAATTAATGTCGACGTTTCATGCATATACGAGACAAAACAATGAAAAACCGAGTGTAGTTCATTTTTATTTTTTGAAATTCAGAACACAGCGTGCACTGTCTTTAATTAGCTGGCCAGCTACAGGTGTGTTAAAAAAGTTGGTATTAGATTCGGATAGTGAGCAGTGTCTAAACTACTAAGCAACGCAACTTTTTTTGTTCCCTATTTTAAGAATACAACGTCATGTATTATTTAGTAACAATAACATTAAATTTAATACCTACTTTAGTTAATGGTAGTGCCAAAATCAAGTTTATTGCAATAAATTGGGGGGTGTCTTTAATTATGTGTCCACCACTGTATATATATTTAGGATCTCGGAAACTGAACCAACAATTTTCACGAAATTTACTATACAGGGGTTTTCGGGGGCGATAAATCGATCTAGCTAAGATTCATTTTTAGAAAATGACGAGAAGTTGGTGTTTTGCAATAATCAAACATAAACTCAATATACGACTGTTCCTGCCATCTATTGGCGATTGTGAGCAACTAACTGCAAGCTAGATGGCGTTGTTAATTAAAAATAAGCCAATAAAGATACGACTCTTCCTGACATCTATTGGCAAATAATAAAACTATCTTTTTTAAACCCGAGCGAAGCTCGGTCATACCGGCTCGTACCTTTAAACGAGAAAATCTTGTATATATATATATATAATCAGAATCTCGGAAACGGCGCCAACGATTTTCACGAAATTTAGTATACAGGGGTTTTCGGGGGCGATAAATCGATTTAGCTAGGATTCATTTTTAGACAATGATTATTTAACCCTTTTCAATATACACATAAACTAAAAATGTGACTGCTCCTGCCATCTATCGATGATTGTGAGCAACTAACTGCAAGCATATCCAGAAGATGGCGTTGTTCAGTAAGAATAAGCCAATAAAGATAATAATGACTTATGATTTCTTAAAAATACAAATTAACAATAAAAAATACCGAGCAAAGCTCGGTCACCAACTGTTAGTTTAATTTTTATTTAGCCTTCGTTGTCCCACTGTCATCATCATCTCGCCAACGTCTTCTCGGCCGGCCCCGTTCTCGTCTCCCGTCCTCAAGCACCCAAGGAGTGACGAAATATCGAACTATAATTAAGAATAGTTATTTGTTATACAAGAGTGCAAAGCTGCTTTTTAACCGCGTGCTCAATTTTGATGACTGAGCAAGCGCAGGATTCTAAAGTTAAAGTTAGAATCCTAAGCGTTGGCGAAGGAATCAAAAGAGCACAAGGTGAAAAATCTTTGCACTCGAGTGCAACACGTAACTTTTCATCCCACCTCAGCGAGGAAATGACTAAATGCAAAAAAGAACGTGGCGCGACTAAAAATAACACACCAAGAAGATTCCGAGTATGAGTTATTAACAAATTTAAAAAGGTTGTATGATAAATTCGGCACCATGCAGGTAGAAGTAAATAATAGGTTTAATGGTGTTTTGAATTCACAAATA
This sequence comes from Thera britannica, assembly GCA_939531255.2. Lineage (NCBI taxonomy): Eukaryota > Metazoa > Arthropoda > Insecta > Lepidoptera > Geometridae > Thera > Thera britannica. The sequence goes on from OW618037.2 coordinate 19,772,802, forward strand.
CTCGTACACCAAGAAGGTTACGAGTGCGAGTTTTTAACAAAATAAAAAAGGTTGTATGATAAGTTCGGCACCATGGAGGTAGAAGTAAATAGGTTGTGTATTCACAAACTTATTGAACACGATATTCTAAATTCAAATTTTACTTTATCCTTTAGCTAGCGGATAAAAACGGCTTTTCCATTCAGAAATTAAACAGCAAAAACACACTTTCAGAGCTGGTGGGATGAAATAGTTATTTGTAATAGTTTGTAATAGTTTAAAAAGGTTGTATGATAAGTTCGGCACCATGGAGGAAGAAGTAAACAGGTTCAATGATGTTTTGAATTGACAAACTTAGTGCCCACGAGATTCTAAATTTAGTTTTTTTTTATCCTCTTGCGGTTCAAAACGGCTTTTGCACTCAGATATCGAAGGGTAAAAATACACTTTCCGAGATGGTGGGATGAAAAGTTTATTTTTGCTCTTTGATATCTGGGAATGGAGGAGGAAGATAATGTGCCGACACCACGTACAGTGAGATGAGGGCAACAAGAAGAAGATATCTGAGTGCAATCTGAGCCGTTATGTCTCAAAAGTTAAGAGCCGAGCGGGATTTTAACCCGCGACCCCGTACCAAGGAGAATCCCTTGGTACGGGGCTGCGCTAACCGCTGCGCCATTGGATCCTAATCACACTCGACGAATAACTCTTAGGGACTGTTCTTACTGTAACGTCAAACCTGTAGATGGAACCACGGTCGCGTTAGTGCCGAACAGTCCCCAAGATTTATTCGTCGAGTGTGATTAGAATCCGATGGCGCAGCGGTCAGCGCAGCCCCGGACAAAGGGGAATGTCGCGGGTTCAAATCCCGCTCGGCACTTAACTTTTGGACATTATAAAAATCTTTGTTGTTTCCTTAAGTAAACGTTATAAAAACTAATAAAAAATATAAGAAAAGTCTTCATTTAAAAAAAGTCTTTAGGTCCCAGATTGGTTCCAAAGAAATTTCATCAAAATCGGTTCAGAAGTTTAGCCATGAAGTCGGTTTCTCAAGTTTTTAAACTACACTTTTTTTTATCTTGTCTTTACGAATTGTTTATTTGTTTCAGATATATTTATTTGGATTTTCCTGATTTACAATATGAGGCCCATAAAAGTAAGAACATTCCTTTTATTTTTAGTTTATAAGACCGCATGACTTATTTCTTAAGCAGCATGTAAAGTACAAAAAGTAGTACAAGTTTTTAGTACCTTTCACCTATTTGTTATGAAGGTATTTTTTTTAAACTGGATAACAAGGTAGAACTGGACAACCTCTAAGTACATGTTTTATTATTTTATTGGCACAAGTAGCATAGTTACAATTATAATATAGGATAGTTATATTTATTTATATTTAATATACTTAAGTCTTTATATTACATATTTAATAAATAAACGCATTCCAATGTTGTGATAAAGAAAACGTCAGTATTGAAATCAATTGTTTTTTGTGTTAACTTTGGTTAAAATTAAGTTTTTTAAATATAAGTAGACTAACTAGCGGGTTGACTTGGCAATCATGATGTTAGACTTTTTTAGCATAATAAATTATATTAGGAACCTAATTATATACTGTGCACTTAAACTACTAACTTCAAGCTGTAGGCCTACCACAAGCTCTGTCTGACTCTGGTTTTGAGTCTGTGTGAGTGCTGACTAAATAAATCTTACGTCGAAACGTCACACACACAGTATAATACACTGGTGAGCACTAACACAGACTCAAAACCAGAGCAAGACAGAGCTTGTGGTAGGCCCACACTGGCCAAGTTATATTTCGAGGATCATATTTATAAAGGAACCTAATAAAAAGCAATGCTAATAATAACTTTTCACTCTACGGGTGCTATTAATAATCCTGGCTCAACGCTGGAGTAGTTAAATCGTGTTTTGTCACATTTGTTCGAGTTCACAATTGCATGTCAATGCAAGAGACAAAACACGGATCAACCAGTCCTACGCTACGATAGGATTATTAATAAGACCCAAGATAAGACCCTACAACTCTATATTATATAGTAGTAGACCTCTTTGTGAAGCGCTCGTCCGGGGAAGTACTACCACCATGCCTATTTCTGCCGTGAAGCAGCATCGCTGTGTTTCGGTTTGAAGGGTGTGGGTACCGGTAGAATTACTGGCTCGTAAGGCCAATGCCTCAAGTTGGACGCATAGCACGTTCCTAACGTGCGTGACCTACGAGACGATGCTAAGTTATAGGCGATGGTTACTTAACATCAGGTGGACCATATGCTTGTTTCATCAGCATGTCGGATAAAAGAGAGAGAGAGAGAGTGAGAGGTAATGATAAGCGGTGCCATTTTGTATAATTTGTTTTTTTATTGCGTAAACACAATGAAACACTATTTCATTGCTACTGATAAGTATAATTATTAATTGTGATAATTTAAACAAACTATGTTATACTTAACTAGTGATAAGAATATTCCATATAATGTGAAATAAAAATAATTATTTAATACAACTGTTTCAAAAAATATGTTTTAAAATAAGTAACGCTGTGTGAGTAAGCTTTTTATTTATTCAAATACATGCATACATAGTTGACTTTACACAATTAAGTTTATAGTACATATTTAAAAGTTGGTACATACACAAACATGAAAAAAATAATGTGACAGCCAAACAAGCTGACACAACAATAGAACTGTCAGCGAAACGAAATGACCTATTTAGTTTCTCTTTGACCACGAATTTGGTGGGGGATTAGTTTTCTGTCATTTTAGGATGTCACGTAGCTTTTTCATTTGGTTTTCTGGTGTTATTTTGAGTTCTGCTGTGTAATTTCTGTGGTATTTGAACTAACACAACAAGTCTTGGCTCAAAGTGAGAGCAGTTGGAATGAAAGTGTAATATGTGATATATCTTGTTTCCAAGAATACGCCACCATCTTCTTCAAAGCCGATGGCGGCCGATTTGTCTATTAACAGACTTGACTAAAAACTAGTTTACTTATGAAATATAATATATCTTCACTTGACATTGGCAAAATTGTCCGCTTGGACAGGTGCCATCTAATTAAGAAGAAGAAAAAGCCCACGAATACATGAGGTGGTTAAACTCCTTGTTGCCGCAGGAAAGACAGGGCGTACTGTATTTTTGAGCGTGCCGCGTGTGCTGGAACTAAAAAAACCTATGAACCACTGAATAAATTCGGCACGCGCGGATTCTAGCCAAACCAATGACATTTCCTCTCCATTGCACTGGGTTTCCAACCTCCTTCGTGGCACTCGACCATGACCTTGTTTTGTAATGTTTAAAAATCCAAATAATATTTGCAGTCCAACTACTTATTGATTTAAAAAGAGCAGATTTTTATGACATGCAATGGCATTTTATACAATAGCTATAATCCTTGAAAATACAACAAAGGTGGCAATTAATACACTGTTGAAAATTTGCAATACATACAATTCGAAATATTACCTTGAAATTCTTTAAAGCACATTCATTTGCACTTAATTAAAAAATATAAAAACATGTAGCTTGGCGATACAATGGCCATAAAAAAATTACCAACGCATTTGGTTTCGCAGTTTCAATATTATTTGGAAATACATTTCGTGTAGGTATCATTAAAAAGTAAATTTCTATTATAGAATTGTATTATTGGCCCGTGTGTCAATTTAATGTTGCCACACTGTTTACCTGTCGTCAGAGACTTGAAAACATGACGTATCAAGCAAAATTTATTGTTCTCTATACCAACATAGACATAGCTTGAAAGGCTTGAAAAACTCGTGCTTCGTTCCTTCATTTTGACAGCTACCTGTCCAATGTCGTCTAATTATACATACATAAAATCACGCCTCATTCCCATGAGGGTAGGCAAAGATCACGGATGTCCACTTGCTACGGTCCTGACATACATACCTTCGCTTTGTTCACTCACAGTTTGTGAGAGTAGTCTATCAACTAATAAAAGCTTGCCAGTGCCTAAAATCTGGTGCTGATCGACTAAAACTGGATAATTCTAATATCCAAGTGTACCATCCCACACGTGGCGTGACTCTAGTCTTTAGACAAGACTTCCGGAGTTTGCGTGTTAGATAATGTGACTAGCGCATGTTTAGCACCGGTGACCAGCCCCTTATTATTTATTATCCTTAGAAAGTTTGCGACAAGCCGACTTCTGGTTCAGTTCTATTTTGAGGTTGGTTCACTTTATCACCACAATTTTTATGCACGTATTAGATCAGGGTAACTTTATATTAAAAAGAAAATATAGAATAGTAAGATAATGATTTAATTACATCAAAGGCTTTACAATTTACACTTTATTTAACGAAATTATAGCTTTAGTCACGTTATTCAACACAAAACTACAAAGAGATATAGCGAACTAGGTACTTATCTTAACCAATCAAAGGGTGTACTCAGAGCCGAATCACATCGACAGTACCCAGAACGAAACGATAACCTCCTCAGTCGAGTCTCAAGCCCAGAATAATCCACCGCCTCGCCTAGCCTCAGTCAGGCGACCCACATGACCGTTCATAGACAGCCCCCTCTATTGGCATTATCGTCATCCGTTCTGCGTAGCTTCTGACTACCAATAATAATTTATTGATGCAATAAATTGTTATTAATTTCGAACAAATTATAATAAAATATAATATTATTTATCAAATGGTTTTAAAGCGACCACAATGTTCTTAAATTAAATAAAGTAAAATAGCTTTTTATTTTAAACATTAAAGACTATCCTTCTTTCTTACTTCAATAATCATTATTATTTTAATACAGATTTCTAAAAGCATTATAAATAAATTTTAGCCCCTATTATCTACTAGATACGACACGGCCATTCTGCAAAATACTTCGTCCCCGAAGTATCTCTCAAGTATTTTCCAAACTCACTGGCTCAGCTGCGAGTAAGGGTACTAGTGTGTCAGAGATCCTGGTATCACATAGGCCAATAAAGTACTAAATAACCTGACATGAAATCTGAAAGCACAAGGATAATGTTAACATAAAAACTATTAAACAATCCTTAGCCAATAAAGTACCATAGGTTGGGCTGTCATGCTAAGTTCCATTGCGAGTTGGCATCGCGATGTCCAAACAAAGGATCAGGCCAACTAGGTCTACCAACATTTATACAAATTTTATCATCAAGCTTTGGCTGTCGACTGTCGTGCTCAGTTCCATCGCATAATCGCAACTACTACAATGTCCAAACGTCACACCAGTCCAACCGTACATTTAGAAGAATCCCCAATATTTTAACGTTTGTCTGTCGTGTTCAGTTCCATCACGTAATCGCAACTATCGCGATGTCCAAACTTTACACCAGCCCAACCGTAAAATTAAACAACCCATTTAGAAGCATTCCCCAATAATTTAACGTTTGTCTATAGTGTAGTAAAGAACAATGAGCTTGGCCATTCTGCCTCTCTACGACTTACAAAATTGTATTGAACAAAATTATGGCACGAGCAATTAAAAATGCGGGTACTCTCACAAAAGAAAATAAAAGTATTCCTTGGCAAAAATAAAACTGTTCGGATAGGATACCGTTAGACACTATTTGGCCAAATCAATGCAGAGCCTAACAAGGCCTTACCTTACTTTTACATCACTTGAAGTCCACTCCGTTTTATTCCAGATACATACACGGCTTTGTATCGTACTTCGGATAACGTAGGAATTGTCACTTCATTTGTCAGTCGATAATATCTCCGGTTTACGATATGGCACTTCACATTCTGGAATAAGAATAAATGTTAGTTTTCTGTGGGCAAAAGTTCTATCCCACGCTCTGATATTAGATCAGGGTAACTTTATATTAAAAAGAAAATATAGAATAGTAAGATAATGATTTAATTACATCAAAGGCTTTACAATTTACACTTTATTTAACGAAATTATAGCTTTAGTCACGTTATTCAACACAAAACTACAAAGAGATATAGCGAACTAGGTACTTATCTTAACCAATCAAAGGGTGTACTCAGAGCCGAATCACATCGACAGTACCCAGAACGAAACGATAACCTCCTCAGTCGAGTCTCAAGCCCAGAATAATCCACCGCCTCGCCTAGCCTCAGTCAGGCGACCCACATGACCGTTCATAGACAGCCCCCTCTATTGGCATTATCGTCATCCGTTCTGCGTAGCTTCTGACTACCAATAATAATTTATTGATGCAATAAATTGTTATTAATTTCGAACAAATTATAATAAAATATAATATTATTTATCAAATGGTTTTAAAGCGACCACAATGTTCTTAAATTAAATAAAGTAAAATAGCTTTTTATTTTAAACATTAAAGACTATCCTTCTTTCTTACTTCAATAATCATTATTATTTTAATACAGATTTCTAAAAGCATTATAAATAAATTTTAGCCCCTATTATCTACTAGATACGACACACGCTTACCAGTTCACTTTTGTCGTGATATTCCAAAATCATAGCAATCTGGAAATGCTGACGGCACGGTTAAGAGGGAATCACACGGGCGAATCTCCATACAAACGTAATATTAACTTATTGATAAAGAAAATATGACCCTCATAATGATTTCTTTATCAATAAGTTTCTGAAAAAAAGGAAAACATACGAGCACGTATTCAGCAGATCTGGATTTTATGAGACAAAATGGTTACTCTAGCTAGAGGCATTATCCCAGGGTGGAAATAGGGGACTACGTTTGTATGGAGAGTCGCCTGTGTGATTCCCTCTTAAGAGTTCCACATTTTGGCAGTTTTTTGAACTATAAAAGTGGAATCAAAACATTTTGTGCAAAAAAAAATGTTGCACATTGGCTTTTTTGCTTTCGTAGAGCGTGTTTGTGACACTACGCTCATGAAGCCGAAATTAACCGATGTGCAATGTTTGTTGCCTACTTCTATACTCAAAGGATCAATGTCAATGCCATTCCCTTGCCCCTGGAGACTTAGAAGCAGGATTTATTACAGGACGTCCAGAATTAGACCCTCTGTGCAATACTCACTATCATACGAGTACCTACGTCCGTCAGTCCTATTCCAGTCACTAATTGTAGGAAATACGACAAAGGTACTTGAATGACGTTGAGTACCTGCATCCCTACTGCGGTGCACTGGTTGTCTAGTGGTAGTGGTTCCGCCTTCCGATCCTAAGGCCGTGGATTCAAATCCAGTCGTGCACCTATGAGTTTTGTCTCTCCAAAAACATCATTTGAACTGTGTATTTTATTTGGGAAACAAACAGTACCTACAGTAGATCTTTAGGAAATTACTATGCCCTCCGAAACTTTTAAGGAAATCCCTTCTGAGCTGGTTTCTCGGATTGCTAATCGACAAATTAAATACTAACAGCTGTTTAACTCAAATTTTGTTAAAGCCCTCATGAAAACTAGTGTATAAATAAACAATGTTTCGGTATGTACTCACCTATTTACATAAATTATGAGTAAATATGTAAACATCTAGGTAAGGATGTCAGCATACACCCGTCTGTGGAAAATTGTGCTTGTGTGTGTACATAGGTAAATAAACACAATATATGGTTACACTATGTACATTTACAGTTATACTTTGGATACAAAATTATACAGGGTTACTTCTTTTATTTTTATTTAGTTAGGAACGTAAAATAATTGAAAAAATTTGAAAGCAATTGGTGCACGTCTGGTTCCAAACCCTGACGATAGTAATAAACTGCGTCATAATAATCCAGACAATTCACTTATCAGTTAAAAATCATAAAAAAGAATTTAATAGTATTAACCTTGTGAATCACTTCTAAACTAAAGGCCGCTATCCTCTATAGCAGTGCGCGCAAAACGTCTACGCGTGGAAGCTTCTTCTTAAAATTACATGCTTAATTTTCCATTAAATAAAAATGACTTACCTTTATCATCACATTTCATGAATAAAAACATGTATTGTGTTAAGTGGACGAAAGGAGTCTCTTTGAGGCGCACTTATTTTAACCACTTGATTTATTGAGGTAGGTAAGATATAGACGCGCAATGCAAGAGCTCTCAAAACGGTGAAGAAAAATATCATGAGTAAACCTGCGGCTTAGTCAGCTGGTCAGGATGGTATAGGTACTAGGCAAGCCTACTCCGTCTAAAAATCCTGTCCCAGGCACTATAACGTCCCGTAAGGGCGTGAGCAAAAACTGTTGCCTATCATCTAGAATAAAAATCATCTAGAATATACCTCTATACAAAGATTTTTACTTTTTTAAAGTTCTTATAGAAGATATAAACTTCGGGTTTGCAATCACTACCAGCTAAGTCTCTAGCCCTATGTATTTGACTGAACTGGCTAATGCCTAATAGATACCTTGATATCCGGAATAGGTTTTAGTGTCCAATTTAATCCGTGCTTAGATTTCCGTAGAAGGCTTGAGAGTATAATTAACTCGTGCAAGGTGCAAACTAGGAGAAACTAGGTGATCAAAATCAAGTTTTTAGTCTTTCGTATTGAGGCCAATTATGATTTTTCTTAGAACGTACCTCAATGCTTTTTTTTCGTAACTATTCGGTTTTTGTATTGCGGGACTATTTTTCCAGCGAGTTTTGTATGGAGATAAGGAAACCTGCGACTACTAATACGCACGACGCTCATACCTTTTCTCCATGCAATCCCGCTGGAAATACAGGCGCGCAATAAAAAAAAAAGAAACAAAACTCAGCGGTTTCTGACAACTAACTTTTCATCTACTACGCTTTAGTATGTGTTGGCCTTTAGATGCACATTTTATTGTCCCAGCAAACAATAATAATGATTGTAATACTGATAATGTGTGAATTCACTGTAAAGATTCTATGTAGTTAGCATTGTGTGATTCGTTTTATGTAAAGCGGTATACAATGGCCTTGTATACTATAAATATACCATTCACAAGTGCTGCAGGTAATCTAGCTGTACAGGGTGACCCTGAAAAAGACTTCTGCCACATACATTTAAAAGAAAATTTCACTAAAAATTTTTCTAAAAGATAATCAGGTATTTTACTTAAAAAGGTTTCAAGGATAACTAATCGACCAATTAAATATTTGACAGTTGTTTAAATAAAAATTTGAGATAAACGACTGTCAAATATTTGATTAGTCAATTAACTCAATTAATAAAAATATGTTTTTAGATTTCTGACAAGGCAAATAAAATTGGAGGCCTTATCAACCTATATGATAATAGTTGGTATCGTAAGTATATAATGAAACTCAAAACAAACGGACAATTTATTCAGAAAACCAGACAATCATAACAAAACCTCGGTAACGGGCCCTAATTATTACTTTCTCAGTTGTTGATTGGATTTTGGATTTGCTAGAATTCACCTGTAAAGAAATAAAATGCAAAATTAAATTAAATTGTCAAACCATACAATCTAGTCTAGTCTGTCATGTCATGTAACAATAATACAAGATCATGAAAAACAGTCTTCATGACCGATTGCTGAACCGATTTTGCTGAAATTTCTATGGGACCAGTTTGGAAGTTTCAGATAAAAAAGACTTTTCCAAATCGGCTAATAAATGACAAAGTTATGTGATAACAAACATTAAATAAAATAAAAATACAACTGAAATTAGAACCACCTTCTTTTTTATTTGAAGTCGGTTAAAAAAACATAACCCTTTTAGACACAGTGCAATGCCACTAGACACGTCCTAATAGACGTGATGTAATGCAATTGCAAGGCAGAGGTACTGCTCAACATCTCGTTGTTATTCCAAACTTAAGCACCTATCCTGCCAAAGGAAATCTTTGGTGCAATAGCCGTATTCTTAGTTTTTTTTGCATTGTACGACAGCGACTACTAGCATTGGTATTTTTTTAGAATAAATTTTAAGTTATTCATATATTCGTTATTTTCAGATTGTTCAGTGGAAATTTTGCTTATTCTTTTAATGTTATTTAGATTTTATTAAAATAAAGTGGGATCCTTATTCAAAAACATTATAAATAAGAATATAGGTCTAGACTTCGTATCCTATAAAATCGTATTCACCATTACACTTAGCAAGCACACAACTAACTATAATAAATAAAATTTATTATAAATGCAAAAGTTGGTCTGTCTAATACATTTTCATCTCATCATATCTGAACCGATTTCGAAAAAAAACACATTATCGACACAGCTAGCTAAAATAAAATATTTTAAGTATAAATCACAGGAAATCCTAAATTACCCTTACCATTCGAACTGCTGCAATAAACTCAAAAGAATTAGCGGGTTCCAGCTAGTTGTAGATTTGTTTACATCTCGATTTTTTGCTGTCTGGAATTTGAGTAAATAATTGTACTTTGTCGAGACGTCCGCACGTCTCGAAGGGCTGAGTATCACTGCATCACTGCAAGCTGGTGATCACATTCACTCTTGGATGTAGCGTACGCGCATACCTACTTAGCTATGATTACTATATAATCATCTCACATCTACAGGATGTTTAGTATACATTTGCAAAATATTTTCTTCTGCAGATTTTTTTTCGATTGTTATTAGAATAAATAAATATTGTGGATAACAGCAAAGCTTATACTATGGGATCTAGATAGCTGATAAAATACTTGCATTAGAATATTTTTATCGTAAATACATAGGTACATAGAATACAATATAATACCCAGAGCACAAACATATGTGTTCACCGTACAAATATATGTTCTCGGTGGGGATCAAACCCACGGCCTAAGGCAGAGCTTCTGGAGCTGAGAGGCCAGTCAAATTATTATATTATTCTGGATTAGCTAGATAATTATTACTGCACATTTTTATTCCGTAAGATGTTGCATGTTTCTTATAAATCCTTTACATTTTATTGAACACCCTATTATTTTAATGCAAGTAACAAGTTTATATTTGTACTCAATTAAAATATTTTTTAAACCTAATTGAATAAGAGGTTTGTAATTCTTATGATCAAAGGTACCTTGAACTTAATGATCACTAAGAATATCGTCTACCCAACGAGTGACTGTCCTATTTCTAAAAACTATACATTTTGAGTCGGTTTTATTTTAAACGTAAATAATAAAAAAACAACGTCTACGTTTATTGGTCAAACTGTATTTTATACATCAGAGTATGTATTGTTAGATTTTTTGTTAACATTCATAGTTTGCATAACAAACGGAAGCCATTAAAATCGTGCACGTTGTGTACTTGACAGTAAACAAGTGACATTTGCAGCACATCTGTAGCCATTTAGTAAACAGATACTGTATGTTCATTTTATTAATGTAGTATATTTATCTACGGCATAAACACCTACATTTTTAAATTTTGTATGCCGACAGTAGGCCAGTTGGGCTTCATATATATTTGTAATACGAGGCTCCTCAACATTATCAGATCTTAATTGATTTGTTATAGGTAAAGAAGAAACAATAATGTAGCAGTCTAGGGAAAGGTAAGTAAGGAATTAAACTGCTTTTTACATCCACACCATGATCTCCGTTCTGTCCTCTCGTCTTCTTCCTCTTTTCTGGCATTCTGCCCTGTCACTGTCACACGTGCTCAACAGAAGCAGTTCAATCCTACAACCTAGTTCCATTAAATATACTGTGTGAGGGCGCGACGAGGATACCGATTCAGAAAAATCCCATTATATTATGTATAATTATGTATGAGTAATTATGTCATGCAATATTATTTATTTAACTTCTCAACAGCAATGTTTGTTTAAATTTAAGTGGTTTTAGATTTAATAGTGCCATTGTTATTTTTCGGTAGCACAACTAGAATGTTTTAACCTTGATCTTGTTAGTTTAGTTATAGTATGTATATTTGCCAGATAATTGCCAAGGAATGTAAATGAAAGTGCTTCTGTAGATAGCTTGGTTTGTTTTGTACTTATTTATTTAGAAGGCAACAAAGTTAAAGGCATAATTGTGTAGGTTACTTGATAACGAACGAACTGTATAATATTCTGACTAGTAAATGGCAAACAAAGACGTGGTCACTAACTATTGGCCTCATACACAAGTTCAAAGTCGCACAACGAGCTATGGAGAGAGCTATGCTGGGAGTTTCACTACGTGATAGAATCGTAAATGAGAATATCCGTAGAAAAACTAAGGTTATCGACATAGCTCGTAGAATCAGCAAGTGGCAATGGACCGGTCATATAGCTCGAAGAACCGACAACCATTAGGGAGGTTCTCGAATGGTGACCACGAACCGGAAGACGAAACGTAGGACGCCCACCCAACCGATGGACTCGGGAAATCGGTGGATGGAGAGAGCTCTGAATCGTTCTTCCTGGAAATGTAGAGGGGAGGCCTATGTCCAGCAGTGGATCATGATGGTGTAGTGTAGAGTGTTTAGCTGCTATCTTTACTTCTATGGGCCTCATTTGTTAAAACTGATGTATTTATGTACAATCATTAATTCAATACAAATAAATAATGACGAATCTCTAATTTCCAGGCTCATGGTGTACAAGAACAGGAAAGGTTACCAGTCCCTTTCTTCGGGTGGTGGTGATGAAGTCAGGCTGCTTTCGAAGCCTTACACAGAGCTTAAGAGTTTTAACGGCCAATCCAGTCAGAGACTACGGTAAATTTCTAAACGTATTGCAGAGTAGCTGAATTTTCATGTGGGAAATGAATGCTTTTCCAGAGAAAGTATTTATACGGCCTGATCGAAATAATCAAAATTCGCCATGTGTATTATAGTGATAGAAAGATTTGCTGGACTTATTATGTTTGTAACCGATTTTATGTAACGAAAATGCAACGTATGAAATTCAAATCACAACACACACTAGACCAAATACTTTGTATTCTGGTGTGCTCATGATCAATCGTTTAATATCAGATTAGTAAATCGCGTGATAAGTTAGTATTTACTGATGAATTGTGTGTATAAAGACAAACTAGCTCAATGTTGATAAAATGCTTCTGAAAACTGAGCAAAAGTCAATTGCATTTTGTATAAAAGATCTTAGAATTGAATGCTAAGTTGTCTAAAAATTTAATGAACATCGTGTATCTAAGTTTCAAGAACAATGCATGTAGAGGATCGAAATTAAACACAGCGTTTTACGTGAACGTCAGAAGAAGGTTGAGGGTGCACACGGGGTTGTTAAGGACTTTTGAAAACCACTTTGACTTTAAAACAGAACGGAGCCGCGTTGTCTTTTTCATCGGAACGCGACGACCATCGAACAACGAACAGCAATTGATTAAAAAGATCCGTATCCACCCACATCTTCTATCTTTTTTATTTTATTTCATAATGCGCAAAAGTGCCAACAGATGGCGTTACAAGTACAAAATATAAGAACAAATTTAGTTTTAGAAGATACACAAAATAGGTTACCTAAGTACAATAGATAGCTGTAAAAAAAAGCATATTTGACAGAAAAGTATAAAATTTAATTACTACGGCGTGTGTCGCCTACAATCCACCCTCTTAGTGCTGAACCTGAGCTGAGAGACTAAAGAAACAAATCAATAAATGTAAAGGTTCAGATCAGCACTAACATTCCTTAGGTTCAAGTAGTGCGACACGCGTTACAGGACGGCGCACCAAGCCCGTGCGGGTGCGTATGTCTACCACGCGCACGCGACCGTCGTCGGCGGCATGGGTCGCACTCACTACTCCGTGGCGCCAGCATCCACGTTCTAGATTAGGTTCTACTATCAGAACATAATCTCCATCTCGCAACGCTCTCTCGTCCCTAAGCCACTTCTGCCTAGGTATCAATGTAGGAAGATATTCTTTTACCCACCGCGCCCAAAACATGTCAGTCAGTCTTTGTGCTACGCGCCATTGCTTACGTAGACATAGGTCATCGTTATCATACCTACCGAATACGGGACTGTTCGAGGACGTACCTAGCAAAAAATGGTTAGGTGTTAGAGCTTCCGGATAGTTAGGGTCACACGAAACGTGTGTAATAGGACGACTATTAACTAGCGCTTCCACCTCAGCAAACAAAGTGGAAAGCGTCTCAGGATGTGGAGCGCGTTCCTTAAGTACGACTTTCAAGGCCGTTTTTACCGTGCGTATCATACGTTCCCAAGCACCACCTTTCTCAGGGGCCCCGGGGGGTATGAATCTCCACTCGATACCTCTTACGGTACCGTCTTCACGGAGTTTACTCTCATCGAGTTCCATCAGACTCCGTTTGAGCTCATTATCCGCTCCGCGCAGGTTCGTCCCGTTATCTGAATAGATAACGCTGGGCGTTCCGCGGCGAGCGATCATGCGTCTGAGTGCCATTATGGTGGAGTCTGTACTCAGACTCTCACTTATCTCCAAATGTATGGCACGTACAGTCAGGCACGTGAACATCACACCGTATCGTTTGAGTCTTTTTCGGCCAACGGTGACTTCCATTGGTCCGAAAAAGTCCACCCCCGTATAGGTGAACGGACGGCGGCTGTGATGCAAGCGTGCAGCGGGCAAGTCCGCCATGCGCTGCGGCTGCGGCGCGGCGCGGCGGTGCCGGCAGAGCGGGCAGCGTGCGGCGACAAAACGTACAGTCGGCCGCAACTTTAAAATCCAATATCGTTGCCGTAACTCATTTACGACGAGCTCGTTGGCACCATGCATAGCTTTTCTATGATGGTACTCAACTATCAAACGAGCTATCTGGTGACGACCATCGAGTATGGCGGGTCTTATTGTCGAGTGGGTGACACCTTCGACTTTGTCGATTCGACCGGCTACTCGTAGAACGCTAGCGTCGTCAAGATATGGCGTCAATGTTTTCAAACGACTGTTTGATAACAAAGGCTTATTTTGCTTGACGAGTTCAATGTCCTGCTCGAACGAGTCCTGCTGAGATTTCTTTATTAGAAGGAGCTCAGCTTCGTTCATGAGCTCGACATCTAACCTAGCTTCTATTCGTCGACAGCGTCGCACGAACAGTAGAATTCGAGCGGCGACTCGTACGAGTCGTAACCATGATGAGTAGTGGTTTTCATCAGGTAAGGAGTACTCAAGAGTGTCTGTAGTCACCACTACATTTAAGCTCCTTTCCTCACAGACAACGTCTGGTGATGGTTTTTTGGTGGACACACAATCCTTAGGCCAAGTTTCCTCTGGCTGCCGTAAGAATTCTGGTCCTCGAAACCATACACTGTCATATGTCAGCGGTGGCGTCTCGTCCTTGGTAGCTAAGTCAGCTACGTTCAACTTAGTGGGGACGTATCGCCATTCTGACAAATTCGTAAGCTCATCAATTTCACCTAAGCGATGAGCTACGTACGGCTTGTAGCTTCTGGGATCGCTACGAATCCATTGTAGGACCGTTTGTGAATCAGTCCAGAAGTACCGCTTATCACACTTCATATTTGTATGTTCTCGTAGAAGTGAGTCCGCTAAGCGGGCCGCTGTAAGCGCGCCTTGCAATTCCAGTCGGGGAACTGAAACCGGCCGGAGCGGGGTCACTCTGCTCTTACTAGCTGCTAAGCTTATCAAAACATTTCCGTCGGCTCGAGTAAAACGCCAGTAAACAACTGCAGCGTACGCTTTTATAGAAGCGTCACAAAAAATGTGCAGCTCTTTATCAACGATCGACTCGGCACTACTACCTATACCTATCGATGTGGGATAACACTGAGTCCAACTATCCGCATTGTAATACCACCTAGGTATACGTAAAGATTCTAAAAGTTTTAATTCATCGAGCCATAACATCCACTTAGTGTGCTCACTTGAGTGGATGCGGCATTTCCAATCAACTTTTGACCTATGTACATCTTGAAAAATGATTTTACTTTTAATAACAAATGGCGATAAAAAACCGTGTATATCATAAACAGACATAATAATGCTAAGCATTTTTGCTTTCGTAGGAGGCGTAGATCCATCCAAAATATCACTAGGTATTTTATTGAGCGAAATCTGAAATCCAAATGAATCTTCCGCAGGATGCCATATCAAACCTAAAGTGCGCTCACTTGTATTCATCGCTCCATGTTTGAACTGCACAGCTGAGTGCGCAAGCGCTTCTGTAGGTATCGAGTCTAGAACCTGTTTGCTATTACTCGACCATCCTCTTATCTCGAAACCTCCTTTTGCATGAATGGAAGTTATATCGTGAACCAATTTAATTGCCGTATTTTCATCGCATACTGAGAGACAACAATCGTCCATATAATGGTCATTTATTATTGCGCTTACGGCGTCGGGGTTCGATTCCTCGTATTGAAGGGCATTTTTATTTTTTACATATTGAGCAACGAAAGGGGAACATGTTGCACCGAAAATCAAACTTTGCATCGAACAAACTTTAATCGGGCTATCCGAAGATTCTTGCCACAAGAATCTAAGCACATGCTGGTCGCTAGGTTGTATTTTAATTCTAAGAAACATATCACGAATATCTCCAAGTATCACTATTTGATTTACTCGAAATCTAAGCATAATTCCGTATAGTGAATTATATAAGTCCGGTCCTGTTAGTAAATAATCATTTAGGCACACACCATCAACTTTAGCGGCGGCATCAAAAACTAACCGTAACTTACCAGGCTTATTGGGGTTTTGAACACCAAAATGCGGTAAATACCAAACATGATCAGCTGAGAGTTCGTTATCAGTTAGTTCTCGAGCGTAACCATTGTCTAACAATTTAATAACTTCTTTTTTATACCTATCAGCGTAATCAACGCTTTTACGAAATTTACGTAACAATAACTGCTGACGCGAGTAGGCATTATTGTATGAATCAGGCATCATAAAATTATCTTTTTTGAACGGTAAACCTACTTCCCATTGTTTACCTACCTGACGTGCTGTGCTATCTAAAATATTGACAGCGCGAATGTGATCTGTATTTTCACGTGATACAGGCGAAATTCCTATCAAATCAAAATTAAAGGAATCTTTAATCAGGTCATTAAGTTCGCTAATTTCCTGCACATCAGTATCGCGAGAGTGAGCGAGATGGAAGACATTTTGTTCACTTACCCGAGGCTTCGAGGAGTGAGTGCGCCCACGGTGGAAACCATGGATGGTCCATCCCAATCGACAGCGTGATGCGTACAGCGAGTCCCTGTCTCCATGTATGATCTCAAGCGGGGCTATTAGGAAATAATTATCCTCACCAATTAGTAGCCGCGGCTTTACACTGGTATCGGTGCATATCATATGCTTGATATGCGATAGGTGCGTACTATTTACGCTATTCAAAACAGACATGTTTTGTGAACACAATTTTAACTGAGCACATTTACGTAACTTACAGTCATAATTAACGTTATCATGTCCCGTTATTTCTACCTTAACACTAGGCACTTCCGATTGATACACTGATAAACCGAACGCATCTGTGAACCTAATAGGGCGCGCACTAACACATTCTAACCCTAGGGTATCTGCTAGTTCGGCGTCGATCACAGATACTTCCGCACCATCGTCCAGGAGTGCGTAGGTATTCACTACACCTTTAGGGCCACGTAATCGAACCGCAATCACTTTTAACATCGCGAATTCATCCGGGGCGATGCCAGCGTCGTCACTAGCTCGAGCGACGTGCATCATGGACGCGTCAGGTGCAGTTACAGGTACAGCAGGTTCCGGGTTCACGGTCAACTCATCAGCTGACGATGACGTCATCTCGGGCTTCGTCCAGTGCAGCAGGCGATGATGTGCCATGCCACAGTTATCGACGTCACACATAGGTGCGGGGCACGTATCCTTATTGTGTCGATCTTTTAGACAACAATAACATAGTCCGCGCGTTTTAACAAATCTCCATCTATCTCTGCGCATCGCGCGTTTGAATACGCGACACTCGGGCAAGGTATGACTGCCCTTCTGACAGAATCTACATGTTGTCGTGTTATCAGCTGCGGCGACAGAAGAAGTGTAGACAGTACGATGACGGTACTTATCTTCAGTGCGCTTTGTAGGGGCGTCCATCGGCTTCTTGTCTCGTGGCTGAATACATCCGACGACTGATAACATTTCTGCTTCCAACTTCAAAAATATAGCCAGTAGTTCCATCCTCGATCTGCCTTCTTGCATACGGTTGTAGGCAAATTCTGTCCATCTTCCTATCAGGGTGCTCGGCAATTTGGATATGATAGCTGCAGCGAGCTCTGGACTTCGAAGATAGTCGCTCTGGTCTAGTGCGCGTATTGTGGCCACGCAGTTATTGACTTTAACAGATAAATTAATCAAGTCCTGTTGATAGTAAGTAGGTAACGATGGTAGCTTTTTCAATTGCATCGTTATGTTGCTAATAATAATATCAGCTCGACCAAACCTTAGTTCCAGTGCTTCCATGACTGCTGACGGCGGAGTGTTGCCGATCAGCAAGTCAGTCACTGCTTCCTTGGCCTCACCTCGTAGTGATTTACGTAATCTCCACAGGTTCTCACTGTCACTAAATTTACACACTCGTGACGAATCATCGTAAGCATTCTTAAAATGTAGCCACTCAATACTGTCGCCACTGAAAGTAGGTAGCTCTCGTGGCGTGGCAAGACGGCTCAGAAGTCTCTCTTCATGCTTAGACGCTGATGATTGGGTTATCAGATCCTTCAACGTATCAGCTAGTTGTTGGATGCTGGTGTCGTGCTGGACGGGTGCTGCACAGTTCGTGTCCAGCCACTTCTCCACGTTCTCTTGAACCTTTTCGCTGCGAAGAGAAGAAGCAGCAGATTCTTCACGCTTCTCGCTATCATGTTCGACTTTGGCAAGATCGGCTTCCAACTTTTTATCTATCAAATTCATTTGAATATGGGCTTTTGCCTCCGCCGCTTCCAGTTCCAGCTGTTTGCGCCGTGCTATTGACGACGTAGTGGATTTTTTGGTACAAATGGTGGTCTTCGAAGCACATGTTGATTGCTGCGCAGTACCGCGCGGTAACATCTTGTACGGTACTGGCGTGGATACGTATCCTTCCCGCGACGGTGTAGAATCATCAGTGCCGCGAGGAAGAATCAATTTCTTGATGTCCTTTTTCACAGGTTCCAACTTGTTAAATTCCAAAAGTTCCTGGCGTTGACGGCGCGTGAGAACTTTCAATGGCGTCGCCGTGTCCGACATCGAAATGGCGACGATTCACTGATTTTATCGATCCGGCTCGAAGGACCAATTGTAGAGGATCGAAATTAAACACAGCGTTTTACGTGAACGTCAGAAGAAGGTTGAGGGTGCACACGGGGTTGTTAAGGACTTTTGAAAACCACTTTGACTTTAAAACAGAACGGAGCCGCGTTGTCTTTTTCATCGGAACGCGACGACCATCGAACAACGAACAGCAATTGATTAAAAAGATCCGTATCCACCCACATCTTCTATCTTTTTTATTTTATTTCATAATGCGCAAAAGTGCCAACAGATGGCGTTACAAGTACAAAATATAAGAACAAATTTAGTTTTAGAAGATACACAAAATAGGTTACCTAAGTACAATAGATAGCTGTAAAAAAAAGCATATTTGACAGAAAAGTATAAAATTTAATTACTACGGCGTGTGTCGCCTACAATGCATTAATGTGATAGAGTTCCAGAATTAAACTGAATTAAATTAACATTTAATCAATTATACTTAATGTTTGATACCTTAAAAAATATCATTGTACCGGGTATTTTATCATGATCTAACGAACTTATCAAACGAAGGTTGATTACAAATGTGAAGGGCTTAATCAGACACAAATTGAAGCTATTACAGGTACAATTAAATGTACCTGTAATAGCTAGCTATAATAATTATGTACCGAGTTAGATTCGAAGAAATATAAAAATACACGATCACGTCTACCAATGAGTTTGTACAATAAATTGAGTATTCTTATAAGCCTTATTCTTAAATTGCTGTGAATCTATTAAAAAAGATACTAAGTAGAGTATGGAATGAAATAATGTTTATTGTAGTGGTGCTTCTATTGGATTTATGAGCGATTTCGCTCGCTTGAAGCTGTTTTCATACAAACTTCAATCCCGCTGAGCACTTAGGTTGAATTTTAAACTTCCTTTCTAGGTTCTTATATTATTAGAAAATTACTTACACGTAGGTATTCAGTAGATACATTTTTAAGCAAACATACAAATAACATTGTATATTAAGTAAGAAAAGCTCAAACCATTATTTCTGTCAAGCAATATTCGTATACATTTGTGTCGTTCACAGCCAGTATTCTTCATCCCATCATACTACATTGCTTATCGCCTGCTTACACCATAAAGTTGGGTGATTGCATGTGGTAATGTAACACCAAGTCTAACGCACCATTTTTGTAAATACTATAGATAGGTATTACAAAGTATTATTAGTACTAACTTATAGTTTAATATAGCTTTAAGTAGACAATTATTTCTGATCTTCCGTGTTAAAGTTTTGTGTAAAACACTTTACTAACTCACCCCTTTTTATAAATGGGCTTGATTTATTTTGAAAGTCAAAGGTTGACAATGAATGATGGGTATACATCATTTTCTAGTTTATTTATGACATCCATAATAGTTTTAATTAATTATAACGCCCTAGCAGAATTTCCTCGGTGGGTTTGATATATTTATACTAAAATAAAAGTATTTTCACTTCTATACACTAAAATATATATAAAAAAATCAAGCCTTATATTAGTGAAACTGTAATAAAATCCGTTCAGTACTTGCCGAAGCCCGCACAGACCAATACAAATGCGACCGGGCATTAACTTTATACTAGGTAGTGGTGATTTATGGTTTACTGCATTTATATTTTAGATGTGCGATACAAGAATACTGGCCTATCCTATTTTGTCCCAATGTCCCAAATTAGTTTCAGTTATGTACTATTTTGATGTCTTAGAGTTCCAGTTCTAATTGGGACTGAAAAAATAATTTAAAATTATAGATAATTATGTAGGTTTCTTTTTAGAATAAATAAACATTATCATGGTAGATAGAAAATATCATTATTATAAATGGCAGGTATGTGAGATTATTCATTAAATACGATGTGACGATAATTTAATGACAAAATGGAGGAATATCAATTAAGCAACTCGATTAAGAAAAACAATTCGATATTTATGAGAGTGGAGTGACGACGTTCCTTGTCATTTTAGACCGCATTTTAAGAGCGGGTCGTGCGAAAATTTGAGATTTAAAAAAAAAAACAACTAAATAACTAAGTGACATTTTAAAAATCGCAAAAGGACTAATTGTAGACTATACATTTGAGATTAATTCGAATTTAAGTGTGTTAAAAAAATATACTATTTAACATGACATTCTATTTAACGCTAATGAAAATCGTATGTCAGCGTTAAATAGAATGTCATGTTAAATAGTATATTTTTTTAACACACTTAAATTCGAATTAATCTCAAATGTATAGTCTACAATTAGTCCTTTTGCGATTTTTAAAATGTCACTTAGTTATTTAGTTATGATTTTTTTTTTTTAAATCTCAAATTTTCGCACGACCCGCTCTTGAGTGTTTCTTTGCCTAAATACAACATAAATTACCACTTTGATTTCGTGGCTGTTTTTATGGCAAAATTACACTTATACATTCTTGTATGTGACGACAAATATGCCCTTGTTGCTGGCCACCAAAGTAGGACAAGTCATAAAATGGTAAATCGAATCTCATCGTAGCAATTAATTTATTGCAATTAAGTTAAATGCAATGTACTCATGACATCAATTTAGAGAACGTATGTATTTATGTACGAAAATGTTATCTTTACCGATACAGTTTTTAAAATCTAGTTAGAAAGAATATTACAGTATTTATTTCATCATCAAATTTATTTTATATGAAGCTCATGTATTTTATGAATGGTATAAGAAATCAAATTAAATGTAAAAACATATTTTAATCTTGCTATTTTATCTCCGTTAAGCTTTGTTGTGATATTGTTTTTGTATGAATACTATCGCGTTTTATTTTTAGCAATTTGTTCCTAGATTTTTAATTTTATTTATAAATGTTTTCATGTTACTTGACATTGTGATGCCATTGTGTATTAGTTAGATATTTTGACAAATAAAATTATTAATTTTATACGTTTTGGTTTTTACCTTCTTACCTTACCTATCAAGAAGTCTAATATGCTGCGTATATTCAACCAATGCATTTAATAACTCAACTTAGCAGAATTTCGTCAGGATGTACCTACCTACCTAATTACGTTTCAGCACTTTTGCTTGTGACATGAACTTGATATCCAAATAAAATGTCAAATCAGTATCAAATCTTACGTTGCAAGAAACATGCATCTTTTGTTATTACTAATACATTTTTCCCTCATAACTTGTAATTTTGACATTACTGATACAACAAATAAAGTAAAACAAATTCTCAACAAGTACAAAACCAAGCCTAAATGCAACAGGTTTCTAAGGTGTTTAAAAACGGATAAAATCAATACGTTTGTCGAAAAAACTTTGAACTTTGTAGATAAAACAGAAAGGTATGGAGACTTTCTTAGATATAGAAATGTTAGTGAGTGTGATAGTGAAAACAGAGCCAGTTACAGAAACGAGCACATTTTGAAAGGGTTATTGGTTCATGATGTTGTGCCTGAGACTCATTGGCAAGAATATAAGGTATGAATTTAAACGTCATTAGTAAATTGTTCATTTAACTCGTCATTCATAGTTAAATTCTTATTTTGCTATAAGTATCTAGTGTAATTTTCTTTTTTAATTATTAATATATAAATACATAAAGTACTCTTGTTGTAAGTACCTATGCACAGTAATGACAGGTTTATTATTGAATCAATAAAAAATGAATAAAAGTTAGATGCAGTCATTTTACTAAGTATGATTACCAGTTTTGTTTAAAAATAGTTACACCATTTTTATAGGCGGTGCACGAAAAAGAGTACACCTCTGTCCACCACGAGATGTCAGCGCTTAAAAAATGGCGGGAAAACTTGAAACGAATTGCGGAACACAACCAGAAATACCTATCTGGAGAGGTTCCCTATTCCTTGAACCTAAACCATTTTGCTGATTTGGTAAGTAACAGTTCCAAAAAAAAGCTACCGTTTTGAAATGAGAACTCAACATTTTGCTTCGAGAGAAGGTTGGTGGCTATTTAGTTCTGAAAGTTTCCGCTAGATGTCTCTTATTTAAATCTTGCATACCGAATACTGATAATACTAAATTGTACCTACATTTAAAGCCATGTAGCAGGTAGAGCGTCATTGAGGTGCACTTAAAATCTATTCACCAAACTGGTTCTTTCGAACCAGTGATACATGAAAAGTAGAGCTTATTTTCTCGAGGTACGAGTTAGGTATATTTCACAAAGCATAATGCTCTGCTAAATAGAGAACACTTTATTTTACACAAGGATACATTAAAAAAACGAACGATGTGTACCTATTAAAATAAAGTACAATTTGATGTCAATTTTTTTCATTATCTTTCACGTGGTGTCCTTAGTAAGTATAGGATGGGATTTAACTATATATCTTTATCTCAATACTCTTTAGATTTATTGCATACCTACTCATGGTTAAGTTTACAATATTACTTATGGTTTGTTTATGGTGGTACATACATTAGTTCTTAGGTGTAAATCAGTATCACATGGACTCTCTCTAGGCTCTCTAGGGTATCAACATGGAGAGAGGCCGAGGTTTTCAGACAGGAGTAGGTAGGTATTATAGATATCATAATAAGCTTATAGTAAAATAGATTAAACAACCACACTCTGACAACTTAACTACAACGATCTAGTAGAGTAGGTATTATAATTAACTTGGTAGCTAATCTAATTGGCACGTGAAACCAACACTATCTAAGGATCATATTACCTTAGCAACAAATCACTGGCAAACCAAATTACAATTAAATAGGTATACTAGAAGGCAATGTGTCGTGTTAGGGTCAGTTCACACCGAGATGCGACGCGGCGCGACGCTGCGCGCTCATTTTTCATAGAGCGACTCAGAATATACTTTATTCACTACACGAAAAGATACACATTACATTGTGAGAATTGTGTGAGATTACGTTGCACCACGCAGCACTACGCCTCGAGGCTTTTGAGTATCGTCGCGTCGCGTCGCGTCTCGGTGTGAATTGACCCTTATCAGTAATACGGTTGTTTGTCACAGTGAAAACAGATATAGCTTTGACATTTCACCAGCTGAAGTGGAAAGTACTAGATATTTGATCATTGTTCTTTAGTATAGATAATAAATCAATTATGTATAGTATGTATAGTTTTACAGTAATAGTGGGTCACTTATTTTAATCGGGAGCAGAGGGGCTTTCCTTTAAACTGCCTATACTGGTACCATTTTCAAGCTCTGTGCCAAAAATCAATTAAAGAGCAGCAGCAACTTAAAACATGCCAGTTTAAGTTAAGTCTTAAAAAAGGGGGGGTGGGGTTCTTAAAAAAATAGTGAACTGCAAGGCATTGCAGTTCGTTGTTTTTTTTCAAACCCATTGTTTTTTGTTTAGTCCCAGGAGTTCTAATTGTTAGATATAATTTGTAGGTTGCTAGCTCCTATCTACAGTACTCCTCAGTATTTTGCATCCTGCAAATAAGCGGAGGCAAACATACCTACTTAATTTTAAATTCTTAATTTAATTGTATTTTGGAGAACCTCTAATTGAGTCTCAAAATCGAATTTGTTTTTTAATTTTTAGTTCTAAAACTGTTAGTTCTACAATAAACATAAATTTTATTATTATTATTACGTGCCCTCTGGGTCCCACTGCTGGGCCAAGGTCTCCCCCCATTCCCTCCTCATCAAGTTCGTGTCGTCATGTCCGTTTGGTCTGCCGCGTCGCCTTCTCGCTGGGTCAGGATGCCAATCAGTGGCTATCTTTGCCCACAGCTCACCTGGCATACCGTAGACATGACCAGCAATTATTAATATTATTTCTACTGTCATTGGAGTGGTTGAGCTCTTCTAAAAGCAATGTCTTATTATTCTTCCTGATTGATCACATCTCCATTCCATGAATTCAGTAGCATCTGTGATATAACTAATCAAGGGAGTAGGTTACGGGTTTCTGATAGTTAATTGTAGATGGGATATTCAGTAAGTACCTATAAACCTGGCAACTATAAATCAATCTTACTAATCCTGTTATAAGTTATATTCTGGATTTAAGCTACTTAAGCTCGATACAAGCAGAATATAATATAGGTATAATATCGAAGCAGATAACTTTTAGGGTATCTATACGCAATGCTATTTTTATCTTGTACTTAGGGCTATGATGATCGAATTGTACCATGCTTCTTGCAAATAAATATTTCATTTCATTCATTTTATTTCATTTCTAGCTTAGCTTAGTGCTTAGGGTTGTCATGTATTTCGGTACGAATTCCCAATAAACTCGCAATACCATAATATTAGATAGAATAACATTTATTATAGTTCGGCCGTTCAGAGAATGCGTTTGCCAGTTTGATCAGTTAGTCACAGTTAGTCACATAGTTAGTACAGCACTACAAATATAAAGCGCTGACATAACCTTGTATTAGCGCAGTATAGATTTAGAAAAATATTGTATAACAAGTTATTTGACACTCAGTTTGGCACAAAATTATAAAATTCATTGATTATTGATATAATAATGTTGTTTTAATGCTCATCAATTGTTAAAACGGTAGACAACCAGCAATAGTTATTTGTTATACAAGAGTGCAAAGCTGCTTTTTAACCGCGTGCTCAATTTTGATGACCGAGCAAGCGTAGGAATCAAAAGAGCACAAGGTGAAAAATCTTTGCACTCGAGTGCAACACGTAACTTTTCATCCCACCTCAGCGAGGAAATGACTAAATGCAAAAAATAACATGGCGCGACTAAAAGTAATACACCATGAAGGTTCCGAGTATGAGTTTTTAACAAATTTAAAAAGGTTGCATGATAAATTCTGCACCATGCAGGTAGAAGTAAATAGGTTTCATGATGTTTTGAATTCACAAATACAACAAGAAGGTTACGAGTGCGAGTTTTTAACAAATTAAAAAAGATTGTATGTTTAATTCGGCACCGTGGAGGTAGAACTAAATAGGTTGTGTATTCACAAACTTAGTGAACACGATATTCTAAATTCAAATTTACTTTATCCTCTAGCGGATAAAAACGGGTTTTCCAAATTACAAAGTTACGTCGTCAGTACAATCGCGACGTGTCAGGAACGCATTCTCTGAACGGCCGAACTATAACACAAAGAAACCTTCAATTTAACAAATATGATTTACAAACTGTACAAAATATACAAGAAACAGTTGAGCTATACGCAGACCGTTACAAACGATCTAGAGATACCTCAACTGATCCAAATTTGTATCAGACGGAAGTGTCCCCCCGACGACGCTGGCGGCATTGCCACGCTGAATGCTAATGCGCTGCGCCAGATACCCACCAGCCCTTGGGTCACGCGTCGCTTCCAAATATAGATAGATAGATAGCTTTTTATTGATTACAATGACATACTAGGTAAGTAGAATACCGTTTTTAGGGTTCCGTAGCCAAATGGCAAAAACGGAACCCTTATAGATTCGTCATGTCTGTCTGTCTGTCTGTCTGTCTGTCTGTCTGTCTGTCTGTCTGTCTGTCTGTCTGTCTGTCCGTCCGTATGTCACAGCCATTTTTCTCCGAAACCGTAAGAGCTAGACTGATGAAACTTGGCGAGTAGATGTATTCTGTGAACCGCATTAAGATTTTTACATAAAAATATAAAAAAAACTATAAATTTCGGGGGTCCCCATACTTGAAACTGAAACTCAAAAATTTTTTTTTCATCAAACCCATACGTGTGGGGTATCTATGAATAGGTCTTCAAAAATGATGTTGAGGTTTCTAATATCGTTTTTTTCTAAACTGAATAGTTTGCGCGAGAGACACTTCCAAAGTGGAAAAAAGTTGGTCCCCCCCCCTCTAACTTCTAAAGTAAGAGAATGATAATACAAAAAAAAATATATGTTGTACATTACTATGTAAGCTTCCAACGATATTTGGTTTGAACGAGATCTAGTCAGTAGTTTTTTTTTTATACGTCATAAACCGTAAACCACAATTTACCTTTCGACGAACTACAAGAACCTTATTATGTTACATCAAGTAACATATATAAAGGTTCTTGTACTTCGTCGTGCTACGGAACCCTTCATGGGCGAGTCCGACTCGCACTTGTCTGCTTTTTCGTTTTAAAGTAAACAGTCACAGTAACACAATGGGTGACCTTATCTTCCTTATATTATTCCAGAGTGTAACCGACTACTTTAAGAAAAAACTTAAACTATTCCCTACTATACCTCTTTTTGATCCGGCTGAGGATCATCATAAGACTGCCTACCGAAAGAGCTCAAAGGACCGTACTCCTGAAAAGGTAAGGTTAACAAGGAGGGGTTTTATGGGGAGCTTTTACTGCTTTTCTAAGACATGACAGCTACATAAAGAACAACCTTGAAGGAAAGCTAGGAAGAGAAAGCCAAGTTACGTGAGCCAGATAAAAGACTCATGTCGTATAAGGAAGTCAAGAAAGTCACATTCAAAAGACTCAATTGGAGGTAACCGCATCAGGACCCCGACAAGAGCTAAGCTAAATTTAAAAAGACTGTAGTAATATCGTAGTCCATCCATACTGATGTGCTTGTGCCAAAGAGATCTCTAGATTAAACCTTGTAGTTTCTAGACATTTTGCCCGAGATTTCGTGATGAGTACATTGGTCCATAAATTACCTATTAGCTATTTTTAGTTTCGTATGTTTGACTAGCGGTTCGGTTAGAGCATAATCGAGACACAAATATCTGAAAATCATAACTTTTGCATAGATATTCGTATTAGTAGGATAGGATGTATGGATATTTTTGGAAAATTCCTTAAAACTAGCTAACTTTTGTAGATGGACTGGCGTAAGCGAGGGTTTAAGCCAAGACGAGAAGAACAGTCTAAATGTGGGGCTTGCTACGCGTTCGCAGTGACCCATGCGATGCAGGCGCAAATGTACAAAAAACACCGAAGTTGGGGGGAGCTGAGGTAAGGCTCTCAAATAAATTGTGAACATCGTGACTTAGAAAGGCCTAGGCAAAGATGTTCGATCCTAAGTATATTCAAGCTAGATGGCTCTGGAATATCATTGAAACGTGAAGAGTAGCAGTCGGGAGAGTAAGCTTTTCCCTTCCGGAGGTTCCTACAAGTCCTGTTTATACCAAAAGACGGTGACGTGACGCCTCTGTCATGGCATAATGTACTAACGCTCCTTGTCTCCAGTCCTCAGCAGATAGTAGACTGCAGTCACAACGACGGCAACCTTGGCTGCGATGGCGGTTCCATCCGCGCTGCTCTCCGCTACGTCGCTAGAAGCGGACTCATCACGGAGACCAACTATCCTTACCGAGGCAAAGTATGCTGTCCTACTTTCCAGTGGTCGTTTTAAGCGTGAGAACTCAAGAGATTAGTGGTAGCGACAATACTTCTGATCAAGATCGTGGGGGGGAAGATAAATAGCAACAACTTTCCTAGCTTGAACGGCTTCGTGGTATGAAAAAGTTATTTCTATTTCTTTTTTCATCATCATCATAATCAGCCTGAAGAAGTCCACTGCTAGACCTAAGCCTCTCCTACACATTTCCAGAAAGAACGGTTCTGAGCTCTTTCCATATACCGACTTCTTGCCCTTCTACTTGCTTTCTTCTTTTTGTACCCTTATAAAATACGGTGCAAATTTATCAAATTCAAAACAAAGACAAACAGCCATCCAAAAATAGAGGTATCTTAAAAGCATTTCCGAGTTTATTTATCAAATTGACTGAAATACCGCTCTGCAAATAACCCGATTTAGCGATTGACAGGCAGTGATGAGTCCGCAGTATCCCGGAACTAGGCACAAGCTATGAATAGCGTCTGTGCTCAGTCAGTCATGATTATCCCATTGGGGAGTCCGTTGCATAAGTATGGTTGTATTATAGCTCAATTAAATAGCATCAACTATTTTACTCAGATATTATCTGGAGGATATAAGGACCACAGAACTTCACAGCCTAAGCATTCTATTGAAACGCTGCGATTAGTGAAACGCTGTCAAATATCGCTGACATATTTGACAACGAATGTGGTGCACTCAGGGAAGAGTGATAAAATGGAAGGAATTTCCAGATTGTTCCCATGTGCGCGACCTTGCAAGATTTATGCTTTTCTCATGTTTCTGATTACGTTATGCATAGGTGCAAATAAATAAGAAATTATTTATCAGCTACGACTTGGAACTGTCATTTTCAGTAGTGTGAAGTTGTATTAAATGGGTGATCCATTGGCGAGCTAACACCGACGAGTGTTGTAGTGAGTGGTGAGTGCACCTACAAAACCGCGGTTTTGTAGGTGCTTCGTTGGCGGTTTATACCTTTAGCTCGTCGGTTTTAGTTCGCCAATGGACCGCCCACTTTAGTGTGAGTGGTATACCCAGCGGCGTACTAGATCACCAGTATGTGACGTTGAATAATTGTCTATGATTTTTAACAGAAAGGCCACTGCAAGTACCACCGAGGTCTGGTGTCAGTGAAGCCAAAGCGCTGGGCCATGCTGCCTCCTGGCGATGAGGAGGCTATGGAGCGAGCTGTAGCTTCCATAGGACCTCTGGCGGTCGGCGTCAATGCTGCGCCATTCACTTTTCAACTATACAGGTTTCTTTATTTATAGCTTATGTTATTTTGAACAATCTAAACAAGGAAAAACACAAATTTTCTCAAGCATTCTTGGAAAGAGCATTATTTTGACAACCTTCGTCGAGATAAATCGAAAAACATGCTGCCCAAATACATGCGACCATCAGCGGCCGGCAAAAATCGTATGAAAATCAATATCTGTCGTGTTTATTAGCGGCTAGATAAATAACATAGTAAACTCATTTCTGACTGGTTAAACTGATTTAAAAATAGAACGATATTATTTTACTCCGAAACATGGCAACCAAGGAGGTAACTTATCAAAGGTTTTATTTCCATATAAAGTTGTACCTAGCTACTAACGCTAAGTAAGGTTCTGCTTAGTTTTAATTTCCACGCATTATTTGAGCCAAAAGCGCTTCAACTAGGTTATAAACTTTTTTCCAGGAGTGGTATTTATGACGACCCCTTCTGTCTACCCTGGCGTTTGAACCACGCCATGCTTTTAGTGGGGTACACTCCTGAGTATTGGATCCTGCTCAACTGGTGGGGAAAGGGTTGGGGGGAAGACGGGTATATGAGGTAACCTTTTTTTAGTTCTGTAGGCCTACCATAAGCTCTGTCTGGCTCTATCTCTGGGTCTGGTTTTAAGTCTGTGAGTGCTCACTAGTGTATTATGCTGTGTACGTTTTGACGTAGTATTTATTTAGACAGCACTCACACAGACTCAAAACCAGAGCCAGAGACAGACAGAGCTTGTGGTAGGCCTACTGACCTGAATAAAAACTTCTCCGCCCGTCTGATTGTCAGTCAGTAAAGTAAAATAGAAGAAGATAGAAGAATAGATTAGGACACCAGTGGCGGGGCTACCAGTCGTTGTCCCGCTTGGTTGTTCAACCAAGTTGTGCAACCAAGCGGGCACCAGGTGAGGTAAGGTATAGATAAACCAGTCTAAAAATGCACGCCCCTCCACCACGTTTTCTTGACGTTGGCTCACAGCAAAGTACTTCAAAATGATCTTTGTAGTATAGGTAATAAAGAACAATTTACTTTGACTGACTGAAGTACCTAGTAGGACGTGCAGTTTAAGATTGGACGATCTCTACCTTCATACAGCTGCATACATTTTGTCAGTGCAATAAAAGACATCGATAGGAAACGGCATGTCATAGAACCATAATGGTAAGAAGACAGGCTCACGTGTAGATCCTCCTCCGCACATAAAATCTTTTCATCACACTGATTTTTTCAAACCGACATGACAACTGCATGAAAGATAGATGTTTATAATGTCTCTAAAGTTAAGAGCCGAACGGGATTCGAAACCCTTGAATTCAACTGAATGCAACTTCCGATAGCGAGAAGGTAAGTAGTTGACTGTAACGTCAAGTTGGTGGAGTGACGGTCGCGCTAGTGCCGTATTAACAGTCCTTATGAGTTATTTGTCGAGTGTGATTAGGATCCGATGGTGCAGCGGTCAGCGCAGCCCCGTACCAAGAGAAAGATTAATTATTTATGATTTGGATCAGTTGAGCTATCTCTAGATCGTTTGTAACGATCTGCAGATAGCTCAACTGTTTCTTGTGTATTTTGTACATTTTGTAAATATTTGTTTAATTGTAAGTTTCTTTAGAGAGAAAGATCGTGGGTTTATATCTTTTAACTTTTGGACATTATAAAAATCTCTGTGAGAACACTATAAAATTAATAAATATGCATAAAAGAAGTTTGAGGTGCACACTAAATCCTTTCACCACAGTGTTTCGATTGAACTATTGACACGAGAAGTGCCAGAGTTAATCAATAGTCATCTAAAGTTTCATGTTTGCAGGATCCGCCGAGGCTTCAACAGGTGTGGGGTTGCAAACATGGCCGCGTATGTCGAACTCTGAAACATACAAACTAATTAAATTGTTTTGCGTTCTGTTTGCTCGGTGCAATGCTTCCGGGCACGGACCGTTTGAGTCGACTGAATAACTAGTACGGTTGTAGGCAATAAATATTGCACATCGGCTTTTCCGACTGAAAACCAGCGACGCACATTAACCACTTGGTTTTTATGTGAGACCGGAAGACGAAACGTAGGGCGCCCACCCACCAGATGGCCCGACGACATTGTTAAGATCTCGGTAAGTCGGTGGATGGAAAGGGCTCAGAATCGTTCTTCCTAAATATGTGTAGGGGAGGCCTATGTCCAGCAGTGGACTTCTTCAAGCTGATGATGATGAAGCTGAGACGGGACCCCTTTGCCCCACATCAAACAGCTTGGACCTACACACCGACCATAATATACGACAATAGAGCGGAGTGACCTACTAGTGTACCTACCTAACTACCTATCCAAGAAAATTCATGTTATTTCTACTGTATTTTCCTTTTAGTTTTAAGTAGTTTTTTTTAATTTTTATCTACTAATTTGTTAAATGTGTTTGTGGGTCAAATAAATTAGTTTTTTTTCTTTCTTTTTGCTTTCGTAGATCTCTTTCTGACGCACACTATATACGCTTTATGAAGCTGAAATTAGCCGATGTGCAATATTTGTTGCCTACATTTATATAGTGGTAAAAACCTACGAATAAAAAATGTATACCAGTGATAAAATGTATTTGATTTAACTCCATTTTCCATTTCAATATAACATGACATTATTGGTGAAGTAAAACATCGTGAGGAAACCCATGGCTTAGTCACCTGGGGCTTCCGTCAAGTTGGACCATTAGGTACTCGGAGCGCGGTCCCAGTAGCCGGATAGATTTAATTTTATTATTTTTCTTCCGGCGAATCGGACCGCAAACCACGTGACATATATTGTACAGTCGCCGTCAGTTATCTGCACGTATTGACCATGTTTTTTTTGTACCAGGCACTATGGTGTCCCGCAAGTAGGGCTTGTGTAATCACCAGTTGCCTCTGACGCTACATAAATTTAGACTTACAATAGGCACACAAGAAATTACAATATGTATACAAGAAAGAGCACAGAACTATTTAAATTTTGCACCTGTTATTTAGAGTCTTTAGCTATAAGTTAGCTTTAAGTCAAGGTCGTCTGGAAGAAATCGCCCCGGGCGATAAGACCGCCCATTGCAGGACAATATATTTATTTTCTTTAATGTACTTAAGTTATTCTAAGTTGTCCGCAATAAAGTTTTTATTATTATTATTATTAAATCATCTACATTAGATGCAAAGGCCTGTTTACTTTTATAACATATATACAGAGTATTTCCAATGCGCTTTAATACTTATTTACCTAATAAGGAATCTTCACTAAGAAATAATGTAAAAGAGGATAACAAATAAATAATGCGGACAATCAACACAACACTATCTAGCTCCAAACTAAGCAGAGCTTGTACTATGGGAACCACATAGCTGATAAAATACTTTAATACATTTGTTGTGTGTAATTGCATACCTAGAATGTCCCCGCTAAGAATGTCCGAATTACACAAAGGTTAACTGGAAGAGAATGCTCTCTAGCATTGAGTTCGCCTATGTACAGGATTTTTTTTGTTTTAGTGCAATAAAGAATTTTCTATCTATCTATCTATCTAGAATGCAATATAGCACCCAGGCAGAGAACAAACATCTGTGTTCACCACACAAATATTATCGGTTGGGGATCGAACCCCCCACGGCGCAGATGGCAGAGCTACTACCAATTGAGCTGAGAGGCTGAGAAGCTTAAGATTCATTTCACGGGTAAGTTGGCAAGTTTTATCATCCGCACTTGATGTGCGGGCAGGTTTTTTCTGCAAGTAGGCCGCTAGTGGGCTCTTTTTGCGTGACCCTTGACACGTGTTGCTCGAACTTTTTGAGGTTCTACAACACGCCGGTTTCCTCACGATGTTTTCCTTTACCGTTTTGAGAGTACTGGCATAGTAGCACATAAATTGAGTTGAGAGGCTGAGAAGCTTAAGATTCATTTCACGGGTAAGCAATAGTTAGGAAGTACCCCAGCCGACCACGAGAATCAGATTCAGATAAAGACCAATTTCTAGGCTGTAATATAGTGTTATGTAAATGCAGGCTGTGATACGTTACCGCTATCTAAACGCTACCTGGGACAAACTGTTGTATTGTACGGTCAGCAAAATAGCGACCTAGCTTTGACCTACTTTTGTAGGTTTGTGAAATAGCTCTTGTCGGGGTTTTGATGCAGTTTTCTCCAATTAAGTCTTTCGAATGCGTACTATTTGACTTCCTTATACGACATGACAGCGACATTTTCTTTTTTTTTTTTTGCTTAATTTGGCTCACGTAACTTATTCTTGGCTTTTCTCTTCCCCGTTTTCCTTCAATGATGTTAATGTAAGTAAGTTAATATTTGATGATATTATTTTACAAACGCTGTTTCAGTCTATTCCGTAATTAGAATTTATATTATAGTTAGAATCAATCATATCAAATAAAACTAGTAGCATAGAATCCACTTTTTTTAATGGTCTTCGGTTCGGTTGTGGGAGACATTTTCCCCACCTTGCTTGAAATGTCTACGAGAGTGCTTCAATTGATATTGGTGCTGCCTAAGAAGACACTAATTTCAGACGAGTCTTGAATACAAAACTAAGACTAAGCCGAATTTCTGACAAGCGCAAGCGTAAGTTCACGCTTAGCTTCGTCTCTGAATCTCAGCCTAAGCTCCATATTTTGCTAGCTGTACAAGTTTTGCATACAAACTCGTAGAATTGGCCCTCTTACATCTGAACATCCTGGATTTATAGGGAAAGGCGTATTGAATCGTACGGGCTTAGTTTAAATGCGGGCTTTTTCTTAAGTCTTAGTGCTCTTCCAAGATCTAGAGTCTAGATCCTTTTTACACTTTCATTTAATTTAGGTTAAGTGGTGGCATTTAGTTGGTACTGATCTAAGTTGGTCGTGGGTTCAAATCTAGTCGTGTACCGATGAGTTTTTCTGCCCAAAAATGTATGTACACTATGCCAGTATTCTCAAACGGTGGAGGAAAACATCGTGAGAAAATCGGCGTATCGTAGAACCTTAAAAGTTCGAAAATATGTGTCAAGTGCACGAAAGGAGCCTCTTTGAGACGCACTTAAAAAACCTTTCACCACGCTTGTTTCGAAAGAATCAGTTATTTCACTGTGATAAGAAGAACTTGTTACTGATTTCTTGTGTAATGCCTTTTTAGCT
This sequence comes from Thera britannica, assembly GCA_939531255.2. NCBI lineage: Eukaryota > Metazoa > Arthropoda > Insecta > Lepidoptera > Geometridae > Thera > Thera britannica. The sequence continues at coordinate 19,807,497 of OW618037.2, forward strand.
ATTTATATGTGGAGTAAGAGATGTGGATGATTTTAAATATGAAGTAAACTGACCTTTGCATCCATTTGATTTCTATAGCGTCAGGGGCAACTGGTGATTACACAAGCCCTACTTGCGGGACGTTATGGTCCCTGGGACAGGATTTTAGATGGAATAGGCTTGGCCAGCACCGGTACCTGACTAGTCGGTCTAATCCACAAGTAAGACATGGTCAAATACGTGCACGCAGCTGACTAAGCCATGGGTTTCCTTGCGATGTTTTCCTTCACCGCTCGAGAGCACATCAGGCATTGTGTACAAAAATTTTCCGATTAGTAAAAATAGGGCTACCTAACATAAAGACTGTTTTTATGTTATGTGTTATGCATCATAATAATCTAGAAAAATATGTAAGATAGGTACACAAGGATACGCATCAGACTATACACTGCTAGCTCTTATGTCCTTGCGGTAAGCGTCATTTTTCTTTGTTTTTAGGTAACTTGAGCTGTATCCCACTGTACTAGGTTACTCATTTAGTTAATTATCTCAACGTGTCCTACAAAATGATAAATGTGCTTTCACAAAAACAACAAAACACTACAAAAAATAGTTACCAACCCAACACACCCCTATATTCTCTAACACCGACCACACCTCGAAGTAAACAAAGTTGCATTAAAACTAGTTTTTTTTAAGCATGGCCAACTTTATTGGTCCGATTTGTTTTTATATAACTTGCTGATGGATCAAGCATATGGCTCACCTGATGTTAAGTGGTAACCAAGCATTGTTTAGCAAGTCACGCACGTCAGGAACGTGCCTTACTGCCTTGCGTCAATCAACTTGAGGGGTGCGCGTCTAGCCTCACGTGCTAGTAATTTTATTTTTATTATAATATTTTTTTTGGTCACAATTTTCTTTCTTGACATGTTGGCGACAGTTTTTTTAAATTCGTAAAGCTTCTAGCTGACGTCTTAGTGAATAAGGGGAATGTTGCAATGGAAACATAAATTCCTTGTTGTCTGTTTGCCTGACACCTGAATGATGGAGGTGAACGCAAAAACAGCTAAATGGGTGAACCGTTTGTTTTGAAAAATGTGTTAAATAGTTCTGGATATACTGGGGCAAGGTTATGGTTGACTAGCAGCTGACCGCAGCTTCACTCGCGATGTGGAGATTATGTTATCTGAATTTCATAAAAATCGGTTCACTATTAGAGTGTGATAAATATTTGTGTGGTGAACGTTCTCTGTCTGGGTGTTATATTGTATTCTCAGTATATAATATGTTCTGCTTAATTTTGGGCTAGATAGCGTTGTCTGGATTGTCCATATTTTTTTAATTAATTAAATTTAACCACATTTTTTGCATCGAGTATGATCTATCTATTTAGCCCGTATGAACCCACTGCTGGGTATATATATTCGTCCTCCCTCCTTCCCTTATATATTGAATGCTTGTAAGTAACCGAGTTTTGTAACCAGCTACGTAGAAGGATTTTTTTCTTAGTTCATAACCACAGCACGATGTGCTCGCTAGTTTTTTAAGTTAACTGTTTTTTATTTTTTTAAATGTGTTTTAATTGTGTGCTATGGATTTAATGTTGTCAGAAATAAATGTTTTTTTATTTTTTTATTTATTTTTGGTTACAAACTAATAAAAAAATAAAGTTAAAGTTTTCGCCACTCGAGTAAGATTTAAGGTGGGAACTTATAATGAAAAAATAAGTCCAAGGTGTTAGTTTCTGTCCCATTTGTTCCCGTCTCCGAAAATAACGTCCCAAAACACCTACAATTTACCCCAAATTAGCTATCATTATACCACTGGAAATTGTTTTTGTCACTCTCATCGTCGACACGTCATCCCTCTCTCACAGACTGATAAATGACCCTCGGGGGGGAAAGGGGAGTAAAAATAACATTTGTTACCCACCGTCTCACCTCGAGATGACCTGGCTCACCTGTTTTCAAAATGCTGGGGTAATGGGGTGTAAAACTTGTTTTTATATTCATTCATTTGACCATGTCATTCATTTATCATTGGCATTCCGACATTATGTAAGAATCTTCTATTGTTCAATAAGTAGGGCCTTGAGCATGTAGATGGAAAATCTAGATGCTCAATCTAGGTATAATATATATAGGTATAAATCTAGGTACATACCTAGGTATGTACCTTAAGGTTTCTATAGGTAGACAGCCAGCTAGTTGTATTTAGCGAAAAAATATAAACATAAATTAAATTCATTATTGTTATTACCACAAACATTATTCATCCTGTAGGTACATTGCTCATATTTTGGTTTTCCCAACGAAACGGACAACCCAAAGCACTATCGAGCCCCAACAGAGCTTATACTATGGGAACCAGATAGATGGTATAATACTTATAAAACTAATAATAATTATAATACTAATGGCTCTGTGAGCTGTAGACCTTGCGTGCTCACTAAAAGCGAGCAATTTACTGCATTTTGAACTATTCTGCTCATCATCTCGAAGATCCTCATCAGATCTTCGCCAAATTTTAATGAGACCAACATAAAGTTATACCATTCAAATAAGAAATGATTCATCGAAATTTGATTTCCTTCGGCGCGCGGCGGAACTTCAGTAGTAAGGAAGTACCCCTCTAATAAAAAATCCCATAAAAAAGTTACAACCAAATTGATTGAATAATGCAACCTGCAGGCCAAGCATTTTTTTCCAATCTAAAAACTTGACGCTTTTCTCGCTTCACTCGCTCGGTCAATTAAAATAGAGCCTTGTTTACAATTCTTAATACCAGTGGTTGTTTTTTATACCTCAATTCCACTGATTATAGATAGATAGATAACACTTTATTATGCACCACAAGAATAGTCATCATCATCACAGCCCGACTTCACCCACTGCTGGGTATACCCTTATAGGCCTGCCATAGTTTGTGCCATCTATCTCGATCCTGTGTGTCCTATATCCTAAAACTATAACGAAGTACAATCATAATAGCCCATGCACATTTTTTTGTGTGTGATATGAACACACAAAAAAAATTACAAAACATATGAAAGCTATAAAATAAGTGACTTTGAGGCATTACCCGCAAAAGATAATATTGGTAGCTCACATTAGATTCTCCATTAGTCGAAACCGTCAAATATAGCAATATTGATGTACCAATGAGTAGGCCTACCACAAGCTCTGTCTGGCTCTGTCTCTGGCTCTGGTTTAGAGTCTGTGTGAGTGCTCACCAGTGAATACACTGTGTGTGTGATGTTTCGCCTCCATCTGTCTTCGCAGAGTCCTCGAATTTTTCGGCCACATTGCCAGGAAAGAAGGGAGTAACCTCGTAAAGTTGGTGGTGACTAGCAAGGTGGAAAGAAAGAGGACGCGAGGACGGAGCCCGATGCGTTGGAGCGACCAAGTGCGCTCAGTAACAGACTCCTCCGTGAGCGAAGCCAACCATGCTGCGGAGGACAGAACCCGATGGAGGAACATAGTGCAGACTAGGGCACAAAAGTCACGACCCTCAACAGTGAGGATACTGATGCAAGGAGGGGAGGAGGTGACGTTTCGACGTAGGATTTATTTAGCCAACGCTCACACAGACTCAAAACCAGAGCCAGACAGAGCTTGTGGTAGGCCTAGGTCTAGCCATCATTTTAAACTTGCACGAGATTGGGATGCTGCATCGATTTCCGTCGCATTTCCCCATCCGGCCGGCCGTTCAATTATTCCTCCGTTTCCGGTGTCTATTTATTGGCTAAACGGTGACGTGTGTTCTGAAACTTGGTGATTTCATGATCCATTAGGGCTTGATTAGTGATGGCTGAAATTGGATGAAGTCGGAAATTATAACTATGTATGTTTGGAAAGAACTATGAGCGCTTTTGTTACATAAATGATATCAAATTGTATTTTACGGTGTAAAATTTTGAGAAACGTCAAGTAAATTGGAAGGTTCTCAAGGTCAGGTATTTTAATGTACTTAGGTGACTAGCAAATTCATCATCCGCACTTGGTGTGCGGACTGGCCGCAAGTAGGCCGCTGGCGGGGCCTTTTTTCATGGACACGACACGTGTTGTTCGAACTTATTTAGGTTCTACGAAACGCCGGTTTCCTCACGATGTTTTCCTTCACCGTTTGAGAGTACTGGCATAGTGCACATACATTTTTTGACAGAAAAACTCATTGGTACAAAACTGGATTTGAACCCACGACCTTAGGATAGTCAGGCGAGGCCGCTACCACTACTGGTACTCCTACCATACTTGATACTGTCTGCTAAGCATCTATCTAAATACTTTCATTTTGACTGGCAAAATATAAAGTAGTAGATTAGTAGAGAAGGAGAAGGTAAGTAGGTGTAAAAATTGCAGGGTGAAAAAGAGCACTCCTTAAGGGCTTACATCGACCGAATGACCTTCAGAGTTTCGTTCTTAATCACCCCACCACTCCTCTACTAAATGAGATAACAACTCGTTTCGATCGTTTCTACGTAACAAATTTTTGTTGTCTCATCTTTCCTCAATACAAAAGAGAGAGACACGTATGCGAAACGAATTGTTCTAACTGATCGAGTAGATGCGACTTGCAGAGCTTTCTCAGTCGAATTGAGTGCTGTAGAATCGGGGGATTGCACAACTTAAAAACTTAGTTGTGAAATACGGTCTCCAACATAATTTAATGGACTATTCCTTAGTTTTACGACTTGAGCGCTTAATTTTCGAGTTATTGCCATATCGCATCTCAACGTAGAGTTATTACAAACTCTTGTGTAATAGCTTGCGAAAAATAGAACACGTAAAACCACGAAAGTTTCGTTGGAAGTCAGTTGGGTTTGTAGAAGACTCGATAAGTTAATTTTATTTATCCTTTTTTCTACATCTTTGCTGTGTAGTGATTGACCAAAGAGACATGCATGAACTGTGTGAGATGACATGGATAAGAGAAGAGTCAATGCAGAGATAACGGCTGACTGAGGGGAATGAAGGAGGAAGACATGTTGTGCCGACCCCAGATAAAGTGGGATAAGGGCAGGAAGAAGTAGCCGTGTGTTGTATAATTATTAAAGCCTATTCTAAATTCAAAATTCTAAATCAATTTAGATATAATTTAATTTTTGTAACCCCATTTATTATAACTATCTTTGTTATGAAGGTACCGAAAATGTGAAGATTGAAATTGCCTCATTCACTTTAAAAAAATTCAAACTTACTACAAACCCTTACATAAAATAACAGTAAGGGTCTTCACGAATTGCTAATCGGCAAATTAAATACTGACATGTGTCTAACTTAATTTTTAAGTAGGAGTAGGACTGCTGTGATTTATAGTTAATTATTGATGTCCAAACTTTAGACACCTATCCTAATTTACGACGACAAACTACCCTTATAATTCATGCATTTCTATAGTTTCACAGATTCTCAGACAAGGACGACAAATAGTTCTACAACTCACATAACCAAAAATACCTGAAACTGTAAAGTTTTATACAAAATATAATATTTAAAATTTTATATTTTTATACAAAATATAAAATTTTTATGATGCTATACCGTATGATTTTATACACATCTGCAACAATATGATTTGAAAACCAATAACACGTGAGCTTCCATTCGCTAAAACTTTTATGAAATCATAGTTCAGGTGCGAACGGACATCGCAGTCATCGGGAAATTTCAGAAGGACAAGTCACAGTTCTATGAGACAACAGCTCGTTCCGATCATTTCTACGTTACGTATTGTTGTTGTCTCATCTTTTCTCCATACAAAAGAAAGAGACACGTAGCCGAAACGAACTGTTCAAACTGATTGAGTAAACCCCAGGCCAATAAGACGTGAGCTTCCATTCGCTAAAACTTTAATGACATCATAGTTCAGGTGAGAGCGGACATCGCAGTCACCGCGAAAATGACAGATTTCAGTTCGGGGCAAAAAACTAGTGACTAGTGCGCGGTATTTCAAAACTATATTGAATGCAAGTTATCAAACAGTTCAGCCGATGAAATAATAGACGCACGCTAATGCAGTCTGAGTGCAATACTGTGTAGGTACCAAACCCGTCAGACCTTTAATGCAAACTAATTATTTCCGAAACTGACGTACAGTTTATGGATTCAATTCAAATCTATTTTTAAATACTCAGCCCATAGGTACAGACGGCTGAACTAGGATGCATCCAATTCGTAAACTTCAGGCACTTCAGGTTAGTGTCGCAGCTTTGCAATGAATATTTAAAGCGCAAATATTCAAAAATTAAGTGAACCTGACTTGCGACGACACTACCTTAGAAGTAAAAAATTGTATACTTTCAGTGCTTCCGACTGTATCTAATAAAGTTATTTCAAAACTTTGTTTCTATTATACATAAGCTTGCTTTTTTTTTAAATAACGCTGGGGAATTGAATCACAATAAAAAAAGCAGCCAAGTGCGAGTTGGACTTGCCCATGAAGGGTTCCGTAGCAAAAAGTAACATAATATAAAAGTTCTTGTAGTTCGTCAAAAGGTAAATTGCGGTTTACGATTTATGACGTATAAAAAAAACTACTAGATCTCGTTCAAACCAAATTTCGTTGGAAGTCTCGCTATCAGTAGATCAGCTAATTCCATAATCCAACATGAGCTTAGGTACTTAGCACTTACCTACTTATTTGTAAAGTTCGCTCAACCAGTTGAAATCTTAATTCATTTACAGTAGTTTTCTCCATTCGTTCGCAACGAATAGAAAACTATTTTTCCTCGCTGTTTGAACTGTATGGTACAATGCATAGGCGACGAGCGAAGCGAGAGACTACGGTAATTCAACCGGCAAATATGGAGCCGGATATAAGCAAGCAAAAAGCGTCGTTCTTGGTAATGAAGATGCCAGTAACAATTCGGATGGTTCCACGGTTTGAACGACGCGACGTCAGTATTCCTTGCACGCTGGGGAATAAAAGTAAACAAGCCTTTGCTTGTAGATGATTAAAAATAGCGTCAGGGGCAACTGGTGATTACAAAAGCCCTACACGCGGGACGCTATAGGGCCTGGGACAGAATTTTAGATGGAATAGGCTTGCCCAGCACCTATACTATCCTGACAGCTCAGTCTGCCTAATCCATAGATAAAACCTGGTCAATACGTGAGGAGCTGACTAAACCACGGGTTTCCTCACGGTGTTTTCTTTCACGCTGGGATATACTTGGCCGCCTATAAAGGCACGGTGAATTTCTGTTCTATAGTTTCATAGTATCTTGTATTCAACTCCTGTATACGCATTCAGACTCTAAGGCAGTCCATAGCGCGGTGATCCAGAGGATAACGCAAGAGTTCTATTTAGTTTGTTCCACCGCAGTGCTAGTTAGCCATCCTCCAAACATTGCGTGCTAGATAAGGGGCCAGGCAATCTATAGCTCGTGTGAGCCACAGAAAAAAGCAAGAGTTCTATTTAGCTTGTTCCACCGCAGTGTTACCTGTTAGTCACCTTCCAAACAGTGATTGGTAGATGAGGGGTCTTCAGATAGAAGAGCCCGGGTGGACCAGTATCGCAAGTATATGCACATGTTACATTAAGTAGAACCACTTACCAAGTTGGCCATACCCTGCATGTTGCCGGCTAGTATAATGTCAATGTAAGTCAGGTCAGTTTTTCCAGACGCTACTCATCAACTCTTGGACATCACTGCTCGCGCCAGCTCGCTAACCTAATTGCAGCGGTGGGCGGAGTGCGCAAATGCGATTTAGAGGTTTTCCAGTCACTATTTGCGCAGAGCCTGTTTAGTACCTAACCTTAACCTATAAAAGCAGTGAAAGATCTCGAACGGCAGCCAAACCCCGAAGACAAAGTGTTGGACGCGTCAAAATCGGAAGCCTGATGCATAATCAGAAAAAAGGGCCCAGAATCTTTCATACCTAACTGGAAAATACGTTCTCAGTCTTTTATCTATATTTTATTTCTTACCGTTTGTAACGGTCTACAGATAGCTAAACTGTTTCTTGTGTATTTTGTAAATATTTGTGTGATTGTAAGTTTCTTTGTGTAAATAATTGTTATTATTAATTGAAACGTGTTCAGAAATACTTAGTAGTAGAAGTAGCTTTTTGTGAAGGGCTGGTCCGGACAAGTACAGTACAGCAGCATCGCTGTTTGAAGGGTGTGGGTGCCGATGAAATTACTGGCACGTGAGGCTGAATATCTGTAAGTCTCAAGTTGATGGGCGCAGAGCAGTGCATCGTAGGGCACGTTTTAGGCGTGCGTAACCAATCGGTCGGTCGGTTATAAAAGGCAATGCTTTTATAACCGACTTCAAATAAAAAAGGATTGACTCAATACAGTATTCCTACCATGAGCTCTGTCTGGCTCTGTCTCTGGTTCCGGTTTTGAGTCTGCGTGTTGAATAAATAAATCCTTACGTCAAAACGTCACACACACAGTACGCACTGGTGAGCACTCACACAGACTCAAAACCAGAGCCCGAGACAGAGCCAGACAGAGCTCATGGTAGGCCTACAGTTGTTTTTAACTTAGTCAGTTATGAACCGAATTCTTATTAACTGACTTCCAATCAAAAAGGAGGAGGTTCTCAATTCGGTTGTTTTTTTTTTTTTTTTTTTTTTTTTTTAAATGTTTGTTACCGCATAACTTCGTCATTTGTGAGCCGATTTGAAAAAATATTTTTTTATCTGAAAGGTACTGCTTCCAGATTGGTTCCATTTTAATTTTATTGAAATCGGTGTTGCCATTTTTTTTAAAATATTTTTTTAAATGCTTGTAACTGCATGCCTCCGTCATTTATGAACCGATTTAGAAAAATATTTTTTTATTTGGAAGGTTATTCTTATGTCCAGATTGTCCCAAACAAATTTCATTAAAATCGGTTTAGCCGTTTGGCAATGAAGTCGGTTTCTCAAGTTTTTTAAACTTATAATTATTATTTTATCTTAAAGGTTGGAATGGATTGGCGCAGTTTGACCATGAAGTCTGTTTCTGTTTCTTGAACTTACATTATTATAGGCGATGGTTACCACTTAACATTAGGTGGGCGGTTTTTTGTTATGGAATAAGCATTCCATAACAAAAAACCTAAAAATTACCTACCTCGGATTGCGTTTTATTTGCCAAACAGAAAGAGGAATATTGAAACTGGATCCATTGGTGTCACTACAATATGAATGAAACGGAAATTGGAAATGAGAATATTGAAAAAGTTAGATACAGGACAAAGGGTTTTAGGATTCTGTTTTAAAATATAGACAATATAGAAGAAATAGCAGCGAGATCTGGCGTTGTTCGATTATTCAAGATTATTCCAGAATGTAAAAGAACATTCAAGAACGTTCAGGAGCATTCTATTCTTATCAAAATCGAGAAGTTTTAGAAAAGCCCTCATGTGATAAAACATATGACAGACATAGATTCGAAAGTTTTGCCCCCACAACCACCCATTTCCATCAATTCCGTCCAAACTCCCCTACTCAAAGCAGGATACCACCACAACGTGGAGTAGATCCTAGTCGGCGGTGATAGAGAAACCCCTGGAGATACGCAAACACTCTTGCTTTTTTAATATATTGATTTAAACAAAAAATATACATACCTACAGCAGTCATATTATCATTTTTGAATCATTATTATCGGCCTGTGATGTCCACTGCAGGACAAAAGCTCCCTTACATTTGGGGACGGGGTACAAAGGCCTTCAATATACTGAACCCACAGAAATATAAATGGTCGAGTTTCGGACCAACGAAGCTTTTATCCCAGTTTCATCAAACAAAATCGTGTCTAGAAAAACATTTCAAAAATGTATCGGTGGATACCAAAAGCATTTAATTTTGTTTGTAGTTTTCCTTCTCTCCGTCAACTGGAAACTGCAGTCTAGCTAGCTGATACTTCTTGTAGGTCGTACTTTCAGTGTCGTATCTTTCAAAAATTCAAAAATTGATAACAACTCTTAAAATTCGACCCTATGAGAATTCTTCTTATCGAAAAAAAATGTTATAGCTACATCGTTAGGAAAGCCGTAACTTAACTCTACACGCCTGTCCCGTAAATAGGGGCAAGAGTCAGCAAGTTATCCCTTTTACGGGATGATACTTCCCCTAAGCGATGGGATGATGAGCTCCCTAAGGAGCGTAGCAGATCATGTCTGGACCATCCCAAATGGCAAACCCATGGAGGACGCCTTTGTCCAAAGAGAACCCGACCTATACACCGCCGCACCGTTATCATAACAGGACAAATTTAGTGTATTTAGTAAGTAATATTAGTATAGGTTAAGTCAAGCAATACTGTTGTAGGTCGATGTAATAAAGGCTTATTTTGTTTATACGATTTATTTACTACTTTTTACGACGGAGTTTTCAGGCTTTGAGAAGCTGAAAAGGCTTCATGGCGAGTGCTACATCCGTTTTTAGTCATAATCAGGTATCCTGAATCCAGTGCGTACTCTAAAGAACGGGCTAAATGGGTAGTCATTAATTTACTTCCCAGAAAAACATCTTTCAGGTGCCAGGGGATGAAGTCATCCACCTTCTGGACCCTAAACATCAGTACAAAATTAAATGCTTCACAACCATCATACTGAAAAGTGTAGCGGATACCTACTATACACAATGCCATTTAGTTCCAAACTAATCAATGTCCCAAACTATGGTAATACATTGTCATGTGATGATAAACGACAGTTAATTATTTAGGTACAAAAAAAAAAAATACTTTATACATCGCGTCACAGATCAGTAGGCCTACCATGAGCTCTGTCTGTCTCTGTCTCTGGCTCTGATTTGTGCAATATATTGAGTGTGTGACGTTTTGACGATTGATGACGATTTATTTAGTCAACACTCACACATACTCAATCAGAACCAGAGACCAGAGTTCATGGTAGGCCTACAGCTGTGTTCATTTAAACTAAGTTTAAGCTATCGAGTCCAGTCCAAACAACATAGTCCATGGTCCAATAAAGTAAATACCTAAAAAATATGTATTGTATTTCCTTTGTAATTTAATATTAGAGTTCCATGTTTATATCCTCTTAGGACACAGGAGCTACAGAGTATTCTTCGACAGGGGGTAGAGGGGTAAGTTGGACAGATAGGGGTGAGTAATATCCATTATCTGAGGTAGAGTACCTGTGAATAGTTATTGGAAGATAATCTTTGCCGAAATGTTACAGGTTTATAGGAAAAGGGCTTGGGGTACAAACCCCATGTGATATAGTTAGTATCAAAAATAGATAGCGTCCTCACAGCTCAGTTAAGGGGCAGACGGCTGTCGTTGTCTATAACACTCGCAAAGTTAGATATTAAAATCACTGACTTTTTTTTCGAAAATCACGAGCAACTATCGTGTGTGCCATCCGATGGCTCACAGTTGAGCTAAAAAAAAATTGGATCATAGCATGTTTTCCTACTAAAATCTTTTCACTCGAGTGTATGTAACACGTAACTTGTCACCTCAGCGAAGAAATGACTAAATGCAAAAAAAGAAAACGGCGCGCAAATAAAACAAAAGGAAAACACCAAGAAGTTTCCGAGTCTGAGTTTTTGACATATTAAAAAAGGTTGATAATAATTCGGCACCATGGAGGTAGAATTAAATAGGTTTAATGTTGTTTTGAATTCACAAACTTAGTGCACGCGATGTTCTATTCAATTTTACTTTATCCTCTTTATTCTAGCGGATAAAGAAAGCACTCAAATATCGAGGAACAAAAATACTCTTTCCAAGATGAAGAAATGAAAAAAAAATATGTTGATCCAAGTTACACTATAGCACACTTTATGACTTTATTTACCTGATAATTATGTATTCCCCAATATACGTTTGTTTTTAGTAGTTCGGCTGAACAATTCTGTCGATTGAACTACTGGGAGTTTTTTCCCAGTAGTTCTGTGACTAAAAAAGCTCACCCTTGCACAGAGCAACTGGGGCATTTTTCATCCCACTGGTTCATGACCTTTTGAGTAGTGTTAATGAAGAAATGATTTGCCTTTATGTCTGTCGGTTATAGGTAGGTAGTAGGTACCGTCCTCTAGCGAAACCATTTGTCATAGTGACACCTAGCGGGCGGCGGAACCCATGTTATTTCAACCGACTGAGAAAACTACAACCATCTATTTATTTATTTATTTATACGATCACTACTTAATTACGTGGTAAAACCCAGTCAGGGCAACTTTTCAACTCTTTTCACATCTAGGTGATGGCGATCAGTGAAAAGCTGTCAAATATCGCTGTCATATTTGGCAGCTTTTCACTGATCGTCATCGCAGATCGCTTAGATGTGCGCTAGGCTAAAGGAATTATTTCCACATAGTTAAGAACTAGTATTTTATCCTGAGGTGTTTTTAAACACTTATGAAAAAAAGACATTTCCACTTTTGTTGTAAATTCCACAGATTTTTATTTGATTGATTGAAATGTACATCATCAATATCAATTAAGAACAATAATTTAATTCATAATTCATATTTTCATTGCGAGTATGGGTGGTAAATACAGATGACGGGAATGTCTTAAGATCTACTATAATCAACTATACTTATCATGTTATGATAAAGGTACACAATTTTAACATTATAATTACAGTAAAATAAAATAAAATATTTTTTTTGTACAACTAAATATTAAAAAAATAATTACAGTATGTACCTAATACAAAATTATTTAATAAAGAATTCAGTTTTACATAAATCAAGATATTATAGAATGGACCCCGCACTAGGACCCTGTATCGCGGTAGACCTTTAACAATCTAAGCTCGTTACTAATGATAAGAGCCCCGTCAGATTTTTCTTATCTCTATCTTACACAAAATCGAGGCTTGTTTTCAGCTGAAAACGAGATTAATTTAACATAAATTTTGTCCCAAAATACTACACAAGTAAACAAGTTCACTTGTACCTAGGTAATTAAGTGTGTTTTCTAGCGCATAAAAGAACTAAAGAAAACTGAAAAAAACCTGATCATTAGTAGCCTCTGCTGAAATTCTCTTTTCTAATCAAATTAATACGTCATCCAGATTTTTTAAATACTTACAGCGTTTTGGGCACAGAAAAAATATTATTTTACTTTTCAGCCAAGCCCCGTGTGTTTAAGCTGAGACACAGCATAATATTATAATTGCCTTTTGCTAGGAAGAAAAATATATAGGATGTTTTTTTTGACGTGACAACGTCTTATAATTATAAGTCTTATAATTATAAGAATTTTTTCGTGCGTGCGAAAACAAGACTCATGCGACGTTACCTCGCTCTGAGGCATTCCATTAAGGCTTGAAGTGCAAGCGAGAGCGCGGAACGAGTAACAAAGATCCGATAACAATAACCGCAGTTATTGTTTTCTTATAAATCGAAGCACAACTTTTCCCTAACTCTCGTGGTTTCGAACTTGAACACCGCCCTTCTGAAAAAACCATCCTGTATAAGAAAATATTTCAAATATCAATCCAGTTTTAAAAACACAGATAAAACATCGAACTTTCAGCTACAGGATGTTTAATTTCCTTGTCAACTACGAGCGTTTTGCGATGTATGTTATCTGTCAAGTACTTATTAAATACATAAATATTTATAGCGGAAATTGAAAATGTGCGTTTGAAATCCATCTAAAATGAGTCCATTCACAACGAAATAAAATCTCTTTTATGGTATAGATAGATAAATGGATTTCATATAGCCCGAGCTAACAAATAAGCAATCTTAGAAGGCCTTCTGGTGTGGGTTTGATCCCCACCGAGAACAAACATTTGTGTAATGTATTCGTAACTCAGTAAAAAATAAAATATTTATTGCGGAACAGAATATCACACAAACAAAACTACTATCACACAACATCTGTTGTTGTGATTGTCTGTAACACATCAAATAAAACTATAATTAATAGATACAATAGTTATTTAACTGTGACGCAATAGGTATCAACATCTACCTCGTAAACTTTTATAAGGAGAGTTCCTTAAAAATAAGTAATGGTATCAATATAAAAACATAGCACTAAAATAAACAAAGCTAGCATGCAATTGCTGCATCATTAAATTATGAATTGTTGTTGCATTATTTAATATAAATCAGACATTTTATTTAATTTCTTATTTTAAAGTTTTTTTAAAATATTATTATATATACAAAACATAATTATTGTAAAAAAACTTAAAAATTAGTGCGCCACCAGCAGCGGGGCTAGCTAGCCCAAGCTACCAGTGGTCAAGGCTGCAGACTGAGGAACCTCCGGACAATGGGTGCCGTGGCCAGGATTATTATTATTTATCATTATTATTTATTTTTAATTTGGTATTTTAATGTTTTTTTTTGTATTATTGGTATATTTTTGCATATCAATAGAACTGCTATTATTATTGCTGTTCTATTGATATGACATTTAATTATCATTGAATAGCGTTAGTAAAATGGAATTTTAATTTTATTAGGTACCTACCTTATTAATTTAATTGTATGTTGTTTCTAAACTTAAATGGCATGAATCCAAAATTTGCATCCCAGATGGGGAATGAGTGACACTTATTTACTATGTATTTATTAAGATATATAAATGATTATGATTATGAACAACATGATTCCGATTCTCACCTTCTTTTATAACAGGTAGAAAACGTTTAATTGGGCTATTATGAACGTAATTAGTTGCTTATCCATGAATGTAATTCAGTATCTGTTTTACGAATTACATTTAAAATAAATAGTGACACAATGTTCACTGCTGTTACAATCACTCAACCACGAAAATACAATAAAAAGGAAGGAGCTTCTAACGAGTTGTTTGGAATGAGTTGCGCAAAGGATGATAGTAAAAAGAAATGCCACGCCAAACGCCATCTCGTTCGTAGTTGACTTCGTCTATTAATAAAATAAAAAGTAAAATAGTCAGTCAGTAAAGGCCTGCACACCTAGGTCACTGCAATAACCTAGGTGTGCGCATGCCTTAAGGAGTTGTCTCGAATTTGGCCTGACTTACTCCTAATCAAAGCACAGCCGAACTTGTAAGGGACTTTGAAAGGAGCGTCTGTTACGGTCAGTAGGCGTACACTGAGAACAGAATTTTGAAAGTTTGCATCCTAATAAGTCAAAATTGCATTTACATGATTAACTGGCTATAGTACCACGTCACGGCACGTAGATAAAGTCACGAAGTAACAGCTATTATTTCAAATGAATTTGCCTTATCATCTCATGGGCCCACTGTATCAGCCTTCAGGTTCATTAAAGCATCATCAACATCAACATTTCTTTTAACACCCTTCATTTCATCTTCTATTTCTTGCAATGTCCTATTTTTAGTTTCTGGCACAATAAAATACAACATAATGAGAAATATTGCTAAACAAGAGGCATATGTTGCATATGTACCACCAAGTCCTAGATCTTTTAGCATTATCGGCGTGGCCATAATGTTCAGACCATAAAATAAACAGAACAAGAGACCAGAAGTCAATGATCCTATGCCTCTATACTCTAAAGGAAACACTTCACCTAAGAGAGCACAACATATCGGTATAACGCTAACGTTCACAACAAAATTTTGTAGCAGCAGAAGGAAGGGTGATACCCACACTATATTCGCAATAGACTCATATTTATACTGCAAAAATGAAGCAAAAGCAATAGAGAACATTAAAATAACGTTAGAGAATCCAAACGAAAATAATATAGTGCGTCTATTGACATACCTTACCAGGAAACATGAAATTGTTAATGCGAATGTAATAATACAGTCAAGTGCTATAGAATAATACACAGCATGGCCATGTTCTACTAGTTTTTCCATTATTTGTATAATAAATGCAACAACATAGTATCTACCACAAGTATCTAACACTAGCGTAATTAACAAAGCCATTATCAAAGCTTTAAGGAAACCTCTTTCTAAAAAAGTTTTAAAAAATACTTTAACTTTGTTTTCATCCTTTTTTGATCTTTTCATTTTTATCGACTCCATCTGAGCTGTTATCAATTCAGCTAGTTCCTTTTTTTTCTCAACAGATGAGCCATGAAGCCAAATAAACGTCTTCTTACATTCTTTGAATCGTCCTTTTGAAGCATAGAACGACGGACTTTCCGGCCAGCACATCGTGAAGACAACAGCTACGAGAGCTATGCCTGATGCCGCCGCAGCTGGCTCTCGCCAAGACCATAAAGAAAGACAGTGGCAAATCGTAGATCCCATTGCCATTGTAACTTTCATTATCGTTGTAAAATACCCTCTGGAAACCGGACTGGTGTATTCACTAATGATAATGCTGTTGATATAAATGATTCCAAAACAAAGGCCGTGAAAAACCCGCCCGATGAACAACCATGTGATGCTATCAGCGAAGTAGAAGATGATCCAGGATATGAGATTAAAGAAGCAGAGAGAGGTGTGTGCGATCTTGCGTCCAGAGATTTGGAATAGTGCCGAGAAGACTAAGAATCCAACGATGCCTGAGAAACCCAAGCTGGCAGCTGAAAATTAAATGAAAGGTCAAAACACTCGCTTACACTCATAACTTTAATATCGAGTAAAGTGTATATTTTATAGTATAATAAAGCCTTGCGCACATCTAGGCGATCAGCTGGGATCTGCAATGACGATCAGTGTATCGCTGCGATATTAAAAAGGCCTGCTCTTCCTGAAACACGGTACGTCCGGATGATCGCCGAATACGCGTTTAATTTTCTTTCAAAAAAAAGGTGACTTACAGTGGAATCAGTGATCGCCTGAACGAATTGTGTTGCAAGAATAGACCTGATCGCCGCCGCAGATGACAGCTCCGCAGATCGCCTAGGTGTACGCAAGGATATACGGACAAATCAAGACAGATATGGAACTGCTGTCAGAAAAGCAGCGGTGCAAGAGATATGGTTGAAAATCACTGGTCCGATATGACAACCACTACGGCCAAAAGTAATAGTTTACTCACAAAGCCATGACGCATCTTCAGGTGATATATAGATACCGGTTGCATTATAGTTTGATGCCGAGCTTGTCAGTACCGTTGGGTATGCCAAGATAACTCCCAGACTCATGCCTTGAGTCCAGATACCCAACATCACAAACACCTGGAATATAAAAATTCGTTAGATTTGGTGGCTACAAGAGAGATTTTGTGGTGAAGGTTTGTGGCAGACATCGTTCTTTTCATCGACTACAATATGATGTGGCTCACCGGAAGCATTTATCTGTAATTTAAAGTTACAGATTAATTGGATGAAGCTCAAAATCGAATTTAAAAATGTTACATTACAGGCAAATGCTCCCACTGAGGGAGCATCTTTAGTTACATTACTTGATACTTAGTTAACTGTTCATTTATGTATGTCAAGTAATAAATTACACCTTCGTAACAAACCTTATCTCGAAACGGAAAAATTCCAATAATTTTTTTGTCGAAACTCAATGACGTTATATTTTAAAAATCACTGTTTTCAGATATGTACCTATATAAGCTAATCGAAGAGTATTTATTGTTGTTTTAGGTCAGTTTCCAAATGAAGCTTTGTTCTAACAGCTTCATAATAATAATCCCACTAATACGCGGGTTCTTTATCATCATCATCATCATGAAATGAGTAATAATAAATTAAATAAGTTTAATTAAATAAGTTAGTACCTAAATAAGTTTTGGGACCTTAATAAATTTTATTTGCATATAATTATAATAGATGAAAAGTATTATAAAGTAATAGACATACCTGTCTCCAGTAGTATTTATCTCGAAAATCCATCTTGACTAACTTACTTAACGTAACTTCACACCTTTGAATCACACGATACACACCGCCAATATTTCTGCTGAAATGTGGGACGGGGATCTAACGAGAATAAAGCCAAGCTACCAATTCTTTTGTGCTACATACCTACACATTTTGACAAATAACATTAAAAACTCTTTCAAAATGTTGCACGACTAATTTAATTATAAATTAAGTTTTTCATACGCAAACTTGTTGTTAAATGTCAGTGACTTGTGTTGGGATCCAAAAACAAGTTGATTTTGTTATAGGTAACACAAAGACAAATATGTCGTGGTCACAAAAACATATTTGTTGTTTACCTATCCAAAAAACCTTACAAAAGTATTTATTTTTATTTAATTTGAATAAATAGTAAAATAAGCCTCCACCAAGTGTTATACCAGCAGAAAGGCTGCTAATACTCACATTTTAGTGTAATGTATACCTACTTTTATAGATAACACTGCCACTGAAATAACACAGCCGAACTTATAAAACAATTACAAATAAATACGTTTTAAACTAAATCGACTCCATAACCAAACTGCTAAATGATTATGGATCGAAGTTACTATGCTGTATTTCAGCCCATGGCTTTGCTTGCATGGTACCTGCATAAAAAGCTGGCTTTTTCTACACACTTGCTCTTTTTTTGTTTGCTTATATACAAACAAATGAAAAATTAACGGCAGCGGAAAACCTCAAAAGGCGGAAATATGCATCAATCGGCACTGGATACATATTTCTGCCTTTTGGGGTTGAAACGCTAGGACCATGGGGTCCAGAGCGTGGCTTCTATTCGAAGAATTATCCAAGACTGGTGACCAAAGGGCTGGCGCTTACCTAGGGCAAACAATTAGCTTAGCTATTTAAAGAGGTAACGTTGCCAGCCTTTTGGGCACATTGCTTGCGGTCGGTGATCTCATTATTAAATTTTCTAGTTTCTTATAAAATGTAATTTTTTTTATTTTAATCATTCCTTGTTTTATAATAATAGTTATGGAAATAATGTATAATCTGTTGTAAATAAAAGTAAATCCCTTTATTAATTAGGAAAAAACAAATGAAGTTAAAAAACTTGAGAAACTGACTGAACATCAAAATTTATGAAATTTCTATGGGACCAATCTGCAAATATTACATTAAAAAAATAACATTTTTTCATGTTGGTTCATAAATGACAAAGTTATGCGATAAGAAACATAAAACAAAATAAAAATACAACACACTTAAGAACATCCTCCTTTTTTTTTGAAGTCGGTAAAAAAAGTGATTCTCAGCAGTGAGGAGTAGGTACAACTACAACACACACCTGGTGATATTTATTCTGTAGCAAAATTCTGTGGCATTGCCAACAATAATTTGTAAAACTAATTTAGAATGAGGGCAAAGACAAGTAGGTTACGTCATAATGTACTCTACAAACCGTAAACCAAACCTCGTCGGTTGATGCAAACCGTGTCGCCATCGAACATATTACTGCGGGGCTGTTGTAGAACAGCCACTACTTTATTTGTACAATCTTTATCTTGAGCAGTGTCGATATAAAGTCCGTTGGAAGATATCCAAAGTTACCCCTATTCCTAAAGGCACCTCAAGTGACGATGTTGAGTTGTTTAGGCCAATAGCAGTCCCGTCAGTATTTGGAAAATTTTTTGAATCTATATTGGACTCTGAAATCCGCCGCCAGGTTACTGTCCGCCTCTGTAACTCTCAGCATGGTTTTAGATCTGCCAGGTCCACGGTCACCAATCACGTAAACTTTGTTGACTTTGTTTCAGCAAGGATGGATGCTAGGCAGCAAGTGGACACCACCTATTTCGATTTTAGGAAGGCTTTTGACATGGTGGATAACGACATTCTTTTAGCTAAACTGGCTTCGCTGGGCTTCATACCTAGGCTTCTTGCTTTCTTCGCTAGTTACCTCAGTAATCGTAGTCAGTATGTTGTTCTCCAGCGCCATGTATCGAGTAGATTTTTTACGCGCTCCGGTGTGAGTCAGGGCAGCACTCTGGGGCCGACCCTATTCCTGCTGATGATAAATGACTTACCATCTGTCATTACCTCTTCCGAAAGCCTAATGTTTGCTGATGACCTCAAACTATTTACAGCAGTAAACGTGGCTGGTGACTGCTTGGGACATCAGCAGGATATCGACCGGGTGGTGGGGTGGAGTGCTGCTAATCGTCTCTACTTTAACGTCTCGAAGTGTAAGACGATCACTTTTTCCCGCCAACGCTTTCCGATTAGACACGCCTATTGCATGGATGGCTCACCACTGGAGCGCGTTGATTCAATAAGAGACCTAGGCTTGATGATGGACTCCAGGCTAGACTTCAATGCCCATATCTCAGCCATATGCAAGCGAGCCTCCAAAACACTGGGCTTTGTAATGAGAGTCACGTGGGATTTTTCGGACACGCGGGTCGCGCTTATGCGTACAAAGCGTATATTTGCAGTCGCTTAGAGTTTGGTGCTGTTGTCTGGGATCCCCACGAGGACAAATACACGGTGCTCCTTGAGAGAGTGCAGCGTAAGTTTGCTCGATATGCCTATAAAAGGCAATACGGGTATTACCCATACCTATTTCCATCTGTGTTTGTGTCCGGTATGGTTGGGCTGAACACACTGCAGTTAAGGCGGGGATTACTACTGATGACACATTATTATATGATGTTGTGCGGAAGGGTGGATAATCCGGTGACACTGCAGCAGATGGGGCTTGCAGTGCCACGGCGGCACATGCTTGGCATGCAAGGCGCGGAAGGCCCGCGACGCCGCCGTGCACTATTCTCTCCACCGGCCGGGGTGCGGACGGTTGCCGGAGCTAACGCTCCTACTGCGAGGGCGCTTGCTACACTCAACGAGTTTATATTGCAGATGCAGACAGATGCCGACTTACTTTTCGATAGTGCCTCTAAGTTATATTACTTGATGACATTATTTCTAAATACAATATAACGAACTTGATTGTGACTCTGCTGATATATATGTTTTATCATCTTTTTGACATGTTTCATTTGTTTTTGTTTTTTTATGCTGGGAAATTATATATTATCATTATTTTTATTATTTTTATATCCTTGACATTTTGATATTTTGACAATGCATGTTAAAATTGTATTATATTGTAAGGGTGTTGTTAATTGTATTGTATTGTTTTAGACTGATTTCTACTTTTATTGTAATGCGTATTTTGCATTTGGGCGCTTTGGCACTAGCTGTTAGCCCAAAATGCATTTGTTTGAAATAAATAAATAAACAAATAAATAAATAAATAATACAAATAAATTGACAATAAAGATATGTAAATGTAAAAATAAGCTTAGCCTACGATAATAACATAGAAGTGTTATTGAATAACGACCTAAAATCAAACCCAAAGAAATAAACTACTCATAGCGATTAAACAGCCCAAGACTTTACCAAACTTAGTTAAAGAACTTATAATTTTAGTTTGTTTAAAATAGCCGTTGGTATTTGCATAATAGATAAACGTACTCATTATATTATATCTATTTGCATTCAGATAGTCAAACTAAGGAAGTAGGAGGTATTTAAAACGTGTTGGTCGTGTCATGTTAGTTATTATAATGTTAAATAAAAGCATACAGAGGGTTTCTATTGATTTATATTTATATAGCATAAGGAGTATACTCATCGTAAATTTTCATGCACAGAACGAAGGAATTATTGCGTTGCATAAAATTAAAAAAGCAGCCAAGTGCGAGTCGGACTCGCCCATGAAGGGTTCCGTAGCATCAAGTAACATAATATAAAGGTTCTTGTAGTTCGTCTTCGTCTTTTCAAAGGTAAATTGCGGTTTACGATTTATGACGTATAAAAAAAAAACTACTGACTAGATCTCGTTCAAACCAAATATCGTTGAAAGTTTGAATAGTAATGTACAACATATATTTTTTTTAGTTTTATCATTCTCTTATTTTAGAAGTTAGAGGGGGGGGGACCAACTTTTTTCCACTTTGGAAGTGTCTCTCGCGCAAACTATTCAGTTTAGAAAAAAACGATATTAGAAACCTCAACATCATTTTTGAAGACCTATTCATAGATACCCCACACGAATGGGTTTGATGAAAAAAACTTTTTTGAGTTTCAGTTTCAAGTATGGGGACCCCCAAAATTTATAGTTTTTTTTCTATTTTTGTGTAAAAATCTTAATGCGGTTCACAGAATACATCTACTGGCCAAGTTTCATCAGTCTAGCTCTTACGGTTTCGGAGAAAAATGGCTGTGACATACGGACGGACAGACAGACAGACAGACAGACAGACATGACGAATCTATAAGGGTTCCGTTTTTGCCATTTGGCTACGGAACCCTAAAAATGAACTCAAACCTTGACTGAGTTGATGATTTTCTTCAGAACATGGAAATAGCTACTAAAATTTCTACCAAGCATGGCTGAGAACCATCCTATAAATATCGACTTTCTATCTTACTGCATTCAATTCAGAGCAATCATTTCGGAGACAAGTTCAAGGCCAGACACTAAAACCTCAAATATAACACCCTTTTTTCGAAGGGGGTTAAAAATTACCTTCTTCATCCACATAACGAGACCTGTGATCAGGTATGCAGGATGGTTTTTAAAGAAGGGCGGTGATGGCCAAGTCCGAAGTCACGAGAGTTAGGGAAAAGTCGTGAAAGGAGTCATGCCCTCGATTTATAAGGAAACAGTAACTGCATATTTATCTTTTTCAAAAATCTTTTACTTACGACGGAAATGGACCCAAATGATAAAAAAATACACTCCGTATTATTAAACTAATGGATTCGGTTGCTGATAAGGATCAATCATGGAAAAATCAAGTTTTCACTATTTTATATTTTTACACGGAAGAAAACTAAAAGATTAAACAATAAAAGATTTTTGAAAAAAAAAAAATATATGTATATAAAAACATATGTAATTGCTTTCTTTTAAATCGAGTAATGAATTCATAACTCAATAATCAAATGTAATATTTATTGCCGAACAAAAGATACAGATAACAGAAAAAAACTATGATAACTTTATTAGTTATTTAAACTTTGACGCAGATAGGTATCAACGGCCACCTCGTAAGCTTTTGTGTGGAGAGTTCCTTAAAAATAATGGTGCAAATATACATATAAACATAACACTAAAATTTAAAAAGCTAGCATACAATTTCTGTACCATAAAATTATTAACATTATTGTTGCAATAGTTAATATTATTCAGACACGTAGATTCTTTTAAGTGTTTAAAATATATTTAATCAAATCAAATTATTATAAAAACTTTAAAACTATTGTGCCACCAGCAGCGGGGCTAAGCTTAAGCTACCAGTGGTCAAGGCTGCAAACTGAGGAACCTCCGGAAAATGCATGCCGTGTCCAGAATTATTATTTTTTATTTTTAAAGATACAAACAGGTGTACATATTTAATTTTTATTTTGGTATAGAATAAGACTCATGCACTGGTCATGCATGAAGACAGATGAATTTTTTCAGCGTCGCATCTTTTAACCGGTCATTCACCGTGCAAATTACTGAAACGCGTGCCCGGAGAGAGCATATTATACGAGTACTTTGTAAGTAATAAACAAACAAAAATATACCAATACAGTGACAAGAACTGACGATATTATCAGTTGATGTCACTGTATTGGTATATTTTTTGCATATCAATTATAAATGCTGTTCTATTGATATGCCATTTAATGATTATAACAAAACTCACATCCAAAACCTTCACAAAATGACTCCATTTCTCACTTTCTTACTTTTTTTTTTGATGATGTCAGCAAAACTAACTTTCAAAACCTTCGCAAAAAGATTTCATTTCTCACTTTCTGGTAGAAAACGTTTTATTTTATTATGAACGAAAATGGAAGGAGATTCAAACGATTTGTTTGGAATGAGTTGTTAAAAGGATGATAGTAAAAAAAATGCCACGCCATACGCCATGTCGTTCGTAATAGACTTCGTCTATTAATAAAATAAAAAGTCAAATTGTAGGTCAGTAAGGAGTTGTCTCGACTTTGGCCAGACTTACTCTTATTCAAAGCACAGCCAAACTTATAGGCAACTGGTAAGGGACTTTGAATGAAGCGTCTATTATGGTCGGTACACTGAGAAAATAATTTGAAAGTTTGCATCCGAATAAGTCAAAATTGCATTCTCAGTATTTATAATTGATGCGGTAGCACTAAAATAAAATCCACGAGAATAAAGTAACAGTAACAGTAGTAGTCACGAGTAACAGCAATTCTTTCAAATAAATGTGCCTTATCATCTCATGGGCCCGCTGTATCAGCCTTTAGGTTCATTAAAGCATCATCAACATCAACATTTCTTTGAACACCCTTCATTTCATCTTCTATTTCTTGCAATGTCCTATTTTTAGTTTCTGGCACAATAAAATACAACATAATGAGAAATATTGCTAAACAAGAGGCATATGTTGCATACGTGCCTCCAAGGCCTAGATCTTTTAGCATTATCGGCGTTGCCATAATGTTCAGACCATAAAATAAACAGAACAAGAGACCAGAAGTCAATGATCCTATGCCTCTATACTCTAAAGGAAACACTTCACCTAATAAAGCAAAACATATCGGTACAACGCTAACGTTCACAACAAAATTTTGTAGCAGCAGAAGGAAGGGTGATAGCCACACTATATTCGCAATAGACTCATATTTATCCTGCAAAAATGAAGCAAAAGTGATAGAGAACATTAATATAACGTTAGAGAATCCAAACGAAAATAATATAGTGCGTCTATTGACATACCTTACCAGGAAACATGAAATTGTTAAAGCGAATGTAATAATACAGTCAAGTGCTATAGAATAGTACACAGCATGGCCATGTTCTACTAGTTTTTCCATTATTTGTATAATAAATGCAACAACATAGTATCTACCACAAGTATCTAACACTAGCGTAATTAACAAAGCCATTATCAAGGCTTTATGGAAACTTCTTTCCAGAAAAGTTTTAAAAAATACTTTAACTTTGTTTTCATCCTTTTTTGTTCTTTTCATTTTTATTGACTCCATCTGAGCTGCTATCAATTCAGCTAGTTCCTTTTTTTTCTCAACAGATGAGCCATGAAGCCAAGTAAACGTCTTCTTACATTCTTTGAATCGTCCTTTTGAAGCATAGAACGATGGACTTTCCGGCCAGCACATCGTGAAGACAACAGCTACGAAAGCTATGCCTGATGCCGCCGCAGCTGGCTCTCGCCAAGACCATAAAGAAAGACAGTGGCAAATCGTAGATCCCATTGCCATTATAACTTTCATTATCGTTGTAAAATACCCTCTGGAAACCGGACTGGTGTATTCACTAATGATAATGCTGTTGATATAAATGCTTCCAAAACAAAGGCCGTGAACGAACCGCCCGATGAACAACCATGTGATGCTATCAGCGAAGTAGAAGATAATCCAGGATATGAGATTAAATAAGCAGAGGGAGGTGTGTGCGATCCTGCGTCCAGAGATTTGGAATAGTGCCGAGAGGACTAAGAATCCAACGATGCCTGAGAAACCCAAGCTGGCAGCTGAAAATTAAATGAAAGGTCAGAACACTCGCTTACACTCATAAGTCATAACTGTAATATGGAGTAAAGTGTATATTTTATATAAGGCCTTGCGCACATCTAGGCGATCAGCTGGGATCTGCAATGGCGATCAGTGTATGGCTGCGATATTAAAAAGGCCTGCTCTTCCTGAAACACGGCACGTCCAGATGTTCGCCGAATCCGCGTTTGATTTTCTTTCAAACAAAAGATGACTTAGCTCCGCAGATCGCCTAGATGTACGCAAGGATGTACGGACCAAATCAAGACAGATCGGATATAGAACTGCCGCTCAGAAGAGCAGCGGTGCAAGAGGAATGGTTGAAAATCACCGGTCCGATATGACGACCACTACGGCCAAAAGTAATAGTTTACTCACCAAGCCATGACGCATCTTCAGGTGATATATAGATACCGGTTGCATTATAGTTTGATGCCGAGCTTGTCAGTACCGTTGGGTATGCCAAGATAACTCCCATACTCATGCCTTGAGCCCAGATACCCAACATCACAAACACCTGGAATATAAAAATTCGTTACATTTGGTCTACGACCTTGAGTGATGGCGTAGACCGTTGAGCCTATGAACCACAAGAAAGGTATTTTGGTGAAGTTCGATGAAAGATATCGTTCTTTTCATATACTTCAGTCGTGTGGCTCACCGGGAGCATTCGTTTGTAATCTAAAGATACAGATTAATTGGATGAAGCTCAAAATGATACATTACAGGCAAATACTCCCAGTGAGGAAGATACTTAGATAATTATAATTGTTCAGTTACGTATGTCAAGTAATAAATTACACATTCGTGACAAACGTTATCTCGAAATGGTAATATTTTATTAGTCGAAACTGGAGTTTCGACGAATAAAATTATTCAATATAACTCTATATTACTGATTTTCCAAATAGGTAAGCTATCGATGAGTATTTATGATTATTTAAGGTGAGTTTACAAATGAAGCCTAAGTTTAGGTTACACTAAAAAAGGATTTTTAAAAATTCAACCGCTTTATGAGTACAGCGGAAGTTGAAATTGGTTTGGGAAAGCTTAGCGCGAACGAAGTCGCGCGTGATTCTACTAGTTACTACTAAGCTGCTAGGACTACTATACTATAATACTGTAGACTATAGTCCTAGCAGCTTAATAATAATAATAATCCTCATTTTAATAGGGGCTATCAAAATATATTCTTAAGTATAAGAATCCCGCGCAAATTCATTCGCGTTACCTACCACACAAAGTTCAACCTCCACTGTACCCCTATAATAGCGATTGAATTTTAAAAATATTTTCTTAGTGTGTCTGTGTACCTACACTTTCTATGATGAACGCAACCCCTAAATTTCATGTCGCTACGGCCAACGGTTTGGCTATATGCGTTGTATGTCACTCACGTCAAGCTTTTAAATAGTGGTATTGTGATATGATTATATATATATTTATGTAGTATATCCATATAATCACATCCTCAATCAATATAATATACATAGTATGGCTTCATTAGCTTTAGTAGTATCTACTTTCTGGAGAAAGTGGATTCTAAAGCAAAAACTTAGCTAACGGCGCGCTTTAATTCCAAGTTTAATTACTTAAAATGACTGGTTTATCTAACCAGTGCAGTGTAGAGAAAATCGATAGGATTCCTCATCATCATGAAATCAGTAATAATAAATTACACAAAATTTTATTAAGATGTCAAAAGTACACAAGTTTCAATAAGAGTAATTTATTAAAAAACGTTTTTGGGACCTTATTTGTTATTTTCAATAGTAGACGAATAGTATTAAAAAAAAATAGACATACCTGTCTCCAATAATATTTATCTCGAAAATCCATCTTCAGTAACTTTACACCTTCGGATCACACAATACACACCGCCAATATTTCCGCTGAAATGTGGAATCTAACGAAAATAAATTTGCCAAGCTACCAATACCAGATAATCCATGTAATTAATTCTTTTGTGCTACATACCTACACATTTTGAAAAATAACATCAAAAACTCTTTCAAAATGTTGCACGACTAATTTAATTTTTAATTAAAAATGTAATACACAAAGTTGTTGTTATCTGTCTATTGACTTGTCTTGGCATCCAATAGCTAGTTGATTTTGTTATGAATTACACAAAGACAAATTTGTCGTGGTCACAAAAACATATTTGTGGGTTACCTATCCAAAAAAACCTTAAAAAAGTATTTTTTTTTTAATTTAATTTAAATAAATAGAAAAATAATTTCAGTCAAATAAGCCTTCACCTGGTGTAACCAGCAGAAAGGCTGCTAATACGCACATTTCAGTCTAATGTACGAGTATACCTACTTTTATTTACTATCACTGAAATAACACAGCCGAACTTAAAAAAACAGTTACAAGTATACGTTTAAAACTAATAAATCGACTCCATAACCAAACTACTGAATGATATCAATGGAAGTTACTATGCTGTACTTCCGCCCATGGCTTTGCTTGCGCATAGTACCTGCATAAAAGTGGCCTTTTCTACTCTCTTGCTTTTTTATTTGTTACTTATAAATAACCTGTCCAGAATGGTATTGGTGCTGGGCAAGCCTGTTTCATCTAAAAATCGTTTCCCAGGCACAGTAGCGTCCCGTAAGTAGGGGCTTGTGTAATCACCAGTTGCCCCTGACGCTATATAAATCATCTATAATAGATGCCAAGGCCTGTTTACTTTTTATATACAAACAAGTGAAGTTAAAACGCTTAAGAAACTGACTTCATGGCCAAACTGGTAAACCGATTTTGATGAAATTTCTATATGGGACACGTCTAGAAGTCATTTAAGATAAAAAAAAACATTTTTAAATCTGTCCATAAATGACAAAGTTATGCAACAAACATTAAATAGAAATACAACAGAATTAAGAAAACCCTCTTTTATAACCGACTTCCTATCAAAAAGGAGGAGGTTCTCAATTCGGTTGTATGTTTTTTTTTTTTTTTTTAATTATTTTTTTTTATGTTTGTTACCACATAACTTCGTCATTTGTGAGCCGATTTGAAAAATTATTTTTTTATCTGAAAGGTACTGCTTCCAGATTGGTCCCATTTTAATTTTATTAAAATCGGTGTTGCCATTTTTTTTTAAATAATTTTTTTAATGTTTGTAACTGCATGCCTCCGTCATTTATGAACCGATTTAGAAAAATAGTTTTTTTATTTGGAAGGTTATTCTTACGTCCAGATTGTCCCAAACAAATTTGATTAAAATCGGTTTAGCTGTTTGACAATGAAGTCGGTTTCTCAAGTTTTTTAAACTTAAATTATTTAATTTAAAAAAGTGGCCCTCAGTAGTGAGGGGTACGACTACAACTAACAAATTGCTGTTGATTTTCTAATAAAGAAAAATAAAAAATAAAAATAAAAACACACACCTGTTGATATTTATTCTGTAGCAAAATTCTGTGGCATTGGCCAACAATAATTTGGAATGAGGGCAAGTAGATAAATGAAGACAAGTAGGTTAGTTACGTCATAATTTATTCTACAAATAAATTGTTATTTTAGATATGTAAATGTACAAATAAGCTTAGCCTTCGGTAATGACACAGAAGTGTTATTGAATAAATATAGTGAAAAGAAACCCAAAGAAAGAATCTACTCATAGCGATTAAACAGCTCAATACTTTACCAAACTTAGTTACAAAGCAGATAATTTTAGTTTGTTAGAAATAGTCGTTGGGATTTGCATAATAGATAAACGTACATTATATATCTATTTGCATTCAGTTAGTCAAACTGTACCTGCCCTTTTTCAGTATCTATCGCCTTCGCCTTGAACAGATATTAAACTTTATGAGGTATTTAAAACGTGTTGGTCGTGTCATGTTCGTTATTATAATGTATTATAATGAGAAATAGAAGCATACGGAGGGTTTTTATTCATTTATATTTAGCATTAGGAGAAGGTATACTTAGTCGTTTAGCTTTCACGTTTTTGTTATCAATGTATTTCTTTCCACCCTTGAGTTTAAGTCATGTTTTTGAACACCTCGTAAGTTATCTTCAATTTCCTGCAGCGTCTTGTCTTTTGTTTCTGGCAGAGTTTTATAAAGAAACATTAGACATACAGCCAAACCTACTCCATATATCGCATACGTACCATGTAGGCCTGTATTTGATATCAAAACAGGAGTCACTTTCAACGTTAATGCACAAAATAAAGTAAACACTAATCCAGATATAAGTGAGCCTAAACCTCTATGTTCCAAAGGGATTACTTCTCCTATCAATGCAAAAGCTACAGGTACAACACCTATGTTTACCACGAAACAAAGAAATATGATTATTAAAGCAGTCAGCCAAAGTATTTCAGCTGGAAATTTGAAAATTGTGTCTAAATAAACAAGCAAACTCACAGTCAGCATTAGTAAAACTGAAAATGACCCGCATATAAAGATTAAGGTTCTACGATTGAAATGTCTTATGACTATAGTAGAAGATGCTAAAGCGAATACAGTCAATAAATCTGCACCCAGAGTGAAATATAACGCTGAAGTCTTATCATCTAGCAACTTCATCAATATCTCTACGACATAAGCTACGAAGTAGTATCGTCCACAGAGGTCTAAAGCTAATGTCAGTGCTGTTACAATAAGAATTGGTTTTTGGAAATCTTTATCTAAAACTTTTTTGATAACCTGGCTCCCAGTTGTCTTCTTTTTACTTCTACCAGACTTCTCCATTTGCGCTTCAATTAATTTTTGCAATTGCTTTTGACTTTCTTCGCTGTTCCCACTTAGCCATTGAAAGGCCTTCTCACACTCCGCAAATCTACCGTTTAGTGCTAAAAACGATGGGCTCTCTGGCCAGAACAGCGTCAGAATTATCGCCAAGATGGCTGATATATTAGCAAACAGTGATATCTGTCTCCATGTCCAAAATGGCTCCATAGCGTGACAGCAGAGGCTCCCAATTGCTATGGACACTTTTTTAAGTGTTATGAAATAACCTCTTCTGTTGGGATGGACATATTCACTGATGATAATGCTATCGATGTAGATTCCACCGACGCTAAAACCTTGGATGATCCTGGCGGCGTATAAGGCAGTGATGCTTTTAGCGTAGAAGAAGATCAGCCAACCAATAACGTGGAAAAAGTTCACGGCAATGTGTGCTGATTTTCTGCCCAAAATTGACAAGATTGGAGATATAATGAACGCACCGAAGATACCACCGAGTCCACTACTTGCATCTGAAAAGAAATAGTTGTGGTAGAATGAATGTGGAGACGGAAGTTGAATTTTTGCTTTATTGATTTTAAATTTATTATAGAAGGTCCTCCTGAAGAAACTATTTGGTATTCTACCAGCAGCGATGGGATTGCAACCCCTGATGATGTATACCCATTCAAAATGAGGGTAAGAGTCAAGTGTAATATTTGGACGTACCTCTGACCACCCGCTAAGTCTTCCTCAAAGAATCTTGAATAGGTTCTTGGTACTAAGAGATCTGAAGGGGTATCTACCGTACTTGAAAATAACGATTGTGAAGTTATTTCCTGTGTATAGAAGTCTAAGCTTTTTTTGAACATAACCTCTGATCATCAATAATTTAAAAGATTACACTTATACTATCATTTTTGCAATACACCCTGTATTATTGAATCAATAAATTCTGTTGCTGATAAAGATCAATCTTTGCTAGTAAATGTTTTATTAAAAATTAATGGAAATAGCAAATTTTCATATTTTTACACGGAAGAAAACTTAAAGATTAAATTAAACAGTAAAAGATTTTTGAAAAAAAAAATATAATGCTATTGTTTTCTTTTAAATCGAGGGCATAACTCTTTTCACGACTTTTCCCTACTCTGATTCTCGTGGTTTTGGACTTGGCCATTACCGCCCTTCTCAAAGATCCACCCTGTATAATCTAGAAATCTAGAAATGTAAAGACCAGTTCTAGCAGAGAATACTCACTTATCCAAGAAGCCTGGTCTTTGGTGGTCTTGATGTCGGTGCTGTTGGGCGAGACAATGGCGGGGTTCAGAACAGCTGGATATGCCAGCATGTATCCCAGGCTGATGCAGTACAGCACACTCGTGAACAGGATGAAACACTAAAAGTACCAAAAATGGTGGGTACAAAAATTGTTGGCTGAGATTACCACGAATGTTTTTCAGATAAAGCGTAATGATATAAGTTAACTTGGACACTTCTTTTGCAAACTAAACTAAGGAAACAGTTTTTCATATATTTTTCAAATCAGTTTCTGACATCTTAATTTTAGAACTATGAAAATATCAATTACTTTATATTTGGGAAATATCAGCTTTTATCACTTACTTGCCTCCAAAAATAAATATCAGCCATATTTCGATTTAAATCCCATATAACATCCCGAAAAATCTGACACGTGTGCACTTGAATAAAACCTTCTAATAAATAAAACAACTTATTATTAGATCGGAATTGTAAGCTCAGTCATGCAAAGTCTAATTGTTGGTAAAACAGGTTCTATGATAGGTTGGATGTGTCTGTTAAGTTCAACCTTAAAAAAAACGAACAGGTTTTGTACCAAACTTCAACATCGTTATACTTACCCACAGAATATAGAAGATAAGCTAGAAAGGTGATAATTCGCTGCTTGTATGGGAAAGTAGTATAGCGCATTAGATAATTCTGTAATGTTATGCCAATGATTGCAATACATTGAATTTGAATTTAAAATTTGAAAGTAACCGATTTCGTCAGAAGTTCATATCTTCACTGCTATAACTAAGTTTGAAAAACTAATTAAATAAATGAATTCGAAGTCTAACATTAATTAAAACAATAATTAGTTAATAAAATTAATTAATTCTTAACTATTCAATGCAAAACTTTTTGTTCTTATGACTGTGCTCAAGAAGTAATTGTTGCGCAAGGTATTTTTTACCTTATAGCTAACGAATTTTGTATCCGGCTTGGAGCGACACTTTCCCGGCCACATGGCCATTCTATAACTTTTCTGTTTCTGGTGATAATTATGCATTACCTACACAAGAACGTGACACTTCGTGCTCGCTCGGTCAATACGAGTAATAATAAAAAAGATTTTGGAACAGTAATAAACACAAAAACTGAGAAAAATATGCCAAAACCGTTTAAAAATTTGTGTTTGTCATGGTCTGGGGAACATGTCACAGTGTTCACTGCACTATGCATACATAAAAAGCACCATAATGCACCACCATATCCTTTTCTGCCGTCAAAGAACGTTGCTGAGCTTTCCAGTCCGCGCCACCACTGAAATACGATAGACGCGGCGCTGCGGTGCGGTCTCAGAATTATTACAGTACTTCTATTTTTGAACGTAGAGGCTTTGTTTCCGCTTCTGCCCTAAGACTTCAGTCGTGGCTAGACTATAATAAAGAGATTGAAGTCTGAGAATATGCTAAAGGCTTAGACAATCTAGAAGATTGTCTAAGGCTAAAGGATATTAATTCTCTCTCTCTCTCTCTCTCGCTGTCAAATATCGTAGCTTATCACTTAGACTTGGCCGTACCTTAAGGGAAAAATCCATTAATTTTTATTACAAAGTTTGTCGATCTTGTTTAAAATTACTTACAATATTATGTGCAAAGTTATTTATAAAAAAAGAAAGATTAGTTAGGTTTCATTTATTGTACAAAAGTAGCCAGGTATCTCAGTATAAGTACTTACTTAATTATAGTTGAAACGTAATCGATAACTAAAACGTAAATTATAATTGTTTTGTAATCATCGTATTTCTTTCCAACTGTGAGTTTAATTCTAGTTCTTGAACGCCTTTTAAACTATCTTCGATTTCCTGCAACGTCTTGTCTTTTGTTTCTGGTAGAATCTTGTAAAGAAACATTAGACATAAAGCCAAACCCACTCCATATATCGCATATGTACCATGCAGGCCTGTATGTGATATTAAAACAGGAGTGACCTTTAAAATTAACGCATAAAATGAAGTAAATACCAAACCAGACACAAATGAGCCTAAACCTCTATGTTCTAATGGAATGACTTCTCCTATGAAAGCAAAACATATAGGAACAACACCTATGTTCACCACGAAACAAAGAAATATGATTATCAAAGCAGTCAGCCAAAGCATTTCGGTATGAAATTTGTAGATTGTCTTTAAATAAACGAGCACACTCACAGTCAGCATTAATAAAACTGAAAATGATCCGCATATAAATATCAAGGATCTACGATTGAAATGTTTTATAACTATAGTTGAAAGTGCTAGAGCGAATATGGTCAACAAATCTGCACCCATAGTGAAATATATAGCTGAAGTCTTATCATCTAACAACTTCGTCAATATCTCTACGACATAAGCTACGAAGTAGTATCGTCCACAGAGGTCTAAAGCTAATGTCAGTACTATTACTATTAGAATTGGTTTTTGGAAATCCTTCGCTAGAATTTTTTTAACAATCAGACTCACTGTTGGCTTCTCTTTGATTCTTCTAGACTTTTCCGTTTGTGCTTCTATCAGTTTTTGCAGATGTTTTTTACTTTCTTCACTGCTCCCACTCAGCCATTCAAAAGCCGTCTCACACTCCGCAAATCTACCTTTTAGTGCTAAAAACGATGGGCTTTCTGGCCAAAACAGCGTTAAGACTATAGACAAGATAACTAGTATGTTAACGAAAAGAGCTATCTGTCTCCACGTCCAAAATGGTTCCATGGCGTGACAGCAGAGACTCCCAATTGCCATGGACACTTTTGTTAGGGTTATAAAATAACCTCTTCTGCTGGGATGGACGTATTCACTGATGATGATGCTATCGATGTGGATGCCACCGGCGCTAAAGCCTTGAATGATGCTGGCAGCATATAACGCCGAAATACTCTTAGCATAGAAGAAGCTTAGCCAGCCAATGACTTGAAAGACGTTCACAGCAATGTGTGCTGTTTTTCTGCCAAAAACTGACAAGATTGGAGATATAATGAACGCACCGAGGATACCACCGATTCCACTACTTGCATCTGAAAGGAAAAACTTGTGTGGTGAAAAGGGAAGGAAGGAAGATGTTAAGAAAGTATTTTTATGTTTTATGTCTTGTTCGGATAGTAATTCTTGCGCAGCTGCAAGGCATTTTTCTTTTTACGACTCGACGAGTTGAATTTGTATGGAGAAAGGAGCATAATATACCACATGGCCGTTCCACTTTGTTCTGTGGTGGTATAGTCTTCCACGGACGAGCCAAACACAAAGTGCTCTACTACTACTAAGTGAAGGGCAATTGATTACTCACTTATCCAAGAAGCCTGGTCCCTAGTTGTCTTGATGTCAGTGCTGTTGGATGATATAATGGCGGGGTTCAGAACAGCTGGATATGCCAGCGTGTATCCCAGGCCGATGCAGTACAGCACACTCGTGAACAGGATGAAACACTGAAAATACCAAAAATGTTAGGCACGGAATTGGAAACTATAGGTAGTAAGCCAGTGGCTAAGATTATGGTTTTGTAATTTTCGACACGCTTTTATTAGCTTGGTGGGTATGTATCCTTTGCACGTGATTTTCACCCCTTCTAAAACGACGGATCTATTTGAAACTTTGCACGTATCAAGCAACAATGCAATAATTTATATATTTAGGTAATATTATTTTTATAATTTGTCCCATCATCCTTCTACCAGGATCTTGTGGATTAATGTTTTTTTTTAGTTTTATGTAACAGTGATGCATTAGATGCCAAACTTAAAAGTAGAAAATAAATTACTTATAGATAATTATAAACTATGCCTGGAAGAGATAAGCGATAATACCGCACATTGTAATCATTTATTTTAGTAGTTTCCGTATTTATTTATTTTATTTCTTCTTTGTGTACAATAAAGAGTTTATCTGTTTACTTATAGTTAAACAAAACACGCCTTTATAGAAAATCTAACTAAAACTAGATATAATTATTAATTAAGTATTGTGTGTTATATGAATTTTATATAAAAAACTAATAATTTTTATTGCAATTAAGGTGGGGTGCGGTTAAGATTTTTTTTTCAAGATATATCCAACCTCAAAAATTAATGAGCCATTGTTACTTACTTGCCTCCAAAAATAAATATCACCCATATTACAGTTTTTTTTTCGATAAATCTGATACGTTTGCACTTTGAAACAGTCTTGTTGTGAATAAAACAAGTTATTAGGTCAAGCCAAGTCTAATGCTTAATGCTTAACAGAACAGGTTTATCACCGGTACCTGGATCGGTATGATAAAATAAAAATAATTCAAAAAACTTGTTTATAAAAAACGGAAAACCAAATTAATGTCGTCATACTTATAATTAAGTACCTAGGTAGGTAGGTAGGCTAGGTAGGTAGGTTGGAAGTCCCCTAGACATTTATTCAAAATGTTGTCTAGGTGACTGATCGAAGCGACGCGTGACACAAGGGCTAGGGGAGGGATACCTGGCGCAGCGCGTTAGATACGCTATTCAGCTTTTTGGGGACGCTTCCGCCTGGTACTGATTTGACTCAGCTGAGCTACCTTTAGATCATATTTCACGGTCTGCAGATAGTTTGTTGTGTATTTTGTACATTTTGTAAATATTTGTTTAATTGTAAGTTTTTTTTTGAACGATGCTGAGCCCTTTTCATCCACTCCTGTAACGTCAATTCAAGGGTTCATGATCGCCATTTGAGAACCTTTATTCCACAACACAATGGCAAGTCGCAGTTTTACTCGTTCAGTTTCAATATTTCGTTTCGCCTATTTGTCTCTTTCTATTGTATGGAGATAAATTATAGTTCAAAAAACTAAAAAAAAACGCTTTTATAACTAATTGAACTAAAAAGCTAAAAATAAAACTGTAATAACCAATAGAAAAATTTATATTATTGCACAAAAAGCGTGGGGGGCTTGATTTTGATTGTTGTAAATATTTTATCAATAGTTTATTATATCTGAAGTTATTATAAAAACTTAACTTTTTAGTTCAATTAGTTATAAGGGCGTTTTTTTTTAGTTTTTTGATCTATAATTTATTTTTTACTTTTTAGTTTGTTTTTTTCATATTATTGCATTGTCATCGACCTTTGACAGGTGTGCAAAGTTTGAATCAAATCTGATCGTTCAAAGTAGGACAAAATCGAGCTCAGTCGGTTACATACAAACTTACATACAGGTGAAGCTAATAAAAGCGTTATAAAAAGATGAGACAACAAAAATATGTTATATAATAATCTATCTAATCTATTGTTTAACGCACAAACGATCGAAACGAGTTCTCTTATCAATTTTCCATACAAAAGATAGAGACACGTGCTCACACGAAAACCACATTTGGTAGACGAAACGTTGTAAATGCACTAAGACTTGCCCTTCTGGTGTCTTTACCTCGAGCTTCGCTAATGGCTTGCCCAGTTATTCTATTAGATAAGTCGGTGACCCTGGCTCTTCACAGTTTTCCTCAATTAGAATTATATCAACAAACGTTTGTCTAATTATTAAAATGTAAACGAAACGGTTATGACAATTATATAATGTTTAACTAACTTTAGAAACCGACTTCATGGCCAAACTATTAAACCGATGAGACCAATCTGGAACCTGGACCTTTCTGATAAAAAAAAAATTAATAAATCGGTTCATTCTGATAAAAAAATAATTTAATAAATCGGATCATAAATTATGTTAAGACGGATGTACTTACTTGTTAATTAAGCTGGACTGTAATTTTTTAGACAACCCATATGCTAATTATATTTATTGAAATTTTTAATAGAATTAAAAATACTTTTCATCCATTAAACAACTCGGTGAAGGTCGTTGTATAGCCGCGATCTTAGACTTACAACTTTTATTATTATTGACAGTCACATTCTCTTTTATTTAAGATAAAATCCTCTTTCAAACCAGTGTGGTCAAAGGATGTAATGTGATATTACAGTGCACACATCAAATATGAGAAAATAAAGTGTCTAATCTATTTCATAACAATTTATGACAGAAAAATAGAACGTGAACACATTGAAACTGGTTTTCTTATCAGTATCATACACATACTTTCCATATAAATTTCACGTTTAAGTTATCAACGTATTGTTTCCCTCCTACAGTTTAATTCTAGTTCTTGAAGACTCTATCTTCGTCTTGTTGGTTTCTGTCAGCATTTTGTAAAGAATCATTAAAAATAACGCCAAACCTACTTCGTATATCGCATATGGTATGTATACGAATTAACTTGAAATTACTGGCACGTGGGGCTGAAGATGCAGGGAAGTGCATCGTAGGGCATGTTCCTGACGTGCGGGACTGAGGAGGCAATGCATTGGTTACTTACCACTCAACATCAGGTGGGCCATATGCTTATTCCATCATCTTCACATTCTTCTCATACTTTCACT
This sequence comes from Thera britannica, assembly GCA_939531255.2. NCBI lineage: Eukaryota > Metazoa > Arthropoda > Insecta > Lepidoptera > Geometridae > Thera > Thera britannica. The sequence continues at coordinate 19,845,110 of OW618037.2, forward strand.
ATAAATGCATAAAAAGCCTTTGTGTTCCAATGGAATTAAAATAACTTTTACCTCATTTTAGAACTCATATTTTAGTTTTTTAACCTTATCTTATATCTTATACCTTTAAACGACAAAATCTTGTATATATATATGTATATATATATATATATATATTTAGGATTACGGAAACTGAGCCAACAATTTTCATGAAATTAAGTATACAGGGGTTTTCGGGGACGATAAAACGATCTAGCTAAGATTCATTTTCAGAAAATGAGTCTGTTCGTTAAAAAAAAACTAAAAACATAAACTGAATATGTGACTGCTCCTGCCATCTATTGACGATTGTGAGCAACTAACTGCAAGCATGTCCACTAGATGGCGTTGTTCAGTAAGAATAAACCAGTAAAGATAATAATATGCTTCTTATGATTTCTTAAAAATACAAATTAACGAAAAAAATTCCGAGCGAAGCTCGGTTACCAACTAGTCTTATACCTTTAAACGAGAAAATCTTGTATATATATATATATTTAGGATCTCGTAAATTGAGCCAACGATTTCCATGGAATTAAGTATACAGAGGGTTTTGGGGGCGATAAATCGATCTAGCTAGGTTTCATTTTCAGGAAAGACTCGGGTTAAAAGTTATTTTAATAATAAAAAAAATTAGCGCCATCTCTTGCCGAGTAGTCGAAATCACGAATTAGTGTCACGGAGAACGCCATCTATTGAACTTCTACGTAAACACTCGACACAAAAGTTCCGGACATTTTCAGGAAAATTAGTATACAGAAGGTTTCGGGCGCGATTAATCGATTAATATAGCTGGGATAATTTTTTAGAAAATCTTTTTTAAATGATTTAATAATCAACTTTATCTATTTATCAACTTATACATAAACTTATTTTAGCTATTCCAACAGATGGCGCTGGTAGTAAGATCGAAAAATATTATTAAAAAAACCGAGCAAAGCTCGGGCATACCAGCTCGTCTTATACCTTTAAACGAGAATATCTTGTATATATATATATATTTAGGATCTCGGAAACTGCACCAACAATTTTCACGAAATTTACTATACAGGGGTTTTCGGGGGCGATAAATCGATCTAGCTAGGATTCATTTTTAGAAAATGACGAGAAGTTGGTGTTTTGCAATAATCAAACATAAACTCAATATACGACTGTTCCTGCCATCTATTGGCGATTGTGAGCAACTAACTGCAAGCTAGATGGCGTTGTTAATTAAGCCAATAAAGATACGACTCTTCCTGACATCTATTGGCAAATAATAAAACTATTTTTTTTAAACCCGAGCGAAGCTCGGCCATACCGGCTCGTGTTTATATAAAATACAGATTCCTTTTAGTAGTTCGGGCCTAAAAAGGCCCCAAAGCAACTCTAGTATTCAGGTCAAGTGCTCTTAATAACTGTTGCGGTTTTATTTCCAAACCGAACGGGATCCACTTGGACCAAGGATGAGCCAGACTCTGGATTCAAAAAAACATTTGTTTTTATTGCAAGCGTTTTATATTTAAAACGTTAAAACTCCTCCAGGGTAGGCAACGCAACAACAGCACTCTTGGTGTTGTTGGTGTCTATGGGCGACGGTGACCGCTTACCATCCAATGATTTTAACAGTCTCCTAGACTTCTTGCACTGCGCCTATTTACTGTCAGACGTCCACCCATTACCCGTGCGCAGGAGAAGATGGCACACGCCATTGTGGTACTCTTCAAATCGAAACAGCAATACGAGTGCATGGCGGCAGAATCCCAAGGATCACTAGCCAGTTGAGACAAGATGCCAGTTCCACGCGATTGAAATGTTAAACTAAAAAGTTTGTTTTGGCTTTTGAAGTCCAGACAGTGGATGCTCAATTCCTGGTGCCACTTGGATCCAAATGGCACTCATTATGTCGTTTAGGAAGCTACATTTTTAAAGTCTCGTAGAAGCAAGGTTTCCTCAATGAGTATTGAGTACCCGAATAAATTGAAGAGGTTGAAAATGTTGTTTTGTTACATACATCCTCCTATGATTTTTATCCAGCTAGATCACAAAACATTTTATTCAATAACACTTTCTCCTTAATGTTAGAAAAGAATAGACATAGATTTTTGTCACTCACGGTTGTGAGTGACAAAAGTTTGACCCACTTCCATCGATTCTGTCCAAACTCTCTTACCTACTCACAGCAGGAGAACAAGGGGTAGGTATCTGCCACCACAACGGGCAGTAGATCCTATTTACGGTGATAGAGAAAATCATGTGCTTACACAAACTGCTTTTTAAAATATTTTGATTGATTTATTATAGTACTTATGTGTGTGTGAGGCTATAAAAATAATAGATCGAAAATACTGGCGCAAAAAGTAAATTCACCAGACACAAATAATACAAAAGCGAAGCAGTCAAAGTTGGTAACGTGTTTAATTGAAACGCGACGGGCGACCGCCGACACACAGAATTTTTTGCTCCATAGGTTTTTAAATGTTTTTTCTTAAACATGCGCGGAAATATTGTCATTACTTTTGAATATAGAACACGCGAAGTATCATATTTACGTAGACTGAAAAACCAAAATCACTTCCCGGCGCGTTCTCGCTCCGGCAATGTTGTATGAAACGGTGTGCTGTTTGAATTTAGAACTCTTTCATCTATCGTACACATTGCGTTCTCGTGGCTGTAAAGCCACAGAAACGTTTACCTTTCGGCACAAACGGTAAAAAAAAAAAAAAAATGGCGGTAAAGCGGCGTTCGTTGTTATTTGGTTAATAAAAAATAAATTTATTACGTAAATTTATTTTTTATTTCCTTGCATTTTTTTAAGAAAAGCACTTTATATGCCTCGGCCGAAATGGCAATTGCCTGTCTCGTATCATTGAAGTCCTCGCCTGCGGCTCGGCCTTCAAACTCATACTCGACCTGCAATTGCCTATTTCGCTGCCTTTGCAATAATGTACTATTTTATGAATTATAACTGGCAAAGTTGCTCACCTGAAGTAAGGTTTCCTCTGTCTACACCTCTCAGACAGAGCACGTTCACCGATAACATAATTACCTACACCATAATATACTCGTATCACGTACTACGAGCCGGTATGACCGGTATTTTTTTCGGTATTTTTATTTACTAATTTTCATGAAAATCTCCGGAACTTTTGTCTCGTGTGTTTACGTATAAGCTCAGTAGATGGCGTTCTCCGTGACACTAACTCGCAAAGAATTTAATACTCTACGAGAGCTAACTCGTGATTTTGACTACTCAGCAATAGATGGCGCAAAAAATTTAAATTATTTAAATAACTTCTCTCCTACGTCTTTTCTGAAAATGAATCCTAGCTAGATGGATTTATCGCCCCCGGAACCCTCTGTATACTTAATTTCATGAAAATCGTTGGCTCAGTTTCCGAGATCCTACATATATATCTTATACCTTTAAACGAGAAAATCTTGTATATACAAGGTGTATCTAAATATGTGTACTATGCGAAGGTGGGGGGTTTCAGACCACAATGGTGATCAGTTGTGGGGGGGAGAAAATTAAAAATTCCTATTTTCAGTTTCCCATACAAAAATATTTAATTTCATAATGCCTAAATAAATTGACAACCCTAATCCGTGTAACCCCTTGACCCCTTGACCTACTACCTCTGTAGGTCTACTACTACTACCTACTACCTCTGTAGCTGAGTTTAGGGTTGTCACTTTGTATAAAGTCAGCTGTTCATGTTGAAACTTCGTTGCAGTTTTTTTCAGAGATACCAATCGAAGTTCGAAAAGTCGTTGAACAAAAGTTGTTCCCCGGGGGGTGGAAATTCACCCCCCTTCGGGATAGTACACATATTTTGATACACGTTGTATATATACTATATTTAGGATCTCGGAAACTGAGCCAACGATTTTCATGAAATTTTGTATACAGGGGTTTTCGGGGACGATAAAACGATCTAGCTAGGATTCATTCTTAGAAAATGTCGCGTTATTGGTGTAGTAAATAATTAACTTTTTGATAAAATCATAACTCCTAGCGCCATCTGTTGCTTAAGTCATGAGTCAGGGACAGAGAACGCCATCTATTGACGAGTAGTGTAGTTTATTATTATGTCGGTAAGGACGAAAAATATTATGAATATTTCATCAGTATGTAAGTAATTCGTATTTAAATATAACTCAAAACAGTTTACCAAAAAAAAAATACCGAGCGAAGCTCGGTCACCAACTGCTAGTAGGTATATATATAGGTATATACAAGATTTTCTCGTTTAAAGGTATAAGATAAGATAAGTGAAGGTGTGTCTAAAAAGTTGCTGCTGAAAAGTTGCATATGTACTTCACAGTAGGCAACCGCAAAAAGTTCACGGCCAAAGTTAACCTACTTAGTAATAAACGCGAAGTTAATATCCTCTGTCAACTCCCAACGGGCCTGGAAAAAGTTTAAATTAGACTTTCTTGCCCATTAAAAGTATCTTGAAAGTTCGATAGGTTCAGTCCCTACTCCCTACCTACCTTTATATTTCGATTTCGGTATTGCCTTACACAGCCGAGCGCCCTTGAGAAGTTTTGGGTTTTAAACATATCTGGTTTGCGAATGTGTGTTGCTATTATAAAATTTATAGGCGGTACCTATGCCTCAAGTTGATGGAAGCTGGGCAGTGCAGAACACATTCCTTAATAAGCTTGACCTGCGCTAGATAGGTTCATATAAAAAACGGTAATTTTAGTACAAACCCTATAATGCCAAAAGGCAAGAATAAAATAAAATCAAAATGTATTTATTTGGAAACAAGGTACAAGGTAGTACAAAACTGTGTCTTAAAAATAAAACTATTAGGTTTGTAAAATAATGTGGCGGCTTCCTATAGATATGTTTAACAAACTTTTATTAGATAATATTGATCGAGAAAACTATGTTAACTGAAAAGGATATAACGATGCAATTTGAAGTTGGAATAGTTCCTCCCCTTGGGGTTACCACTTCATAATCGGCCAAGTCCACCTCAGTTTGCTATTTTCCGATTGCAGGCACAAGTTTTTATTGGTTTTCAAAAGTTACTCGTATTATGACCTACTACGAATAGGCTATGGGTGGATGGGGAACTAACTGGTGTGTCGGTTTTCCTAGAATCTAGGAAGATACAAGTTCTCTTCACACGAATGGTTTTATTCGTGTGAAGAGAACCGTCACAAAGTGTCAGGGACTTACAAGCTACAGAAAAACAGCTTAGTTTTGGACGGAACTAGGTACATTCTAACAAACATCAACCCATCATCCCCTCAATGTACAACATTCTCGAAAAAAAATGATTCCCAATCAATTCCTAGATGGCGTTAAACGTACTAAAACTAAAGTTATTTCCAGGTTATTTCTTTACTTTTGTTTGATTGATCCGGCTATGGCAGTAAAATGCATTTCTGGTTGATATTATTCGGTGCTTTATTTGAACGAAAACCTGTTGTGCCGACCCTACATAAAGTGGGACAAGGACAAGAGAATGATGATTATTCGGTGCTTTATCTAGAATGGCAATGGATCAAACCAATAGTTTAGGAATGTTTGTTGAAGAAAAGGATTTAAATCAATACGAGTTGCATTTTGGGCTTGGGATTATAGTGCTTGCACGCATTGCATTGTTTTTAAATACCTAAATGGCAACATTGACAACTGGAGGATTGACAACTGGTATTGCCATTCGACTAAAATAATATTACAAGATTATTAATTTTATTTTGAATTGTAGGTATGATATTAGTATATATTTAATACAACTTAGTAATATTTATAGTTTAGTAAAATATCCATTAGTTTGAAACGCGGTCGCGGCGCCATCTATCGCGTTTAACCTCTAACTAGACGATAGCGGAAGATGGCCGTCGTGTGCCGAAACTGCCGAACGAAGCTCCGTTTGTTTACTACGAATAAAAAGTTTTTATGCGGTAAATCGTAGCTTTTTGAATAAAACTAAGCCAAAAAGTTGTTTATTAGGGCCCTATGGTGTTGTTCAGTGAGTTTCGCTAGTGATTCAGTTAAAATTTCACATAAAAAGTGCGTCTTCAAGTGTGAGTGTACAACTAGTTTTGTGTTGTGTGTTTAGGAATGTTGTGAATCCAAGTGGAATAGTGCTTTTGTTGCCGGAGTTTCATCTCGGGGCAGTTGCATTCAACTTTCAAGGTAATACTATCAGTTTTACATAGTTTAGAAACTTTCAAAGTTAGTTTTGTTTACATCGTACCGCGCATGTTCGCAAAAGTTTTGCCACCAACTTTTACAACTTCTGTTCGAATCGAAGGTAATTTTATTAGAATATCTAGGTACGTTGAATGTAGGTATTTATATAAACTTATTTGATCTCTAAAATCTGTATTGGTATTGACAAGATTAAAAGAAACTAACCACGTTGTAGGTACTAATAATAGGAACTTTAATAGGTACCTACATAATTAATTAAATCTTTGAAATGATCGTAAATTAGTCAACTCGAACGAAAAAGTTGACTATTACTTACTATGTACATTACCTACCAATCTACACATTCAAAGTACTGTTAGGTTGTACCATATCTTGTTTAATGAAAAATAAATTGATTGATAACATCTTACATCCCATACAATTTGTACTACATACTATTTGAATTTAAATAGAGTCTTCTTCTCATAGTAATGCCATTGCGCTCCTTAGTGTACAATGTACCTAAGTTACTATAAAAAAAGTTCAAGATTGAAAAATCTGCCTAGAAAAAATTCTTCATCTCCCAGATAAATAGGTAATAAAGTAAATACCTAGCTGTATAATCTAGGCTGCTAGAAATCGGTCCTATCACCTAAATCAATTGATGAAAATAGTAACTGCCACAGTCATGGACTATCATCAAACATAGCTTAATATCTTTGTGTGCTAGAAATACCTACCCAAAACTCTCAATTACATGCTCTACCAAAATGTAGCATTTGTCTACAAAAATGCATGAATCAAAAGGAATGCTTACTCTTCAAAGGCCATATTTTCCTAAAACAATGCACCAACAAAAATGCAACATTCCTATTTAGGTAACATAGGTAATCAAAATCTAATTGAAACTAGTTCCATGTTTGAAATATCAAACACTATTCACTCAGAATACATTGGCTAGCCATTCCATATTTGAAATGTGTACATTCAAAAAAAGGTTGCATTATGAACATAATTCTGTGACAAAGTAATTAAATTAATTGAACAATGTTGTTGTTACTATGCTTTTCTATTTGAACAGCAAGCAGGCTGGGTTTTAAATCAATTTTATTTTCGTGTTAAACATTTCAATTCATAGAATTCATTCAGCAATTGGTTCAATTAATACCTATTGGTACATACTTATAGGTCATTGATTTCTAGTTTAATAGGTAGGAATGTGCTGCTGGGATCATGAATATTATCATACATTTCACATTTACTGTTGTTAGATTATTTGTTAGTTTGTATGGAAAAGGTCAACATTTTTAAGCTATTCAGTATACAAATCTAAATCTAGATTAATTGAGGCTCACAACTGGTAATCCCCAGGCATGATAGACATCTTTAAATCTCTTAATAGGTACAAGAAAGAGAGCTTATATCCAAACATTAGCCGTCTAAACCACATCAAATAAAAAATTATAATTTACTGGTAACAAATTGATCGTACTGATTTTTAAAGTGCATTCAAACTTGCCTTTAAGTCACTTTAAGTATAATATATTGATGTTATAAATATTGACTTGAATTTTGTTTGTCAGTTACAGGCAATCGAAGATCCCAATCCTGCTTCCTTACTCATTCCTTGGATCCCGGTTCTGATGTGAAGAATCCTAAATGCATGAAGATCCTCTCCCTTTAGCTTGAAGAGCCTCAAGATATGAATCAGAATGTGGCTTATTGCATGAAGATCCTAAACTTGAAAACCCTATATCCCTGGCAATCCTTGTACTTTCCTAGCCTTACTAAATTTTTATATTCCAACAGTCGACTTGGACATATTTTGTTGTAAAACTCAATCATATTTACCATTACATGCATATTGCATGTTTGTGGGAATCGAACCTGCATCTCTTGCTGCTAGCTAGGTAGTCACAAACTGCGCCACAGAATTGTAATCTAATTAATGTCATCAACTTCTAGGTGCCTTTTCTTATTTTTTAAATAAAAAGAACTTTGCATTCGTAAAAGTATGTTTTAAAAGCATTAATTACGAAAATACAGAAATGACGGTAAAGCCAATTTACTTGCTGAAGTAAAAAAATGGCCCAGTAATATTACGGCTGTATTCAGGATGTTATTAACTGCACTGAAAATCAGCCATGCATCATCTGTGACACAGTATAGAGCTACCAGTATGTCATCTCCACATCTATGAAATGTGACAAGTTTGCGCAGTAGGAATTTCTCGTAGATTTTCCAGTTTGGCTGCGCTTTTTAGGGTTCCGTAGCCAAATGGCAAAAACGGAACCCTTATAGATTCGTCGTGTCTGTCTGTCCGTCCGTATGTCACAGCCATTTTTCTCCGAAACCGTAAAAGCTAGACTGATGAAACTTGGCGAGGGGGGGGACCAATTTTTTTCCACTTTGGAAGTGTCTCTCGCGCAAACTATTCAGTTTAGAAAAAAACGATATTAGAAACCTCAACATCATTATACCCAACACGTATGGGTACGATGAAAAAAATTTTTTTGAGTTTCAGTTTCACATAGGAGGACCCCCAAAATTTTTTTTTTTTTTTTATATTTTTGTGTAAAAATCTTAATGCGGTTCACAGAATACATCTACTCGCCAAGTTTCATCAGTCTAGCTCTTACGGTTTCGGAGAAAAATGGCTGTGACACGGACGGACAGACAGACAGACAGACATGACGAACCTATAAGGGTTCCGTTTTTGCCATTTGGCTACGGAACCCTAAAAAGTAAGAAGAATTAATCTTTGTTAGTGTAACTACGAGTAGGTATATTTAGCTTTGTAAATATAAATAAAAATATTTAAAGCGCATCGTCAATTCATTCGAGTCGATAAAGGTGTTGGTATTTTAAATACTGCAACCTTGAGAGTTTTTTTAATTACTAAAGTTCAAGCTAGAAATATCATAAAATTCCATACAATACGCAAAGGCTATAAAACTTTTACGTAGGCAATTATGCAAACCAGCTAGACTTTGTTATGTTTGTGGGCTTGCTTACTTGTTTGTTTATAGCACAGGATAAGTCTAGCAAGCGCCTACGTCGTTACTTTACTGTTTCATATACAATGCCTTGTTTTGTATTCACCATTGCATCTCAATAACTCACGATCGATGATTGGTAATTTTTATGCGAAACGCGGCGACACGACAGGACAGTCTTTGTGTTTCAATATGGTAAATAAAACGATGCACGTTGTCTACTATTTGTAATGGAGGTTAAATTAACTGATTGTATTCTCTGAATAAGACCACTGGTGGTCTAGTGTTCTGATATTTCGTCTATTTATTTTATTTCAATGGAGTGGTGAAAGTCATGAGACCAGGGTGTCGATTCTGAAAAAACAAATCACTCAAGCGATCGCGTAAATCGATGTGAGTTGTCAATTTTTGTTTGAAAAATTTGAAAATGGAACGTGGTTTCAGTGATCACTCGACGATCACTCAATCGAACCGTGTTGTTGGAATTGACGCCCAGAAGAGTGATGAGTTTGAATGCAGGCAAAGACAAGATAGATGAACAGTGTGAAAAATGACATGCATAAGAAAGAAGTGAATACAAAGATGACGGCAGACAGATGTGAACCTGTTGTGCCAACCCCACATAAATTAGGATAAGGGCAGGAAGAAGAAGAGGTGATCCCGGTAAAGTATTGGATCCATCTATCAGCCTGTGGGTGACGTCATGCAAGAGACGACTGAAGGAATTAATTGGGGAATGGGTAGCAGCATTTCCTGAGTATACCGTCAACACTGCATGCAGCTGTCTCCAATACGCCTGCCAAGCGTGGTGGCTATGGCAAACCCCCCTTCTACTATTCTGATCTATTACTGGTCTCTAAAAGAGAGTCTATTCGGCGTTCCAGAAAAGCTTTGAAGCTGGTTACCACTTTGTATAAAGTCAGCTGTTCATGTTGAAACTTCGTTGCAGTTTTTTTCAGAGATACCAATCGAAGTTCGAAAAGTCGTTGAACAAAAGTTGTTCCCCGGGGGGTGGAAATTCACCCCCCTTCGGGATAGTACACATATTTTGATACACGTTGTATATATACTATATTTAGGATCTCGGAAACTGAGCCAACGATTTTCATGAAATTTTGTATACAGGGGTTTTCGGGGACGATAAAACGATCTAGCTAGGATTCATTCTTAGAAAATGTCGCGTTATTGGTGTAGTAAATAATTAACTTTTTGATAAAATCATAACTCCTAGCGCCATCTGTTGCTTAAGTCATGAGTCAGGGACAGAGAACGCCATCTATTGACGAGTAGTGTAGTTTATTATTATGTCGGTAAGGACGAAAAATATTATGAATATTTCATCAGTATGTAAGTAATTCGTATTTAAATATAACTCAAAACAGTTTACCAAAAAAAAAATACCGAGCGAAGCTCGGTCACCAACTGCTAGTAGGTATATATATAGGTATATACAAGATTTTCTCGTTTAAAGGTATAAGATAAGATAAGTGAAGGTGTGTCTAAAAAGTTGCTGCTGAAAAGTTGCATATGTACTTCACAGTAGGCAACCGCAAAAAGTTCACGGCCAAAGTTAACCTACTTAGTAATAAACGCGAAGTTAATATCCTCTGTCAACTCCCAACGGGCCTGGAAAAAGTTTAAATTAGACTTTCTTGCCCATTAAAAGTATCTTGAAAGTTCGATAGGTTCAGTCCCTACTCCCTACCTACCTTTATATTTCGATTTCGGTATTGCCTTACACAGCCGAGCGCCCTTGAGAAGTTTTGGGTTTTAAACATATCTGGTTTGCGAATGTGTGTTGCTATTATAAAATTTATAGGCGGTACCTATGCCTCAAGTTGATGGAAGCTGGGCAGTGCAGAACACATTCCTTAATAAGCTTGACCTGCGCTAGATAGGTTCATATAAAAAACGGTAATTTTAGTACAAACCCTATAATGCCAAAAGGCAAGAATAAAATAAAATCAAAATGTATTTATTTGGAAACAAGGTACAAGGTAGTACAAAACTGTGTCTTAAAAATAAAACTATTAGGTTTGTAAAATAATGTGGCGGCTTCCTATAGATATGTTTAACAAACTTTTATTAGATAATATTGATCGAGAAAACTATGTTAACTGAAAAGGATATAACGATGCAATTTGAAGTTGGAATAGTTCCTCCCCTTGGGGTTACCACTTCATAATCGGCCAAGTCCACCTCAGTTTGCTATTTTCCGATTGCAGGCACAAGTTTTTATTGGTTTTCAAAAGTTACTCGTATTATGACCTACTACGAATAGGCTATGGGTGGATGGGGAACTAACTGGTGTGTCGGTTTTCCTAGAATCTAGGAAGATACAAGTTCTCTTCACACGAATGGTTTTATTCGTGTGAAGAGAACCGTCACAAAGTGTCAGGGACTTACAAGCTACAGAAAAACAGCTTAGTTTTGGACGGAACTAGGTACATTCTAACAAACATCAACCCATCATCCCCTCAATGTACAACATTCTCGAAAAAAAATGATTCCCAATCAATTCCTAGATGGCGTTAAACGTACTAAAACTAAAGTTATTTCCAGGTTATTTCTTTACTTTTGTTTGATTGATCCGGCTATGGCAGTAAAATGCATTTCTGGTTGATATTATTCGGTGCTTTATTTGAACGAAAACCTGTTGTGCCGACCCTACATAAAGTGGGACAAGGACAAGAGAATGATGATTATTCGGTGCTTTATCTAGAATGGCAATGGATCAAACCAATAGTTTAGGAATGTTTGTTGAAGAAAAGGATTTAAATCAATACGAGTTGCATTTTGGGCTTGGGATTATAGTGCTTGCACGCATTGCATTGTTTTTAAATACCTAAATGGCAACATTGACAACTGGAGGATTGACAACTGGTATTGCCATTCGACTAAAATAATATTACAAGATTATTAATTTTATTTTGAATTGTAGGTATGATATTAGTATATATTTAATACAACTTAGTAATATTTATAGTTTAGTAAAATATCCATTAGTTTGAAACGCGGTCGCGGCGCCATCTATCGCGTTTAACCTCTAACTAGACGATAGCGGAAGATGGCCGTCGTGTGCCGAAACTGCCGAACGAAGCTCCGTTTGTTTACTACGAATAAAAAGTTTTTATGCGGTAAATCGTAGCTTTTTGAATAAAACTAAGCCAAAAAGTTGTTTATTAGGGCCCTATGGTGTTGTTCAGTGAGTTTCGCTAGTGATTCAGTTAAAATTTCACATAAAAAGTGCGTCTTCAAGTGTGAGTGTACAACTAGTTTTGTGTTGTGTGTTTAGGAATGTTGTGAATCCAAGTGGAATAGTGCTTTTGTTGCCGGAGTTTCATCTCGGGGCAGTTGCATTCAACTTTCAAGGTAATACTATCAGTTTTACATAGTTTAGAAACTTTCAAAGTTAGTTTTGTTTACATCGTACCGCGCATGTTCGCAAAAGTTTTGCCACCAACTTTTACAACTTCTGTTCGAATCGAAGGTAATTTTATTAGAATATCTAGGTACGTTGAATGTAGGTATTTATATAAACTTATTTGATCTCTAAAATCTGTATTGGTATTGACAAGATTAAAAGAAACTAACCACGTTGTAGGTACTAATAATAGGAACTTTAATAGGTACCTACATAATTAATTAAATCTTTGAAATGATCGTAAATTAGTCAACTCGAACGAAAAAGTTGACTATTACTTACTATGTACATTACCTACCAATCTACACATTCAAAGTACTGTTAGGTTGTACCATATCTTGTTTAATGAAAAATAAATTGATTGATAACATCTTACATCCCATACAATTTGTACTACATACTATTTGAATTTAAATAGAGTCTTCTTCTCATAGTAATGCCATTGCGCTCCTTAGTGTACAATGTACCTAAGTTACTATAAAAAAAGTTCAAGATTGAAAAATCTGCCTAGAAAAAATTCTTCATCTCCCAGATAAATAGGTAATAAAGTAAATACCTAGCTGTATAATCTAGGCTGCTAGAAATCGGTCCTATCACCTAAATCAATTGATGAAAATAGTAACTGCCACAGTCATGGACTATCATCAAACATAGCTTAATATCTTTGTGTGCTAGAAATACCTACCCAAAACTCTCAATTACATGCTCTACCAAAATGTAGCATTTGTCTACAAAAATGCATGAATCAAAAGGAATGCTTACTCTTCAAAGGCCATATTTTCCTAAAACAATGCACCAACAAAAATGCAACATTCCTATTTAGGTAACATAGGTAATCAAAATCTAATTGAAACTAGTTCCATGTTTGAAATATCAAACACTATTCACTCAGAATACATTGGCTAGCCATTCCATATTTGAAATGTGTACATTCAAAAAAAGGTTGCATTATGAACATAATTCTGTGACAAAGTAATTAAATTAATTGAACAATGTTGTTGTTACTATGCTTTTCTATTTGAACAGCAAGCAGGCTGGGTTTTAAATCAATTTTATTTTCGTGTTAAACATTTCAATTCATAGAATTCATTCAGCAATTGGTTCAATTAATACCTATTGGTACATACTTATAGGTCATTGATTTCTAGTTTAATAGGTAGGAATGTGCTGCTGGGATCATGAATATTATCATACATTTCACATTTACTGTTGTTAGATTATTTGTTAGTTTGTATGGAAAAGGTCAACATTTTTAAGCTATTCAGTATACAAATCTAAATCTAGATTAATTGAGGCTCACAACTGGTAATCCCCAGGCATGATAGACATCTTTAAATCTCTTAATAGGTACAAGAAAGAGAGCTTATATCCAAACATTAGCCGTCTAAACCACATCAAATAAAAAATTATAATTTACTGGTAACAAATTGATCGTACTGATTTTTAAAGTGCATTCAAACTTGCCTTTAAGTCACTTTAAGTATAATATATTGATGTTATAAATATTGACTTGAATTTTGTTTGTCAGTTACAGGCAATCGAAGATCCCAATCCTGCTTCCTTACTCATTCCTTGGATCCCGGTTCTGATGTGAAGAATCCTAAATGCATGAAGATCCTCTCCCTTTAGCTTGAAGAGCCTCAAGATATGAATCAGAATGTGGCTTATTGCATGAAGATCCTAAACTTGAAAACCCTATATCCCTGGCAATCCTTGTACTTTCCTAGCCTTACTAAATTTTTATATTCCAACAGTCGACTTGGACATATTTTGTTGTAAAACTCAATCATATTTACCATTACATGCATATTGCATGTTTGTGGGAATCGAACCTGCATCTCTTGCTGCTAGCTAGGTAGTCACAAACTGCGCCACAGAATTGTAATCTAATTAATGTCATCAACTTCTAGGTGCCTTTTCTTATTTTTTAAATAAAAAGAACTTTGCATTCGTAAAAGTATGTTTTAAAAGCATTAATTACGAAAATACAGAAATGACGGTAAAGCCAATTTACTTGCTGAAGTAAAAAAATGGCCCAGTAATATTACGGCTGTATTCAGGATGTTATTAACTGCACTGAAAATCAGCCATGCATCATCTGTGACACAGTATAGAGCTACCAGTATGTCATCTCCACATCTATGAAATGTGACAAGTTTGCGCAGTAGGAATTTCTCGTAGATTTTCCAGTTTGGCTGCGCTTTTTAGGGTTCCGTAGCCAAATGGCAAAAACGGAACCCTTATAGATTCGTCGTGTCTGTCTGTCCGTCCGTATGTCACAGCCATTTTTCTCCGAAACCGTAAAAGCTAGACTGATGAAACTTGGCGAGGGGGGGGACCAATTTTTTTCCACTTTGGAAGTGTCTCTCGCGCAAACTATTCAGTTTAGAAAAAAACGATATTAGAAACCTCAACATCATTATACCCAACACGTATGGGTACGATGAAAAAAATTTTTTTGAGTTTCAGTTTCACATAGGAGGACCCCCAAAATTTTTTTTTTTTTTTTATATTTTTGTGTAAAAATCTTAATGCGGTTCACAGAATACATCTACTCGCCAAGTTTCATCAGTCTAGCTCTTACGGTTTCGGAGAAAAATGGCTGTGACACGGACGGACAGACAGACAGACAGACATGACGAACCTATAAGGGTTCCGTTTTTGCCATTTGGCTACGGAACCCTAAAAAGTAAGAAGAATTAATCTTTGTTAGTGTAACTACGAGTAGGTATATTTAGCTTTGTAAATATAAATAAAAATATTTAAAGCGCATCGTCAATTCATTCGAGTCGATAAAGGTGTTGGTATTTTAAATACTGCAACCTTGAGAGTTTTTTTAATTACTAAAGTTCAAGCTAGAAATATCATAAAATTCCATACAATACGCAAAGGCTATAAAACTTTTACGTAGGCAATTATGCAAACCAGCTAGACTTTGTTATGTTTGTGGGCTTGCTTACTTGTTTGTTTATAGCACAGGATAAGTCTAGCAAGCGCCTACGTCGTTACTTTACTGTTTCATATACAATGCCTTGTTTTGTATTCACCATTGCATCTCAATAACTCACGATCGATGATTGGTAATTTTTATGCGAAACGCGGCGACACGACAGGACAGTCTTTGTGTTTCAATATGGTAAATAAAACGATGCACGTTGTCTACTATTTGTAATGGAGGTTAAATTAACTGATTGTATTCTCTGAATAAGACCACTGGTGGTCTAGTGTTCTGATATTTCGTCTATTTATTTTATTTCAATGGAGTGGTGAAAGTCATGAGACCAGGGTGTCGATTCTGAAAAAACAAATCACTCAAGCGATCGCGTAAATCGATGTGAGTTGTCAATTTTTGTTTGAAAAATTTGAAAATGGAACGTGGTTTCAGTGATCACTCGACGATCACTCAATCGAACCGTGTTGTTGGAATTGACGCCCAGAAGAGTGATGAGTTTGAATGCAGGCAAAGACAAGATAGATGAACAGTGTGAAAAATGACATGCATAAGAAAGAAGTGAATACAAAGATGACGGCAGACAGATGTGAACCTGTTGTGCCAACCCCACATAAATTAGGATAAGGGCAGGAAGAAGAAGAGGTGATCCCGGTAAAGTATTGGATCCATCTATCAGCCTGTGGGTGACGTCATGCAAGAGACGACTGAAGGAATTAATTGGGGAATGGGTAGCAGCATTTCCTGAGTATACCGTCAACACTGCATGCAGCTGTCTCCAATACGCCTGCCAAGCGTGGTGGCTATGGCAAACCCCCCTTCTACTATTCTGATCTATTACTGGTCTCTAAAAGAGAGTCTATTCGGCGTTCCAGAAAAGCTTTGAAGCTGGTTAGAGGTGATTTGACCATTTAGTTAGAAAGCTTTGTTCTGCTCATGCCTTCGTAGTAGTATCCGAGTTAGTTATTAAAAAAAAAAAAAAAAAAACTTTTTATTTTACTAACAACTTAATTATAAATGGGGTTGGGACTCTTCAGTTAAGTTATATAGTAACCTGTGTTTGAAGAGTCCCCTCTTATTACCTAGGTATGTGCGTCTTTTATCCACTTGGATCACATCCAAGCTCCAAAGATTGACGAGTTAAATCAGAGTTACGTAAGACTGGGTTGAATCCACTTACTACCTATTTACGAGCGCAAGATAATTGTTCAATCGCCTACTAATCAAGACTTGTCATGCTGCGATAGAGAACGGTGGTAAAAAGTCCAAATCGATGAAATAAATAGTAACCGAACACTTTAACTTTAAAAAAGTTAAGCAGAACTTGTACTATGGGACCGGATAGCTGATAGTAGGTATAATACATAAGGTAATAATACTTTTTTGTGTAAATACATGATTCGGATACAATTTATGACCCAGACAGAGAACAAACATCTGCGTTTACCACACAAATATTTGGTCTCTGTGAGGATCGATCCTACGGCGCAGAAGGTAGAGCTACTGTCATCTGAGTGGAGAAGCCAGTCAGAAAATGGATCTTCGACCAAAAGAGCAGAAGTGTACAGCCCACCTGATGAGAAGCGGTAGTACAGCATGTGAACGCCTGTGCTGTATTGTAGGGAGGTCGTTCGGTTTTAAAGGTGGGTTTGAACAAGAAATACCTACCTAGATAGATAGGTAAGGTACTTCTATCTACGAACATTGTTACAGAAAAACTTAACTCTCTGCGCCCTTCATAAAATATCCAGTGTAGTTACACATCAGGATTCGTGACCCGCCAGCGAAATAGTCCTCTGAATAACTTATTATGCAAGTAGATAATCTTAGGTCTGTCCTACATGAAATAGTTCAACTTGTATGCATCCAAATGAACGAGAGCTTAAATAAAAGACGAAGGTTTTCAAGTACTTTCTAGTCCTAGCAACCTGACGTGACCTTCTTTGTCCTAGGTTAATGTATAGGGGGCGGTAAGTGGTATTCATCGGAATCTTAGTATACATTATTCTCTCTAAGATGGTAAGAGAGATCGAAATAACTGGCAATATGTACCTACATAGTTACATGTCAATGTCATTCTATTTTTTGGTCAGGTTTTACCAGGGAAGAGGAATAAATAGACAGGTATTACAGTGTTAACGACCAACGTTGTAATATTAATCCAACTCTCATCTTATTCTAACTTCTTCCGATTAAAATGACAATTTCATACAAGTCCTACTTCAACTTTGTAAAAGTAATAACTGGTGGCACGGGAGAACTTTTAGTTGGCTGGCACGCAGTGGGGCCTGGAAGAAGTTGTATGTGTATCTACTTACAGTTACAGAAGTGTCACTTCGTTGAGTCACAACTTTTTAAACGATGCATTTCTTGAAGGAATGATCACATCACAAGCATAATAATAAGGAACCGGCATCCGTGCTAGAGAAGGGCAAAGAGGTATAAAGTGCAGCAAGGAGTTTAAAAGTCTATGGAGTGAGGACTCAAATAGGAAGTATTTTTTCATCCCACCAGCTCTGAAAGTGTGTTTTTGCTGTTTAATTTCTGACTGGAAAAGCCGTTTTTATCCGCTAGAGGATAAAGTAAATTTGAATTTAGAATATCGTGTTCAAAAAGTTTGTGAATACACAACCTATTTACTTCTACCTCCATGGTGCCAAACTAATCATACAACCTTTTTTATTTTGTTAAAAACTCGCACTCGTAACTTTCTTGGTGTATTTGTGAATTCAAAACACCATTAAACCTATTTACTTCTACCTGCGTGGTGCCAAATTTATCATACAACCTTTTTAAATTTATTAATAACTCATACTCGAAACCTTCTTGGTGTGTTACTTTTAGTCGCGCCATGTTCTTTTTTGCATTAGTCATTTCCTCGCTGAGGTGGGATGAAAAGTTACGTGTTGCACTCGAGTGCAAAGATTTTTCACCTTGTGCTCTTTTGATTCCTTCGCGACGCTTAGGATTCTAACTTTTAAACCACTCGCTACGCTCGTGGTTAAACTTTAGAATCCTGCGCTTGCTCAGTCATCAAAATTGAGCACGCGGTTAAAAAGCAGCTTTGCACTCTTGTATAACAAATAACTATTATTATGTTATGTTGTCTGTGCCGCGTCGGAACCGAACGAAAGGAAACTTAACTTCGATCAACAACAATGTGGTCTTGTATTGTTTTTTTTTCTGAACCAGCACGCCATTCTACCATTGACTAGAACGGGGGTTAATAATTTATGTGGCAGACAATGCACTGCCAAAATAAGACATGGTGCCTGACATACCTACCTTTCAAACCGGAACAAGGCAATGCGAGCTTCGTAGGAATTCGTGCATCAGCTCAGACATCATTATTTATATCGCGATATCAAATCCTAAAGCTACACAGATAAAGATCAAATTACACTATAGCTGAACTAAAGTGATACACGCCTGGTTGCTCCTCTTCGTAGTTGCTGAGTGTTTGGGCGACATCTGTTTTGTGTCAACTTGTGCCTTATTGGAGGACCGTGATTGTATGTGTGATGAAACTTGATTAATTATTATTTAATTGGTGTTGTGAGGTTCATCTGTTTCTCGGAAGTAGTAAGATTTGATCAGCATCTTTATACTTACCACACTTTTATACGATGATATTAACCATAAACATGCGTAGATTTTTTTTTATAAAGCGCTTACTTTGTGGATGTAAGTAATTGAACATGCTTAAACCCCACCGACACGTGCATGACATGACATCTCAAGTCTCAACCATAAATAATAGAAATATTCATAAAAATACCCACTACCCCAAATGGTAGAATCGCAATAAATATTGCATGCAATTGGTGTACAGCATGTTATTTGCTAACTCGCAATCCCCTTGCTCTGGGGTTTCTATTCATAATATTGCTATAATCTCCTTTTAAAATATTCAGTCGAAAACCAGCGCTACTTAAATGTAAACAAAGATGGTTTTTGGTGAAGCTGAGTATGCCCCCCCTAGATTTATGTTGCTTATTACATTTTACACGCGTGAAATGAACATGTATGAAAAGGAATGCAATTTTCTGCCTTATTTATTATAGCGTAAAAACTATTTGGTTCTAAAATCGAACCCTTTTGTCAGTTTGATCGTAAATTATCTACTTTAGGTTTTCGTCGGGCGCCATATTGGTTTGTGTCTCATAAAACTTGTCAAACAATCTTTCAACAATGTTATTTTAGAACTTGAATGGAAATTCTCATGATTAATGTTATACAATTTATGTTTTTATTTCACTTGCCGCTTATTATTATGTTAATACGATGTTTTATAGCATGTTGGAACTTAGTCAAAAACCTAACGAAATTTTATTAAAAACCTATTGACAACAGGCAACAGATTTGACAGAAAGTGCTGGAACTTAATGTCAAAAACAAAAACCTATTTACGACCTTGGAACCACCGAATAAATTCGGTACGCGCATCCTAGTCAAACCAATGACTTCCTTTCCATTGTTACGTGGGTTTCCAAACTCCTTGGTCCTTGGTCATATATCATAAAACGATAGGTAGGTCAGGTATTTCTTACAAGTAGGTACATCCATGACTGACGTTACTTTGTTCACAGCATATTTGGAGCCATTAAAAACAATAATATCACTGTTTAGGAATGACCCTTTTCATCAGCCGTCCATCGATATTAGTGTTGGGAAAATGGTAGTCGGCGCATATCTATCATACATAATAAATAAATATTTTTTCTCAAATTAACTGCAGAAAACTAGAATACACAAAGCATCTCTTACCTACCACTATATTGCTAGTTATAAGGCCAAACAAACTTACTGCTATAAATATTCGAAAAATAGAATTAAATTCTTGCTCTATACCACATCACTAGTAACATGCTTAATCTGTACTGCTCCTATCTTCGGGTCATAGGCCAACAGATACCGTACGACTTGCTCGCATTGCACTCAATCAAAATTGAAATCTACCGATATGCGATAGAGATCAATATCCCCTGTCATGTCAGTGAGTTTAAAAAGAGGTCGACCTACATCCCAATGATGAATGGTTTGATAGCTTCAACCCTCGATATATTGGAGATTAATTATTATATGCCTTGTTGTATGTGAAATAAGGTTTATTTTAGAACTTTTACGCGTTCTTCAATTGGCGCCAGGTGGTGTGTGGTGCTTCTGTCTTTAAGCTGCTAAGTAATAATAGCAAACTATTAGAGTGGAATATCGATGAGAAAAGCAAATGTATGTAGATGTCTCTTTTTCTATCCATAAAAAAAATGGCGGTCAGTATTGAGGTTACTCGTGTCGTGATCATTGAACTATTTCAAAGTAGGTATCCAAGAAACAACCGTTGAAGCGTCCATAACCGATTTTGACGCCTATTTCACCCAATCAATCCTCTTTGGTCCACATTGAGACGATTTATTTCTAACTTGTCCATAGACTATCTAGCTAAGGTGATACTTATAGGTGCTTAAACTTACCCTAGGCAAGATAGGATTGCGTGCCCCGTTGTGAAAGTCTGAACTTTGACTCTGGCTTACGTACCTATTGTTAGTTTACTTGAACACCATTATTGTAGGTAAGGCAGATACTTCTCTAAACTAACTAATCATTTACCTATAAATCGTTAGGTAAGTGAATACTTCTTTGACTCAATTAGAAAGAAAAACAAGATAAAACAATATCACAATCGGACTTAGTCCTCTCTATTGAATATCCCCGATTCTTACCTGGTTCCAAATATCTCTTAATTTTCCTTTCATTGTATTAAAAGAGTGAATTATGTTTTAATGTCTTGGCAAGCAAAACCAAATGACGTCAAAATGAAACAGTGGACTATCACTAAGCTAAGTTTCAAACTCGTGTGCGTTCGGCAGAATATTGTATTCCGGAGTAAGGTGTCTGGCTGTCAAGTATTTTCCGACGGTCGCGTCCGTCCGGCTAATTTGCCGGACGTGCCGTTCCGGTCTTTTGTCAACTCTCTTTTGCATCGTTTACTTTGTCAATTCTTTTGACAATCTTCAATTTGAATAATATTTTACACGTATTTTTACAGGAGTTTTTAAAATTATCATGATTTTCAAAAAAAATACCTGAAATATGGCCTACTTAACCACAAAACGTCAGAATAAAGCACTATGTCAAGCGTCCACTTACTTTTATTTCCAGCCCACACTTTTAAAGTAAACGGTTGATGACGGTAGGTTGGTTATGTACATAATGTAGGTAACGATATGACGATGACTAAAGTAGGTAGATACTTATTGATTCATGGAATGTGTGGATTGAGACACGAATCCTTTGTTTTAGGAGGGCACCTACAACTTACTAAGGCCGATTGTCCATCACACAACAGCACATCAGGTGGGCCATATGCTTGTTCCATCAGCTACTTAGTAGAAAAAAAAATATCTTGGTTTGATACCATTATGCTAGATAATACATGATTATCTATCTACAAGGTACCCCTCATTCATAATGCCTGTCATTTCTTAGCGGCTCGTTAAAGCTCGTCAAGGCTCATGTCACTGTCACTTTCTTGTCAACAAATAGAGGCATGGCAACAGACGCGCCCTGCTAAATTACTGCTAAGTATATGACCATTATGAATATGAGTCCTGTCGCGTTTGTTTGCACTTTTCACTACAAAATGTTCAAGTAGCAAACGCACCGGAAGCGAAAGTGCACAATTACAGAAAATCGCTGGGAACGGCCTCCTTATTAGAACTCCTTAGAATTTGCGTCGGGTGTGCAACAAGCGTAAACAAGCAATCATTCCTGTCAAATGTCACATTATTAGTAATATTAGGGTGACCAACGTCATTTATCGACATAGTTGGTTTAGAGTTAAAGTCTAGTTTTGTTACTGGCATTACCACCAGAAGTCTTGACGATGATGATTTAAAAATTAGACTTATCTTATAGCTTATCTTATAGTCTTCTAGTGGATGGTGAGCCTTACGACAGCTTTATTGAGTAGGTAGGTATTTACTGAGATATCTTCTCAGAACGCGATCAAATCAAATGTCAAACACTTATTTGTCGTTAATATGACAGGGTTTCATAATAAAAGCAATCATCATGTTTACAAACAGTTTTGGACCGATTAGTATTTGTTGTGAGTATTAGTCATATAATATAAACAAAAAAAGTCGTCATATTGTCTTTGATTTTTGTGTTGGGACGTGGTATGTACTAGAGCATGCAGTATCGGAACCATTCTCAGAACCGGGAATTTTCGCCCGATACTGGGCTCGGAACCGGGAATTCCCGGGAATTGCGATACTTTCGATACTGACTTAATTTTTTTAATAAAACTGGCTGTATAATTATACAATGAAAAAAAACTACTGAAAAAAACACTTTGTATTATTGAGATATATTTTTTTTATTCAGAACCGTAAATTAACCCACACACAACCACAAAATACACGATATTTTTTGTTTTTTTATAATTTATAGTTTTGCGTTTGACCGCTATCTCACCTGCTGTTAAGTGACGATGCGGTCGACGATGTAGCACGCTTACCTAGAAGATACCTATTCACTCTTGTCTTGAAAACGTTTAATTTGTTGGATTGTTGTACTCGGAAAGACAGACGCCGGCAAGGAATTCCATTCCGCAACATAAAAGTTGAAGCAAAGCGCTTGGACAGTTGCAACATCAACCAGGTATGGATGCCACATTTCCGTGCGTCTAGTGGTGCGATGGTAGAATGGGGATGGGGGAACTAAATTGTGAAGTTCCGTAGCACACTCTCCGAAATGTATCCTGTAGAATACCGATAGACTGGCAACTTTACGGCGATGTTCGAGACTTAGGAGCTTGGACGAGCTTGGACTCGACTAGAGTGTCGCTACCAATGAGCCTTTTGGCTGGTCTCTCAATAGCTTCCAATGCCTCAAGCTGGTATTTGGCAGAGCCATCCCAGAGATGAGAACAGTACTCCATACACGACCGGACTTGTGCTTGGTACAGGTTAAGAAGCTGTCCCAGTGTGAAGTACTGTCTCACCTTCGATAAAATGCCTAGCTTCTTCGCAGCTGTCTTGGCTTTGGATTCTATGAACGAGCCAAAATTCAATTTACTGGTTAGCGTAAACCCTAGAAGCTCTAGTTGGTCTGAAATCGGAAGGGATACATCTCGGAAAGTAGAAGTCAGGTGAAATTGACTCCTCTTAGCGGAAAATAGACACGCCTGTGTTTTTGAAGCATTGAACTTCACCAAATTGGCATCGCCCCACTCTGCGACTACCTTCAGCGTTAAGTTCATGCGTTCAATCATTGCCTCTTTATGAGACTGGATCTGAGATCCACTGGAACGTGCTTCAGGTATGTATCTCTCTACAACGGTGCTGTCGTCTGCATACCCAATGATACCGGGCCTAAGCAGATCGTTGATGTACAGCAGGAAAAGTGTTGCAGAGAGAACTGACCCCTGAGGAACTCCGGCATTAATTGCCATTTGATCAGACGAGCAGCCGTCAACGACTACTCGAATTGATCGGTCCATCAGAAAGTCTGATACACACATAAGCCAGTGGGTAATCCATACGTAGGAAGCTTGCTTAATAGGCTGTCATGCAAAACCCGGTCAAAGATATCCAGAGAAACTGCTAAAGCTTCTCCGTTTCTCTCGATGGCTTCACTCCATAAGTGAGTGACATACGCTTGAAGGTATACGGACGGCTGTTGGATTTCGGCGAAATAAATAAATAAATAAAATAAATAAATATTGTGGACAATTCACACAACACTACCCAGCCCCAAACTAAGCAGAGCTTGTAATATGGGAACCAGATAGCTGATATAATACTTGAATACATTTTTTTTTTGTAAATACATACTTAGAATACAATATAGGTACACCCAGACAGAGAACAAACATTTATGTTCACCAACTACCAACTAGCTACTACCAACTGAGCTAGAGGCCAGTCGACCCCACCGTAGACCCGTATAGGTCACTCAGGAGGACGATCACTCAGGATATTCTCATTTATTTCGCGTATATCTTCATTATTATAATACTAAAACTCTCTGTGCGTGCATCGTTTTGACTTGTCTGAAATTGTTGAGATATTATCTGAATGATGTAAATTATAGGTTTGTAATTTGTCAAAATATCTAGCAATGTATACAGAAAAGTGAAACTGAACGCATAGCTAGTGTTTTTTATCGACATTTATTTATATCGTACAAGAAAACACCAATAATTGATCATTGTCATCAGTATCGAAAGTATCGTAAGTATCGGGAATTCCTTCGTGGAGAACCGGTACTAGAAAAGTTCAAAATCAGCGATAATTCCCGGTACTTTCGATACTGATACTTCCCGGGAGCATGCCCTAGTATGTACCATCATAACCTTAACCATCATAGCTACATAAATGACATCACTAAAAACTTAGAAAAGGCTAGGAGGGCCCTAATATTCTGTAGATCCTGGGACGTAGGGCACGATCAAAAACGTTCGATAAAATGACATTAAAACATAAGAAAAAAATTGGTGTATGGTAAAATGTTTTATCTATGCTTTGTTCAAACTTCTAACATCCATACTGGCTTAAAACCGTAGACAGAGGCTTAAAACACTCAACTTTTTATCCCGTTTTCACTCTAAAGTTTAACAAAAAATACCACAGATAAACATTTGTCAGGGACTATATTTAGAAGCTTAGGGCGTTAGTGGATTTAATAGACCAGTGCGGACCAGTGTCATTATTCAACCGCGGAACGGAAGCGTCGGTATCGGCTTAAAAACTAAAAACACGGGAATTAGAATGTTGAGCACACAATTTTTTTAGGTTGACATGTTTTCGAAAATAAGTCACTTTGAAAAGTTTGGAATGATGTTTTTTCCTTCTCACTTTTATTCAAATGCTGAAAACGGAAAAGATTCAGTTAAAAGAGTTGAAAACACCACTACAACTACATATCAGTCACTTAGGGAAGGGTCTCTACATTGCGGCGCTTACCCTAAGTAGCTGACAAGTTAGACTAACTATAAACTAGGTTTCCATGATGTCAGTTTCTTAGGCCCGTTTACTGAAACAATGCTTGAGTCTGAGTCGCGTTTTAAGCATAGATTATTGACACTTTTCAATAGAGAACTGTCAAAAAATCTATGCTTGAGGCTCGACTCGGACTTAGCATTGTTTCTACATACGGGCCTCTGGATGCAAGCTACTTACAATAAAAACAACCAGCGGTAACATTCTTCGGGTAAATAAACTCATGCTCTAAAAAGTATCCACGTCGTTGATCTTGTCGCGCAGCCATGACTAGACGAATGCCTATAAAGATCAATGGAGGATTGTATATCACCGGATTAAACTGATGCCCAGACACGAGGAAGCTCCAGCCTGCTACCGGAGATGTTGCAGTCAGACTTGGAACCTCGCAGTTTCATGTGGTTTATATTAGAAGCAAAATTTTTTGAACCAATTTTCAAAATTTATTTTATTTACAAATATAATTATTATTTAGTTATATATGAATACCCGTAGTCGTTTATTTAATTCAAAGGACAAAATTCCGTGATTGATGTCATTAATTTTGTTAAAAGGAATAACAAACAAATCAATTTTGGCAAAAATACAATGTTATCACTCACTGGAAGCTTTACTCTCGGTACGTAGGTAAGTAAGCCTTAGATATAATTCGGTTTAGATTGTATGGTGGTTTCTTAGGGTAGGAATTCCTTTACACGCCAGTATTTAAACTGTACCGCAGCAATAATGGGATCAGTTGTCAAACTCGTTTGACAGGTGTCCACGATAAGAGGCAGTGCCCTAAGGTCCTAAGGGCAAGGCAGTCAAGACTTTGAGAAACAGGTGTCTTTTAGTTTGTTTATGTCGAATAAAGTATTTATTATTGAGTCGTCAATTAGTTTTTTTGTTGGCAGAAGGGGATAGGATTTAAGTTGGCCTATGAGCTCCTTCATTAATTACTCAGATATTTTAGTCCCAGAGCTTATGGACCGGCATAAGCGACTTATTTTTCTGATTCAGATATTGGGAAGGCCGCAAGCTTATTTGTGTATTTCACAATCACTCCACTGAGACATAAGCCTAGCATAATTTTCGCCCGATACAATGTTTTTAATTAATCTGGGAACATAATCAAAACTCAAATTGAAAAAGTTATGAGATACACATGTTAGTACTTTACCTACCTGGTCTATATACACTTATAATGCACATACATACAGGCAGAGTGTATCTACTGTATTAAGAACTTTCCTACTTGCTAAATAAATTACTTAACCTCATCTCAAAAGCCGTAAAAGCCAGAAATAAGTAAATATTCCTTGCCTTATTTCAACAAAAATGTTTCGGGATAACGATGTGAGCCGGTAATGGCTTCATAACATATTTATTACACCATTTAAATATGTAAAATCCAATATGGATTTCACGACACGTGCGAGTTCCCATACAAAAACAACCCTTGAGGTAAACACCCTTACAGGGTGTTTTTAATCGCTGAATCCGTTCACAACTCAACAGCTGTCACTGAATTTTTTTTGTTTGTTCTGAGCTACGTCAGATCAACGTCCAAAAGAATCTGAACCTATTATGGCCCGAACACACCTAGTTCGCTGGCGGTAGCGATCAGTGAAACGCTGTCAAATATAGCTGTCAGATTTGAGATTTGACAGCGAATATTTGACAGCGTTTCACTGATCGCTACCGCCAGCGAACTAGGTGTGCGCAGGCCTTTACACTAAAAGGTGTCTTGAAGACAAATAACTAGTAGGGTAAAGGGACTTATATTCCTATAATCTTATCTCTAATTTTCTTCTCAAATGGTCGAGAAATACTTACTAACACAACTTGATATTAGCATAGCCAAACAAGCAACTTGGTTCTAAACTTCAACCGACGTGTGTTTTGTTTAAGTTTTATGGAGTTCTACTTATGTTAGTTTTTTAAATCAAACGTACCACACACGTCTCCACAAACGATAAATTCACCAAACACTGTACTTTACGGCTACCTCTAAGCAAATAATAAATAAACAACATCTTAACGACCACACGTTTAGAACGCCCTGTGTGTACGGAGTGTATTAAATTTAATGTTAGAAAAAGAATTTGCATCACAAAGGGAATATGAAATTCCGGAGAACGACATTTTTCGTGGCTCTTTGTATGTTACAGTTTGCAAAGTGAAAAGTATATTAAAATACTTTAAGTTCAAGCTTTAAAAAGTACCCTTTAAATCCTTACATAATAATATAAAATCTGTCAAACAATACTAAGTCTAAAAATAATGATAATGTAAACTAGCGTACCTACCTAGTAACTTTTGCTGCTACCACGACTCTAATAATGCATGATGTTGACAAGTGTCATTTATTTGAAATTCGCTGCTAATCTCAGTTCTTAAGGCCTGCGCTCACCTAGGTCGCTGGCGATAACGATCAGTGAATCGCTGTCAAATATGACAGCGATATATGACAGCGTTTCACTGATCGCCATCGTGCTAGATGTGCGCAGGCCTTTAACCGTAAATTCGATGCTTCACGCGTTCTTTTTTCGAAAGTAATTACAATATGCATGTTTGATAAAACCTTTTTCCATACTTACAAAAATAGTGTACCTAGATTAATAACTAATTATGCTTAGGTAAAAGATTCTGCGACAGCAGCGCCGCGTCTATCGGACTTCAGTGGTGGCGCGTACTCTACCTATACCTACTAGGGCGTGTAAAAACCGGGTTGTTAAAAAAAACCGGTTATCTCGGTTTTTAATTTAAAATAACCGATTAATCGGTTAATCGGTTATTTTTTCCAGTTATTCATATGCGTGTCTTAGGATAAAATAAAACCATATTTTTTTATAAAAATGAACTTATTATTTGAATAAGTAAGCACCAATTAAATTAGCTTGTTAAATTTTAAAATTTTTAATGTACAGAACTCACTCAACATGCTAAATAAAGTTGTAAAATTCAACAACATGATAATAGTTGATAATTATTAGTCCTAATAGTTACTCAATTTTTATTAACACAAAGAAACTTGCAAAATACACAAGAAACAGCTGAGCTATCTGCAGACCGTTACAAACGATCTAGAGATAGCTCAACTGGTCCAACTAGTGCAAAAACTCAGTGCCAGACGGAAGAGTCTCCAAGACACCAGTGGGATTGCCACGCTGAATAGCTATGCTAATGCGCTGCTCTAAATACCCACCAGCCCTTGGGTAGCCCATCGCTTAGATCAGACACCTAGGCAAAATTTTGAAGACCCGCAAGGCCTTGGTTCTCCACGGACCCAGTCTTAATCCTAAGAGGAGCAAATAAGTAGGCTCTATCGAGACCTGCATATTTGCGCTTCTTGAGATCCTCGGCCAGACCTGCCGCCGCGCCAGCCACAACGGATATCCTTGCCAAATAAGAAGGCGCAAGTGTGTCGAAACACGTAGCGTCCCACACAATGGGCCTCTCCAACTTCCAAGGAGCAAGCGTCATACCATCGTCACGCAACGGGCCATTCGGTTCGAGAACGGCCGGTACGTTGACGGTGGTAAAGGTCCGCCTGATGATGTCGTTAAAGCTGGCATGACGAGATATCCGACAGGCGGCCTTATAACACTATAAACTGTGGCGAGTAACGCACTGGCACTGAACCCAACCGTAGGCCAGTTGCAATACAGAACGTTACGGGATCCATTAAAGTACCAGTGTTATATGAAGGAAGCGCTTGTAACCAATGCCCTGACTCCAATTTAGAAAAAACTGGAAGACGAGCACTATTTGCGGAGCTATAAGCCTAGAACACGTAACAGACAATTCGTGTTATTTAACAAACTAATACACATGCATAAAATATTACATAAGGCTCGCAGACTTGGTCTTTGAAGTCCAAACTCAAGGTTTGCCAGCAGGCGATGGAGCGCAGCATTCTTTGGGTAAAATTAATTGACCGCATTCGCAATACCACAATACGCTTCAAGACTAAAACCGCTGACGTAGGAGAAAAAGCCGCAAGGCTGAAGTGGAACTGGGCCAGCCACGTCTGCCGCATGCCTGACGCACTGTGGGCCTAAATCTCCACATTGTGGAGCCCTGAAACAGCGAGGAGGCGTCGCGGTAGACTACGCAGGCGATGGTGGGACGAACTGGATGCCTTTGAGAGAGACTGGCAATTGATGACACAAGATAGTGTAGAGTTGCGGGATCGGGGGGCGGTCTTTGTCCAATAATGGGGCATTTCGAGCTAATAATAAAAAAAATATGATAACCAACAAAGTAGATGCTTAGGTATCTTACGCGTTCCAAAGACAAAGTTTTCGGAGGAGTGTTTTTTGTATTTTTTGCAATTTTAATGTATTAATGTTGTATTATAATTATGTGGATAAGCGTTCTAAATAAAGTTTAAAAGGTGTAGTTTTAAATGAATTGGCATATTTTACTCATAAAAAAATAACCGAAAATCGGTTATTTTGGATGGAAAAACCCGATTAAAAACCGACCTAAAATCAGTCGGTTAATCAGTTTTTCGATTAATCGGTTAATCGGTTTACATGCCCTAATACCTACCTATTGTAAAACCACAAGTAGACAAGATGTCAGAGAGCTAAGCGGTGGCTACGCTAGATAACGTAGATAAGGTAGTCGACCTGAGGCCCTAACCCGAAGTACGCCTGAACATAGGCGCCAATACTAATGAAACCAGTTCCGTGTTGAAATAATAAACTTAGAGTTAAAAAGCTCCTGTTTTAAACGTTTTAGATGCTTAGATAGTAAAACTGTAGTTCATAAAATACCTAACGGTTTAAAAAGGAATTTTGGTCGATTACCCCCACATAAAACTACAAAGTGCTCAACTTTCGTTGAACAGTGTTGCCAACTTAGTTTAACTGCGCAGTAAAACCTAGTTCAGTTCAAAGGGTAAAAAAATACTGATTGAAAATGTTGGCTTTGGACCAAGAAGGAAATTAAATTAGCAGATTTTTCTAGTTTGCTGAAGTTGAAGTTTAGATAATTTAAGTTTGTTACCTAAGCATATTATACGCTTACACTTATTAAGGCTCGTGTTAAAAACGCAAACCTAGAAGAATGCTAAGTTAAGCTTCCTTCAGCTTATTATGGAAGCTTAGCCTTGGAAGCCCTTGTCATTTTAATGTGATTAGAAGTAGCACCCGTGTATAATGTGTTAAGTGTATCATACCAGCTTAGTAGGCTAACACAATTTAAAAAGTTATCGTCGCGCTGTAACTTACACATAGGATGAGAAACAAAACAGATAGGATTGGATAATGCCAATTACTCTGCCCGAAAATTTGAAAATCGAATTAAAAATACCGCGAAAAAAGTTTCGAATAATCAGATTCGCGGCAAATCTCGCTGGAGTGTCAAGTAATGCAATTGTACCACAATAAAATAATGAAATTACACGTCAAACACATTTTGAACGAAATGGTTCCCTCAGCGTTTAACGCAATTATGAGCGGTTTGCATAATCGCGGAACTGGGAGGGCCAGAGATCTGGCGAGTTGTGGTTGAGCGAACTAAGCGAATTGGATGGCGATTTTTGTTGGTAAAAATATTTAATATGGTGAAAAGATAGGCTCCTTTTGAAACTAGACGTACGAACTTGAAGAATGAGGTTCTTACCTGCAGGTCGCAAAATAAAGCGCCAACATGATTGATTTAGCCATAGAGTAGAGCGCGAGTGAATGGCTACTAAAAATTTGAAAGTGGGTTGATTTTTTTGGTGTGTTTTTATTATAGGGTAGTATGGACGCTAAGTCTTTGGCAAATAAATAAAAAAAAATAAAAAGGACTAGAGCTATGAATCAAATTCAGCTGCAGAACTTGAAAAAAAAAACTTTCAGCGATACTGGATTTGAAAATGTTTTCTATTGCTAACGACGACCACGGAGTATTCTATTGTGGAGATGCTCAAGTACCCCAACATTTATTCAAACGCTACACTAGACTAGAACGTCCTTGTTATGTTTTAGTGTTTGTATTTTCCACATTTTTTAGATTGTGAATGGAAATAAAAAAAAATAAAAAGCTTAAATTATTTTCCGCGTTTTTCATACCAGCATGACAGACGTGGGCCCTGCCTGACGTGACTTCACGAGACGAATGCTTAATTTCTAATTACGTATTACAAGTCTAATTTCTAAGCTGCTTTGATGAGGAGTTAATGTATCAAGAGCTGGAGACGAGGAAGTACTTAGATGTTGAATATTAAATTCACCTTTATGCTACTTTTGACTGCACCTAGTAGAATACATTATTGCTAGCTTAAAGGAGTTTAAAATGAAACATTACCTTGTTAATTTTGCGAAGGCTTCGAGTCGAAGCCTACTACTATAATTATACCATCATCGTAAAAGCGGCGGTCTTTCCATTCATTCAAACTTAGTACGTACTAGGTACTAGGTAGATAGCAGACAAAATCTACTTCTTAATTAATGGCACCTGTCAGTTTTGGATCAATTTTGCCAGTGTTGAGTAGTGAGGATATAAATATTACATAAATAAAATAGTTTTTAGTCTGGTCAAGTCAGTCAATAGCCAAGTCGGCCCTAATTGACTTTGAAAACAAATGGTGGCTGTTTTTTTTTCAAAACCATCAAAAACATTCCCCACTCAGAATATTTTGAGATGCGGGTAAGGGCCTGTTGTTTGCGCTTTTTACCAACTCGGAAACTACGTCATCATACTAAAAATATGACAAAGAAAGTATTAAGGACCAGACTAACTATATGGCTGTAGATACCAAGGAATTTCAAAACTGTTACGAAGTATAAAAAATCCGTGGTTGATTCTGTTGATAAGTTGTTGACCGCATGTAGACGGAAGCAGAATCGTCGGAAGTAAAAGCACCTTAAATCAAACTGTGCATCTTGAGTCCCACGAGTATGCGAGACACTGGACATCTAGAGAGCGGAATAATTGGAGCAGGCTGTAGAGGGAGCCACTTGTGTTGGAACGTGGACGTGTAGCGAATTTAGTGAGGTGTTCTTAAGGCGATGTGTGAGCTTGTTTATAGGTTATGTTGCGATTTTGACTCGTGATTTACAAAGTGGATACATTATGTTAGTTGTTGATATGAATACGAATGATTACAAGACTTTTAAGCGATAAACATCCGCAGCATGGAAAATAATGCCATGTGGAACTATATTTCCTCTATTTTGACGCTTAGGTAGGAAGTAGGCCGCCTGCTTCTTTAACTACAGTCTGCAGTCCTAAACTGTCAAAATATCAAATAAACACATCACAATAATCTCCGAAAGATCAAACCCTTTAATACCCTACTTCCTCGTCTGAACAAGCTTTAGCATGCCACTTACCACCTCGTAAGTTATAAACCTGTCAAGTGAAAGAAGAGAAGTTTAAAAATAAAATAGTATTTTAACTCAGTAATGTCTTTGGATGTTCCAATTAGAGATTATGAATAGCAATGATGCTTTTTAAGATGAGTTTGCAACCTGCTGCCTATAGATTACTGTGCATAAGTAATGTACCTACGGACGTGCCTTTGACTAACCTTTCCAAAGACCTTCAGCATAGCAAAAGATGAGAGAGAAGTGATAGTACATGTGATCCTATTTTTTTTCTATCAGTTATTGTGCCTGAGTCACGGTTTTAGGTGGAGTTACCCAAGATCGCCCATCTTGTTTACCAATAACCCTTTATTTAGGCCACCTTAGCAAGCCTGTGTTTCTTGGTCTATTTATCTAGAAAAGACTCAAAAGCTCCACTTGCAATCTACATCTCGAAATCTACCTAATACTTACATCTAGTTAGTGGAATGCCTATGACGTCTTCCGCGCGTCTTCGTATTATATTCAGTAGGTACGCAAATATACGATCTACCTAATGGAAAGTGGTTACAGTAGCCTATGGTAACCTGGTGTGAATTATGCAAAAAGATTTCTTTCATATAAGTAACAATTATGCAATGGTTTTCCTGCTGCCTTCAGAGATGAGAACTGTATTACAGGCAACCCTATATCATATTTTATCCAGGTTAGGGCCTCAGGCTATCGCTCTTTACCCAAACTTATAAAAAGTACCTCAGAGTGTTAAAGCAAGATCAAGATTAGGATATTTCTACCTCCTTGTGTTTCGTTGTCTGCTTTTAGTTTTTTTTTCTTTCAGTTAATGAAGACTGTTTTAGGTTAGGGCCTCCGGCTAAAGTCCTTTACCCAAACTTGTAAAAGTGGCAGCAAGGTTATAAAAAAATCCAAGATCACGCTTCAAATATGAGATTCCGTCGCAAAATGTCGTCTAAATAACATTTTGAATGCGAGTTAAATCCTGCTGTGAATCGGTGAATTAGCCGACGGAAGAGCGTGAATGGGGCGCGATTTTCTGAAGATATTTCAGTGTGATTTATGTAAGGCTTCCATTCCAGGGTCGCATTGGCTAGCCAAGTCTTTCTTAGTCGAAAGATAAATTAAGCAACACTTACCAATTTCCGAAAATTAAAAACAATGATAATCTACGTCCTAACCGTTTTCGGATTCAGTGACCTTGTGAATTTAACAATATTTGAAATTAAGCTCACACGTAGCTCTTTTGTAATTTAAAAGTATCCAGTTGATACGGCTACATTTACGGTTTACTTTTAGGGTTCCGTAGCCAAATGGCAAAAACGGAATCCTTATAGATTCGTCATGTCTGTCTGTCTGTCTGTCTGTCCGTCCGTATGTCACAGCCATTTTTCTCCGAAACCGTAAGAGCTAGACTGATGAAACTTGGCGAGTAGATGGTATTCTGTGAACCGCATTAAGATTTTTACACAAAAATAGAAAAAAAACTATAAATTTTCATGGGGTCTCCATTTGATTTGAACGAGATCTAGTCAGTAGTTTTTTTTTATACGTCATAAATCGTAAACCGTAATTTACCTTTCGCCGAACTACTAGAACTTCTTTAATATATTACTTATTGCTACGGAACCCTTCATGGGCGAGTCCGACTCGCACTTGGCCGCTTTTTTAGTTTTTTTTTCGAGGAATGCGTGACATTAAAGTGACTTACTTAATGTTTCAATAATATTTTAGGACTTCACTCAAGGCCTGCGCACACTTCGGCCACTGGCGATGACGATCAGTGAAACGCTGTCAAATATCGCTGTCAAACATTGCTGTCAAATTTGACAGCGTTTCACGGATCGCCGACTCCAACGACCTAGGTGTGCGCAGGCCTTCACTATTATAATATAACTAACAATATCCACTTAGGTCCATATTCTGAAATGATTGCTTGAGTCTGAGTCGAGCCTCAAGCATATATTTTTGACAGTTCTCTGTTGAAAAGTGTATCCTGAATGCGTCTCTGATGACTTGAGTGCCTATCCGCGTGACATTTTATGATGTCAACTGATAAAGGTTCCGATCATAATAACATGACCTGGTTATACCTATTTTGTAGGTTACTTTGAAAGGTGGCTGTTCTTTTGACAATTGCCTTTTAGGGATGGCACGTTTTGACTTACAAATAAAAAACACACTGACATACAAAACTAGGTAACCGATCTTCCGTGGCTCAGTCTTTATTAACATAAGTAAAAGAAGCTACTTCAGCGTTTTTGATTATTTACTGAAATAAAAAAAAATATTGGTCCTACCTCAGTATGTAATAAATATATTTATTTTATTATTATTAATACATTTATTTCAGATAACTAGTTAAATTTTTATGGCTTAGATAGTTTTACCTATCTAAACCATAAAATTATTCGGTTGAGAAGTAAAATTGAACTACGGTTAGTTCATAAACCTAAGTAAATAAAATCAAATTAAGTAGTAACCAAAAAGATTGGTGGGTACATTACTTATTTTTTTATTTAAATGATTGATTAATTAAAGACACATTCTCAGTTGTCTCAGAATGACGTGACTAATGATACATTCATTAAGAACTACACACTCTCAGCTAATTAGTAAATCCAAAACGAACTCTTCTAGCTTCCACTCAAACATCATCGTGTCAAATTAATGGACCTTTTGACAGCTGTCACAGAATAATTTCACGGACCTGTCTCACGTTCGCCTTCGCCACTCTATTTGAGCAACTTATCATGTTAGATCTCATGTTTTTTCTTCGCATAACCGTTAATCTCTTGCTGTCAAAATAAAAATCTGTTACATTTCAATATCACTTTGAAATTAATTTACTCAAATCACTCCTCCAAAGCTGTAAATTAATCGAGAATGAGTCTACAGTCAAAATAAACGTGTGGAAATGAAATGTCATAAATGTCAAATGAGTCAGGGTTGTCACGCTCGCCACTCAAGGGTAATTAGCTAAGAAACGTGTAGGTGTAAGTGTCTGAATCGATTTTCCTGCGCAAATGAGCCATCTCCGGTCTGCTCTGGAACTTGACGCACCTGGATTAGATACGATTGCTTCTCGGTTGGAATTTTGACTTGTCTAGTCTAGATTGCGTCTGGTGGCTTCTTTGCTCCGAAAGGCTCGTTAAAGGTTATTTGTATTGACTGCATGTGAAATCCAATAAATTATAAATTAACTAGCATTAACACATTAAAAAACAAGTAAAAGGTTCCTACTACCTACATTTTTATTATAATCTAACCATCTCCTATTTATGTTCACTCAATTACGCAGAACTTCAGCCCGCATATTATTTTAATTACCACCTAATACACATGTCACGGCGCGACAGCCCTGACACGCGATGGTGCGTGACTTCGCTCGCCGAAGCGTACGATTGCACACGGGACAACCCTAATGCAGTATTTGAATGAAGGATTATATTTTCATGACGTTACTATGCATGGAAATTCTGTACGCACCTCCATCTAAGAGCTATAGTTTTTTGATTCAGTAATTGAAAAGCATGTTTTTTTGACTGTATCAGTTACTCAAAAAACCTTTGCACTATTTTGTATCTATAGACTAGTAGGACTGTCATTTATAATGGTCCTATCTTTAGTATGGTACACTAGCTTTGCAGGTCGCTAAGTAGCCAAGTAGGAAAGTTTTCAGTAATTTTGGCACCTATCCCCTTCAAACCGAAACACAGCAACGCTGCTTCACGGCAGAAATAGGCATGGTGGTAGTACTTCCCCGGACGAGTCCTTCACAGAGAGCTCTACTAATACTTACTATAAGTACGGTAAGGACAGGGTTGCGCCTGTTGGATGTTACACGAATTCTCAAAAAACGGTGTTATGTAAACATACGCTACTTACCCGTGATGTAAACCCAGATTAAACCTCAACAGTAAACATAACGTGGAATTGGGTACAAACGCAATTACGCCAAGTGGTGATAAAAGGCGTAACTCCGCCCTCCTATAAAAATCGTATCATCTCTTGCCTCAGGCTATACCTTTGACCTGAGACGCCTCTTCACGAACAGGTGGCGCCTGTGATCATTTGCGCAGTTTTACCTACCAACCCGAATAAACATCATAATAATCGGCAATGAGAATTTACTTTAATTTACAGAGAAGATGTGTTAATGGAAATATAAAAAAACGCTGATGCTCTTATCAATTAATTTCACTTCATTTGACCGTCGCAAGATCAGTAGGTATCTTGCGACTGTCAAATGAAGTAACGTAAGTCTACTGTCACAATAACAGTGACATTATTAATTTATTTTGAAGCTTTTTTTCCAAAATTAATTGATAAATGAAAGCGTTTTTGTTCATAATATTTCCATTCAAATCTTCTCTGTAAATTTAGGTTCAGAATGTCAGGAGCTTTGAATCAAAGTAGCCTTCTGAGAATGTGTTGCGTGCGATAAAATTGGGTAAACTGGGGCATATTTGCACAAGTTCATGTGAAATTCCCCTTATCCCGTGGTCGCGACCCAAGAATTTACTTAACACCAAGGCTGTAAAAGAGCGCGTAAAATCGAGTGTAAAACTGTCATTGAACGTTTTACGAACGCTCTCAAAATACCTGTGATAGGGTCGTCACGTCGTGCTCTCGAGACATGTCCAAACATGTGCCGAAACTAAAAGATCTAATTGTTTTGAAAATGAGACCTTGGGCTTGCTAAATCAAGCAAAAACTACATGTATTCTGATAGATTGATATTAAAATCTCAGTCAAAACCCTTGAGAAATTTGAATATTTCAAACATTGCTCATGTTTGAAAATTTTTAAAAATTTAACTCTATGTATATTATCCAGTGGCGTAGCGTGCCTTGGCGGGGCCCCGTATAAAATTTTTTTGGGGGCTCTTATGAAGGGTAAAGAATTGTCTCACAAAAGAAAAAAAAAGCTTGCATAAAATTATAAGAAATATTTATTAATCTATGTCACTTTTTCAAAAAGTTTACAAACAATTCAAATTGAATATACACTCTCCTTGCCTCTGTTTCGGCAAACTGATTTATTACATTATTTAATTTATCAAAAGACTTTAGTTTTTCTAAATTTCTGCCTCTATGGACAATAGTGACAGATCTGTTAGGCGTTCATGCGCCATCTAAGCTCTTAGGTATTTGTTTTAAAGTTTTAAGAAATTGGGATTTTTTTAATTTTGCTTACGAACGTTCGGAGGCCCCGTAGGCCGGGGGCCCCGTATAATTGATACGGCAGATGCGGCGGTAGCTACGCCCCTGATATTATCTATCCTATTTATTTGATAAATCCAGGGAAAATTAGCAATAAATACCTAAACGACATAACTAAACAATTTTATGGCCTTACTTACAAGCGTTAGGTGTGATGTGACGCACTGCTTAAAGTTCGCCCTGTCACTGTTTGACATTACCGGATCGTAAGAGATGACAGTTGCTTATACACTGATTATCTTTTGAAAAACGCTTGAAAGTAATGGGGTTAATTGATAGTCTACTTATGTTGCTGATTGTACTAAAGCACTTAAACTCACTATAAAAATGTAATACCTATTTGCAAAGTTGAAAACCAGTTGAACCAGTATGTCATGTGTTGTAGCTGTTAGAATTCTAGACAAATGCGGTAACCCTATACTCCATAAAGTTGGCTCATCATAAACTTAAATACCTAGTTCTGAAGTTGTGATGAATCATAAAAACAATCTGTGGTAACTATCCACTAACTCACGAAGATAGCATTGGCGGCCTAGTGGTGCCCAGCCTTCCGATCCTAAGGTCGTGGGTTCAAATACCGTGGTTCTGTTTAAGTGGAATTGTATTAAACTCTGTGTTAAGTGAATAAAAAAAATCTGTTTTCTGTAAAGTCGCGTCAGTTTACTGACGATAGTTGAACGTGACAACGTCATAAGAAAATACACAGATGTCGAACGCTGCCGAACGCGGAGGCCGATTATGCATCTTTGTCGCTCGTTCCGCGCTCTCGCTTGCTCTTCAAGCCTTAAATGGAACGCCTCAGAGCGAGGTAACGACGCATGAGTCATGTTTTTTCGTGCGTGCAGCCGGCTCCATCGAATTATAAGACGATGTCACGTCAAAAAA
The DNA here is from genome assembly GCA_939531255.2 of Thera britannica. NCBI lineage: Eukaryota > Metazoa > Arthropoda > Insecta > Lepidoptera > Geometridae > Thera > Thera britannica. The sequence goes on from OW618037.2 coordinate 19,884,043, forward strand.
ACCAGTCGTGTAGGTACCAATAAATTTTTCTGTCGAAAAATATGTGCACTATGCCAGTAATCTCAAACGGTGAAGGAAAACATCGTGAGGAAACCGGCATGTCGTAGAGCCTAAAAGTTTGAAAGCATGTGTCAAGTGCACGAAAGAAGCCTCTCTGAGGTACACTTAACATCCTTTCACCACACTGGTTTGAATGGCCTCTCAGCTCAGTTGGTAGTAGCTCTGCCTTCTGCGCTGTAGGTCGTGGGTTCGATCCCCACCGAGAACAAATATTTGTGTGGTGAACATAGATGTTTGTTCTCTGTCTGGGTGTTATATTGTATTCTGCGTATGTATAAAAAAAAATGTATATGAGTAATAATATCAGCTATCTGGTTCCCATAGCGCTGCATAATTTGGGGCTAGATAGTGTTGTGTGGATTGTCCGGAATATATTTATTTATTAAAGAACCACTGACACTATAAGAAGAAGACTCAAGATAGCTCGAGTCGGCTAATATACGCGTATTAAGGTTATTTTTTTGCGTTAACGTGGATGACTTAAGATGGCTATTAATATTTTATGCCAAAAGTTCTAAACGACAACCAGTAGGCCTACCACAAGCTCTGTCTGGTTCTGTCTCTGGCTTTGGTTTTGAGTGTGTGAGTGCTGATTAAAAAAATCCTACGTTGAAACGTCACACACAGTATAATACACTGGTGGGCAGTTGGGCACTCACACAGACTCAAAACCAGAGCCAGAGACAGAACCAGACTGAGCTTGTGGTAGGCCTACAGAATTGTATATTTTATGTTACCTACCTATTAAGTCGTAAAAGATATTTTTTTTTTCGTGTTGGTGTGGTACATAATGTATAGATTAGTTTGTTTAATCCTATACATAATATTGTTTCCAGGGTGTCCAAGGCCCGGTATTCAGAAACAGTGCTTCAGTCTCAAGCATAGATTTTTTGACAGTTCTCCATTGAAAAGTGTCAAAAATCTGTGCTAGAGGCTCAACTCTGACTAGCATTGACAAACGTCACAGCTCATGGTAGTATCTCTACCTTCCGCGCTGAAGGGTGTGGAACATATTTTTTATTAGGACAAATATTTGTGTGCTGAACGCAGATGTTTGTTCTTTGTCTGGGTGTTTTGTTGTATTCGAAGTATGTATTTACAAAAGAAAATGTAACTATTACAATCAGCTATCTGGTTTGCATAGTATATATGCGAAATTACCAAAACATTAATTATTATTACGTCTTAATCAAACAAGTTTTCCTACAGCATTTTTGACCTACCTCCCTATGCGAAATTCTTGAAAATAACTATAAAAAAGATTGTTTTCGATGTTGTAAAAGAAATTTCAGCAATCTGAAAGTCATTATAGGTTATACCAACCTTTTACGAGTCCGGAAAACTCTGAACTTCCAAACATGTTACTTAAACTGGTAGACCCTCGTGAAAGAGCCGTATAAAACTTCAAAAAACATTACCATATTGAGATAAAACTGTATTATCGGCAAACTAATGCCATTGAAGTCTTATATGTTTTACTAGTGATGCTTACGAAGTTTCCGTATCACTTTTGAATACGGAAAGGCTATATTTAACACTTATTCCAAAGCTATTTTTTGTTTTGTGACTTATCCGCTGTAGGTTTAATTTAAATAAATATACATTAACAAAGTTTAAATAGGTACCAGGGAGAACTTTGTTCTTTTATTTAAACTCTAGACTTATCTGAATAGTTCCAGAGATGTAAATTACAACAGTTCATAAAATTTCTAACAAACTTTATATAAAATTAAATGAATGTAGTAACCCCTGCCTTTTGCGCCGTGGGCCGTGGGTTCGATCACTACTGATAACAAATATTTGTGTGGTCAACACAGATGTTTGTTCTCCGTTTGGGTTAAAGTATACTTTTTTTTATGCTTAAGGTTGTTCGATTCCGATACAAACTGAATTTACACAACTATGGGCAAACAAAGTATAAATGTACAGTACACTGAAATAGCTGTAATAGAATTTTACAGTGGTCTTTATTGCCGGTTAGTTATATAAAGTTGGAGAAAACTGTAGGATAACAGAAATATTAATAAAAAACCAAAAAATAATTTTTTTCGTCATTCTTTCTAAAGGGTACTAGCTTTTAGCATAGAGTCAATTTTGTACATCACTGTTTCAAAATAGACGTAAAAGTCTGTTAGTTCTTTTTCTGAAGCCCCGACTGCCACGACCAACGGCTGACACTCCATATAACTGGCCGGTAATAAGGACCACTGTAAAAGCCTATTACAGCTATTTCAGTGTACATTAATACTTTATTCGCCCATAGTTGTGTAAATTAAGTTTGTATGGAAATCGTATAACCCCCTTAAGTATATATTTTTTAACCTAAATGTTGTAAATTGCTTTTTACTTGTCCGCATTTTGTATTGCAGCAAAAAAACGATCAAATTAGTTAGTTATGATTCGCTTGACAATCATTTTCATTTTGAAGTTATAAAACTTTTAACTTTTCTCACTGTTCAAAAGCAAAACACTAGGGATTATAGCCGTACGTTCAGTTTCATATTTTCTCCAAGTCTCTGTCCGGATCAAACGTTTTAAAATGTTGACCATTCCGTATCCGCACAAAAGTCACATCTCTTAGAATCGTAAAATAAATAATTTCGGTTCTGCTGACTGCTTGAAGCGATGCCAACTTGTTCTGATGGTCGAAATCAGTGTTTATTACATCGATATTATTATGGTTTATTACCATTTGTTCTGTAGTTTTTATGTATTAGAAATTTTATTTTTGGACGTAGACTATTCCTGATTTTAAACTTTAAAAATGGAAAAAATACTTTTTCCTCTAGATGAGGAAATGCAATTTTTCTTCGCTCTGGTACGCCATAATGACGGTATTTTTGAGCAAGAGAGGTAAATAATCATTTTCAAAGTGTTCAGTGCGAAAGAGAAATTGAACAGCGGTCTACCCCTTGACAAGACTTGTCATTCAATCTAGCAGTTTAGGCCTTAGTCACACGAACACAATGCCCAGACTGAGATTAGTTTTTCTTGTGACCCTAATGACTAACCACACAAAAAGTAGCATTAAGAAACAATTCAGTCCAATCCAATCACAAAAACTAACCTTTGTGTAATATTTTCAAAGAATTAAAACAAATCTATCAAAGTCACTGATATTAAAAAACATTTTTCGTTCAAATTGTAAAAAGTTACAGAACTCTCGATCTTAATGCTAAGAACATTAGGCATGAATTAGGCTGACTATACCTGAGCATGTTTTGATACAAAAATAGGGTCAATTGTGGGAAAAACAAAAGACGGAATAATTATGTGGTTTCCAAATAACTTATTTAGTGTGAAGCGGCTACCGTGAAAAATGCTTAAATAATGCTCTTTGGATGGGTTTACGCAGTATGGCTCTCTCTGACTCTGACTCTTCGACCAATAATAGTACTATTTATGATCGAAGCTCTGACTACGTAATCAAATCAACAGTAGGTTATAACTTGCTGATGTAACAAGCATATGGCCCAACTGATGTTAAGTGGTAACCATCGCCTTTAACAAAGCATTGCCCCGTAGGCAGGGACAGTGCTACAACTTGAGGCATATGAGGAATTTTCAGTTCGTGTACAAAATAAATACGAATACCTCTTGGTTACCTGTTACATAACATCATTCATTAATATATTTCCGTGAACATGACTTTAAGAATCCAGGACTGGCTCCGAGACTAATTCTAATGATAGCACTAGTGCGAGAGCTACCGTGTTACTTTTGATATTAATTGTACATACCTATGACATTATATTTCTACATACACCTGTTTGACAAGATTCATGGTTATTACTTATTTAATTTGGTTGGTTTGAAAATTGGTGGGAAGGTAGCTTAGAACCAGGGACGGACGTAGGATACTGTTTATCCCAAAAAAGTAACGGGAACGGGGCGAGCAAAGTCGCAGGCGGCCGCTAGCATAAAATAACTTTAATTTTAATAGTCATTCATTTTTTCGTAGCATTTTTTTCACGATTATAATTCGTCTATCAGCTCGCGCAACGCGCTATCTCAAGAAATCATCTTTTTCGGGTTCCGTTTTCGTTAATATCCTAAACCCTAATCTATATGTAATGGGTTCACATGTCTAGTAATTACACCAAGATATCGTTTTCGACCATATTTTATGGTACGGTAAACTTGTGGTTCAAGGCAAAACGTTACCTGTCCCTTGAGGCTTTATGGGGAAAAAAATATTATTTTCTTGACTAAGCTTGATTTATTCCGGGCTTCAAATTGTTTGTTATTGTTTTATGTATTAGGTTAATTGAGAAACAATCCGTAGGTCCTAAATAAGATAATAATGCAATAAAAAGTTTGATAGTGAAACGGAAGTTTTAAGTGTAACTGACAATCTTAACTAAGATAGTTTCAAAAGTTATTTTAACCAACTTCAAAAAAAAGAAGGCGCTCAATTCTTTTGTATTCGTTTTTATTTGTTATCGCATAACTTCGTTAAACCGATTTGAAAAAAAAGTTTTTTTTTATGTTTACTATTCTAGATTGGTTCATCTAAATCGGTTCAGCAATTTGGTCGTTAAATCGTTTACTCAAGCTTTTTAAACTTCTTCGTTTTCTTCTTTTTTTTTAAATTTATTGCTTAAATCTTCGTTTCGCTTAAATCTTCATTTGTTATTAACTGCCAATGTTTTTTCAATTAGATAAAAAATATGTTAACAGATAAAATAAACGCCTCGCTGTCGCTCATAGCTTAAATTTCTCACAAAGGTGGAGCTCAAACTTAGTGGGCGTGATACTAATACCGGTTCTGATTAGATTTCTACAAATTAGTTTATTCTGATTGTGTTTTGGTTATCAAAATCTTTTAAGGAATTCCATCGCTTTTGAAATTCGTCATCTGGAATAGACGTTAATTTAATTGAGGAGATTTATAACTTAAAATTTATAGATATACAGAGTGGTTCATTGAAAGAAGATCAATTCATGTGAAGTGGTTTCGTAGTGATTAAGGCGTGACTTTGAGAGCACTGGTAGTCTAGTGGTAGTAACCCGCCTTCCGATGCTACGGTTGCAGGCTTGAATCCAGTCGACCCATGGATGTTACTGTTCTAAAAATGTATGTACATAATGCTAGAGCTCTCAAACTGTGAAGGAAAACATCGTGAGGAAACTCGCAGCTTAGCTCCGTACGCATTGACCATCTTTTCTGTGGATTAGGCCGACTAAGCTGTCAGAATGGTATAGGTGCTGGGGAATCCTGTCTCAGGCACTATAGTGTCCCGTAATAAGGGGGGCATGAGTAAACATCAGTTACCCCTGACGCTATAGAAATCATCTACCTTAGGTGCAAAGGCCTGTTTACTTAAAGCGTGACTTTGATGTAGTCCATTCTAAAGAAGCCTCTTTGAGACTCACTCAACAACCTTTAACCACGCTGGTTAGAAAGAACCAGTTACAGGAAAAAAAAAAGATTAAATCGATAAGAAAATTATGCACAAAAACAAATTTCGTACAAAAACCAGCTCAGTTCGTTTGACTCAGCGAATCACCCTGTGATACTGCAATTAATGTAAAACGATACGAAACGAACGAAATTACAGCAGATGCTCTGAATATAATCTTATTAATGGTTATAATGATGTCTTTGACGCTCAAGCTTCAGCTATAAAGTGTCTTTCAATCACTAGAGAATTAACTTCACCAAATTGTTAGAGCTTAATTAAAGTTATGAAAAGAAACTCATATTACATTTTTTGTATAATATTCTCATCAGCTGTGTATCTAATTGCATTACGATTGAACATTATGATATTTATCAAGTTATTTTTAGTCATTGGTTTTTTAAATTATTCTAAGACATTACTTAGAATGCAATCTCAGCTTATGTAGATAGATAACTTTTTATTGATTATTACCAAGACGCCACGCCGAGCCCTTCACACGAATGGTAGAACTTCACTGGTCTCCTACTCTCAAAGTTACTTCGAGTAGGTATAATGCGACCTCTCTGCTCGGTCTATAAATATTCTATTTCTGTTTCAGGTACTTGGAACCCATCAAAGCATTAGACCCCGGAGCTGGACCTATTAAATAAAAATCACGTGACCGCATTGAGGGTCTCAGCCCTGCTTAGGTCACACAAGAACAGCTAACCATGAAAAATGAGCCTTATAGAGCTCGTTTTAGGTGCAATATCGCTCTGGAATGCTTATTTATTATTTATCCAGTAAGACTACTGGGTAAATAATTAATGAATTTATTTCTAGCAGGGAATGGCCTGAAACTATGACGGTTATCTTATTTTAAAATATAAATTGTAACTGTTCAAACTCTCGTTTAACTTTTTTATTAAGGTCAGAAACCATATGTTTTTGTAGCAAAATTATTTTAAATAAGTTTATTGACAAACATATTATCTAAAATTCGTGAAAAAGTCATACGTCACAGTCATGTAGATTGCTAACTGCTGCATCGTGTAGGTAGGTGCTAAATGTGTTTTTAGAAATTCCTCGGACTCCATTTAAATATCCTCAAAAACCTTGGTTCAGGCAGGTCAATGAAAGAGTGTGGTGGTTCCGTACTTTTGAAGTATGGTCTGTTCTGTGGTGGGTCACGTAATGGCACATTAAGGTAATAAGGGTCCCTTGAAGTTCTCATTGATCGCTTTCGAGTGTTCTCGGCGTTATGAAGAAAGTTCGTCTTGTCCTTTTGTGGCGTAAAGGATCAACGGCGGCGTTTGGGGTATTACTGGCCTACCAGCCTTGTTATTCGAGTTGCGATCTACAATTATATGTATATCTGGATAAGTTAATCGTCATTAAATCCCAATTTATCAAAATATCTGTAAGTCGAGATTTACATCACACGGTCTAAACCTCGGTCAAAACTTTGCGAATAAAACTTGTTGTAACACTAATTTATTAATTTTAAATACTTAATGATTCACAATGAGAGGCGGCTGACTTGGCAAAAATATTTTTAGTAAACTTGACAGTCATGGCCATCAACAGTTTTTTTGTTAAGATGCCGAGTCTTAATTCTGTTAGTTTGGACATGAGGCAGAAATATCCTAAACAATAGCTAATAATCAAAACAATAGAAGGAGCTATTTGCAGCTTGAACCGTAAAAGATTTCGATAGTTAAAGCTTAAAAATGTATTTCAACAAAAAATCTCAAGCTTGAGTTATTCTTAATTATATATTAAAGTTTTTGACTTAAACCCTTCACCTTAAGATCGCGAAGGCGTGTTGCGGTCAGCCGACTGTGTTGGTGAGTCCAACATTGGGACTTGCATTAAGAACCCCCGATTCGACCTGTTGAATCTGGAAAATGAAGTTTCTTGTGTGGGCGGGTTGCGGTTTCAACCGACGATTTCGCATGACTGGAATTTGATGAATTAAATTTAGATAAATAACTAATACTTGTATGCTATAGAAGACAAATTAGTGAAGCGTAGAATAGTTTCTCATATATGATGGATCGATGACATAAATGTTCAGACTAGAAGACGGCTGAGTTTTCATTATTTTTTATTATACAACTAGCTGATGGAACTTGCATATGGCCCACCTAATGTTAAGTGGTACCCATATAACAAAGCATTGCCTCGTAGGTCACGCATGTCAGGAACGTGCCCTACGATGCCATCCATCAACTTGAGGCATACAGGTGTACCTCACGTGCCAGTAATTGCAGCGGTCCCCACACCCTTCAAACCGAAGCACAGCAATGCTGCTTCACGGCAGAAATAGGCACATTATAATCTAACCACCAAAAATACTTCTAAAGCTGCCGTGATGTCTCTCAGAACATACTAATGGAGCCAGAACGGGTTTCATAAAAATAGAATAAAATAAATCATTGCTCGAATCAATCCAACTCTGTTTTAGCACAGTAAACTTCGCAATCAGTAAAAAAGGTCATTCCTATAACTTTTGAAACTATATTGCAGGGGTCGGCAACCTTATCAAGCCTAAGGGCTCATTCTAAAATAATTTACTCCTGAAGGGCGCATGTATGTACTATGGTTGACGCAAATAAAATTTTACACAAGGACAAGACAAGATGTTTATTTATTACATACATAGGTAGAAACATACAGTCACTAATTATTAGTGTGATCCTTGGCCTTGCATTTCTTCCGACAACTTGATGAAATCTGGCTCATAATTGGAAGTACCTGTCCTCATACAATGGTCCAAATTTACATCGGTCATTCTGCTTCTATATTTTGATTTCAAGTGCTTCATTGTCGAAAATATGGATTCGCATGCGTATGTTGATGCACTATACGCGTGTATTTTAAGAGATAATGCTCTTAAAATGGGATATTTATTTTCATCGACAATATTCCAAAAGTTGTTGTCCCTCATGTACGATTTCAGGCTCAAGTCATTCTTCATAGTTATTATTTCCAGCTCTAATTCATCGTAATTTTCTATGCAAAAGTAGTTTTTGATCTTTTCCGAAACATCACCTTCTGCGAATGGGTTAATTATGAACTCCAAGACAGGCTCGAGATTCTTAAATTGTTGAAAACGAGAATTGAATTCGTCCAAAAGTGTATCTAAATGTGGGGCAAACGAAGTGGTATCGATATCTTTTTCACATACGTTCATATGATCGAAAATTTTCTTCAAATTTGGGAAGTGTGATGTTGAATTTCTCAGTAAATGGGATTTCCATAGAGTCAGTTTGGCTTTGAATGTATTCACTGATTCAACCATTTTCGCAACATGACGATTTTTTCCTTGCATTTCCAGGTTCAGTTCATTTAGTTTTATCGTTACATCAGTGAGAAACCCCAGATCTACAAGCCACGACTGATCACTCAACTGTGGATAATCTTCCTTTCTTGTTGCTAAGAATAGTTGGATTTCGTTTATTAAACTGAGGAAGCGTACAAGTACTTTGCCTCTGCTCAGCCATCGAACTTCCGTGTGCAATATTAAGTCTACGTACTCAGCATTTTCATCTTGCAAAAGCTCCCGAAACAAACGGTGTTGCATTGCCGCAGCCCTAATAGAGTTAATTATTTTTACGACAATCTTCATAACGTGTTCAAAACGAAGAACTTTGGCACACAACGCCTCTTGGTGGATGATGCAGTGGTAATGAGCGAAATGAGGAAACACATCATTTGCCATACACAGCGCAACGAAGCCATTTTTATTGCCTATCATTGCAGGCGCACCATCAGTAACTATGGCAGCTAACTTGTTTAAAGGTAACTGACTTTCTTCTGCAAAGTTTATGAATGCATCGTAAATATTTTTACCTTGTGTGCGACCCTTCAGCGGCAACAACTTCAAAAATTCTTCTTTTGTGGTAAAATCATTAAATACCATTTTAATAATAACACATAGTTGTGCAGTATCGGAAATGTCGGTGGACTCGTCGAGTTGAAGAGAAAAAAACTTGCACTTATTAATATCACTTTCCAACTCCGATTTCATACCAGTGGCGATAACTTCTATTCTTCGCGACACTGTTCTGGCTGACAATGGTATCGCTTCAATAGCCATAATAATTTCAGTTTTGTTTTTAAAATTCTGAAAGACAGAATCAGCAGCTGTTAAGAAGGCTTCCTTTATTAGTTCCCCATCTACGAAAGGCTTTTTCTTCGTAGCCAATAAATGAGAAACCTTTAAAGATGCAATAGTAGCACTTTTCGAAAGTTGAATAGGCCTTGTGAAAACATTTTGTTGTTTTGTTAGATTTGTCTTCAATTCGCCGACACGTTTCTTCCGGATTTCAGTATTTGGGGGAAAACTACTGTTACACGACGCATGCTGAGTATTGAAGTGTCTTTCGATGTTACTTTTTTTAGGCACTGCTACACTGGCGTTGCATAATAAACAAATACTTTTTCCATTAAACTCAATAAAGAAGTACTGTTCTTCCCACTCTTTATTAAAATAATAAGTCCTTGGTCTTTTACTCATGTTAAAAATACGATACAACAATTCAGGTCAGGGAGGTAGAAATGACACAAAAATGCAGCTACTTGACTCCGAGTATCGCAGCGCACTGACGAGACGACTGACTGACTCACTCCTCCTCCGCCCGCGCGTAGCCGTAACCACGGCAACGCAGCGACGCTAGTTGCACTTCGTCCCTCGCCACCCGCGCATGTTCCGCGTCGCCGCCCGCTTGCTCGCTTGCACGTGTAGCGTCGCCGCCCATGTGTTTTGCAGCAGGAGGGCGCATCAAAAAGGTGCCGCGGGCGCACGTGCGCCCGCGGTCACAGCTTTGCCGACCCCTGCTATATTGGTTTTTAACACAATTTTTATGAAACAACGGGATATGAAATCACCAAACACAAAACTTCAACCGTGAAGATGGTTTCCAATTATCTGGAGTCTGGAACCCGGTGGTACGAGTGTACAAACCACCAAAAAGTGGGGCACCCACTACGCGTCCTGATACCGTCAGTGTTGTGTGTCGAAATCGAGAGAGTGAGAATGGAACCAATAATAGTCTCGAAACCAATAAAAGAGTGCGAAAGAGGGTAGTTCAATTTATCTGCCAATAACATTTCTTTTACTCGTGGACTTCAGTTCAACCGTGATCATGGTGCATGCAACTGTGCCGAAATATCGGAAGTCAACTCAACAAATTTAATCATGGTAAATATCCCGTTGTTTCATAAAAATAAGGTCATTCCTATTTTGAATGGCTTTCCGTCATAGATAATGTTCCCCAATGTCAAGCCAGTTCATTTTCAAGCATACTAATGAGGTTTTAAACCCTTACAATAAATAAACACCGTAGACAATTCACGCAATACTATCTAGCCCCAAACTAAGCAGAGCTTGTACGGTGGGAACCAGGTAGTTAATATTATACATATTTTTTGTCATACTTAACAATATAACACCCAGACAGAGAACAAACATCTACGTTCATCACACAAATATTTGTTCTCGGTTGGGATCGAGCTCACGGCTTACGGCAGGGCAGAAGACAGGGTCTACCAACTGAGCCAAAAAACACAGCAATGCTGCTTCACGGCAGAAATAGGCATGGTGGTACTACTTCCCCGGACGGGCCCTTCTCAAAGACTCTCCTTCTACTAAGCTTCCATTAGCTAGTTATATAAAAAAAGTCATTACTTAAGATACTTAAACTCACTGATAATGAGAGTAGGCTAAGTAAGGCTTCTTGGAGTTGAAGTTGCCCTACTGTAAACCAGTTACCTCTTGTCCGCTTAAAGAAGCAGCAATGAAAAAGTCAGATGCTTCGATTTGTATTCCCCTTGCTGCGTTCGCTTCCGCTCTTTTTACTCCACTCCGCTCCGGATTCTAATACGCGCCCGGTATACCGAGCGAAGACAGAAGCGCAAAGCGATTTATTACTTTAAGCAGTAGTAGAGGTTTTTATTTTAGTAGCTAGTTCAATACGTAAACGAGGAGAGCCTTCGTAAAAACTTGAAAACAGAAGATTGGCTATCGAACAGAAAAAAGAAGGTTAAAAAGAAATGTCTAAAGAGAAATGCAGAGAGCCTCTTTGAGGTGCACTTAAAATCCTTTCACCACACTTGGTTTGAACGAACCAGTGACGCGTTAAGAAGATTGTGGGCAAGTTACTTTTTCTTGAGTAAGTACGTCTGTGTCTTACACCATCAGGGAGGTCCGAGCAAATGTTTGCAGTAGGAAACAGGCAGCATTCTATACGGTAAACAACGAAATAGGGAAAAATACGAATTGTACTTTCAACACAGAAGAAATGATCATCATCAACAGCCTGAAGAAGTCCACTGCTAGACAAAGGGGCCAAGCTTATGCTTTTCCGTTGATGGACGCAGGGCAGTGCATCGTAGGGCACGTTCCTGCCGTGCGTGACCTACGAGGCAATGCTTTGTTATAAGCAATGGTTGCCACTTAACATCAGGTGGGCCATAAGCTTGTTCCATCAGCTAGTTGTATAAAAAAAAACCAGGAAGAACGATTCTAAGTCAAGCGTAGTACTATTTATTATACCGAAGAAATATGCTTTGAAAACGGCTTCTGTGGCGCAGCCGGAAACTAACCGGCTAGGTGCCGACTCTATTCCCGCGGTGAGACAACTTCCCAGAAAATGGAAAATTAAATTAAATTCAAAGGTTCATCCAAATCTGTAATAATTTGATGATTTGAAATCTTTAAAAATTTTGACTAATAAATAGTTTTTTCAACTTCATATCGTGTCAATAATTCTTTCGAATCAGTGTGGTGAAAAGATTTGAAGTGCACAACAAATAGGCTCATAAAATTAACCAACACAAAGTTGCGAGCGCTTCACTAGATTCTCATAAAATCTAGAATATTGTGACAATAACTAGTCTAGGTATTGCCGGTATAATTCGATTGATACTCATTACGGTAACTAACCGGGTACCTTCTAGGTAGTCTAGGCAGATAATTGCGTTGTAGCTACAAAGAACACACAGAACTATGCATAGTTACTAACTATGGCTAACTTAAGGCCGTTTTGAAACTGTCACTAGTAATTTAGTCGAGTTATCACTAAAATATTAGCCCTCTCGCACATCTAGTAGTAGAGCTCTTTATGAAGGGCTCGTCCGGGGAAGTACTACCACCATGCCTATTTCTGCCGTGAAGCAGCGTTGCTTGTTTCGGTTTGAAGGGTGTGGGTGTCGGTGAAATTACTGGCACGTGAGGCTGGACATCTGTATGCCTCAAGTTGATGGACGCAGAAACCTTGTAACCAACTCAAGAGGAAAAGTCGGGAAAACCATAGAGTTATAAGCTGTTCTTTATAGCCTCTGAATAGACAACACAATATCCCCCTTTTCTACGTGGATGACAGGTGGCAAGCCCAGCGCCGCCAGTTTTGGTCCAAACAAAGCCAGTGTTATAAATCTACTTTGTTGTCAACACGCACCACACCATCACAAAGTTCTTGTCAGCAATTCTAGCTGATACAGGACCGTACGAGTCGGCTTATCATACTGCAATGCCATTCATGCTAATGAAAGTTAATGCCAAAATAATACCTCAACCGAAATCGTGCAGTTCGATAACTGAATCAATATATCTGCGGTTCAGTTCAGCTCAAGTTTAGGCTATGTTCGGCTCAATCAAAAGAGAGGCAATTCAAAGTTAGCGCGATTGTCTAATGCTAGTAGCCAGCAAGCGGTTGATTTCATTGGTTAGCAGGTAGCCAATGCCAAGCGATTCCGATTTCAACTGTCAAAACAAAAGTAAAACAAATAAAAAAATAAAAATAATTTTTTTTTTTTTTTTTTTTTTTATTTGAGACGACACTGGAGATCAAAGTGTGGTTCTAGCTTTACTCTATTTTAAAATATAAGTCCCCAGAGTCTCAGATCGCCGAATCAACCAGTCTAGAACGTCAAGAGAAAGGATAAAAGTTTGCAAGTTCGACAGTGTGCCTGAAAAAGGACAAACTTGGATAATTCATATTTCACGTTCGCCCCGTCCATTGGTCCTTAAGTGTAGTTTTGACCCACTTAAGACCACAGCCTGGATAATCAGCTGGCCAATTTTTTCGATGTTGATCTGTTCGCTATCGAAAAGCCAATTTTTTCCTTGTTGAATGCTATCTGTTCGCTATAAAGTCCGTCTGAGGATGAAACGAGCCAGAGCCTGTTCTCGTGAGAGAGAACAACCTGGAGCTGCTGAACCGCTTTTCCCACTACGTCAGCAATTTTGTGACTATGTTTTCCGTCTAGAAGAGGGCTCAATCTTGGATCTTTTTATAACGCTTTTATTAGCTTCACCTGTATGTATGTAAGTAACCGACCCCTTTAAGCTCGATTTTGTCCTACTTTGAACGATCAGATTTGATTCAAACTTTGCACACCTGTCAAAGGTCGATGACAATGCAATAATATGAAAAATATATATGTATATACCTATAAATATAGTTTAAAAAACTTAAAAAAAACGCTTATAACTAATTGAACTAAAAAGTTAAAAAGAAAACTGTAATAATCAATTGAAAAATTTATATTATTGTACAAAAAGCGTGGGGGGCTTGATTTTGATTGTTGTAAATATTTTATCAATTGTTTATTATATCTGAAGTTATAATAAAAAGCACCCCACGCTTTTTTGTAGGTACAATAATATAATTTTTTCAATTGATTATTACAGTTTTATTTTTAACTTTTTAGTGAAATTATTTTTAAAAGCGTTTTTTTTAGTTTTTTAAACTATAAATTAAAATACTTTACAAACAATACCAACCATAAAATACCATACTGTCAAGACGGCCATCACTCACCTCACCGTGTACTGTAGGAACAATGACCCACTGGTTTCCTAATCATTATGTTTGGGTATGTCCCAAATTTTATATTTATTTTATACATCTCTCTCATGAGTCTCTCAGGAGTTAGTACTTGGTTTCTCAATCCTATCTCTTAGGGCTCCTATAGTTAGCCAGCTATTCTGTTTAAGCTGTAATCTGGACTATTCATGAGTGTTCAATGTCCCAGCATTCTTTGGGGACAGTTAAACAGACATTTTGAAAGTTGGGCTCATCAAAACGCTGTGAGGTTCTGTATCTTTGCGTCGTTTGTATATTTTCTATACAACTTTAACCCAAAATTTCTAACTTTGAAAATTCTTTTTCTTATTCTGTTAAGCCTTGCTCACATCTAAGCGTTCTGCGAAAAGGTGGCGATCAGTGAAAAGCTGTGATACGATCAGTGAAAAGCTGTCATATTTGACAGCATTTCACTGATCGCCACCGCAGAACGCTTAGACGTGCGCAAGGCTATTTAGTTTGTTTGAAAACATGAAAAGAAATTAGACCAACATAATCAATCTGATAAAAGTTTTTAGTAGAACATCCATAAAAATAGAGTCAATTTAATTTCTTTATACCTAGTTGTATTTTTTCAATTTGTTTTGAACCAAATTTACTTCAATTTCAATGAATTTTTAGTTGTGTTTCTTTTTAAAAATCTTAACCCTTAACCTACTAAGTACAAGTATGAACCCCACTTGTATTTTTCCTTCTGATTTTTTTTACGAAAACTTATCCCCTCGGCTTAGTCAGGGGCAAAAAGTAATATGAACACGACATAATATTATCATAGCCACAAACTTGAGTGCCCGCAACTTCTATCACGACTAGATGCCAATTTTATTCAAATCTGCTAAACTTGTTACAAACTTCAAAACTCATGATAAAGTCATTTCACTTTCCTTACTTCATAAAATAAACCGAAAAAATACCCAAAACTGAATTACCCATAAACACGCGAAAATACGATGCATTAATAATTCTGAAATCCTGAAAAAGTCATTAAAAATAACATTTGGAAGTTATAATCGTTTGCCGGGGTCTGTCCGACCAAGTTTAAATTAAACTTGTCACCCCAGACATTGAGGGTTACTTGGTATTTCTTCTAAGAAGTGCGCTATGGTTCCGTACAATTTAATTTTGATTTGTTTTGTCTTAAAAGGAGTTATCGAAAGTTGTGATCGGTTTTGACAGTTCCTGAGCGTTGATTAAATACAAATTCACATTCTATATACAATACAATACAAATTATTATATTTTATTGTTATGGAGTTGAAAGTAAGCAAGGTAAGCATGCCAGTCAAAAACAAACGTCACAACATCTTGAGTTAAACACAGGCGGATAACGTACCAGTAAAATCAATTAAAAAAAAATTACTTTACAGGGGGGGAGGGGTAATTAATTGGGGGGTTATCTTGTTACGGAACCCTAAATTCCCAAGGAAAATTCGCTACGTCCACGACAGAACTGATGCATACGAAATTAGCCCGTTTTGAGGGTAGACGCTGTTCCGGCCATTTTTCCCGCCAAAATGAATCCTCATTTAATTGTCTCAGGAAATCGACTTTTGATTGATGCTTGCCGGTTGTGGGTTCATTTATATTTTTTGTGACGTTTTAGATAGGTACAGATGCTTTGGAGAACATAAACAAATATTTATTTTTTAACCGACTTCCAATCAAAAAGGAGGAGGATTCTCAATTCGGTTGTATTTTTTTTTTTTTTTATTATTTTTTTTTTATTTTTTTTTTAATGTTTGTTACCGCATAACTTCGTCATTTGTGAGCCGATTTGAAAAATTATTGTTTTATCTGAAAGGTACTGCTTCCAGATTGGTCCCATTTTAATTTTATTAAAATCGGTGTTGCCATTTTTTTTAAATAATTTTTTTTATGTTTATAACTGCATGCCTCCGTCATTTATGAACCGATTTAGAAAATTATTTTTTTATTTGGAAGGTTATTCTTATGTCCAGATTGTCCCAAACAAATTTCATTAAAATCGGTTTAGCCGTTTGGCAATGAAGTCGGTTTCTCAAGTTTTTTAAACTTATAATTATATAGTTATGAATTCCAGAAGTGGAAACGAAAATGGAACTTTCGTTTCCACTTCTTTATGACTTCGATCCCTAGGCACTGTAGACATCCCTTAAGATCTCTTAGGCAGATAATGAAAGTGAATCAAACTTTTATTCTAATTATCTGAAAAAAGAGCACAACTATTTAATACATTTGAATAAAAAAAAGCTATTTATTCCGTCACATTCTATTCAATGAATAATCAAAATCGCCACCAAAGATACAAATCTCCCCTAAAAATTTACGCCCTTAAATTAATTAATAACCATTATTATATCTTTTATTACATTTAATGTAACACTATGGTTAAAGTTAGTCCCCTATTAAAATTATAATTAACTGGCTGCCACCGCGGCTTTTCTCGTATTGTGAGTGGTTATAGCTACAATTTTTAAAGCAATTTCTATTTTTTTTTCTACCTTGTAAAACTTGGGTAATAATTTCTTGATAATAGTAATTTAAAATTTATTTGATTGGTTTGTCCTTGTCTATTATAGAGGGACGTCAAAGTTTTCGTAGCTCTATGGTTCGCGCGGCAAATAATCAAAAAGAAATAACGAAGATTCCAAATTCAAAATTAAATAGAAAACGCATTCATATTGATGACAGCGCTTTAGACTCTACATCATTATAATATTATGTAAATGATATTAAAATGCGTAGGAGTTGAATAATAATAATTTGGGATTGAGATCGTATATTTGGACGTTAATCGAAAACTTGAACGTTAGAAATAATTTTAGAGCAATCGTGGTTATAATAAGAATATTATTCGATAAAATAAATTATATTCACAAGCGCCATTATTATTGCAGCTCCTCTAAATGCCGTACATCAGTTCTCGGAAGATATGTTTCTTGCCACTTTTTTTCTATTACAACATTGCATTTACTAAACAGATGGTGCATGCTAGTGCCATCAACATTAAGTGCTTCTGTGCTTCGTCGTAATATTTCCTCGATCGAATCCAAGCTATGACAGTCATGCAGCTGTAGCATTCGAGCGGAATTATAGGTAAACATTATTATTATGTAATCTCAAGACGAGAAACTCAAACACATCAAGTCGAAAATTTAACTTTCAACTGTTCTCATCAATAAGTTATCATCCTCTTAAATGGTAAATTCAATTCAGTATCATGTAACACTAGCGAGCCGCCCCAGCTTCGCACGAGTGGATAAGTGCCACCCAGTAAATTGCCTATGTTACGGGATAATGTAGCTTTTTAATGGTGAAAGAATTTTCGAAATCAGTCTAGTATTTATTGAGTTTATTCGATATATACAAACCATTTTTTTTATATTATAAGTGTAGATAGATATGTAGAAAAACAATAAACAACTTCATCGAAGCGTAATAAAACATCAAAAACCCCACAATTACAAGGCTATAAAATCCATCATCCTCAACTATCAATATCAAAGAATTCAATCGCAAATGTTATCACAAAACTAACAATCATCGGCCTCAAATGCGTGTAGGGTCGAATGCGATAACATCAAGTAGAAAGGACATGGGGAAAGTTTTAAGGACTACAAAGCTACATAATTTAGAGATCCTAACTGAACCGTTGGCGAACGGTGTTGCTAATAAGGTGGACGAAGTCGTTCGTATTGTTAGTGTAAAATATTTTTTGGTCTCAAATTTACTGGAGTGCTATCAAATTTCAAAAATAGAACGATCGAATTGGTAAACCTAACGGCAAAACCCGACGTATGCTACAAGCCTTACTTACATAATCCTCCTAGCCAAGTCGGCCGTATTGAAACATTAGTCGGCCTATGTATGGAACCTCTGAATTGTGCAACACTATAACAGTAGCGTATAGGGTGAATACAAGGGAGAAATCAGTCATAGAAATAATAGAAATGCCGTTATCAGCTGTGGGGATCAAGATGGCGGGATCTTTGGGGCTCTTTTCGTATTGGGGTTTTACAAGGATTATAAAAGAACGGTAGAAATCAAGCCGTAAGTTTGTTTCCTGTTCTTCTAGACTTGGTCGCGTGGAAGACTCACCCAGTTTTGACATTTCAAAGTGGTTCTTGTGATTCTATTGAATAAACACAACAAAACGTAATAAAAGTAGAGATGACGTCAGATTGACGTCAAAAACGTGACCCACGGTCAGATTTTCTCGGTCGTAACGAGAATAAGAAAGGAAGAAAGAAAACTTATTTATTTATGAAGGCACATGGTAGATAAGAGAAAAGCAAACATTTTAGATACAAAAACACATATGTACTATAAACATAATATAAGAAGTGAAGTAATGGAGGAAGAACACTAAATACTGATACATATTATGTACATTGAAATGCCCATGGCCCCAGGGGATCAATTTGACCTAAAAAAAAATATTTTGATGATGTCAATCTCTGCCAAAAACAAGTTTCTCTGGTTGTCATTAGTTTTTGACATTAGAGACGTCAGTCTGAAGTAAAAAAAAAAAAAAAAAAGTAAGTGAATAACAATCTCCATCAAGAGATTGATCGTACCAAATCTACTTTGAATTCTTGGCTGAAAGAGGAAGGTCGAGACATTTCACAGAATGCTACTCATATAAAGAAACAGTCGATTATTTAATGCAAATACAAAAACACCCATTTTGTCACAAGACTCATTTCCTCAAGAGACTTACAAACTTACAAATTTTATGCAAAAATAATCCGTATACCCTCGCAATGGAGTCTATTGTCGTGTGTTATAGGCACAGAGTAATGAATAGTTTTTAAGAAAAAAATCTCACTTCAAAGAAAAGCTTTTTTTAGTTACTAACTTGAAATTAGTAGTAGAAGAACTTGTCGGAAGTTTTTTTAATAAAACTAGGGGGACGATGATATGGTCCACCTGATAGCCTATAACAAAGCATTGCCTGATAGGTCATGCACGTCAGGAACGTGACCTACGATGCACTCCCCTGCGTCTATTAACATGAGGCTTACAGACGTTCAGCCTCACATGCCAGTAATTTCAGTGCAGTAAAAAGTACTACCACCATGCTTACTTTTTCTATGTGACTATATGGCCAGGCCAGTCCGTCGCTGCTTACAAAAAGAGGTTTACGTCAAGTCGGACCGTTAGGTAGGTAGGTTAAGTCGTTAGGTATTTATTCTTTCTTTGCACATAGTCCCCTTGTAAATATCTTGAGTCCATTCCATCCAAAGGTTATCTGGTAGAGATCGCTCGTTTAGCGATAAGACCGCCCATTGTATGAGGCAAATAGTTTTAAGAATTTTTATGTACCTGTACTTTTATAATTAATTGTTGTATGCAATAAAGCATTTTCTATCTATCTATCTATCTACACAAACCGCGGTCCCAGCAGCCGGATATATTTAATTTTATTATTTTTCTTCCGGCTACTGGGACCGCGGTCCGAGTACCTAACGGTACGACTTGACGGAAGCCTCACAAAAATAGCTATGAATAAAACCTGTTCTAATGGGTTTTTGACGAGAGGAACTGGCTCCTAAGATTGACCAGTGTTAGATAATAGATAGAAAATTCTAAGTTGCACTAAACAAATTGCATCGTTCATAGGCGAACTTAATGCGAAAGAGCAATCTCTTTCATCAAGGTATCTGCTCATTCGTGGGAAATTTTGACTATGACCTATTTATGAGAATTTCCAAAGGTACAGTAGGATACAGCTCAAGTTACCTAAAAACAAAGAAAAATAACGCTTACTGCAAGGACATAAGAGCTAGCAGTATATAGTCTGAAGCGTATCCTTGTGTACTACTGAATAAATAGCTTATACTTTGATTTTGACATCTTAATTTTATATTAAGCTCTAAACCCAGTGGATTAAACTCTATAATACATTGTAAGGGTAAAACAGTGCCACTATCCATTTTAAAATGGCGCCTGAAAGGCAATTAGCTGCAAAAGCCGTGTCGATCACGCTTTGATGCATTATTCAGGACGCACTTTGTATAGGACACGCGGGGAGATGATTTAGCTAGCTGTATGCTCTTAAAATTGAAGGCAAGAGACCACAGAATTATAAATATACTCATCAACATTGTCATGGGTGTTTTTTTTTTTTTTATGCCATAGCTGGCAGACGAGCAGACGAGCCACCTGATGGAAAGCAGTCACCGTCGCCCATATACACCTGAAACACCAGAGGTGGTGGTGATGCGCTGCCGGCCTTTTAAATACAGATATACCCGCCTTTTGAAGGACCCCATGTCGTAGCCATTTTCCATATCGATTTTTTTTTATTTTGTCGTATTCCATTTTGAATTGATTTTCTGATTTTTCGAGATTTTGTCCTACTTACTAGGGCATGCAGTATCGGAACCATTCTCAGAACCGGGAATTTTCGCCCGATACTGGGCTCGGAACCGGGAATTCCCGGGAATTTCGATACTTTCGATACTGACTTAATTTTTTTAATAAAAATGACCGTATAGATATTACAATGAAAGAAAAACTACTGAAAAAAACACTGTATTATTGAGAAATATTTTTATATTCAGAACCGTAAATTAACCCACACACAACCACAAAATACACGACATATTCTCATTTATTTCGCGTATTTCTTCATTGATCGAGTGAGCGAAGCGAACGAAGATATTACAAACAACTTGGGCAATATGGCATTTTATGTGCGTATGTATGTATTTGTGTATGTTTGTCCGACGATAACTTTGGAACCGTTGATCCGATCTGCATGAAATTTGATAACTCGATAGTTTGTCTTTGAAAAACTTACTGGTTAGTATATGAGTGAAATCGGATGAGGGGTTATAAAGATATGGGGTTTTTTGAGGGTGCAAAAATAAAAAAAATGGCACAAAAAAATCAAGTTACATGTCATATGCAAGAACTTTGCTTGGACACTCCAAAACCGTTTTTATTTTTTTTCTAGGACGTTTAGTTTTTGCTATACAAAAAAAAGGTTAAATTAGGATAACTAACGATCCGAGAGCGCCCATCTCAAAGAATTTCGTTGAAATCAGGATTTTTCAACTGGTCGGTAAATTCTTTTGTTTTTTCTTATTTTTGTTTCTTGAAATAAACTAAGGAGGTACTCAGCTGTCATAAATGGTGAAAGCGGCCTGGTCTGATGATGGAGCCAATTGGCCAATTGAGTTAAAACTTGTTTACCATACTAAGGTAGTTAGGGATAGTCAGAGGCAAGGTCAAACAGTAAATCTAGACAAAAATCCTTCTCAAAGTAGATAAAACACAATGCGTGATGTTGGCAACTTTTTTCTGATTAGGTATTTATTTAGGTACGTATGTACTAAACTTTCGGAGCATTTGGATTTTATCATGAGATCTCAGTTTGGGGCGAACTACTAGTTATTATAATACTAAAACTCTCTGTGCGTGCACGCAACAATCAGAGCTAGGTTATATCAAAGTTGAATCGAATAACCATCAAATAAATCAACAGTTAGAACTAACAGTAACAAACTATTCTGACTTGTCCGAAATTGTTGAGATATTATCTGAATTATGTAAATTATAGGTTCGTAATTTGTCAAAATATCTAGCAATGTATACAGAAAAGTGAAACTGAACGCATAGTAAGTGTTTTTATCGACATTTATTTATATCGTACTAGAAAACACCAATAATTGATCATTGTCATCGGTATCGAAAGTATCGGAAGTATCGGGAATTCCTTCGTGGAGAACCGGTACTGGAAAAGTTCAAAATCAGCGATAATTCCCGGTACTTTCGATACTGATACTTCCCGGGAGCATGCCCTACTACTTACTTATAAAAAATATTTATTAATAAATAATTTCAAACAGTTGCGTTTAATTATTATTAATAAACAAAACAAAATAAAGATTCTTGAAATTATTATTATTGCAGAAATTATTTTCAGTTTTTGTAAAAATCAACAAAGTGTTGAATTTCCTTAGACAATGTTGGTGTGTGTATATAGTCAAGAGAACACGAGACTGAAGCGGCCGAATCCCGCTACGTTGTTGGTCCGACTTGTTCCTCTCCACTCTCAACCTAAATGTCCATGAAGCCGTTCAGGTTGCCGGTAACAGGTTTTTTTATACAACTAGTTGATGGAACAAGCATGGTCCACCTGATGTTAAGTGGCAACCATCGCTTATAACAAAGCAATGCTACGTAGGTCACGCGAGTCAGGAACGTGCTCTACGGTGCACTGCCCTGCGTTCCTCAACTTGAGGCATACAGATGTTCAACCTCACGCCAGTAATTTCACCTGCACCCACACCCTTCAAACCGAAACAGCAATTCTGCTTCACGGCAGAAATAGGCATGGTGGTAGTACTTCCCCGGACGAACCACACAGAGCTACTACTAAAATGTATATAAGTAAATTTTGGCATAGTATAATCGAACCAGTATCATAACTGCGGCCATTCGCCATCACCGCAGAATGGAGCGTATTATGATCATCGAAACTACTTATCGATGTGTTTTGTTGTTGCTCGTAAAATCTTTACACTGCCGGACAGTAAAATGGGTGTTATATTGTATTCTAACTATGTATTTTCAACAAACTAAATGCATATAATTATTATAACAGCTATCTGGTTTCCATAGTACAAGCTCTGCTTAATTTGGAGCTAGATAGTGTTGAGTGAATTGGTGGATAAATACATACTTAGAATACATTATAACACCAGACAGACAGACATCTATGCTCACCACACAAATATTTGTTTTCGGTGAGAAGCAAGCCCATAAAAGGCATCGAGTTACTTACTATACCAGCTGAGTTGAGTTTTTGACGCGCCGTCAAAATAGCTGTAAAATACTCCAACCATTAAGTAAAACCGAGTTCATTCGTCGCTTTTGTGCCATTTTGTTGCATTCACTATTGATAGCTCAGTTTCGCACTCGTTACTCAAATAAACAAAAGAGGGGAAACCATTTTGAATATTTCGTCCGGCAATCACTGGTTTTATCGTGATTTTTAACTATCAATACCTCGAAGTAATAGTGTTTCACCGTACCCATGTCATTTACAACTGCCTTTTATTACGCAGGACAAGTAGGGCTAGTTTTAACCGACTTCAAATAAAAAGGAGGAGGCTCTCAATTCGGTTGTATATTTTTATTTATCAGCTGATTTGAGCCATATTAGTCACAGAAATTCCATCAAAATCAATTCAGCAGTTAGACCATGAAGTCGATTTCTCAAGGTTTTTAAACTTTTTTGTTGTTTACTAGAAAAGTAGTTTTAGCAAAGTTTATGGATGGTTTGGTTTGTTTTATTTCTGGGAAAACTAGTCTGACAATGTTTAAACATGCATAATAACTAAAGGCCTACGCATACTAACGCGATGGCGGTCAGTGAAATGCTGTCAAATATCGCTGTCATACTCGACAGCATCTCACTAATCGGCATCACGCTAGACGTGCGCAAGGCTTAAGGCAGTAAGTAATATACTGAATACTGAGCCTGTTTTATTGTCCGTCAGTGTACAAAAAGCAATGCTGTAGAATATTCAGCGATAGAGCATACGTTCTATCGAGTTTACGACCAGAACCTCGCAGAATGGCTATGACGTTCAGTGGTACAGTCGCCTGCACTAGAATGTATACAAATACTTTATTTATAACACTTAGTAGTTACAATACAAGTACACAATTCGTTACTTTATTTATTTATTCTTTATTGCACTAAAAGAAGTTTGTACAACGAAAGCTTAACATTTATAGTACATTTGAGAACACAATAGACATTTTTAGTCAATAATTTATCGATAAAGATTACTTGTTACCCATGTTTTTTTTTATCTCAATTATGTCAGTATCATCTACTCTCTAACTATAGAATAAAACCGATTATTTATACCTGACAACAGACCAGGATTCGTCTAAGGACTGCCGATAGGTTTTATCTAAGTGTCCAAACTTTTTTAGAACTTGCGTGTGTAGAATAAAACCGGTTATTTTACATCTGACAACCCTAAGGACTTAAAGACTTCACAATAGGAAGCCTTGGGTGTTATGTTATGCTTTTGATATACATAATATGTTATGCCTATACTTGTGACTGTGAGGTCGGATGTAGAAAATATTTCTTGTTTATTATTATATTGATATTATTTTTGTAAAAGCTCTTCGTGTAGCGGTGGGTAAAAATAAATAAACCCCCGACACTATCATGTCATCTGTGCAACTGACACCACTTCCGGAATGATCGAGAAACTTCGCCAAAAGTCGGGAGTTACGGTAATTGTTCAAGTTTTCACCTTTGTCGGTCAATAATAAATATATGACACTCCATTTTTCTTTTTCTATGGTATATTTTAGATACCACTTGATCGAATTTAGGTACTTTATATTCTTACCAGTAAAACTGGATATATTTCAACGGTAAAATTTACCAAATTTCAAAAACATCACTTCTGTAGTTATGCTCGGGCAAACATACAATCTCATCTGCAAAAAACCGTATAGAAAAATAAAGTACTCTTTTGTGTTCGTTCACGTAAGCTGTTTTAGAAATCTTCGCTTGCTTCGCTCGCTCGATCAATAAAGACGTCGAAATGGTGTATAAATAACTGAAGTCTAGCACTAAATTGCTAAGTGCAGAGTAAAAGGCAACACATTGTAAATTACACGTATAGTGCAGTCAGTATTTCATATTCAAAGAACTTAAAGTTAGAAAAGTAATTTTGCTAACTTTTACAGTAAAAACTATTTCGATTTCTTTAGATATGCAACGAAGTACCTATAACAAAGAAGAATGGGCGGTGTTAGCGCTGAGAGAAATTTCTTCTAGGTAAACTTTCTTCTAAGCTTCGTCTCTACTTGTAGCAGAATAGATTCTAGTTTCAATGGTTTGAAAAAAATATTATTCTGCACTTAAAAAAAAAGCTAAATTACTTACTAAAAAGTGATTTTTTTACAACTAGTTGATACGTCTATTGGTTTTTAAAGGAAACACAATAAAACAGTATACAAATTTATTAACGGTTCTGCAATTGCCCGGTCACTGATTTGACGGTTGCTTCCAAGCAGGAGGTGGAAAAGTACTCCCCTCAAGTTTGTAGACGTCGGCCGGCTTGCTTCGGCGGCCGAGGTACTAGAAGGAGTCAGAAGGAGACAGAAGGAGTTCGTGGTCACACGTAGTTGACGTCGATGGGTGACTCGGGGAACACGAATAGGTCCTCCCAATATTGTAGACTCAACTTTTGCAGTCCAACTTTGAATCCCAACTTTGAACCCTGGAAAGTAACATAGTAGGTGTCACCAGCAGGTCCAGGTTCATTACCCTCTGATTGTGACCACCGTGCGAAGCAAGCATTACGAGATGATGAGGTGAGATGAGGTGAGTACGAGGTGGTGTGTGATGTCACAATCAGAGCGGAGTTTACAAAATGAAATGAATGAAATTACTAGGAAAGAATTTAAAATTACAAAAATGAAAATGATATGAAATGAACAAAATATGAAGTTAATGTGAAATAGGATATCTAATAAAAGATTAGATACCTAGCTATTTAAAATAAAAGCAAGCTAAAGCTGAAAAGAAGAAAGATTACACAAAGAAACATAAAATAAAAGTTCGTTGCAAAATGCCACGAACATACCTACATTATTTTTTGTGACGAGAATTGTTCCACACTTACCGATATACGGGTTTGAAAACTGAATTTAAACTTTATTATGGCTTACGAGAGTGATGTGTCTACGTAAGAAAAGATTTAAAGATCAATTTACTCAATTAAAATGATTGAGACACTCGAGTCGTTCAGGACGCGCCGTATGAAGCGACGCGTACGAGCTCGGGTGTGATTAGCGGGCGAATGACGGTCAATGCAAGTCATTGGTACTTGGGTAGTGCTTGATGCCGTAGTGGCTTGACGCCGTTCGCGTCGTTCACTAAGCGTATCATTCAACAAACTTGGAGGCAGAATTAACAGATAGAAAATATAGGATGCTCCACTGGTACTAAATAATCGTAAATGAGTGAGGCGTAATTCGTGATTTTTAATAATGTAGGCTGCGTAAACTCTGTAGATAACGTATATACGTTACAATACCCCCGCGCGTATTCAAGGATTTTATTACATTTTAAAATAATAAAATCCGCATAGAAAAAAAAATGGTATTTGTTTATTCTTTCATACATCATCTATCATACATCATGCTTTCATATAACATCTGTAACTATTTAATTAAAATACAGACGCCCACATTCAATTAATTTAGGTTGAGAGTTACAATGAACTCGAACCCTACAAATGCCTGGTTCTATTATAAGATGGTAAAGACACACGCGAACTGTAAAACGATAAAAATATGTGTTTAAGTCATGTTTACAGATACTGGGTAAGATAATAATAAATAAAAAAAATTACTTATTTAGACCCACAAGTTTTAAGTCTTTAATATGCCAAGAGCCTAGGGCTTTGCCAGACATATCCTGTAGCACATAAACTAGTGGAGACTTTTTGGCAACAATTTTAGCTTTGATGTATTTAGGAGCAAGCTTTTTGGAAAAATTATTTTCCTTATCGCTTAAAAAGTAAGCGCGCTTCATAACAACGTCGCCAACGTGAAACTCAGCAAACTTGCGACGTAAGTTATAATGTGATGTGTTTTTGACATGGGCTTGCCATAGTTTGGATTGTACCGTGTCGAAAATGTTAGACAAACAACCCAAATTTTCAGCGTACAGGTCGCGTGGTAAGAACAATATTTCATCCCCGAGGTCATTGTCTATAAAGTGTGTACCGCAAGTAACAAGTTCACGACCGAAAACTAGAAACGAAGGCGTATAGCCTGTGGCCTCATTGACGGAGTTGTTAATTGCGAACTGCACTTTAGGGATAAACAAGTCCCAGGATCTATGATCATCATCCACATACGTCGAAATACAAGTTATAATAGTCCGATTATACCGTTCTACTAAATTTACCTGAGGGGTGTACCTAGGAGTATAATGGACGTTAGGTATCGCGTATTTCTTAAACAAGGCATCAGCGACCTTACCAGTAAACTGGGTACCATTGTCCATCAAAACTGTTTGTGGTATGCCATGTATAAGAAATACGGATTCCTCTAAGATTCTAGTTATTATTTCTGAAGTTGCCCTCTTTATAGGAAAAATTAAACAAAATTTTGAAAAGCAACAGGTGACAACTAATATATAGCTATTGCGTTGTTTTGAAGTTGGAAGTGGTCCCATTAGGTCTATGGAAATCATCTGGAATGGTCGTGAACACTGTTTGGGACGACCCATTTCTCCTAGCATTTGATGATTTTGTGATTTATAAGCCAAGCATTTGTCACAAGTTCCTATGAATTTAACTACATCCTGGTACATACCAGTCCAAAAATAGCGCAAAGCAAGGCGACGATATGTTTTAAAAATACCCATGTGACCAGCGGTGGGCTCGCAATGATTTTCGCTCATAACTTGAGCGCGAAATTCAGCAGGAACAACCTCCTTCCACGAAAATTCAGAAGTAAGTTCATGTTTATTTTTAGATAATCGGTAAAGGGAATTATTCTTTATTATAAAATTTGGAAATTTAGAAGGGTCATTTAAACTACCATAGTAAATATTTTTGTACCAAGAGTCTTTAGTGTCCAAATAAGAGTTGGAAGTACTAATGGCACTAACTGGAACAGCTCTGGAAAGAGCGTCGGGAATGACGTTATCGACGCCGCGTCTATGTTTCAAATCAAAGTTGAAAGCGGAAAGACGAACACCCCAACGAGCTAGCCTACCAGTAGGATTACTAATAGAGAGAAACCACTTCAGAGCACTGTGATCCGTGTATACAGTGAATTTTTGACCGTTTTCTATGTAGCAACGCCAATATTCGAGTGCCACAACGACGGCAAGGGTTTCGCGTTCAGTAATGCTGTAATTTTTCTCAGCCGCAGATAGTGACTTGCTCATGTAGGCTATCGGGTGCTCTTTACCATCGATAGATTGAGTGAGCATTGCACCAATGCCGTAATTACTAGCGTCTGTGTGCACCTCGAAGGGCTTACCATAATCCGGACAAGATAAAACGGGAGCGGAAACAAGACACTCTTTGAGTTTCTGGAACGCCGAGTCGGCTTCAGAGGTCCACTTAAAAGAAGGGGTACCTTTTTTTGAGGAAGTAAGCTTGTTTAAAGGCCCAGCTATAGTACTGAAATTTGGTACGAACCGTCTGTACCAAGTCGCCGTTCCAAGAAAACGTTTAAGGTCTTTGCGACTAGTAGGAGTCGGGTAATTTAAAATAGCTTCAACCTTGGCAGGGTCTGTTCGCAAGCCAGAACTATCGACTACGTATCCCAAATATTTTAGTTGCGGGCTGAAGAAACTACACTTCTCAAGGTTGATAGTAAGGTTCGCTTGCTTTAATTTGTCGAGGACACGTAAAAGAAGGGTTACGTGACTATTAAAGTCCTTTGACACGATGATAATGTCATCTAAGTAAGCGAATACTTTCAGATCAAATTCTGAGAATAGCAAGTCTACCAAGCGCTGCTGAGTAGCAGGGGCGTTAGTAAGCCCAAAAGCTGTACGTTTAAAGCGAAAGGTGCCTCTGCCGGGAATATAGAACGCTGTCTTGTCACGATCATCGGGTGCTATAGGGATCTGCCAAAAAGCTTTCGACAGATCAATACTAGACAAATAGCGTGCATCTCGTAAATTATCTAGAATCTCTGAAATGTATGGAAGATTATACGCGTCACGCTTGGTGACGGAGTTCAGCTTTCGGCTATCCAAACAAAAACGTGGCTGGCCGTTCTTTTTAGTAACAAGCAAGACAGGTGAGGACCAAGCACTCTCACAGGCCTCGACAACATCCAAGGATAACATTTCATCAACTTGTTCCACCAGGATACGCTGTTTTTCGGGGGAAAGCCGATAGTAGCGTTGACGAATTGGCTTGGAGTCGCCTGTGTCGATGTGATGCGTAATGAGGCCGGTGATACCGAGTCCTTTGCGCTCAGATGAAATGTCCTCAAACTGTTTGATGACGTTATCTGCCAGTGGTTTTTGGGAATCATCTAAGTTTGTATAACCTTGGACGAAGGTTTGATGAGAAGCACCTAAGGGCAACTTATGATCTTCTATCATAACAGTGGCTATAGAATTGATGTATTTGGGGCAAAGCTTAAATTTTTTCCAAAAATCGATACCTAAAACAAGATTCAGCTTAATGCCCGGAATAACATATGCTTTCAAAATGTGAAACTGATTTTCAAAAGTTATCGGAAGATTAATATAGCCAATACTATTCAACGTTTGACCACCCGCTGCTGTAACCGTGAGACGGTCATCCTCAATAAGTGAGAAACCATGACTTAACAGTACAGAATGTGCACCATCGCCTACAATTGTGACAGCAGCGCCAGAATCTAAGAGTCCTGTGATTGTGATGCCATTTATCTGTACAGCTACATAAGGTCTATCGTCAAGATTACTTATATTTTCATCGAGAACTGTGTGAATGTGATAAGAATTAAAAAACAAACTGACAGTATGCAACCAATTTTTCCAATCTTCCGCACAAAAATTAGCATTGACACAGTTCTCGGGAACTAGTTTTTTGGAGTAGCCTTCCTATTGGCCGCACAATTCGGGCAATCAGGGGCCTTAAAATCTTTTTGTCCACAACGATAACAGATTATACCATCCTTGTTGGCGGTACACTGCCTAATGTTATGGGTGTCAGTGTGGCAACGAATACAGTAACGCGGCCTTGCATTATCAATAGCATGTATATAATTTTGCCTATTCTTATTTATATTCGTATTATAATTTTGTTGACTAGGATTTGACCTACTATTATTGTAATTACTATTATTATTATTAGGCCTACTATAGTTACTAAACCTGTTGAAATTTGAAGGGTGTTTATTATTTGAGGACCCAGAATAGGCAAACTCAGGTGCCAGTGTATCTGCAGTCGGTCGTGGAGGTTCTTTGAATTGAGAAAGACGCGACTGTACACTTTCGTAGTTTCGACATAAGGTCCTCAATTCCTCAATATTCTTTATTTCAGCAACAGAAGACAAGGTACTTGCGTAACAAGGGCGAATATTATGGAGAATGATTTCCAATTTGTCTTCCTCTGGCAAAGTCTTAGACAATCTTGCAAAAAGACCCGACATTATTGACAGATAAATGACTATGTTTTCTGTTTCTCCCTGTGTTCGAGACTTAATTTCAGAGAGCAGTCTATAATCATAATCAGCCTGACCAAAATCACGCTTCAGTGAGGCTGCAAGTTCGTCCCAAGTTGAAATCGAATCCTTTACGCTCCTATACCAGTGGATAGCATCCCCCGTAAATATTTCTGTAGCGTTCTTAAGTAGCTTCTCACGTGAAATATTCTTAGCCAAACTAAACTCATCAATACGTTGAATGAACGAGCGAACGCAAGACTTCCCGTCGTATTTTAATTTAATAAATCTATTGTCATGGCTGCCCTCGCAAGTAACAGCGACGTTAACCGGTGCTGCAATGATAGCAGGAGTTTGAACGTCAGCACTAGGTGCAGCTAAGAGACCAGGTGTATCTAAAGGACTGGTAATAGCTAAGGAATCTTGAGCAGAGCTGCTAAGTGAATTGATTCTAGCTAAAGCCTGCTTATAAGCTTGAACACATTCATCATAATGTAACTTATCTTCCTCGTCCGCATCAATGCGATTTAGCCGGTGATATAGATGATTTAAAAAATTTTGGGAGCGCAGCAACGTACTCTTGTCTAAAGAAGTACAATCAAGGCTATTGTTTACCTTTTCTAGGATATCTACAACGCCATTCAAATCATCCTCTACCTCCAATGAACTGGTGAGTATGTCCTCAGAAGGAAACATGGGACCGCATTTAGAAATTTGCTTGCGTAATTCACTTACGGTAGAAGCAGGGGTTTCACCCCTAATAGCAACTTCGTACTCAAGCTCAGCCTTTTGAAGCGACATAAATTTAACCGGGTAAGCCATAATAAAGACGGAGGAAAACAAATATTTAAAAAAAAAAAATAAAACAAAATAAAAAAAAAAATTATCGGTAAAGGTTGAACAGTTCAAAACAATTTTGTCACAAAAAAAAAAACAACAAAATACTCCGCCTGTTACAGTAAGGTTTGAATAAATGAGTAACGTTTTGGTTGTTTTTCTTTTCAATTAGAAAAAATGAAAATATTGCAACCAAAAATAAAAATAAAAAAAGCGTTTAAATGCAACTAATGTGTACGAACGAAATAAACATACAATTAAAAAAAGAAAGGGAAGGAAAAAAAAATTGTCTCCAAATTTTTGTACCGACTGTACCAAAAAAATATATGTATTTAACAAAACAGAAGGTGCTGGTAACGGTAACAGTCAGTAAACAATATATAAATCAATTAAAAAAAAATAGACACAAAAATCAACTAATTTTGTTGCACCCTGTATTTTAAGTTGCAAACAAAATACTAAAAAACGTTACGTACACCTTAGTTACCGGCAACCAAAAATAAAGAAGCTGAAAAGAAAGAACGTTTTACAAAATAAAATAAAAAACACACACAACCACAAAAAAACACAACCTACCTGAAAGCAAAATCAGTGACCAAGAACACGTATGGGCGCCAGTGATACGTCTATTGGTTTTTAAAGGAAACACAATAAAACAGTATACAAATTTATTAACGGTTCTGCAATTGCCCGGTCACTGATTTGACGGTTGCTTCCAAGCAGGAGGTGGAAAAGTACTCCCCTCAAGTTTGTAGACGTCGGCCGGCTTGCTTCGGCGGCCGAGGTACTAGAAGGAGTCAGAAGGAGACAGAAGGAGTTCGTGGTCACACGTAGTTGACGTCGATGGGTGACTCGGGGAACACGAATAGGTCCTCCCAATATTGTAGACTCAACTTTTGCAGTCCAACTTTGAATCCCAACTTTGAACCCTGGAAAGTAACATAGTAGGTGTCACCAGCAGGTCCAGGTTCATTACCCTCTGATTGTGACCACCGTGCGAAGCAAGCATTACGAGATGATGAGGTGAGATGAGGTGAGTACGAGGTGGTGTGTGATGTCACAATCAGAGCGGAGTTTACAAAATGAAATGAATGAAATTACTAGGAAAGAATTTAAAATTACAAAAATGAAAATGATATGAAATGAACAAAATATGAAGTTAATGTGAAATAGGATATCTAATAAAAGATTAGATACCTAGCTATTTAAAATAAAAGCAAGCTAAAGCTGAAAAGAAGAAAGATTACACAAAGAAACATAAAATAAAAGTTCGTTGCAAAATGCCACGAACATACCTACATTATTTTTTGTGACGAGAATTGTTCCACACTTACCGATATACGGGTTTGAAAACTGAATTTAAACTTTATTATGGCTTACGAGAGTGATGTGTCTACGTAAGAAAAGATTTAAAGATCAATTTACTCAATTAAAATGATTGAGACACTCGAGTCGTTCAGGACGCGCCGTATGAAGCGACGCGTACGAGCTCGGGTGTGATTAGCGGGCGAATGACGGTCAATGCAAGTCATTGGTACTTGGGTAGTGCTTGATGCCGTAGTGGCTTGACGCCGTTCGCGTCGTTCACTAAGCGTATCATTCAACAAACTTGGAGGCAGAATTAACAGATAGAAAATATAGGATGCTCCACTGGTACTAAATAATCGTAAATGAGTGAGGCGTAATTCGTGATTTTTAATAATGTAGGCTGCGTAAACTCTGTAGATAACGTATATACGTTACATAGTTGATGGAACAAGCATATGGCCCACCAGATGTTAAGTGGTAACCATCGCCTATCAATAAGTATTGCCTCGTAGGTCACGCACGTCAGGAATGTGCCCTACCATGAACTGCCCTGCGTCCATCAACTTTAGGCTTACAAATATTCAGCATCACGGACGAGCCCTTCCCAAAGAGCTCGTCCAATTTGCAAATAACCATACAATTTAGTACTAGAATTTACTGTCTATGTTTAGAAAACTTGCGCTTCTTTACGCGTGTACTATGCGCTCAGTTTATGAATGCTGTTGCATTTTACAATGCCATAGCGATTTATGGATTTTCGTATTTTATTTTATAGCTTTGTTTGGAATGTTTTCTAAATCCAATCTTACTATAAATACATAATCTTACATAGATGTCTGTGTCTGAGTGTTTTGTTTACTCTATTCATTATTATGCATGTATTGGGGACGCTTCCGTCTGGCACTGATTTGGATCAGTTGAGCTATCTCTAGATCGTTTGTAACGATCTACAGATAGCTCAACTGTTTCTTGTGTATTTTGTACATTTTGTTAATATTTTGTTTAATTGTAAGTTTCTTTGTGTAAATAATTATTATGTATTCATTTACAATAAATAGTAATTTAGTATCAGCTGCCTGTTTCCCATAGTACAGCTTTGCTTAGTTCGGGGCTGGATAGCGCTTTGTAATGTCCTAATATTGCAAAGTGCTTGCGACTCAATCACACCCTAACGACTGAACCGATTTGGATATCTTTTGAAATTAGTCCTAGTTGACGCACGAATTTCGAATGATGAGCCTTAATACATAGTGATAGAGCTAATTTTAGACTAACAGCTACTTAGACCTGCGAGCTAACTACCTAAAACAAGCAACTGCGACAGTGAGTCGTTGCTGGTTGATTAATACATTAATTCGTGCGACATCGACAGTCAATTTGTATTGTTAGGATACCAATTTAACTACTAAATATTGACAGCTCGCATGCTTATTGGTCCTATAGCTGTCATTTAGCTTAGCAGACCCGGCCGGTTTGTTGACATAAAAGTGACAGTGTCAAGAGATTTTAGCGAGTCGTTTAAAGTTGTCAGCAAGGACGTCAAAATGTAAATGTATCAGGAAGGAGGATGTTGAGTAGCATGACAGGCAGCGATAGCGGAAAGATTTGTGTATTCAACGAGTGAGCAACAACTGATTTGATTGCTATCGCTGTTGCTTATTTTTATGTAGTCAGCATGCCACGCCGGGCCATTTATGGGCAATTTTGAGGTCAGCATTACTATGTTCGGTAAATCTGAATATTTATAGAACCAATATGGTGCCAATTAGGGCACGTTTAGTGCAATCGATATTGTGTTGTTTAATCTGAGATAGCCAGGGGAGATAAATGGTGTTGATTATCATCAAAAATAGAGCAGGGAATGCAGGTTCTCACATGGCAAAGAAATGTTCGATTGATGACGTTGTTAAGGCGAAGACCACGGACGGTCAAAGAACTTCTAGATATAAGATAAAATTGTTTAGAATATAACTTTATTGCACACCTAAGTGAAAGATTAGAAATAACAAATCAAATCAATATGTCTTTATTTGGAACAAAAACAAGGGTTTTAGAATAAATGAAAACGTTGACACTGCAAAAGTTAAAAACTGAGTAGCAGTGCCAGCGCCCTCCTCCGTAACGTAAAAAGCATAAAAAATAACGAAATAAGAATACTTTAAAAACTAGAGGTTGTACCTCTAGTTGGGCGGTGTCATCGCTAAGGGCGATTTATTCCAGACAACCTTTGGATGGAAAGAACATATTGCATGAGTGAAAGTTATAAAATTACTGAACTTATTATACTTAGCAGCTTGTACACAGCATAGCAAAAACGTTAAAAACTCCTCCAGCTTTAGGCAACGCAACGACCTTTGGTGTTGTTGGTGTCTATGGGCGACGGTAACAGCCTACCATCAGGTGGATCGTAACTTCGTTTGCCTGTCTTTTACATAAAAAAATAATAATAAACCATCTTAGAACCTAGATTAGGTTCCTATAATCACATTACTAACCTATCAAATACACTCAACTTTATAGAAGGTAAAAATTGAACGGCCATATTACAAAAGGCGTAAATCATGTTTCCGTCCCTATTCCTAAACAACCCCGTTCATGTACGGCCATGTTCCGTAAGTTCACGGGTCATTAAATGCATTTTGGCCCCAATTTATGTCTACATTTCAAAAATGTATGCTCTGATGCACTTCTGTAGATTATACTGTCTTTATTAGTGTGTTTGGGTAATCATCATCATCATCATCCTTAGGTCTCAGCCCAGCTTCAGTAGTCGCCTTAGGGCGGCCTAGGAACTTCGTGTTAGCTAAGAAGATTCTTGTACAGATTTCTCTAGCATATAAAATAATATTTTTTCTGTTGTATGCCAACAACGTGTGGTCATAGATTCTTCAGTTATGTGGTCCGAATGTAAGCGATAGCGGGAAATATAACACATTTTCGTCATCAAAAAAGGCCACTAGCTCGAACGAACTATAGTTTCGTATAGTTTTATCAGAATTACCATAAAATACCACCATGAGAACCAAACCCGCAATTTTAAGGTCCTTCGCCCAACGCGTCACACTCTTCTTCTTGTCGTGTGGCAAGCCGCTGTATTCCTCACTCCAATGATATAATTGTTCATAATATATCTTTCTCTCGGAGTCGTGAGAATACTGTAAGTTTATTTATTTATAAACTTTCACACAAACATATTAAATATGTTGCACAAATTTTGTGCTAGGAGGACTTAATGCTAATAGCATTGTCTACCAGTCATCCTCGGTGTGCAAAAAGATAGTGTGGCGTGTTTATTATGAAAACATTTTTCCGCTTTAAAACACTGTCAACGACAAAAATAGCTCTATTTATAAACTTATTGCATTCCCTTTTGCATCGTCAATCACTTCTTCACGATATTTTACTGCATGTCAAAAATTACACTTACAACTCCTTACAAAGTCGTATATCGCTGTCACTGCGGCCACGCCCTATGCAAAGGGTGTGGCTAGGCTCATTAACGCGGCCCCTTGTAAAAATGTAATGTTTTATCAAGTTTTATTATTATTACCTAAAGTCATTGAACCGTAAAAGTAGGTATATTTACATTTTCGAGTACCTTAGAAGACTAGTTTTGGCAAGAAAGTATAGACAAAAGTAGATCAATTAAATCTGTTTTTTCGGGTACTGTGATATTTGTTAAACTTCTAATGGGGAGAGGAAGACCGGGGAAGTTCATTTAGTTACTGGTCGGCAGTTAGTAGTAGTTTGATGACTTGCAAATGTAACAAACAAAGGTTTGTAGTGATAACCATCGTTATAACAAAGCATTCAGAGCGGAGTTACAAAAAAATGCATTGAAAACATTTTACATAGAAAAAATATTAGCTTTACAAATATTTTACAGATCATAAAGAGAGAACTATAAAAAATACCTAAAAAGTTCAGAAGGTTCACATAAATAAATACTTACAGAGTTTATTTTGCCAGTCGCTCATCAAAATACATAATTTGTGCTTCGTATTTTCAGCCTACACTTCAGCTCATAAAGCCGCCGTTTGTCACACAAAATAAAACTGCGTGTTTGGTCATGAGCGGGGCGGTTCGCTCTCCGCGCTACTCATAAGCGACCACGCATAGCTTTTTATGAAATCTAGGTTCGCTCGCCAGCGCTGCGGTTTGAAAGTTATGGCCCTTCAAACACACATTGAATGTACATATAAAGTTGTCCAAGTGGTTTGTAAGATCTTTGTTCGCTTCGCTCACTTGATCAATATTCATTTTCGAATTAAATTAATTTGGAAGTCAACATAACTACCTTATTCGATATTTATCTCACCTTTTGGTCTTCTTGTTATTCAATGGTGGCGAAAGGCCTATTTGAGGCAGACCACCTACGCGTTGGTCGAACGACATTGTTGTGAGTGAGTTGGATGGTCTCTCTTTTCTGTTCCTTGCGAGTCTTTGCAAGGAACAGGAAAGAGCGGTGTCATAAAGAGGAGGTTATACTAAGCAGTGATGCATACAGGAGATGTTAGTAAATAAAGTAAAAGATAACCCATCCCCACCCCGTTTATCTCGGATGGACCAAATAAAGACAGCCATGGATGGAGATTATTAAGGGGAACTTTCATTTCCTGACCCTGATTTTCCCAGAATAAATAACACTTCTCATCCTCTTCCTTTGAATGTCGGAAGAGGCTACTCAGAAGATGGGTAACCGTAGCTCTTGAATACGTGGATAACAATCAGGCTTTCAAGCGTGGTGAAAGTAAATCCCTTCCCAATAACATGGAGGACTCATCACGCTTCGCTTATCGCTTCGACTACTAATCTGAACTTACTCTTATTTGTCTGTCTGTTACATGTAACTTAATGAAGACTTCGTACTTTCTAAGATAAACAATTATGTGAGTCTCGAGTTTTTGGTGTATCTAATAATTTAAGGAAAATCTTGTTACATCGTAATCAGTATGATGAAGAATTTCATTCGTTAACTGAAAATGACACGATAATTCTTTGATATTTCCTAGTAGGTGAATCTAAATTGAATGATAAACATCGCGTGTCAATTCCCAATTAACTCCGCCTCATAAATAACGTCCACTCCCTACGCGGGTCGGAGCGCTACTGACATGATTAGTGAATGTTTTGACGGCAGCGCCATCTCGCGTGATCTATGCGCTTTTAGCGTCGACTGAGGTATTATGATAAGGCTGTTTTATTTTGTATTTGTGGTGATTTTTAAAAACATTTCAAACTACTACTGGAATTCTTTGTTCGTGTGAAACTAATTCCATTTCAATATTTTTTTTTGTTTTTATTTTTTATCTGAATAAAATACCGGTTCGAATCCGGTCGTCTCTCTATATTTTCTATTACGCAGTACAAGTAGGTACTCTTACTAACTTTCTACTTACGAAACTGAATTCCCTACCGAAATTACGTCGAATCCTAATTGAATAATCCTTCTCACAAAGTTTGTTCTTTTTCAGGTAAATTCCTGTAGATGTCGCGTCCGGGTCCAAGTTTTTTAATGAGCTACTGGTGCCACAGTGAGTAAAGCTTGGCTGGGTCACTCCATACCTTATTTTTGAACATTTGTCAACGCTTCTAACTCCCAAACACGGTAAATATCCCGTTAGATCTCTTACGAGTAAGGATATTCAAGATGCTTTGAAGATTTCTTAGGGGGTGGTCTTTGGTCAGGGTTAGCCAATATTAGATTGGCACATACCCACATTTTACAGAGCAACTCTGCATAGCTCCATTCCACACGCGGAAGGATGGAAGGCCATAACAGCTGCAAGATTACTGACTGGTTTTCCTCTGCCCTTTTCCCTTTTGACATAACACAAATTTTTATATGCTCGATCAGCAGACGGAGTTGCTCCTACCACCGAGAGCTTTTAATTTAAAACCATGTTCACATAAGTGTAGTAGCTGTTCTATTTGACACTGTTGCACTAAGAGTGCCAGGATAATTTGGCCAACTTTAATGAGATGTCCCGTGCTAAGTTTGGGAATTCTTTCTCAATGCGGCCAGGTACCATCTGGTTTTTATAACGTCATTGATTTCGAATTTTATCTACTGTGAAACGTAATCGGTAGATTTTTTAAATTATCTAATTTAACACGTGGCTAATAGGAATGATGAAAGGTCGACTATATATAAACTGAAAAAATAGGCTTAAATAAATTGTTTACTCATCGCACAGAAAAAATATGTGTTTTGTGTGTTTTAGTTTTTTTAAACAGATAAAAAACACGGAGCAACGAGATTTAGATTACATAATATAACTTGAAAAAAATTCCATGTCCCAAAGTAAATCTTCAAAATAAGTTAAATGGTAGCTAAAATGTTGGTATTATGGAATAAAATTATCAATAATTTATATCAATTCCCCTTGCAAACTATACCACATAAATCAACGATTTACCCTAATAATCAAGTCATTCGGAAATGTATTTGCGTAAAACCAAAGTTTTAAGGAAAACCGGGCCCTTTTATTGTTTTAAAAAAAGTGCAAGTGTACAAAACGTCAAGGGTGGATTTTTAGCCATAATTCACTAGGGATCTTGGGGGATTTAATTAACGATTATAACTCGAAAACTTGGGGTTGTAATGTTGTTTTCCTTGGGGGGTGATTTATGGAGGGATGCTTTTTATTTAGAAGGAATATTTGAATAAAAGTCTGGGATCTTAAAGTAGAATTTGAAAAGCTCGTGTTAATTGTTTTTGGTGGCCAAGTAACGGCTGCAGAAACGTAGAGCGCCGTACAACAAGATGGATGGACGACATAGTCAAAGTCGCGGGGCGGAAATGGGTTAGAATGGCACAGGATCGAGGCAGATGGCTCAAACTGAGGAGCTATACCCAGCAGTGAGTTAAATCGGGCTGTAAATGATGATGAGATGGTAATTGTTTAAGTAGGTTCTTAAACAATAGCTAATGACTTTAAAACCTAATGGCATTTTTGATATTATCAACATAAAATAAGCATAACAACGTTAGGGGCAACCAGCATGCTATAGTGCCTGGGATAGGATATAAGAGTATTCTTGCCCAGCGCCTTTATCGATATTAGTTTTTGTCAATAAACGGGTTTTCATACATTGCATTGTTGACGTTTTGACGACAATTTTTACCAACGTTAGGGGCAACCATGTTGTAGTTACCGGGATAGGATATAAGGTGAAGTATATTTGACCAGCTAGTTCTTTAAAAAAAATATAAAATTAATATTACCGTTTTTCTAACCACAATAGTTAAAATTCCATATAGCCGCCCCATTTCACCCCTTACCAATAAGACTGTTGATAATAATAATAATCTATTATTCCACGCTCTAAGCATATCTAATTGAGTCGTTTACGTTATACTAGTTCTGCTTTCGGTTTTTCTCGTTATTTATAAACTTGGTAAACCTACCTAAGTTTAAAATTTACTTAAAGTGTAAATACTTTATGATAAAATAAAATTGGTTTATAAATGACGGAGATAAGAGTAAAACATAAAAAAAGATATAAAATATATTCCTCTTTTTTTCTCTAGTAATTTTTTTATTTTTCTAACAATAAAATATGCATTTTGGAAATGTGAACAACAGGAATATTTAATAACTTACTTTTTATAGTAAATTCTAATGAAAGCGACAAAGGGGAATACTTTTTCCCGCTTCTTCTTCTTATCGTGTCACTGGTTCTTTCGAACCAAGTGTGGTGAAAGGACTTTAAGTGCGCCTCAAAGAGGCTCCTTTCGTGCAATTGACACATATTTTCGAACTTTTTAGGTTTTTTTCCCGCTGTTCCAACCGATGGGTACAAGTAGGTACATACAACGGTAATATACCTCTGTTTTTTATCACAATCTTATCAGTAGATTCTCATCATTCGATCCATGAGTTTACTATTGAAGTCAGGAAATACCAAAACACCAGCAAAGGCGAGAATATTACACAAAGCTATTTCAGAATGACAGCAGAAATAAATCAACTACAACCGAGTTTCCGTGCAAATCGTGACTGCTATTTAGCGGCCATAATTGTAGGAGCCATGCCCAGAGAGAGGCCTATACCCAGCAGTGTAGAGTAGAGCGCTGGTGGCGTAGTGGTAGCAGCCCCGCCTTCCGATCCTAAGGTCGTGGGTTCGAATCCAGTCCAATGAGTTTTTCTGCCCAAAAATTTATGTACACAATGCCAGTGCCCTCAAACGGTGAAGGAAAACATCGTAAGGAAACCGGCATGTCGTAGAATCTAAAAAGGTTCGAAAAAATGTTTCCAGTGCACGAAAGGAGCTTGTTTGAGGTGCACTTAAAATCCTTTCACCACACTTGAATCGAAAGAATCAGTGACACGATAAGAAGAAGACCCAGTGGGTGAACTCGGGCTGTGAATGAATAGTAGGGGACCATTTTTTAATCCCTTGACATAGAGAATAGACATAGATAAAGTATCAAACATTCCTGCAAAGACCTATTTAGAACAAACGAATAATATGGCGTAATTTGGCAGTCATCCAGAAATGGGCAGCTAAAAATATACAGGGTGCTTCTTTTTGCTGTTAATGAATAGACTGTTTTTTAACAAGAGCCGAGCAGGTTGTGCTAGTGCCCTTATAATTGAATAATTATGGATCCACAATAAGGTCATAGCGGTGACCCGCCTTCCGATATTAAGGGTTCAAATCCAGTCGTGCACCAATATGTTTTCTGTCCGCAGCTTTATGTGCACTATGCCAGTACTCTCAAACGGTGGAGAAAAACATCGTGAGGAAACCGGCATGTTGAAGAACCTACAAACTTCAAAAACATGTGACAAGCGTCACGCAAAAAGGACCCGGTGGCCTACTTGTGGATACCAGTCCTCACACCAAGTGCGAATTAAAGAATTTGTAGAATTTGTCAAATGTCATCACGGCCGTTAAATAACGGTAACGCTTCATAGTAAAC
The DNA here is from genome assembly GCA_939531255.2 of Thera britannica. NCBI lineage: Eukaryota > Metazoa > Arthropoda > Insecta > Lepidoptera > Geometridae > Thera > Thera britannica. The sequence continues at coordinate 19,925,592 of OW618037.2, forward strand.
GGCATTGGTGTGACCGGACGTTTAGTATCCAATGTCTCCTGTTTTATGTCGTTTTGTGTAGAACTGTCAAACCATTGGCAATTTTCTCTTTTGCTATTGCAAAATAGACACGACAACAAAACCAATCCCTTTTACAGGTGCTAAATGTATCTCAGCTTAGTTGGTAGCAAATATCCTATCCTACTAATAATCTCGAATAAATAACTGTTGTGATCATACTAATATTATAAAGGATAAAGATTTGTATGTAAAGAATTTGTCTCCCGATATTTCGTATTTCGGCACAGTTGCATACACCACGATCACGGGCTGAGTTCAACCCGTGAAACTCACATAATTAAATCATGATAAATATCCTGTTGTTCGTAAAATAGTGTTAAGGGGCCGACGGAGGGCGAATTTTCATACAAACGTAATACCAAAATGATTACTAATTTAAGCAAATTTTCACTATATTCTTGCAATAATTGTATTTGTATAGTATTCATCTAGGTTCCTGAACAGTTTTAATTTTAAATTACTTACTTCAAATGAAATTAAAGCCAATAACATTTTGCTATGAAAAAAATGTGTAAAATGTGATTGGTGTTTATTTCGTTTGAGGTAAGTAATTTAAAATAAAAACTGTTCAGGAACCTTGATAAATACTATACAAATACAGTTATTACAATAATATAGTGAAAATGTGCCTAAACAAGTAATAATTTTGGTATTACGTTTGTAATGAAAATTCGCCTTCCGCCGGCCTCTTAAATACCATAATAGTTTCAAAAGTTAAAAACTAATTATACACATTGCAGTCGACTTGTTGTCGACATGACATAATCCAAATTGCTGGGAAAGACTGGATGTCCACAGGAATGGACAGAGAACAGTGGAAGAAGATGGAGGAGGCCTTTACCCAAAAAGGGGTCCACTTCTCATAGATCTAAGAAAACTAACATTAAAACTAACAACTAGGATAAAAATAAACACTAACACTTTACTAACACACAAACTGTAAAACCTAACATTAAGAGATTTTGGAAATAAAAGGCTAAATTATTATTATTATTATTATTATTAATGTACTGTGTACTACATAATTAATGATTTTACTTTTATTTTTCGATCAAACTTATTATTTTCATCGCTGAATGTATGTACTTTGCAAAGTAATTCCCAAAATTTATCGCTACAATTTAAGCTTGTTTTACAAGAAAATTTCTTTTTACGAGTGCTGAAGTGTGGGGCCGAGTCTGCGACAACTTTTTAATAGACTTAATTATGAGAGGGCGTTGACGGCGTATCGATTTTTATTCACAATTTTTTCGAAGTCGTTGCACCCACATACTTAAAAAAAAATCCTAGCTTACAAACGTCATTAAGCGTCATACTCGCACTACTGTCACTTGTCTGACATTTCCTACTTTCGGGTGTCAGACATCATAATTTTCCTGCTCATATTAACCCACACTAAGTAGTGTCGACACAACAGGTTTTCTTCTTCCACTCACCTCTTATCATTTGTCATCAGTGCTCACTCCTTTCTTGCTCATGTCATCTTTGATACAGTCCATCCATCTTTTCTTTGTTCTACCTCTTCTATAACAACCATCCACATCCATACCTGACACTTTTTTCGTAATATGACGTTCATCCCTCCGCATGACATGCCCGTGACATGCTAACCTGTTACTCCTGTCGGACAAAATATCATCAATCGCATCTCTATTTTTAATTTCGGTCTCAGAAGCCGTTTGAAAACTAAGCCCCAAAAAGGTATCCAGCGATGGAGATGGACGGGAGAAGAGACGCCTACCTATTGAAAATGTGGTTAGAAAAAATAAAATTCAAATTTAGTTCTGTGATGCCACAATAAGAAGAAGCAATAGCTAGCCTTGCATATTTTTTACTTGTTAAAATATTGACCATTAAGTAAAAAAAATAAGAATTTGTAACACGAAGTTAACTTACTAAAGAAGTAGGAACGAACCTTTTCACACAGGTATGAGAATATCTACATTTTAGAAACAAAATCTGGAGCCTCATTGCGCTAACCAGCCGTCGTTTAAGAATATTTTTAGCGAAACTGTCGGCGAGCCTTTGTTTTAGCCCTTCCGCACGCAAATGTTCTAATTAGTATAATTTGCAGGAGACGGGCTCGTTAGAACCAACGAGTGTTGCCAGTGTCGGCGGGTATGAGCAAGGAAAAAAGAAGACGATTTGGCGACGAACCTTAAAGTTTGCTATTTAAAGATTTTACAATTTTTTCATGTAATTGTTGTACATTTTTTAAATAAATTAGCTATGACTTAGTTTAATAAAGATTATTGTTACATTGTGAACCTTTGGTATTGCTAGCGTCTAAAGGCTAAGGTAACCACTTCCCAAGAGGTGATCCGTATGCTTGTTTGTCTTCTTTGTTGTATTAAAAAGAAAACCCGAATAGCGACCACGAACCAGCAAACGAAGCATAGGACGTTAGTTGTCCATCGGTTGGGGCCAAATAGACCAACACAATACTGCAAAGATCGTGAAAATCTGTCAGAGCAAGGACAGTCAAGGAGCCTATCAGTGTGGAAGCCTATCTATATTCAACATCAACGATGATGATGATGCCTAGCTTTCCTGGAAGAGATTGCTTGTGACCTTGATCAGCACATAGTTTAATTGTATTATTGTATAGTTATTATACATTTTTGTAGGAAAATTAGAAAGGGCGTCGGCGTCGTTCAGGAGAACATGGAAGATTATAAAATAGACCCTGGAATTAAGTTTTTCATTTCATAAGGCGTAAACAGGCCTAGTTATTAACTGGTTATTAGGCTTTTTTGTTCTGTGGGTTCAAAAAAAACTATTAATTATATGGGGCAGGAATAAGAATAGGTTTTTGTTATCTTCAAGGAATATAACATAAACGGACTTGTCCTTTTATATATAACTCTTATGGTATTTATTCCCATGACTTGGACCATACGAAGAAAGAGTAGGTACACCTGCTAAGGCATTGCAATAATTGCTGCATCTTGCCGCAGATGTTTTCGGGAACTGTATTGTTTGTTGTTCTTTTTTATTGCAAATAAATATTAAATTGAAAAAGGTACCTTGTTTGCCCACCAACACAAAAATTTTTATGCACGAGTTTTTAAGCTGGGTATTCATTGGAGTAAGATATGACGAAGATTATGTTTTAATATACTTAGTAGATTCAACTACATTATTTCTTTACTCAAAAACACGCCACACCATCTTTTTGCACGCCCAGGAAGACTGGTAGAAAATGCTGTTAGCATTAAGTCCTCCTAGCACATAAGTTTGTGTTTAAAGTTTTAAATAAATAAATAAAATAAGATTATTTAGTAGGCCATCTTAAGCAAGCCTTTTTTAATGTTTTTTATCGAATAACTTCTCAAGTTTGTAACTTATTATATTATAGAATATAACTATTGTACTAATAATTGGTAAAAATAATAGTTATAATACAAAAACGCCCTTAGACACAAAGAATAAACACTTGTGTTCTTGGTAGAAATCAAACCCACGATCTAGAGTTTCAGGCAGAGCTAACCTTGTAAGGTAATAGTTAACACAAAAGGTTGTAAATAAAACTCCATTTCACAAGCACACTATTTATATCCACAAAATCGAAAAAGCCAATTCTTTACCCGAAATCTTTTTCGAGTTCGAAATCTTTTTTACCGCTGGCAACACTCGCTAAAAGCGTTCGTGTGTTGGACGGACGGCTTCGGAATAATTGCAAATACGTTGACACGAGGTAAATAAAAAAAAAATGGCTTGAATAGTTGGATCAATGTCAAAGTTAGATTTTTTGGAACAAAAATCGGGATAAACTCTGATATCATGTCCAATTTTGGATGTAATAGGTATTGTACCTATTACTAGTACTAATGATATTTTATATTCATGTGATATTTCGATGATAAATGAGGTGATAGGTTTTGACACATTGACCTTCAAGCTGGGCCAAGGAATATAATACTCTCTACGAGAGAGCTGGGCGTCGACTGGGAAGAGATCGAACTTATTGGGGAACTACTTCTTATCGTGTTACTGGTTCGAAACAGTGTGGTGAAAGGCACACGTGCACTTGACTTGACACATGTTTTCGTATTACTACTATTTACTTTTGTTTGTATCCAAAAATGTTTAGGTAGGTACCTACTTTTATTTACAAAACAATACAGTCGGGTAGAGAACTGGTATGCAAGATAAACTGATCTGCGCTCGACACGTAAAATATACCCGAGGTAATTATCTGTGAATCGAGGACCATAGGGATGGGCACTGACCATTCTTCATTGGGAACGAACTTGGTCTTGAAGTGTCAATAATTCTTTCAAAACATTGCAATAAATTAAAATGTTTATTACAGTAACTTAATCTTTTGTGACATTACATGCGTTTGAGATCTCCTTTTAAGTATACAAATACTTGTGTTATATCCCGCTCTTTCGTGACAATTTGTCTTTGAGACTAAGTACCAAACTTTTTTTTTTAATTAACGCGATGTTATGCATAATTATATGGAAAAAAAACGGGTGTTTATCGCGATTCGCGAAGAGATATAACAAACACCCGTTTTTTCCATACAATTAAGTACCAAACATAAAAATAATTATAAATAATAAATTAAATAAATCGATATCATTAAAATAAGTTTATTGAAAAAAAATTAAAACCCCTGGTGACGAGGTGTTGAATAATAAATAATATATTTATTAATTATACATTAAATAAATAAACAAATTTTCAGTTTATCCTCTTTTCCCATCACTACAACGATATCGTTCGAAATTAAAATGAAGCCGTGGATATGTTAATTAACGGTAAAGTAATCATATTAACTGGTCGGTACGTGAAACGTGATATTTGATGATAAATGGGGTGAAAGGTTTTGACACATTGACCGTCAAGCTGTAAGCCTACCACAAGCTCTGTCTGGCTCTGGTTTTGAGTCTGTGTGAGTGTTGACAAAATAAATCTTATGTCGAAACGTCACACACAGTAGTGCACTGGTGGCCTTACTTACAAGCGTTACTTAGTTGTGGTGCATTGCTTAAAGTTCGCCCTGTCACTGTTTGACATTAGCGGAAGGTAAGAGATGACAGTTGCTTAAACACTGATTATCTTTTGAAAAAACCTTGTAAGTAATGGGGTGGGTGTCGACTGCGAGCAGAGCGGACCTATTGGGGAGCTACTTCTTCTTATAGTGTCACTGGTTCTTTCGAAACAGTGTGGTGAAAGGATTTTAAGTGCGCTTCGAAGAGGCTCCTTTCGTGCACTAGACACATGTCTTTGGTTTTTTTTAGGTTCTACTACTTGCCGGTTTTCCTTCACCGTTTGAGAGCACTGACATAGTGCACATACATTTTTGGACAGAAAAACGTATTGGCTACATGACTGGATTTGAACCTAAGACCCGAGGGTCGGAAGGTTTCATTGATTGCCTTGAGTTTTCATAATGATTAGAAGTCTAAAAGTTTTTTTATTTAAGACCGTTGGTTCGAATCCAGGTGTGCCCTTCTTAATGTAGTTTTAGTAGGTACCTACTTTTTAACAAAAAATATCATCTTAGTTTTAAGAAAAATAGAGTTTAGGAGACAAGATACATACAGACTATGGCACCCGACATCACCTGCGATACATAATTAATGCATATAAGCACATAACGAGAGTGCTCTTTAGTCTGTGAGCTTAGTCATAAGCGGAAGCGATTTGGATAATCACTTCGGCAGGGCGATTACTTAATAACAAGCAGTAGCGATAAAACATCATAGGGCATTTTCCTGTTTTGGGCGCATTTATTTTTTTCTAATTCCCGTACTTTTTTGGGATAAAAAGTAGCCTCTATCCGAAGTTAGGGCGTTGTTGAGCCACTTAAAGTAATCTCCAAATCACAAATATAAATTTGCTTTAAACACAATGCAAGTTCAATTCATAATTTGTGATCGGAAGATGTATTCCCAGTTCATTTTATTCTTGTTTTCCGCGATCTATCACGACTTGTCTTGAAAAAATCTTACTTATCATCATCTTTAAAAGACGTTTTAAAACTTATAAAGGGTCAAAGCGCTTGTGATACCTCTGGAATTGCTGTCCATAGGCTACGATAACCGCTTCCCATCAAGGTAGAGCCGTATACAATTGCCGGAAAGTTACAATTTGGGAATTTTTAAGACAAGAGTGAACAGGTGGATTATGGCTAAACATGCTCTATCTTAGGCTGCATCCTCACTTTCCATCAAGTGTGATGGCAGCCAAATGCTTAGCTATCTATATTTAAAAAAAAAATGCACTCCGGGAGTGCCGGCAGAAGTGAAAACTTGATTATTAACGTAGGAACCCTAAAAGTTGTTTATTTTATCAAGTTCCTCAATGTAGTAAAACCCCAATCAAAGTCCTAAGGAACCCTAAAAATTTTAGCATTATCAAGCTCCTAAGTGTAGTTGAAATTCCAATCAAAGTGCTAAGGAACCCTAAAATTGTTGCTCGCGCTATCACTGTTACTACCCATATTGGATTATGCTGACGCTTGTTATCTGGACCTCACTGAGGCTCAACTTGACAAACTCGAAAGGCTCCAAAACTTTTGCATTCGATTCATTTTTGGTCTTCGCAAATATGACCATGTGTCTCCTTTTCGTTCTTTACTCAAGTGGCTTCCTATTCGTCTTCGCCGTAACACGCATATTCTCTCTCTTCTGTATTCTATACTCTTCAATCCAGTTTCTCCTCGCTATCTCAAAGACAGATTTGAATACCTGCATTCTCTTAGTAACCGACGTTGAGGTCATCGGAAAACTTAATGCTAAAAATCCCAGGTCATAGCAGCTCTTTTTGCAGCGATTCTTTTACTGTCCAGGCTGTTCGGCTGTGGAATGCCCTGCCGCTTGAGCTAAAACAGTCAGCGTCGCATAACACATTTAAGTTGAAGTTGAAGCAGCACTACATGTCATCAATTTCCACCTAGCGATTCATGTCCTACGTACCTATCGTTAATAAGTAGTTGTTGTTGAGCATAGTTAATATTTATTTATATTCATAATTATAATATTCATATGTATTAGTTTATTATTTTAGAAATATTATAGTAAGTATTAGAATTGCTTAGATTGTTGTGTTAGGTAGGTTTCATAGCACAGTATCTTACCAGTTAAATAATTAGTAAGTAGGTATGTTATGTATGTAATGTACAACCTAGTTAGTTATAGGTCTTTAACTGTTATTTTCTTTTCCATTTACTTGTGTAACTACACTGCCGTCAATTGATGTTTTGTTTTCTTTTCCATGCAAAGGTTGCCTGGAAGAGATCGCTCAAAGCGATAAGGTCGCCCATTGTTTTGCCAAAAATCTTCATGAATCCTGTATTATGTTTCTGTGTGGTGAACAATAAAGAGTTATCTATCTATCTATCTACATAATCAAGGTCCTAAGTGTAGTTGAAAGTCCAATTAAAGGCCTAAGGAACCCTAAAAGTTGTTTATTTTATCAAGTTCCTCAATGTAGTAAAACCCCAATCAAAGTCCTAAGGAACCCTAAAAATTTTAGCATTATCAAGCTCCTAAGTGTAGTTGAAATTCCAATCAAAGTCCTAAGGAACCCTAAAAATGTTAACATTATCAAGCTCCTAAGTGTAGTTGAAACTCCAATCAAAGTCCTAAGGAACCCTAAAAGTTGACCACTTAATCAAATTCCTCAATGTAGTAAAACCCCAATCAAAGTCCTAAGGAACCCTAAAAATTTTAACATTATCAAGCTTCTAAGTGTAGTTGAAACTCCAATCAAAGTCCTAAGGAACCCTAAAAGTCGACCATTTAATCAAATTCCTCAATATAGTATAACCCCAATCAAAACCCTATACGGAACCCTAAATTTTACGTAAAGCCAAATCCTCAACGGGTCGGAACCGCTAGAAGGGACCTTGTCGCGCGACCTACAAGTAGGTCCTAAATGAAGTAAAACGGCAGACATAGGAGGAGGGGGTTCTGGGGGGCTAAGGGGGGTCACAGCACGGCTCGCTTCGCTCGCCGCGCTGTTCCCCGTGGTCGCGTGGCGGCTCGCTTCGCTCGCCGCGACGCTCCCCCCGGGTTCAGGAAGAGGGGGTTCTGGGGGGCTTAGGGGGGTAACAGCACGGCTCGCTTCACTCGCCACGCTGTTCCCCGTGATCGCGTGGCGGCTCGCTTCGCTCGCCGCGACGCTCCCCCCGGGTTTCGGAGGAGGGGGTTCTGGGGGGCTTAGGGGGGGTCACAGCACGGCTCGCTTCGCTCGCCGCGCTGTTCCCCGTGGTCACGTGGCGGCTCGCTTCGCTCGCCGCGACGCTCCCCCCGGGTTCAGGAGGAGGGGGTTCTGGGGGGCTTGGGGGGAGTCACAGCACGGCTCGCTTCGCTCGCCGCGCTGTTCCCATGGTCGCATGGCGGCTCGCTTCGCTCGCCGCAATGCTCCACTCGAAAAATAAATACAGTAGATCTATAAAATCTTGTACCAATGACCACTACTACCTGCCGCGGGCGGCCGCTAGTTCATAAAATCTATAATAGGTATGTACCTATACCTACTACAGTCACGAAAAACGCCTTGGTATGCTTGCTACTAACTATTATCTATTCTGTGACGTTACCGTGTCATAGTAACTACTAGCGTATCTGTAGCGTCTTACGCTTTTTTTCGATTTTTATTATGAACTCTACGTTGTAGTCTTAGGGTACATTTCTGCAAAAAATCCGTCCTACGCTTTTTCGATAAGGTCACGTGATCCTGACGCCCTGACGCCCTGACGCGAGTTTAAGATTTTATACCCATTACAGAAAGTGCTCCAACGCCGCTAAAGAAGTTTTCACTTCAAAAAAAAAAACCTGTTTGTCCATTATTGTTTAAAAAAAAATCTTGCGCGGAGTCTTCTACCAAATTGGCTTCAGCTTATCACCACACTCTCACCGCCATCATACTCACGCGCCAGCGATAAATTATTCCTCCCTACATAGCCCCGATAACTTATACTGCTCATATGCTGTTACACTAATACAGGATGAGCTGTGAATGAAAGCTTTGCAAACAGACCAAAGAGAAATAAAATACGCTCAAACTATCTCTAGATCGTTTTAAACCAGGGATTCCCAAAGTGGTCGATATCGACCCCTTGGGGTCGAAATTGGTTTCCTAGGGGTCGACATAAACGAAAACTGATTTTGGGGGTCGACGAGGTCTAAAAATCGACCCCTATTAAAAATTAACACAAGTTCTTATTTCAAACTTTCAAGATAGGTAGGTACTGTATTGTTTATGTTGTGTTACGTATACTAAGAATAATTAATATTTTTGTAGGAAATAGCATTGTTGTAGTAATGTCAAGTCTAAAGTTCGTACAACGTACGTTTATTTTGTTAAATTGTGATGAGAAAAAGTCAACTTAAATCACTTAACAAAGTGCAAAGATTCCCAATTGGTACCTTAGTACCTAGGTATTTTGTATCAATAGGAAAAAAACTAAAGATAAGCCCCCTTATTCATAATAGTCTGCTAACTTAAAACATTGCTAATACTCACTCTGTCTTCTTCTATTGACCTAAATCGAGAGAGACCTATGATTTTGATTTGATTTGAAAAATAACACTCTGTAGCAGCTGTTTGAAGTTAGCGGACCATTGTGAATAAGGGGGTTGATCTTAAAAGTAGGTAATTTGGCCATGGGGGTCTGAGGTAACTGTTCATTTTGGAAAAGGGGTCTATTGTCCAAAATAGTTTGGGAATCCCTGTTTTAAACGATAGCTCAACGGTTTCATGCTTATTTGGTATTTCTTCTTCTTCTTAGATAGATAGATAGATAGAAAATTCTTTATTGTACACCTTACAAACTAACAAAAAGAGAATTAAACACATAAATACTATTTAATAAACATTTATTAAATAGTATTTATGTGTTTAATTCTAACAATGGGCGGTCTTATCGCTATAAAGCGATTTCTTCCAGACAACCTTTAGATGGAGAGGAACTAAAAACTATGGAAGATTGGCTGGGTGCACTTGAAAACATAATTTATCGTGTCACTGGTTCTTTAGAACCAAGTGTGGTGAAAGGATTTTAAGTGCGCCTCAAAAGGGCTCTTTTCGTGCACTCGACGCACTTCGTCGCCCGGTGCGTGGTCGCCGTTCGAAAACCTCTATTACCTAACAGATGTCGGTTTTTCGAGCTATATGACCTGCCCATTGCCACTTCATCTTACTAATTCTACGAGATACATAATGTCATTGAACTTGGTTGGTGCGAATATTATTAAAATAAAAAAAAAGTACTTTTAACATGCTTAGACCTTTTTCAAAAATGTCTACTTAGTACTTAGTAGGGTTCCATATTATGACGTTGCACAAACCAGAACCCATTAAGAGGGGGTCGTGCGGAAATTTGAGATTTGTTGTTAAAAAATTCATAACTAAATAACTAAGTGCCATTTTAAAAATCGCAAAAGGACTAATTGTAGACTATACATTTGAGATTCATTCGAAATTAAGTGTGTTAAAAAAATATACTATTTAACATGACATTCTATTTAACGCTAATGAAAATCGTATGTCAGCGTTAAATAGAATGTCATGTTAAATAGTATATTTTTTTAACACACTTAATTTCGAATTAATCTCAAATGTATAGTCTACAATTAGTCCTTTTGCGATTTTTAAAATGGCACTTAGTTATTTAGTTATGAATTTTTTAACAACAAATCTCAAATTTTCGCACGACCCCCTCTTAAGCAAATTAGGGCCCGCGTCGTGCGACCCGATAAAAGTTCGAACCAGGGCTAATGTAGTTAGGTTTTGCAACGTAAGGCTTCGGTATAACCTCAAATATATCATTTTTATAGTTATTTTATTACCTAGTTAGTTTGAACTTCGTGGCACAGATAAGCAGGTAGTAAAAATGCAAAAGGTGCTGGTTTGATTCCGGTCGCGCGTTAAATCACGACCTTTGATATACAGGGCGTCCAACGGATAGGCTCCATTGAGGGAACTTTAATATTGTAGATGGAACATTTTACTGAAAGAAGACATTATTTGAATTTAAAAAACTATATAAACTGCATTCATCGATATTTAAATTTATGTAGGTAATTAAATGGTTGACCCGGGAATCGAACCCATTACAAGAGAAAAATAATCACCCTGTAGCTTTATCATACCGATCATCCTAAGGATTATTTTTTGCTGAATAACATAGTGTCAGAAATGAAGGAAAACTCATGGTCAGTTTTAATATTTTTAATACAAAATTTATCAATTGTTAATCAAAAGCTCAGAATTATTTAAATAGACTTACCCCCGAATACTGAAACGCAACTCAGATTTAAGCACGTCTCAAACGACGAATATTTGACAGATTTTCATTGAAAACTGTCAAATATTCGTCGCTTGAGACGTGCTTAAATCTGAGTTGCGTTTCAGTATTCGGGGGATAGACATTTATTTATTTGCTGCTTCAGCACATATATACACACTACTACTAATAAGAAATGAAAAAAAAAGAAAGATACGACGATATTACAAACTAAGTACTATCTATGAATGCAGTTTAAATTGTTTTTAAAATTCAAAAAAAGTCTTCTTTCAGTAAAATGTTCCATCTACAAACATTCAAGGTACTTTCCCTCCATGTGGCATGCAAGGCCTCGGTTCCCCTCGAACCCAGAGTAGTCTACAATAAATAAGGATTTTTGAAAATATAACCCCTAAAAGGGTGCAGCGGGAGTTGAAGTTTGTATGGAAAAACGTGAGCAAAGTCGCGCGGGATTCCACTAGTCTCTTAGTATAAATCAACATATCCATTACATACTAATCACGCCCGATTATACCTTCCCACACGTAATTATGCTTAATTATAGTGTACTTATCTACTAATCAACTTGGATGATGTAGGTAAATCTATTGAGAAAGAAGATTATTTTTAGTTATGTTGGTGAACCGGCTGAGATAAAATAGCGGGTAAGTAATGCTGATGGACACAGGGCAGTGCATCGTAGGGCACGTTCCTGACGTGTGTGACCTACGAGGCAATTCTTTGTTATAGGCGATGTTAACCATTTAACATCAGGTGGGCCATTTGCTTGTTCCATCAGGTAATTGTATAAAAAAAGTAACAGCTACTTCTTCTTCCTGCCTTTATCCCGCTTTATGTGGGACAACATGTCTTCCTCCTCTATTCCCCTCTGTCAGCCGTCATCTCTGCATTCACTCGTCTCTTATCCATGTCATCTTTCACACAATTCATCCATGTTTTCTTTGGTCTACCTCTGCTCACATATCCATCCATATCCATACTCATCACACTCCTAGTCACATGACTTTCATCCCTCCTCATGACATGCCCGTACCACGCCAGCCTATTGCTCCTCAATTAATTAGTTATCTACTTAAGAACAAGAAAATAAAAAATAAAATAAATATTGTACACAACACACATACATCCGCACAAAATTATTTAGCCCCACATTAATCAGACCTTGTGCTATGGGAACCAGATAGCTGATATGATACTTTTTTTTGGGAACTCATTTAGAATACAATATTCGTAGTTTTAATAACATTTTCAATTGCAATCTGACATTCCTGCATTCATCAAACAAATCAAAGTCTGTTCCTTATTTATGTGTTCATTCAGTAATGGCTCCAAAGGCCTCGTCTAGGCTGCGCGGGCGCCAGTGTCACTGACTTACGTTAGGGCGCGGATGTAGGCATGGGCGGTAGCGATAGCGAGCAATATTTGTTACGGCTACAGTAAAAGTTGGGACAGTTTCGTTTTGGTTTGAGTATCTATTTTGCATTGAAAAAAAATTGTATTGGGTGAAATCAACGTTTATTTGCATTTTTCACTTTCATGGTGGTAGGGATAAATATCTACAGGAAAAGTACTGACATGTAGCTGAAGGGAATTCCTGAAATTCAATCCCAAAAGGGCTTCAATCTGGTAGTTCCAGCAATATAGGAAAAATAAACTGTATAATACGCCTATCCAGAATAACTCGCTCTCGCTTATGCCGTGTGTCCTCTCCCTAACGCCCAGAAGACGTCCCGCAGGCTCCACAACCGGTTCCGTACAATTGTAACTTTATAGGCTACTCAAGAAGCGGCGAACGCCACTTGACTACCGTTATCGGTTTAAGAACCGGAAGACAAGTCGTAGGAAGGTCATGCCCGCTGAAGCGATGACATTGTGAGGGGAAAATAGTGGATAGTGGAAGGTTCAATATTAGTCCTGGAAGTCAATAAGGGAGACCTATCTGACTATTTGACAGCCCTCACAGCTCAGCTTGTGGTAACTCTGTTTTCGGCGCTTTAGGGCGTGGGTTTGATCCCCACCTAGAACAAATATTTGCGCTGCGCACGCAGATGTTTGTTCTCTGTCTTGGTGTTATATTGTATTCTAAGTATATTATCTAACGGTGACCGTGAAACCGGAAACATCACTCTTACATGTGTAATATGATTTGTGTAGTAATCGCATGTGTGTGTGCGTGCTATGATTTATGTAAATTTAGAATTGTTGATTTTTTTCATCATTGTAGGCGTTTATATGCTTCCTGTTTGGGAGTGAGTATTGTTATGGATGTGATAGGGACTCGTATTCACGGTAGACATCCCCGGGACATTTAGGTGCAATATTTTCAAACCTTTCAACTGTGTGAGCGAGAACTTGTTTCACGTTATCAGCGTCTTAACGCTGTTTTAGAGCTCTCCAAATACATAGATAAATTTCATTTCATTTCATTTATTGATTGCTCACATGTACATAAAATAAATGGTATTTGTTCTTATGGTAGCTTAGGTCCGTACATGCACCCTGTTGGGCACTGCAATGTCATAGCAGCAGGGCTACCACGAGCTCCATATGATGGTTATGGCTGTCAAATTGTGTATAGATAGGCTGACCCACACATTTATTTTCTTCTTGGGTTTGAATGTGTTGCCACTATTTTGACAGCCATAACCATAACCATATAAAGCTCATGGTAGGTTTATAACACAATTAGCGGTTAACAAAATTATAGATAGGATAAGTCAATCATTATACATTAGTCAAAAGGAATGTCAAGACAGGAATTTTACAAAATCTATATTTATAAAAGAAAGTCGTTTTAGTTACACTATTTATAACTCAAGAAAGGCGGAACCGATTTGGCAGAAAATTAGTGGGGATGTAGCTTAGAACCGGGAGAAGGACATAGGATACTTTTTATCCCGAAAAAGTAACGGGACCGGGAATGGGGCGAGCGAAGCCGCGGGCGGTCGCTAGTTAATAATAAATTAAATACCGATCACATGTCAAAGTTAAATGTCAACATTTTAAATTTCAAGTATAAGTTATTTATTATCTGATTTGAATTCATCAACATTTCTATGCAAGATGCGATTCGCTAAACCACAGATAAGATAATACTATACTAGTAGCTAAACCATGCCTATTTCTGCCGTGAAGCAGCATTGCTGTGTTTCGGTTTGAAGGGTGTGGGTGTCGGTGAAATTACTGGCGCGTGAGGCTGAACATCTGTATGTCTCTAGTTGATAGACGCAGGGAAGTGCATCATAGGGCACGTTCCTGACCTGCGTGACCTACGAGGCAATGCTTTGTTCTAGGCGATAGTTACCACTTAACATCAAGTGGGTCATATGCTTGTTCCATCAGCTAGTTGTATAAAAAAAGACCACTCGATGGACCGACGACATTGTAAAGATCGCAGGAAGTTAGAGAAGGTATAAAACATTTCTTAAATTTAAAATGCATTTATGAAATAAATTGCAAGGAGGACTTAACGCTAATAGCATTGTCTACCAGTAATTCTGATCTATAACACTTTGTGACAAGCTCCAATAATCTAATAATAAATAGCTAAAATAAACATTGATCTCAGGTGTTTACGTCGTAAACGAAAATTACTGCAAAGTAGGTACAGTTGGTATCAAAAATAGATGTAATTTTTAAATTTACAAGTTTCCTTGCGTTTGTTGAATTCTGCAATTACTTTTTAAGTGTGACTTAAGTATTACTTATAAGGAGGTATAGATTTTACGAGACTTGCACATAAAATAATTTAGAAAATTATGTACTGAATTTTAATGCAAGTTACTACTGTACCATGTTCTTCTGATAGTTTCCAAGACCCGATCCACGCTTCAGACAATTCTAAAAAATAAAATCAATAAAAATACTATAATAAAAGTAAAAAAAAAAACAAATAAAATTGTGGACAATCCACGCAAAGCTATCAAGTCCCAAATCAAGCAGAGCTTATATTATGAGAACCAGATGCTGATATACATTTTTTTTTTATAAATACATACTAAGGAAATGAATGCAAAACGGTTCACTGTGCGGGGGGGGGAGGCAGAGCTACTACCAACTGAGCCATTCGATGTTGGGAATTGGGATGTATCATCAACGTTTGCAGTCGACTGTACTGCCCCCTGAGGGGTGAAAGGAAAAAGCCAATTATGAAATTGGGAAGTTCAATTAAATTAAGATGTTTGTCACAATAGGTCACCGTTCGGAGGGAGCGATCCCTTATAAGTATGACGTAGGGGGAAGCTTGTTATTGAGTTTATAGTGGATATTATATAATAGTAGGCAGTTGGTGATATTCCTTAGGGAAAACAGATTTAAGCACTCTGCGAGTATTATCGCTTTGAGTGCAAAATACTTATAAAGGTTAACAAGATAGGCGTTGGTTACCATTTAACATCAGGTGGTCCATACGCTGTTATCAACAGCGGGTTGTATAAATAAATAATTTTACAGAAACTTAAAAGTGTGTGTCTTTGTTTAAATAATATACCTATTCCTTGTGTTATTAAGTCCGACTAATTTTAGGTCAGCTACTACCTGTTTTTCTGCAACACAGTGTAAACTAACGCAGGAAACAGTGGTACTACACTAAGTTACTGTCATGTAATATTGTTTGAAATAAAGATTTTGTATTTTGTATTTTGTATTTGTATTTGTGTGTGTGTGGTTGCGAAAACCCTCAGAAAATGGATTTCTGCAGAACTTGGCTAAGAAAAAAAATGCAAAAAATTAAAGAAAAAATATTTATTTTGGACCCTCAAGACACCTTTTCTTTTATCTGGCTAACATTTCCTTCAATAAATTAATTAATTGTGACTGATTAAATAAATGAAATGAAAAATGAAATGATGTTCTTTATGTAGCTGTCATGTCGTAGAAGATGTCCAAATATTTTTCCTCTTCGATTTTGTATAGTCTCAAGTTCTCTCTCCTCCTTTATTTGCTCTAAGTCCTCTTCGTTCGTAACTTTTTCCGTCCAACTGTCCAACAAATTTTCTCCATTTTACTCGCAACGACCCAAAGTGGAAACGACTTCGTCGCCCCACCGGTACCTGGGACGACCAACAGACCTACGTCCGCATAGTACCTACCTTCTCCAATTTTGACGTGACAACGTCTTATAATTCAATGGAGCCGGCTGCACGCACGAAAAAACATGACTCATGCGGCGTTACCTCGCTCTGAGGCGTTCCATTTAAGGCTTGAAGTGCAAGCGAGAGCGCGGAACGAGTGACAAAGAGGCATAATCAGCTTCCGCGTTCGGCAGCTTTCGACATCTGTCTCTCTCCTACTTGAGTGAGCGATGTGTCCGCGTGGACAGCTGTATGACGTTGTCACGTTCAACTATCGTCAGTAAACCGACTTTACAGCAACCGATTATTTTTTTATGTCTAGATTGACCGGATTTATTCTCCGTCAGCACAATTCACATTTCGAAAGCTTCCAGTAGTTATCTGTCCCGCTGCGCTACAAATATAATATACCTATCCTAATACCTGGCGCTGCAACAATCTAATAATGTAACGTCTTTGTTACAGGTACAGTCTTCAAACTAAGTTACAGATAATCACATCACACCAAGTTCTCCAGGGGTCAAGAACTTAAGCTACGTTCACAACGACGCGAGAAGAGACACAACAGTTTATTATCTGTTGCGTTAGTTGGTTTGATGTACCGTAAATAGGCGCATGATGGGTAAAATTTTGCCCCTGACGTTGTATAAAAAATCAGTTGTCTGTAAAGTCGATTTACTAACGATAGTTGAACGTGACAACGTCATACAGCTGTCCACGCGGACGCATCGCTCACCCAAGTAGGAGAGAGACAGATGTCGAACGCTGCCGAACGCTGAGGCCGATTGTGCCTCTTTGTCACTCGTTCAGCGCTCTCGCTTGCACTTCAAGCCTTAAATGGAACGCCTCAGAGCGAGGTAACGCCGTGTGAGTCATGTTTTTTCGTGCTTGCAGCCGGCTCCATCGAATTATAAGTCAATGATTGCAGTGTTAAATAAGAATTTTAGCAACGAGCACTTATAACATATCTTTGCGCCACAGGTCACGCATTTAAGAAACGTGCTCTACAAGCGCAAGTCTTGCGTCCAACCACTTGAGGCATACAGATGTTTAGCCTCATGTGCCTGTCATTTAGTTTGAACCCACACCCTTCCAACCGAAACACAGCTATGCTGCATCCAGGACAGAAATAGGCGTGGTGGTATTTCCCCGGACGAGCCACACACAAAGAGCTCTACTACTACAAACCTGCTACTTTAAGTATGTTTTCCACCTCAAAATAAAGAGCACAGCAACATAACAGACTTATCGCTAACAGCAACCTCAACCAGCCAATTTACCATTGATACCATGAAATAGATACAGAATACAGATCAGTGAGTTTGAGGTCAAAGTTGGCGTGAGTTGGCGTGTCAAATCGGCGCTTAGTAAGCCACTGGTGTCGGCCAAGTTTCGCTAACTTATCGGCAAAAAGTTTGTCGGTCAGTTTTTGGGGAAGGCTGTATGCAAGAGTGAGCTATGCAGATTAAATGCTATATAAATCGTTTTCTGTTTTCTTAGTTGTATTCTCGAAAAACAAAATATAAAGTAAAGCCTTTTTTGAAGGACTTTAGTAGCTAGATTTGGTGTAGGGGTTGCTTATTTACCCGTTCACCATCAAGTCTAATGACCTCTCTCGATAATCAAGATACAAATATGTGAATTTATTTATTTGAGTACCTATGTCGAAGACATCACTGATGGTATTATAATCATCAAACAGTACATACCTAACAGATTGTATCAAAAGTAAAATCAAAAAGTCAATTGAATCACAAATATCACTTTGAAACGTCTTTAAGGTTATAAATCAGTGGGGTGGTAATTTTAGTTCAACGCGAACTTTTAAATTTTTAACCAGTCTCTTATTTTTTGAAAATACCTGAAAACAAATATTTTCTCACCCTTTTAAAACTATTTTGCGAGGTTAATCTCTAAACACGAACTGGACTCAACATGTTGACGGGTCGTATTTCACCGCACGGCACTGTATGAAACCATCCATCAGTTTCAACGCCGTGCCGCCGTGTCTGTTCACCTCGGACAGCTGTGCCTATTTGCGGTATTATGTATTTTGTTATTTTTTCTGTCAAACTGCTATAAAAATGTATTTACACTTAACTAATAATTAACTTAAGTTAATTATTGGTAAAATTAAGGACCCCCGATCCACAGAACATGGAAACCGCTGAATGGGTCTCTACGTCGCTTTAAAAGATATTTTCAACACCAATGTTTATATGGTTTTTATCATTAACTAGCGGCCGGCCGCGCGCGGCTTCGCTCGCCCCGTTTACGTTGCTTTTTTGGGATTAAAAGTTCTTGAGTTATAAACAGTGTCAAATAACACGACTTTCTTTTATATATTTAGATGGATATGGGCACTGTATATGTTTCTTATTACCTTCTGTCTGGTGTTTGTTTATTCATCCATTTTTATTTTACCCTCACCCCTCAAAGTTCTTACCATAGGTTAAACTAAACCTAATCTCAATAACTCTAAGTGCAAGCTAGCTTAATCTCCAAAATACCAACCACAACACTTCACTACTTTGTGTCGTATTTCACCGCACTTTCCGTCGTATTTCACTTCACTACTTACGTCGTATTTCATTGAATGGCACCCTCTCGCATGCACCCATCCGTCAATATTAACCCGGGATTACCGGCCTCTACAATATGGGATATTGGTCCGTCTTGGGTCAATCGGACCGAGGTATTTGACTTTGTTAGCTGTGTGTTATGGCTAAGCTTAGTTTGTGTGTTGTGTTCGGAGCATTACATACAAGTCATTCCAGCTCGTTGGTTAAAGTAATAGCATATTTAGGGAAACCCGATTCTTGCTTACTAATCACAAACCAAATTCAGACATGTTTTCTCCTTTTTATTATCACTCACAAAAATCTTCTTCTATTTCTCTTAATTTTTTAATTAATTGCCACTTTTTGTGAATTAAAGAGATGGCTGTATTTCCTGGTATAACGTAATCTGGAAGGACACTAACGCAAGTCTGACAAGACACAAGTCTGCATGGACTTAGTGTAGGGTCTTGAATAGTCTAAATATAAATCTTTACGTATTAACTTTCAAGCAATATTAATTCTTGATCACATAAGTTTGTCACATGTTTTAATGATGTCTAATTGTTTATAATTTATGTGTGCTGAATACATTTATTACATTTATTTTCTCAACCAGCCGTTATCTCCGCACTCTTTTCTTACAGTTCATTTGATTCATTTGATTGTGTCTACCATCTACTGTTGCCTGTTTAAAAAAATAATAATAATAATTTGTATGACGTATCCAAGAACATGGTTTATGTGGAAAGATAAATAAATGATACTGAAACTACCTCTAACCACATTCATATGTTGGCTCGTAGTGTGACAAATAAAACATATTGACTTTTGTCACAAAGGTAACAAAAACAGACAAGGATAGGTAAATGGATTAGGAACACGGCATAGGAACATTGAATCCCTTAGGAAACGCATTCGGCTGAAAAGTTAAACATTTGCACGAATGTTTGGAACTGTCCGAAAAGCGCAGTCTTGCATAAAGCCATCTGTCAATATTAACCCGGGATTACCGACCCTCTGCAATATAGGATTATTGCTTCCGCTGGGTCGACGAGACCGAATTTATGTTTCGCTATTGACCTTGTGACTGATTAGGTGTTATTGAGACGAAAACTATTTCGATGCTGTGCTTTAGGGTTTATATCGTTAAGGGTTTGGTTAGAAATAAACAGATAGACATCTATACTAGCCTCTTAGCTCTGCTTTCTGCGCCGTAGGTCGTGGCTTCTATTTGTGTGGTGAACACGGATGTTTGTTCTCTGTCTTGGTGTCATTGTAGGATTATGATTAAAGAATGAATTTTAAAAAATAATTCAGCTATCTGGTTCTCATAGTAAATTCATTCGGCAATGGTTTAGACTGGCACAGGATCGAGGTAGATGGCACAAACTAAGGGAGGCCTATACCCAGCAGTGGGTGAAGTCGGGCTGTGGATGATGATGATGATGATGATCTGGTTCTCATAGTACCATACCTACGAACTACAAGCTGAGCCAAATTTGGAGCTCGATAGTGTTGTGTAGTTTACCCACAATATTATTGTTTACATAAAAAAAAAGGTTACGGCCCACCTGATGGAGGGCGGCTACCTATGGCCGCCTGCAACACTAGAGGAGTCACGAGCGCGTTACCTACCATATTAATTATTTTAAGTACCTAACCCAGATCTCTAAAAAGGTTACTTGTAAATCTTGGAATACTCCTAAACCTTCTCGACACGTCCTAATTGGCGTGCCTGTCTAATGAAAAGCATTTCTACTAATCAGGCTGTAGCGGGATCAGACGATTGAATTGATTGGAGTCAAAGACCAGGAGCGGCCCGGGAGACGACCTCTGTACAATTAACACGTGAGGGTATCTACCTTAAATACGAAATCCTGATTACTGAATTAACTGTTTTCATATTGTATAAGTCAAATCTAATCAATTCTAAAATTTATTAATGCAATGGATATGACAAGGAACGTCCTAAAGCTCAACATAAATTAATTCCGCAAAGTCAGGCCTGAATCAATTGTCTTAAAGCTAGGTGAGTGTAGGTGCCAGTCGAACTAGACCAAGCCTAGAAGAACAGTGTGTCGACCGGGAACCAATCGTACACCAGCTGACGTGGACACGTCACCGTCTCGCAATCGCTATTCATGCTTCTTGAAGAATCCGCTAGGGGCGCTTTTGGTTTCTCCATACAAAATGGTGGCAGAGGTGGGCGATACGATCGGCGATAGGCGTCAGGCACCGCACACCGATTTCATACGATTGGTTCCCGGTCGACACACAGGCAAAAAACTACGGCTCCTTAAATTTTTTCGTAAGATCCTTTTTTTTATCAACCTATTGTGTCATACTGCTGGGCAAAGCTCTCCCCCAAAACCTTCCATTTATCTGAAATCATTCGCGATCTCCCACCAATCTTTTCGGTGAAGATCGAGATCGTCCCGCCAACGTCTTCTCGGCCGGCCTCGTCGTCGGCTTCCGTATTCAGGAACCCGAGTGATGATGTTAGCCCACTTCTCAGGTTCCATTCGGCTAACGTCAAACGTCATAATCCTTTTACAAAACAAAAATAAAAATAGCAGTGAAGTTCCAGTGTGGTCCAACTCCAGTTAAGTGAGACGTTAATATGAGGCTCACACCTGATCGTTAACTATTGTCTTGACAGCAATAACTGTTTAGATGACATCATCATCATCATTAACCTGAAAAGTTAACTGCTGGACATAAGCCTCCCCTACACATTTCCAGCAAGAGTGATTCTGAGCCTTTTCCATCCATCGACTTTTGGCGGTCTTTACAATATCGTCGCTCCATCTGGTAGGTTCGAGATGGTGGTCTGGGGATCGAATCCACGACCTACGGCGCAGGTGGCAGAGCTATTACCAGCTGAGCTGAGAGGCCAGTAATACCTATACGTGAAGCCTTTAAAAATTGGTTAATATTATTAGAATTACCCTAAAAGTTTTAATAATATACCAAACCAATAAACTCTTACGTATAATTGAATTTGAGTTAGAAACTTTGACGAATTGGTTTTCTCAGGAATTTGATATCGATGGTAGATTGCTTTTTATTTTATTTGTTCTTGAAATGTGTATTATAACTTATTGAACTTTTGCCCGCGACTTTTTCCAAATATTTCCTTAGGACTAAAACAATCTGTGCTAAAAAGTAACCTCCAGTAAGTTCGTATGCAGCCACGTGCCATAAATGCACGAAAGTCTTTATTAAGCGCTTAAAATCCTTTAATCACATATTGGTACACTAAGGTAAAACTAGTGCCACGACAAAACCGACTTCATGGCCAAAAATTTCTATGGGACCGATTTGAAAAATATTTTTTCAAATCGGTTTCCATATGACGAAGTTATACGATCTTCTTCTTCTTCCTGCCTTTATCCCACACTCCATATCCATCTTTTCTTTGGCCTACCTCTGATAACTGACGAAGTAATACGATAACAAAAATAAAAAAATATACAACCGAATTGAGAACCTCATTTTTTTTTTATTTAAAGTCGGTTAATAATAACCCGAGCTACGCCACAAGCGCTCATGTTCGTTTGTTCCCTGCATTATTCATCCGATTTCCTTGAGAGCCGAACTATTTATTCACAAAGTTGAATACAAAATGAAAGTGCATCGATACAAAATGAATATAAGCTGTTGAAGGCTCTGATAGGGAGCGTCCCTCGTTAAAACAAGTATCAACTCAACTGAGGCGTTTTAGGTTGTACGATACGATATTTAGTTTTAAAGTGGTCAAGTCTAGAAAATCTATATTTATACAAAAACGTCGTAAGACGTTTCAAAAACATCCTTATGACACAACTCAATAAATACATTTTGAATCACACACGCTGCGTGGCTATGACTATCTCTCCTCTGCATGGCTATCCTTTGTCAAGCTAACGCAACATGTAACTTCGGATTTCGGTGTATAAGACTAAGTAAAAAATATCGAATATTGGGATATTTAAATTATGGTATTTGAATATTCTAACCAGTTCACTACTTGACATTCGAATGCAACCTTTAATTAGAGTAGACTACCAAATGACTACTAGCTCGCATGAAATGTGGCCTTAAAAAAATAAGTCTAAAACAAAAATAAATCGATAAAATAGCTCATTTTGGCCTAAAGAAGTCTGTTAATGCAAAGCGCCTCAAGTGTTCCAGTATAGTAATGAATGAATTTCCCCAGAATACGAAAGCTCGTATTTTCGCTGTCTTCTTAATGTTCTATAGCTACCTAGTCTACCTAAGTTCTTACCGAGTTGTTTGCATAACTTTTATGAGAGCCGTGCCAATGGAGGGGTGCAAGTGGGGATGGGACATCCACCGGCAGAAAACAACTTGGTAAGAGACGGACGGATCATGCCATCAAACATACGTCCGCAGAGACAGTTTTTTTTCTTTCTAATGGGCTTAAATAATGTTATCATCGTATGAAAGAAAAAAAAGAAAGAAAACTTTTTTTATTTATGACGTTATACGGTAGATAAGAGAAACACGAACATTTTAGATACTGAACGAACAAAAAAAGCTGGTACCTAATAAACATATTAACACAATAATATTTGCAGTGATGGAGTGATGGGAGAAGAATATGTACATAGTAATATGCTTATTATGACATTAAAATGGTCACTCAGTTCCTCTTGAAAACGTTACAAAATGGTTTCCCACTTAGCTTGATGTCTTTGGTGTTGCTAACACAACACTGATTTTCCTTGGCTGATTTTCTGTATGACGATTTCCGACAGTTAGGGTCAAGAAGAGGTAAGCAGTCCCTTTGCGCTATTTTTGTTAGAAAAATAGCGAATTGAAGTGAATTCCGTCTTTTTGTTTAAGTAAGTTTCCCTAGCACTACTCAGATAATTTGAATTTCAAATCTTCATTTTGTTGACTTGTGTGATCCACTATAAATATTTACATCGTAGCTACTTTTCATTTCATTTAGAAGATAATGAAACAACATTTCCTTCGTTCAGTAAGTTAGAGAATTAGGATTTTCTAACTTACTGAACTTTTCTTTTGACCTTCTAAACATTAGTGTTTGCTCTTATTTTAATAAATGTAGAAGGCCTTTGGGTGGCCTAAGGTTTCCTTTACATCAGTATGGCACTACTACACACTTAGTACAAGTTTACTGTAAGCAAATCAAATCAAGGATCACTTTGAAACGTCTTAAAGCTAGGTGAGTCTAGGTGCCAGTTCCACGCGACCAAGCCTTATGTAAACTTAGTATGATGATTACATCATCATCATCTCAGCCCAGTATCACCCACTGCTGGGTAATTTTCTGCCAGCTTCTTCTGTCCTGCGCGTCTCACGTCCAGGTGTTTCCTGCTACTTTTACGATGTCGTCGACTCATCGCGCTTTCGGACTCCCACCCGCGGTTTGCTGGCGTGGTTTACATAACTATAAAGTTATTAAATTGCTAAAAGTAAACGAGTCTTTTTTCCTTCCTGTCCTTATCCCACTTTATGTGGGGTCGGCACAACATGTCTTCCTTCTCCATTCCCCTCTGGCAGCCGTCATCTCTGCATTCAATCCTCTCTTATCCATGTCATCTTTCACACAGTTCTACCATCTTTAGTCCACCTCTGCTCACATATCCATCCACATCCATGCTCATCACTCTCCTAGTCACATGACTTTCATGACATGCCCATACCACGCCAGCTTGTTGCTCCTCAATTTTTCTGTCACTGGCGCTTTTCTCTGTACTTTCAAACAATAAAATAAAACGGAAGCAATTATACCTATCAAAAAGCTTTTGATGAAAAGAAAATACATTTGTCAAAATATCCCGAAACAACAGTGCCAGTCATGCAAAAAATTAGGAGGAAAGAGTTATGATATGCGAAGGGTTGACGTTTCTTATCCCGAGGGATGAAACCTTCGATTTGATGGAGGTTTCCCCTGTTTCGAAACTTGTATATGTGTGTCATAATTGGGTGCACGTACAACGGCAAAATGATTAATTCCTCACGGCTCTGACTTCCTAATTCAATATCTTCGGAATTAGGTAAGTCAGTCTTCAATTGTAGTAGAGCCCTTTGTGAGCTCGTCCGGGGAAGTACTACCACCATGCCTATTTATACCGTGAAGCAGCATTTCTGTGTTTTGCTTAGAAGGATGTTGGGTGCTGGTGAAATTACTGGTACGTGAGGCTGAACATCTGTGTGCCTGTTGATCGACGCAGGACAGTGCATCTTAGGGCACGTTCCTGATGTGAGTGACGTACGAGGCAATGCGGTCTTATATGGCCATATGATTGTTCCATCAGCTTGTTGTTATAAAAATACCTCGAATACTATAATAAACGAAGAAAGCATAGACTTAGGTACAAGCAAGTCTTCTAACAAAGTTTTCAATACTCAATTGTATTTATACAGTCGGAGACTGGTGGTTCTCAGTTCAATAAATGCTAATTCCTGTTTATTTTGTCCAAGACTGGTGCCAATTAAAATGGACTTTCGCTGAATCAACATGGAAAGGTCACAAAAGAAAATAATTAAACCACACAAGGAGATCGAATCAAAAATAATAAAATAAAATTTGAAAAATTTGCATTTTTTGAAATTAAATACGGATTTCGAAAAAAAATACCGTGTGTATTATGCATAGCTTTTTACACATATTTTACTTTAAAACTTTTTTATATTTTAAGCGTTGTTTCAACATATCTGAGTATCTTGATAGGGACACTATAGGTCTGAAACTGTTGAGTATCGTGATAGTGATACTATATGACTGACCTTGAAAGATAATGATATACCCCCCCCCCCGTCTCTGATTCAGACTCATAAAAAAAAAGAGTGATGAGAATATTCACTCTTTTTTTTATGAGTCTGAATCAGAGGTATATCATTATCACTCTAGATATTTAAGGTCTCATTTATAAATAGCTTTTTTGAGGAAAGGCTAAGAGCCGATTATAGGGATGACTTATCAACCGATCAAATATTGAACAGTCGTTTATCTCAAATTTTGAAAGCAAAAATTTGAGTAATATTTGGTCGTGAATCGGTTGATTAAACATCCGTGAAATCAACAATCATTCTGTTAATGCCACTATCAAAAATGTATTGAACTTTTTTGTAAAGACTAGGATAAAATAAAAGTAAATAATAAAATCGCTTAAACCAAGATGAGCTGTTATTTAAAATTCTAGTCAGTGTAAAGTGTACATTACTGAGTCGTTGCATAATATTTGTCTCTGTAAAACCGTGTATGGTACGAGTCATAACAGTTCGTTGTTTGACAGGCCTTACAGCTCAGTAGGGCCTACCACAAGCTCTGTATGGCTCTGTCTTTAGCTTTGGTTTTGAGTCTGTGTGAGTGGTCACCAGTGTATTAAACTGTGTGTGTGACGTTTGAACGTAGGATTCATATAGTCTACACTCACACAGACTCAAAACCAGAGCCAGAGACAGACAGAACTTGTGGTAGGCCTGCTGGCGTTTCACTATTAAATCATAGTAATATCCTGCTGCTCATAAAAATAGAGGGAGGAGGGAGGGAGGTTTCTTCTAGGTAAGCGTGCGACACCGTCGACCGCATCATCACTTAACAGCACGTGATATTGCGGTCAAACGCAAGCCTTTACCTATACAACGTGTATCAAAATATGTGTACTATCCTGAAGGGGGGTGAATTTCCACCCCCCGGGGAACAACTTTTGTTCAACGACTTTTCGAACTTCGATTGGTATCTCTGAAAAAAACTGCAACGAAGTTTCAACATTAACAGCTGACTTTATACAAAGTGACAACCCTAAACTCAGCTACAGAGGTAGTAGGTAGTAGTAGTAGACCTACAGAGGTAGTAGGTCAAGGGGTCAAGGGGTTACAAGGATAGGGTTGTCAATTTATTTAGGCATTATGAAATTAAATATTTTTGTATGGGAAACTGAAAATAGGAATTTTTAATTATCTCCCCTCCACAACTGATCACCATTGTGGTCTGAAACCCCCCACCTTCGCATAGTACACATATTTAGATACACCTTGTAATAAGTAAAAAAAAGTATAATTAGTTATGATGGGTAAAAAAAGTCTAACCAAAATGCGTTTAATTCACTTTATTGACATTGTAGGATATTTCAAAAATGTGGATTTTTAGTAACATAATGCATTAAATAAAAAAAAAAATTGTGTTGGAACAAACACATTCCAACTGGGTCACGTCACGCTCGCTGGCTTCCTATAGCTTAAGCCACATACAATGTAAAGCTTAGGCAAAGTGGCTTAGTCAAATGGGCAGCACTAGCTCCTAGACATGTCTACTCACTATCGAGTATACACACAATATCGAAGAACTAGTCTCACTCCTGGCTTTGATCGCCCTCACTTGCCGCACTTTGATGCTTCTAGCTATTCCGTGTGACTACAATACGAAATTACCAAAGGTTTTTGAAGATTTTATAGAATAACATGCTTCGCAACCAACGCCAGCTAACCTACATCACGAGATCTTAATGCGGGACGATATAGGTAGCTTCACGATCTAATAGTGCTGGCCTTAAATGTGCAGAATTCATTTTTAGATAGCCAGATGTTTTGATCCATTTTTACGTCCACCGCCAAGGTGGGGCAACGATCTACGAAATGTAGCTGGCAACTGGAGGAGAAAATCAGAAGACCGGGCTCAGTGGCACGTCTTGGGAGAGATCCACGTCTAGTAGTGGCCTGATAGGTTAATGATGATGATGATCTTATTTTTGACTGGCCTCTCAGCTCAGTTGATAGTAGCTCTGCCTTCTGCGTCGTAAGTCGTGGTTTCGATCCCCACGTTTGTTCTCTGTCTGGGTGTTATATTGTATTCTAAATATTTCCAAAAAATTGCTATCTGGTTCCCATAGTACAAGCTCTGCTTAATTTGGAGCTAGATAGTCTAAGTTTTTGGCTCAGCGGTTGCGCGGCTCAGCTTTGGTGTTGATTATGTCTAAGTAACAAGCGTGTATCAGACATAGGCAGTTCCCGCAAGGGTAGCATGGTGCGCAGTCCGATGAGCCCGCAACATAGCCGCACATGCGCCATCCTGAACTGTTGCGCAAGTCGCCCGCGCCCGCTCCGTCAGAACAGCACCATCAGCACCGTCGGAGTCCACCTCCGCTGATATCTCCATCTCATCTGCATAAAGAAATAAACATAAACACAATCTGGTGTTTGGGTGCTACAGCGGCAAAAAGCTTTGGGACTTATATCATTTCTTCGCAAGGGGCTGGTACTCTGTTGAGAGATTAATCTTCTTATCATGTCATTGATGCCTTAGAAACAGTGTGTGTTGAGACCTAAAGGCACTTAAGGATCACCAAATATATGAGCCCTTATCGTCAAGTTTTTGCGGAATTTGGCAGGCCTTTCAAGGAAGCTTAGACCAAGATTTCCCATCGTCCTCTCGTCTTCGTCTACTCAAAAGCGAATGGTCATGTATGATGATGATACAACTGTCTCAGCTTTCTCCCGTCAAACAGCCTTAGCAGACACTCACCACAGGTGTTGCTCCACGGCAGAAATCCCCCAGTGCAGGTCCTCACATGCAGTGTCACGAGATGCCGAAGTGCGTGTGCATGTGATGGTGTTTGTCCTCTTGCCTCAGCCGCCACGTGGGCTTCGCCAGTGCAACGCGCGCCGCACGCCCATCGCACGCGGTAACGCCAGACCGTGAAGTTGCCGCGCTGTTCTTCCACTAGCCACGAACCGCTGGTGAGGGAAAAAATCTTGTACCCAATCATCACAACTGGCCCACTCGGCCCTTCTTCTCGGTCTTAGGACCACCTATCTGATTGACGCAATCGGTGGATAGAAAGGGCTTCTGGAAGTCGTGGAGAAGGCCTCCCTAAGTTCTTCAGTGGACTTATTCAGGGATGATTATTATAGGACTCAAAAGCACTTACGGCGTGGCGGCTTTTGCGTGTGGCAGAGTTGAAAAGTCAGCCAGTCTATGCGCGATGTCGGCGGGAGCGCGGCGGGGAAAGTCGCGACGGGTCCCGAGCGTGGTGTGAGCGGGTGCCGTGCGTGTGGCTGCCAGAGCTAGCCATAAAACAGCCAGCACCGCACACGCTACGCTCAGAGCACGCCACCCTCGCCAACTACGCATACGTGACCTCGGCGATCCAACCGTACCCATTCTGGCAAATGGACCTGTATTTGGCTGTATCTGTAAAAAAATACCATTTAAATAAATCCGGACACGATGATAGAGTAAAAACCTTCTTGTTTTTGTTGCAAGACCAACTAAGAAGTAGGCCGAAGAGACGCTTGGTTCACTCTTCTGATAGAGACCAAGAACAGCTTTGAATCCCTGAGTCAGAGGAGTTAATGGGTCACATTTTGAAGGAGTTATTGGTACTGTACCTAACGGCTTGTAAATAGTATTCACCTGGCAACTCTTGAAAATGGCTTCCTGACTCCCGACAAGCACCCGAATGATACGCACACTTCACTCGTCAGCGCTGACAGAACTGACCCGATTCCACACATACGCGGAAACTGTAGAGATACCAGCATCCGCCTCACTACGTATCTATCTACTGACAGTTAGTGGTAACTTCACGTGTACCTAATCTACCCATATCTCTAACTAATTTTATTCATAATTATTTTCAGGTACTTGTAACAGGCCAACTTCGACTTCATCGTCACTCACCATACCGTCATTGGTAAGATTTTAGCCAATGAAGCAAATATTGCTGTCAAATACCAAGTGACGTTTGCAAACCTATCGAAGATATTTATGTTTATTTTATGGTAAGTTAATTTATACTTTACAACTAAACACACGCTAAACATATCTTCGAAAAACGAAAATAAAATAATTACAAGGTTGCAAACCGTTTGATTCGATTTGAGAAACCTAATATGGAAGCATTTACAACAGCAGGCGTGGATCACACTAGCCTTAAAAATTGCTTTCTAATAGGTTCGAAGCGGTCTGTTCCTTCACTGATAAAAATAAACACGTATTACCTGTGTATATTCACAATAAGTTATTAAAACTGATGAACACAACTACAAGGATCTAAGTTAGAACAAGTGATGAAACAGTGCGCTCTCTCCAATGTGGCAATACGGACTGCTCCAGACGAGCTATTAATAGCTATGCGTATCTCGTGACGTCATCAGCGCCAGCGCCGTGCCTCCTGTTTACATCGAACCCACGTATTGCGTTGGCTTTTCAACTAGCTCATAGAATA
Organism: Thera britannica; assembly: GCA_939531255.2. Taxonomy (NCBI): domain Eukaryota; kingdom Metazoa; phylum Arthropoda; class Insecta; order Lepidoptera; family Geometridae; genus Thera; species Thera britannica. Next base: position 19,955,758 of record OW618037.2, read on the forward strand.
AGCAATGGCCCACCTGATGTTAAGTGGTAAGCATCGCCTGTAATGCACATGCGCGCAGGGCAGTGCATCGTAGACCGTGTTCCTGAAGTGCATCATGACTCATGAGCTATGTCTTGTTAAATGCGATGGTTACCACTCAACATCAGGTGAGCTAGAATTTGTTTCATCAGCAAGTAGTATACAAAAATGAAAACAACGGTGTTAGTTTATTGTCTTCTTCTTCCTAATTAATGGCATCTGTCCATTCGGTCAATGTTGCCAGTGTCAAGTGAGGATATTATTACATAAATAAAATATTTTTTTAGTCAAGGCAGTCAGAAGACAAGTCGGCTGTCATTGGATTTGAAAAACATGGCGGCCGATTTTTTTCAAAACCATCTGAAGCATCTTCGTTGAAATCAGGATATAACATAATACACTTACACTCCAACTGCTCACTCTTTGTGCTAAGACCTCAAGTGATGTTGGTATAATACCACCGATATTACACAACAGAACTCAAAATAACACCAGAAAAACAATTAAATCAAAAAGCTATGTGACTTTCCAAAATGACAGAAAACGAATCAAAAACGGGTCCTAGTTAATTGTGTTTGATTGTGATTCAGTGACAGCAAACTAAATTGTGTAATCTATCAAACTTTGTCAATCAGCCACTCAGTCAGTCACAAAACAAAACTGTTTTATTAGATAAAAGATACACTCTATAAAAACTGCATTCGGATAGAATACCAATAGGTTCGATCTAGACGGGTGTAACTGTTATTGAAAACAGTTTAGTTCTTAGTCTTCGTCTTCTTGTCGTGTCATTTATAGTTCTTTCAAAACAGTGAGGTGATAGGATTTTAGGTGCAATGAAGCAGTAAACTTTTTAAGTATGCTACAGTGTTTAAGATTTTCTTGCTTAGATTTTTCCTGTTAAGTATTCTTATTTACTAGGCGTGAGTTATAAAAGTTTTATACTTACCTAGATCACGACTAACTTGAAAGTACTGAAAACTGACAAAAAATCTATGCTTGAGACTCTCGACTCAAATTCAAGCATGTTTCTCTTTAGAATAAAAAAAAATATTCAATTATTATATCAGTTTATCTGGATCCCATCGTACAAGTTTGCTTAGTTTGGGGCTTGAAAGTGGTGACACCACTTTCAAGCCCCAAACTAAGCAAGCAAATAAATAAATATAGAGAACAATCCACACACCACAGTGGTGTGTGGATTGTTCTCTATATTTATTTATTTAACTAGTGTCATGACAAAAGGAAACATGGGTCAGCTAGCTATACCTACTAGCGATTGAGTTTCTAAATATTTTTTTTTGCGATTGCTCATGCCAATCTTTCCATAACTAAAACGTCTGGTCGTACACGAGACAGATTGCACGATTTGCAACGCTATCGCAGAAACCTAGCTCTTTTTAAATGAAAAATCTAATAAAACTGAGCATTCAGGTTTTATATTTAAAAGAGTGTTTGCGGAGTAGCTGAGTCAATGTTATAACAAGTTTTAATATCCCCAGCCGCTCGCTGTGGTGTTTTTAGTTGTGATGAAGTTTTCTATTCAATTCTCAAAATGATTCATTCGCACCTATGCATAAAATCATAAGAAAGAATGAGAGAGGTATATACATTTGTGTGGTTCCTTCTATAGCGTGTTGGCTGCTCTGTGGGCGACACACATCTCTGTCTAGTTCTGTCTATCTATATAATAAAATAATCCAATATAACAAAAAATAATTACTTACGGTCTCATACCAATTCAATTTGAAAAAAGAGAAAAATTCTATAGATTTCGCGCCAATGTATTTTTTTTTATTTCTTCGGTAGCCGCAACGCATATTGTATTCTACCGAAATGATCGCCGATTTTAGTTCCTTTCAAAAATGCAATGTTGTTCTTTTTTATGAAACAGTAATAAGTCGAGTCTTTATTCATGAATATTCTCCTTATGCCTAAATACTTTTTCGTTATTGTAGGTTCGTTGTCATTTTTTTACAGATAAAAAAATACAACTTTTTCCAATAGAGGAAGAATAGTATATTATGCAACTAGTGAATATAAAAGACTTAAATCGAGGGCTATAGATGAATCTAGATCTTTGAGGATAAAGGGTGTGAGTCAAAGTTCGTTGAAAAGAGTTAAACACCAAAAACTAACAAGTATTTCTGAAAAGAGCTTTTTAAGAAATTCCACTTATAACCCCATTTAAAGCAATCCATCACATATCTGCCATCGAGAACGAAAATTATTATGCAAAATACTTCGAGAAAATATCGTGCGATATCATCGAGCAACGATTTTGAAGTAAAAATTCGCAAAAAGATCGAGAATATTCTGATGTGATAGTGATTCATGTAAAGCTGCGTTCAGACAACGAAGACTACTTTCGAGAATCACAAAAAAAACAAAATTGAAATTTCCTACAGCGGAAATAACCGAATGTGTGCCTCCAGTATTTAGAGATCATTTTTTTTATTTGCAAGGCGGAGAGATAAAATTTTACGGAAATGACATTAGCGTGACGTTAGCATCTGTCAAGCTAATGTCATTTAACAAACAGAAAAATGTGCGTGAGGATCTAGCGTGAGGAAAGAGGGATCATACCACTACTTGTATGCATAAAAAAAGTGGGCAATACAGGGCACGTTCCTAACGAGTGACCTACGAGGCAATGCTTTGATGCCGATGGTTACCGCTATACATAATATAAGACCAAATGGTCATTTAATTGACGTGTTTTTATTTAGCAAAAATCGAGTCTAAAATTCGTTGTATAAAATCTTATTTTTTATTGCAATGGAATCTGCTTAACCAACTTCCATAAACGCGGTAATGCAACGCGGGTCCATGTAACTCGATACTCGATTTAAATCTCGATTCATTGATCAAATCGAGAATCGATTAAAATTTAAATTCTCACAATGTGGTGGCCGTTAAATAGCGGATATTATTAAATATATGGAGATGAGGTTGGCTTCAATGAATGTGAATAAATTAAACAAATATTGGTATTCTATAACGCACCAACCAACAGTAGCAATTGAGCTATGAATATTTAAAAATATTTAAATATTTATTTTGACTGTCATCACATCTACACATTTGAACTCATGAGCTACCTATCTAATATTTTATTTGATATTCCTGCCTTTATGCCGCGTTGTGTGAGAATTCTCCTTCCTGCCCTCTTCTCCGTCGGGACAACATGTAGGAAGAAGAGCTTCCATTCCCCTTTGTCAGCCGTCATCTCTGTATCAACTGCTTTCTTATCAATTCAATTCATTTATTTCAGAACATTTGGAACCATACACACATTATAAAATTAAAAAAGTTGATGCATTCACAAAATTTAAATTATCATTTAAAAAAGAAATTATTTTTATCAATGTCATCTGTCACAGTCTTTCCATCTTGTCTTTTGAGTACCTCTACCCACATATTAACCACGCTAGACACTCCTTAATCTATCCGTGCTACTTTCAACCATTCCCTGATGTAGAATTCATTCCGTATCTTATCCATTCAGCTAATCCACTCATCCATCTCAACATTCGCATTTCTGCCGCATGCCTCATGGTATTCTTACACCGCTGTATTACAGCCGTCATCCTGTTTCACAGTAAACTTCAACTCAAAAATATTCTCTCAAGACCGTAATAAATTTGTAAAAACCTGATTGGATCGCACAAATTAGTCTCGGATGAGTCGATCGTAATTATAAGGTTTTGTAATTGCAGGGCCTTGTGATCGACTTTGAAGGTTTATTATCTAGATTCTAGAATGCTGAATTTTCCAGAAAGATGATGGTGATTTTATTAATTGGTGCCTCTGACAACGCACCTCTGAGAACCTAGAGAGAATATACCCCAAACTAAGCAGAGGTACGACGGAAACTACATAGTTAGCTGATTGAAACTATTTTTTTTTTATAATCATAAAATACAATTTAAAACCGTGAGTTAAAGGCTCATGATGATTACATCATGATGTCCATCTTCAACCAGACTTCACTACACGTATTGTGGGTTTGGGTCTCATTAGTTTGTGGTACTACCACCTTGATCCAGTGTAACCTATTTACGAACCACGTCTTTAAATATTTCACTCACCCATCTCCACTTATAATGTGATTCACAAGACTCACTTTGAAACGTTTAATAAACCAGGTGTATCAAATCCAGTTCCATGCGACTAAACCTTAAAATTTGACAACAAACTAAGAGCTTTGTTCTCGTTTTGTGTTTAGAAAATAATTGAATAGACGTTTTCTTTGTAAGCATAAAAATAGGTATGAAAATATCGTTATAAACTAGGAAACCTTTGCAAAGATTTTCCATAGGAAGATACATTTTCTATTCATATTTTCCTTGAAATAAAATGATAAAGCTGGTTTCCTGAAAAGCGGTAGCCGGCTTATAAAATAGATACAAATATCGTCCGCGTGGTATTTCTGATAACATTATTTATGCTCAAAAACTGACTGTAAGTTTTCGACAAATCAAAGAAAAAAAACCATCTTGGATTGGTGCACTGAATTTGGATATACTTCTAGGAGAGTAGACTTTTTACGCCCTGCATATTGGATATTAATGTTCTCAATATGTCAAAATGACAGCCTTCTCGGTGTCTCCAATATAAAGACCGTCATATCCCGCATACTTTTTTTTAGAACTTTGGAGCTTTTGAGTTTCTATTGTATAAATACTTTGCCCATATTTCTATAACATTTAAAGCATAAAACTATTAACAAACGTCTGAAGAATAGCTTGAAGCAGCTAAATAGCGTAAAACTTTATTATTTCTACTGCAGAACTGGAGACGAAAGTTCGTTTCAAAAGCTTTATAGTGGAAACATACGGAGAGGTATTGCCAACGGTCCCGCAGCGGTTCTCTTCAACTTTCTCTATGCGTAAAATTGTCGTAAAATCTGCATATTTATCATAAACACATTTGAATGTAGAATTCATTTATTGGAAAAAAATACCGCTAAATTTGGCTATTATCACGATTCACGTATGACGTAGTACAAGCGATTGTGTTAGCTTATTTCTATTTTGTGACTATGGTTGTAAGTTGATTTTAGGGTGTTAACAACCGTCGAACATTTTCTCATTCATTTCAGTATTTCTGAAGATATAAAATCACTGAACGTATGTATGGAACTATGCAATCAATAAAATTATGGGCACATTGCGTTGCGGCGAAATCGGCATAGTGTTTCTGTCTTATGGTTCGATCATTGACATGTTTTATAGCCTATTAGAAGCTTCCAAGACGCTAGCTGCAATAAAAATAAAAAATAAGTCCGTATGTTTAAAAACAACTTAAGATGGAATACTAATTACATAAATTCAAAACTACGAACTGAGTAAATATTGGACAACGAAATCGCTTGCAACTTGTACTGTTAGTGCTTATTGTGGGCTTATTGGTATTCTATAGCAACAACAGTTTGAATAGACCGCATTTTAAACAAAGACTTGATTTTTGACTAGGTTATTTGAAATAATTAAAGAAAACCGATAGAACCAGTGGTCTTGTAGTGACTCCGTAAGGTCCTAGGTTCGAAAACCGTCATGCATTAGGATTTTGTACCTGGAGTTCAAATTTAGATTGTTTCTGTCTCAGTTTTTGGTGAAGTAAAATCTCATAAACAATATTCTCGCTTTAGCAGAGCGGTTAAAAGCGCAAAGAAAAACGCACCGAAGAGTGTAATGTGTTCAGTTCCTTACCGAAGCGAAGCTTATCTGGATCAGAGACGCGGGAGATATTAGGATGACGCCACGCTAATAGCGACAAGCGATTGTGATGTGATACTTCTTTGTAAGTCTGTAAACCATGATACTACAAAGCGTTCTCTGCATTCGCGCGTCAGCAAAATCAGTCCGTCACTGACTGGCAAACTGACCGCACAGCTCATGAATATCACGCGAGCATCGCTTGGGAATCTACTAGTCTCCTGGCCTATAAGTAAATAGACCTGTGCATCTATTGTAGATGATTTATATAGCATCAGGGGTAACTGGTGATTACACAAGCTCTACTTGTGGCTTGCCCAGCACATATACCATCCTGACAGCTTAGTCGACCGTGTTACGTATTGATTACCACAGAAAAGACATGGCCAATGTAAGCAGTGCTGAATAAGCCATGGCCTCACGATATTCTCCTTCACCGCTTGGGAACACTAGCATTGTTTACATAAAATTGATGAACAGAAAAATCCATAGCCTTGATTTGAACGCGACCTTAGTATCCTTAGGAGCTGGCCTATACCTTGGTAATTATCGTTTCCGCTCCGCTACCCGCTACCGCTCTGACCGCGTCATAACCCCCTGGTATCATACACGTCTCGCCTGTATTATCTCAGCTTATTGTGCAGATATTCTTGTTAACATTGTTGCTCATATTATTGTGGTACTCTTATTTATTGCGCTGGATTCCTTGATTTTATAAATATTAGCTGCGTTTTAACCGAAGCGATCGAGACATTACGGTAGCGGTTTTTAGAAGATCAAATCATTAGAGTCATGTGAAGTCGTAATTTCTTTATTATTTTGTGAATTTCGATAGCCAATTGTGGGAAACGAAAGTTATCGAAGTAAAATCGAACATATCGAAGTTCGATATTCGTGATCTAGTTCCCCGCCTCTGAAAGTTATATTATGTACAAAAAATCAAATAAAAAAGTTTTTTTTACGATATTTATTGAATTTGATATTTTATTATGATTCCTGTAGAATTGAACTCCAAGGCGACACTTCGCGACAGTTCAGCACCATGTAGAATCTAAAAATTCGAAAACATGTTTGTGTCGGTCGAGTGCACGAAAGGAGCCTCTCCTCAGCGCACTTTTTTTTGTTTTATGTAAAGATAGATAAACGAGCTTTCGACCCACATGATGGTAAGCGGTCCTGATGGTGGCGGTAAAATCCGTTCACACTTTTTTGATATTTTCCAGCAGTTTCAGTCCTAATTTGCTTCTTTGCTTATTGCCTTGTCAATATTTCTTCAGACAGCTTTGAACTAAAAATCGCAAAAAAACGTGTTTTTATTTATTTATTATTTAATTTGTCTGTAGACTGTGTAGTACTGATATTTCATTGTACTCGTATCATTGTCCTAACAACCTGCCCGGGGCGGACCATAACAATATAGCTTTGTGACATGTACTCCCTAATTATAACTGAAAACATTCATTAGCGTATCGTATACAATACGAAAACAGCCTAACCGAAAACGGCCTCGATTTTTTTACATGATATAGGCCAGCCTTTGGCTACAATCTCACCTGATGGTAAGCGATGACGGTATGCGATGAAGCAGAATGGAGGCCCAGATTGTAGTGGTCAGGAAAAACTGCCAACGGCAATGAGTTCCATTCCCTGGAGGTTCGCATAATGAAGGTGAAGCCAAAACGCTTAGTGCGAATGGGTGGTACCTTTGCTAACCAGGTATGGATGGTACTGAGCCGTGCGTCTGCTAGTCCTACAGTCGAAGGGAGATGGTTGTATGAGATCATGCAGTTCCTGACTACATTCCCCAAAATGGTACATAATTATCGATACATTTCAAGGAAGAACAGCTCTGAGACTCCATCCAGCGACATCACGTGTTACTTACAATGTTGTCGGTTCATCGCGTGTTGATCGGGTGTATGGATGGGTATAGTAAGAAGTACCTACTTGTCCGAATGAACGAAACCGGGGGCAAAAAAATTGTCTTTTTTTCACCGACCTTAAAAAACAATGTGTTGCTTAACTTAACTTATACTAATCTTCCTTACTAAATATTAATTAGCAAAAGTTTGTCCTAGTATGACACCGGGCGGCGTGGCGTTACATAGGTCGGGTTTGTCTATGGACATAGGCCTTCAGGGTTTGCCAATTGGTGCGGTCCAGACATGCAGACAGAACGAAATGTGTAAGTAGGTATTCATAAAAAAGTAGGTATACTTGGGTACAAAAGTATTAGATGTTTTTATAATAACAAGAAAAAAATACCTTAACGTGGATATCATCGTTAAAAAATCAGCAATGTACACATTAAAGCCAGCTTATTTAAATGAGAAGAAAAATACAAACATTACATTCTAAATTACAGATACTTAAAAGTATTCGTGACTTTCTTTTTAATTTACAAAACCCAAATTACTCGTTTCTCCCTTATTTAGTTTAATCAAGTGAAAACACGCTCTGCCGAGTCAGGCCCAATAAATTACGTTTCAGATCGGACCTTAAATTCATTATAAATAAAATAAAAGTAAATTATTTATTTCGGCTTGTAACCTAACACCGCGGTTGAAAAAGGCACAAGAGCAATAAAATGCGGTTTGGATTTATTTTAGGGAGTTGGGTTCTGTGGGTATTTTATTTAAGTAACAATTGCAAGTATTTATGTAGATGGTCCATGATCCATCATCAGCCTGAAGAAGTCCACTGGAAATAGGCCTACCCTACACATTTCCTGGAAGAACGATACTCAGCCCTTTCCATCCATCGACTTCCCGCGATGTTTATATGATGTCGGCTGAACCGATTTGGATGAAATTTTGATTGTGCAGTAAATATTTTGATTTTGTAACCCAGACAAACAACATCAAGAGAACAAACATCTATGTTTACCACACGAATATTTGTTCTTAATAGGGATGGAACCCACGCCCTCCAGTACAAAAGGCAGAGCTACTGAGCTTGAAGGTTGTGAATTATAGCTCATTATTTATTTTCTGAGTAACCCTAAAACCTGAAGCAATAAACAAATAAAAGGAGTGCATTCCGTGCGCGACTGTACACGACTTTATTGCACTTTCGTACTAACTGTCCTATTATCTGTGGTTTTATATCTGTACATAATTGATTTTGTTTTTAATGATGGGCCATTGATTAGCGGGAACGTGTTGCCAACGTGAGGAAATGTGTTGGTGTTGTTATGTTGGTAGCGGTTTGTTGTAAATCTAGTTTTTTGTTTTGAATTTCGATGTAATTTAGATTTCGAATTTGATGTTATTTAGCTCATATTAAAACTGAAAATGCCTAAGTGCCGTCTAATATAAAAAAAATATTCGTTTCGCGTTTTTGCCACTAGCTCAAAGACTTCCCCCAAAGACTTTCAGATCTCTCTATTCTGAGCCTTCCACCATCTCCTTTCCAATAACTTAAGTTTTAATAACTTTACTAAGAAATAATGTGTTTGCATGAGATACCCTAAAGCCTTGCGAACATCTAAACGATATGCGATGGCGATCAGTGAAACGCTGTCAAATATCACAGCGTTTCACTGAACGCCATCGTCATCGACTAGATGTGCGCAGGCCTTAATTAAGTGCTCTAGAAATCTAGACATGCACAGTTACGTTTAATATGTGTAAACAGAGAAGTAATAAAATGTAGTATCGTATGTTTTCGACAACCTGTGCGGCTAGGGTTGTCACACTCAACTTGCAAATCGCAAGTAATACGCGCTCGGTTAGAAGCGCGCGTGCCTCGCTTAGAAATGTGCATTGCTTAGGCTGTGATACGAAGCCTGTACTGTCATGAGCGGAGCGATAAGCGAGTGCTAAGTGACTTAGGTAAAAAAGTCTTTAAAAAAAGCAGATATCACACTTCCGCTTTTCTGTCAGAATATCAACCGTGTGTTGATAGCATCACAAAACAGTTAACTACTCTGCAAAAATTAAACATAATTATGCATTCGAATTTGTTGCACCCGTCTTTGACGCTGCAAAAAATGTATTATTTTACAGGTTCTATCGCAAGTCGCATGTCGCTTTTCAGCTGTTATGGTCGTAGCCGTATTATGTCGCACGCATTTAATGTATTAAACATTCAAGAAATTGTACATTTCTTCAAGGAATTTTCACAGACTGGCATGTGTGAGTTTGTCGCGTCGTATCTTACTTAAAGAGATGTTTCATGGGGAGAATCTGTAAATATATCTCTATGAAAGAAATTCTGGTATTTTTATGTGATACAATCTGGATGAATTTAGGTCACACTACAAGTTCCATGCAAGCTAGAGGGTAGAAATTAGTGTAGGTAAGTGGAATACCACGTGTTTATAAGACACAATATTATTTGTAGCAGATACAGAGGTCTATACTCAATATGAATATGGATGGTTATAGAGAAGTAGAGGTAGCCCAAAGAAAAAATGGATGGATTGTGTGAAGGAAGACATGGGTAAGAGAGGAGTGACTTTTGAAATGACGGCTAATAGAGGAGAGTGGAGAACGGAAACCTGTTGTGCCGACCCTGTGAATTGAGGCCTAAAGACTGAACTGTTTGTTTAGTTGTCAACTATTCTGTTATATTTCCGCTGTTTTTTAGCTACTATGGTCGCAGGCTACTCTCACCGCACGCATCGGGTGTATGTCATCATTCCGGCAGAGACCAGCAGACTGGCTTACGGGATTTGCAGAGGTAACTAGTTGTATACACATATATTCCGCTGCATATAACCTATTTACACTGCATATTCGCTGTATTTCGTGGTCCGGTCAAGTTTTTGAAGGATTAGCATTATTTGAAGCTATAAAATAATTAATTCTTTTAATATAACTTTAAGACTCTTTGTGGAGGGTTCGTCCGGAGAATTACTACCACTATGACTATTGCTGGCGCCAAGCAGCGTTCCTGTGTTTCGGTTTAAAGGCTTTGGGCCACTCCAAGAAGGGCGTTTCCTGTGAAGGGACCAAGTTGCTTACGAAATTATGGGCTTTATTTCAGCTAAGGTTTTATAAGGAAAGGTACCCTTCACGCTTCAGACACTGATTGAGTAAAGAAGATTAAATTATGGTTTTTGTGAAATAATTTTCAGTGGGCAACCATGCCTACGAAATAAGATTATTTTGGGTACGCCTTAATTGCGTTAATAGTAATTTTGGTAGCCAATAAAGGATGTTTTTCTCGAGACGCAACTTTTTTACTTTCCTTAACTTATCCTTCAGTCATACATCTTCGATTGATCCACTGCTGAATTTAAGTCTACCAAGCGCCACTGAGCCCGGTTTTCGGCTCTTCTCCTCCAGCCTTTTTCGACTGATCCACTGCTGAGCGTAGGCTCCCAAGCGCCACTGAGCTTGGTCTTCGACTCTTTTTCTTGAGTTCTTAGGGACCTTTTGCAGATCGTCCTTGCCGGACCTTGTCGGATGGCGTTCTATTCTGTTTTAATTTTTTCTCTAGCCAATGTACGTCTTCTAATGATGGCCAAAGCCCCCCCTCTTCCCCAAGATTTCCAGTTGTCTCTATTTTGAACTTCCTCCCATAATCTCTTTTCGAAGACGTCTTTTCCCGCCTGGTGTTAAGAACGTTCATCCGTAAATTGGTGATTTCAGACGGCCAATAAAACAATATGTGTAACTTGCACAGAAGATAATTTTGACCTCATATTATTGGGAATGACCAAAACTTAATCATATGGGAAAAACATTTTCAAATGGTTGTATAGTTTTTTCATAAGATTCATCTGTTTTTCCTAAACTTTCGGTTGATGGTCTACGCAGATGCGATTCAATGATAAAACTATAAACGACAAACTTATAAATTTTTCGTATAAAAAAGCTAATAACATTTTATTAGTTCTTAGTGGCAGAATAAACACGATTCCTGTAAGTTTTCATTCATGAAAAAAATAATCAAAGGAGTAATTTTTAGCCACTTTTGGAGATATTAGACGTGTTAGTTTATGATGAAATCCGAGGTATTTTTGTTATTTTTTTTGCCTAGTAAATGAAGAAGTGTTCGTTTTAAAACATGTTTGATTTTTTTTTTTATAACATGAATATTTATTTTACTATGAATTATTTCGTATTACTATATAATCGGCGCGGAATCAAGTCAACGCTCAGTGCCGGCCGAGGCCTTTCAGAGGTAGGACGTGCGTCGCTCCCGGTCGCTGCAAGCAAGCAGCAAGCCTCAAAAAAATGTATTGTAGCTTCACGAGTTTATAGCGCTACTGGGACGTTTTGATACTTTTTATTGTTTAACAAAACTTTGGTGAGTTTTTTTTTGTATTTTTAACCGACTTCCAATCAAAAAGGAGGAGGTTCTCAATTCGGTTGTATGTTTTTTTTTAATTTTTTTTTTAATGTTTGTTACCGCATAACTTCGTCATTTGTGAGCCGATTTGAAAAATTATTTTTTTATCTGAAAGGTACTGCTTCCAGATTGGTCCCATTTTAATTTTATTAAAATCGGTGTTGCCATTTTTTTTAAAATATTTTTTTTAATGTTTGTAACTGCATGCCTTCGTCATTTATGAACCGATTTAGAAAATTATTTTTTTATTTGGAAGGTTATTTTTACGTCCAGACTGTCCCAAACAAATTTCATTAAAATCGGCTTAACCGTTTGGCAATGAAGTCGGTTTCTCAAGTTTTTTAAACTTATAAAATGGTGTTGCATTAACTTATTAACTTTAATTACCCCCGGTTTCTGGTACGCAAAAAATAGTTAATTATTTTTAATTTGTATTTCTTTTTAATTCAGGTTTCATTCTTTACTTTTATTTCAGATATGGCATAAAAAAGCCGCTTACAGGCTACATCACGTAAAAAAAGTAACGAGTACGTCACCAATTGCAAAAATTTGGTCAAGGCTAATGAAGCTAAAAGGTATGTTACCCAGGGGTTACTTTTTACAACGTAACATGTTATAGTCAATTCCCATTTTTATTAAACGTACACGGAGATAGAAGTAGTAATAATTTGCATTATGAAAATCATTATTGCTAACTTATCATAAAACATAACACGCCGAAAAAAAGGTCGAAATTAGCGGGTACTTTCAAATAGTCATCCAGTCCGCAAGTCCGCACGATACCAAAGCTAGTGTTCGAAGCACGGAGCCACTTGCACCGAGTTGATGAGCTATCTATGATTGTAAAGTAATCAATTAATTTTATAACACATTTGCTCGTAAAAGGTCTCTAATTTCACCGATTTCAATATCGTAATGTATGTCATTACGCACTAGTGCGGTAATGTAATGTAAAACGCACGGGTTGCTTTTTAATAAGGTATAACGTACGGTTTATCCAGATGCTAAATGTATGAAATGAAACTGAATGAAACCGAATGAAACTGCATGGAACCGAATGAAACTGAATAAAACCGAATGAAACTGCATGAAACCGAATGAAACTGAATGAACTTAATGAAACTGAATGAAACTGCATGAAACCGAATGAAACGGAATGAAACCGAATGATACCGAATGAAACTGAATGAAAATGAATGAAACTGAATAAAACCGAATGAAGCTGCATGAAACCGAATGCAACCGAATCAAACTGAATGAAGCTGAATGAAACTGAATAAAACCGAATGAAACCGAATGAAACTGAATGAAACCGTATGAAACTGCATGAAACCGAATGAAACTGAATGAAACCGAATGATACTGAATGAAAATGAATGAAACTGAATAAAACCGAATGAAACTGCATGAAACCGAATGAAACTGAATGAAACCGAATGAAACCGAATGAAACCGAATGAAACCGAATGAAACTGAATGATACCGAATGATACCGAATGAAAATGAATGAAACTGAATAAAACCGAATGAAACTGCATGAAACCGAATGAAACTGAATGAAACTGAATGAAGCTGAATGAAACTGAATAAAACTGAATGAAACTGAATTAAAATGAATGAAACCGAATGAAACTGAATGAAACGGGATGAATTGGAATGAAATTAAATGAAATTACATTTACAATCTGCTATGTCATTTCATTTAATTTCAAATTCTCTAACTGCTTTAACAAGTGATAAACAATTTATTCGTTTAATTTTTATTTATTTCCTCGCAAATGTGTTATAAAACGCCTCTGCTTTCTTGTAGCCCTCGCCTACGGCTCGGGCTTCAATAACGCCTCGGCTGTAATTTTCAACCTATCGCACTTATATCATAATGTACTATTGTTCGAAATACGTACATCAGTACCTACCTACTGCATATTTTATTGGGACCTATTGCATGCATTATATTATTTTTTAAATGATTTTATGTAGTTTCTTCTGAGTTCGCATTATGGTTTCGATTTCTGACCTATTCCTTGTTTATCATTGTTTTCTTTCAATTTATTATGGTTACAGGTGCTTCGCCGGATGGACTAATTGAATATGATGGTATCTTCGAAATAAAATGTCCTAGTCCGGCATTCGGATTAGAGGCAGATATCGCTATTAACCAAAAAAATGTTATTCTGGTAAATAGATGTATCCGTGAATCGACGCCATGACTGGTTTTATCAAATACAAGGGCAGCTGCACGTAACGAATAGAAATTACTGTCTATTTGCTGTGTGGACAGGCAAAAATTTTAAATTAAAGACAGAAAAAATAATTAGGGACGATACATTTTGGAGCGAGAACATGGAGCATCGGCTAGTCAGTTTTTATAATAAATTTCTATTACCCGAAGTTGTTGATCCCCGAAAAGCTAAGTCCATGAAACTTAGAGACGATAAATATTAAAATTGTATTTTACACGAAATTATTTTGATTTATTTTAACATACCTGCCCGTTTTTGCGTAAGTAGGTACTCATTCAACAAAATGTTGTACCTACTTACGAAAAATGAATACATTCCCTACTAAGAGCTGGTAAAGTATCAAGGTGATTAATTCAATGCGGCGCATGATACGCGCTCCAACACAGACGGCTGTGTGCGTGCTAGGTGTAACTGTATAGCTAGGTGAGTATATTTACCCAAACTTGAGTCACGACGCTCGGGATAAACGCTCTTAAGAGGTTACTATCGCCTATATCAAAGTATTGCCACGTAGGTCACGCACATCAGGAACGTGCCCTACGATGCACAGCCCTACTGGAAGCACTTCTACTTCTATTATTTTTGTATCTTCTTCTTATTTTTTCTTGAAGTTCCTGGAGAACGTCTAGAACTCTAGATCGTTCGTCAACGCTTTATAGGCCGACTACTCTTTTCAATATCCTCTATATTTTTTCATGTATTCTACCTGTTTGTAGCCGATTCACAAAATTCCATTTTCGAATTTCGTTTAATTAATTTTACACCTACATTCACGGAAATAAAACTAATTCGAGCAGAACACGGACTCGAACCAATTGCCCCCTAGTTGATGCTTTCAATTAAAATGACAGAAAAATACGCTATGAATTATCTTTTGTTTTTAAAAATGCTAATATTTGCCCGCGACTTCCTCTATAACGTAGAAGTATTCCTGCGGCTTGTCTTTATGCTAGTATTTGCCCGCGGTTTTCTTTAACACGTAGAAGTAACCTAGAAAATGACCCAGAAAAAAATTAGCTTGGTTTTCGACCTTAGTGAATGCAGGTTGGTTGGCTGGTCATGTACGTAGAAATGTAGTAAGTAACCTAAACATTTAAACGCAAAGATAACTGAAAATAAGAACGTTTTTGAACTATGCTGGCTTCATTAAATTGTGACTATGGCCTTGCGCATATTCTAGCCTCCTGCGGTATCAGTGAAACGCTGTCAAATATGACAGCGATATTTGACTGCAAGTAAGCGCACATAACTTAATTGAAAGATGAATGACGTTTAAGTTCGAATGTCGTTTAAGTTAGAATGACGTTCAAGTTGTACCGTTTTCAGTCTTATTTTTTATCTCTGATCCGTGTAGAATCTTGATTGTTGTTTGTTCGATGAATCGTATACCCTACCAGTAATCAAAAAAAAAAAACATTTTCTGTTGTTTATTTGGTAAATCGATATTAATCTATTGTAATAAAATGTTATTGCCCTGTCAATCATCCCAAGACAAACATCTATGAATGCTTTGAAACCGCATCTGCATCCAGAACCCAAATTGTAAAATAATACCAAATACTAATAGAAGAATATTTCCCAATTTTCATCTCAACAAATATTCCAAAATGTACTGTATTTGAAGCAGTATAGAACACAAATTTCTTGTACAATATCAGAGCATAAAAATGTACTAATTTATTGACAATATTAAAGGAAAATAACCCGTATTTTTGAGAACGTAAGGTTTGAATTTGTACGATAAATAGGCTAGTAATAAAAGTAAACAATGATTAATCAGCCCTTAGAAAGAGGGTTGTCATAAAAATATGATATTCAATAATAGGGAATTGGGGAGTACTGTTTGGTTTGCGTTGAAACGAGAATTTCTGAGCTATTGTTGTGAACTCATCAATAGTTTTATTTAAGGGTGAATTTTTTTTCAAAATTTTATTTCAAAACTTCTTGACCGAGGGTATGAATATCCTCAAAACATGGAAACATGGTACCTATGCCCTATACTGGTTTGAGCACTGGTGGCCGAGTGGGAGCAGCCATTCCTTGCGATTTTAAGGTCGTGGGCTCACATCCAGTCGTTCGCCAATGAGTTTTTCTGTCTATTGATCTCCATTCCTGGAGAGTTAGCGATTCCCCAGTCTTCCGCAAGCCATGTCCGAATATACATGTCCTAGTTGTATGAGAAGCTTCACACATGCATAATTATGAAAATGTAGACTATGCTGGACGATTCACATCGACTAGTAATATTGACTTTTTTTAAATAAAGACATAGGTAATTTTTTAATTGAATCACAAAGGATCACTTTTAAGCCAAATCAGTTTGATGGTTATATGACGGTGAGCGTTTCTTAAAATCCCCGCCCCACTTATTAACCGACTGCAAATTAAATAGGAGATTCTCGTTTCGGTCGTAATATGTTTGTTATCGCATAACGTCGTCATTTATGAGCCGAATAAAACAAACTTTTTTTATGTGAATGATAATACTTCTAGATTCTAGATGGCAGTTTGGCCATGAAGTGGTCTCATATTTTAACTTGTATTTTGACTACTTACATCTCAGTAGAGTTGACCTTCTTGTAGATGACTGGCAGATGACTCATCGTTCAGCATACAAACATGTTTTTAAAAAGTCATAGATAATTTGTTAAATTAAATCACAAGGATCACTTTTAAGCCGAGCTAGATTAATAATGACATGACGGTGAGCGTTTCTTATAACCCCGACTTGCTAATATTTTCTTATAAGAGCGGCATCTTCAAAGTCGAAGCATCCCTTTGTAAGGGAGACAACAGAAGCAAGCTATTGTAATATCTCTATTATCCATAATGTAATTAGATGTACAGAAAGGATAAATAATATTCTTTATTATGTTTTATTCAACCGAATACTATGGAAATCTTTGTGATTTTCTTATGTCAATAGCAGTATGAATTCACGGATGAATGATCAACCGATCAAATATTGTTTTTTCAATAAATGTTATGGTAAAAACTATTGGTTTAATAAATAAATAATTAACTAGCAGTTGGTGACCGAGCTTCGCTCGGTAGTTTTTATTGTTAATTTGTATTTTTAAGAAATCATAGGAGTCATATAATCTTTATTGGCTTATTTTTACTGAACAACGCCATCTGCTGGATATGCTTGCAGTTAGTTGCTCACAATCGTCAATAGATGGCAAGAGCAGCCACATATTTAGTTTATGTTTAATTATTGAACTCGGGATGAAATAATCATTTTCATAAAATTAATCCTAGCTAGATCAATTTATCGCCCCCGAAAACCCCTGTATACTTAATTTCGTGAAAATCGTGGGTGCAGTTTCCGAGATCCTTAATATATAATGTATACAAGATTTTCTCGTTTAAAGGTATAAGATTTGAAATATAGTGATGCGTGAAATTGGCCCTAACCCACCCCAAGTTTCCCCCCAAGTTTTAGATATCCTCTAGGATACATAGAAATCTGAAGATACATATTTTTAAAACACCTTTATAGTAACATTCTGGCCACCAGGGACAGTGCCTACCTTCCTTGTTTTTACCTTTTATTTTTGAGTATAGTAAAGTAATATTTCATCATATTCTACCTACCTACACTAAAACAAAACTACCCGTGCAAAAGTATTTCTCGATTTAAAAAAAAATAACTACACGTTGATTTCTGGTCAAACGGGCAGTTAGACATGTGGTTAAAAATGAATCACGATGACAAAAGAAAGCCATGGTCTCGAACAAAAAGCTACCACCACAGTGACACACCATACGGGCATTACTGACCAAGACATGAGTCACGTCAAATTATGCACTTCACAAATTCTATAAGTTTTTGTCTGGGTTTTAAGAATTCTGAAGGTTTTCCTTCAATCAGTCATCAAAGTATTGTTAAAAACGAATGCGTCAGACATCGTGGAATAATGATTTTGTCACCAGAGGATCCGTATATGTCTCTCTTGTGATCCGCGATCGCTTGCAGTAGACTCCCGACCAAAAATTATTTTAGAGTAGGATTCAGAGCGTCAGCGAGGGTGATGTAGAAGCTAACTTTAGTAAAGGCTCTTTATAGACTGAACTCACAATTTCCTCTTCTGAAGTCTAGATTTCACAGACGTCCGATGGACTGTCGACATTGTTAAAATCGCGGGAAGTCGGTGGATGGAGAGCTCAGAATTATTCTTCCTGGAAATGTATAGGAGACGCCTTAAAAAAGAAATCGTGGATTACGGAGTCCTGGTGTCGGATGGTTCATCGTCCTATTGGAAGGTTCCAGTAGATTGCACTTCTACCGGCTATATTGATGATAGCTAGCAATGAAAACTCAAAGCTATTTCATTTTACACAGAAGAACAGGTTTTGCATGCAACGTGCATCCTAGATTGCCAATAAAAAGTACCCTTTGTAACGAAAGAGAAACAACAAAACACAATGGCATAGAACTATACAGCATAGAATCCATCATTCTGTTAGAATAGTACTCACAGTCTTCATTCCTGATGATCGGTGTTGGCAAGTGAGACTAGCCCGTTTTTCAGTCAATGAAATGAAAAACTTTTATTTGGGTAAAACCACATTAGGTATCAAAAAAGAACTAATAATAGTCCCAAACTCTTTACTAATTATATAGTGTTTACTACATTTAAGGAAATCACAAAGTTTTTTATAATGTCCCAAAAGTTAAGATGGGATTTGTTCTTAATTCGGGACATTATACAAATTTTTGTGAGTCCCAAACTCGTTTCTAAGAAATAACTTATTAAAATCTGCTATAAAAAGTCCCACGCACCTTTGTCCCTTTCACGTCGTAGGTATTAATTTTCATTGATGTGGTTTTAAAATTGCGTGGCTTCAGCTTTAGCCTTTACAATGGCATTATCCTTCTACACTAGTTAGTTCTATGGTTCGTTCTTCGCAGTTTTAATTGGTTCCTCCTGTGCTATCGTGAAACTGGCGACTGGAGTTGGTATTCAAATAAACGACTAAAAGTAAAGTGTTTGTATGAACTGGGGGTCTACTAAAGCTCCACTTTCTGTTTGCTAGACACGTCTACGGAAAGGTGAATTGTATGACAATTTAAATAAACTAACCTCCTCATATCCAAACTTATGAATGTTTGTCATTTGTCAAGCTGGTGGTGACCACTTCATTAAAAAACCTACCTGATGTTGAGATGTTACCTCTGCCTTGGCATTTGTATTTCACAGAGCTTGTCCACCGAAGTGTACTTAAAATGACGGATGCCTAAAAACCTCACAACAGTCATACATAAACTAAGTGAACTTAATTTTAAATATCACGCAATGAAACATCTGTCATAATCATAAGTGCTAGAAAGAGGCAGATAATCTAGCCTAGGATGTTAGAAAGAGATAGAATCCAGGATATCTAGATATAGCTTGATTAGATGAATCATTATCTAATTGATGAAAGCGTGTTCATTATAATAAACTTAAACTACTGCATGTGGCTTAGCTCACATTGTGGTTACCAGATTCTGGTTTTGAGTCTGTGTGAGTGCTCACCAGTGTGTGACGTTTCGACGTAGGATTTATTTAGTCAACACTCACACACTCAAACCCGGAGCCAGAGATAGAGCCAGACTGAGCTTGTGGAAGGCCTACTGGCTAGAATATTAAGGTTGGTTAGTTATCCATAATAAACTATTTTGCAAAATTATTAAATTATTGCCGCGTTCGAGTTAAATATAGCGAGGCTAATCATTTATTGAAGTGCTACTATGAAAGGAAACAATCTTTTGAATACATTCCGTTGACGAATCCTGTGTTTTTTTACAAATTAATGAGACCTATAAGGTGTCCGTCTCATTTAGCCAGCAGTTATAACATAATAATATATAATCATTAAACACACTGGTCAGAAAAACCAGTGACACGACAAGAAGAAGAAGTAATTTTAACGAATTATGAGCTAAAATAAAACACGTCTATTTTTAATTAAGAACGAGATTCCAAACAACGGAAACGAAAAGAACAACTTGTTTTCTCATACGGTAATAGCAGATTTTTTTTTACTCTCAAGAAAAGCTTATACGCTGAGCTTTACTCTTTTGTCTAGCTGCAACACACCCACCAATTTTTTGTTTGTATTCGCTTAATGTTCCTTGTACGTTTTAGATAAATAAAGGCTTAATTTGTCTTTATCTTTTTTGACGTGACAACGTCTTATAATTTGATGGAGCCGGCTGCACGCACAAAAAAACAAGACTCATGCGGCGTTACCTCGCTCTGAGGCAAGCGAGAGCGCGGAACGAGCGACAAAGAGGCATAATAAGCCTCCGCGTTCGGCAGCGTTCGACATCTGTCTCTCTCCTACTTGAGTTAGCGATGCGTCCGCGTGGACAGCTGTATGACGTTGTCACGTTCAACTATCGTCAGTAAACCGACTTTACAGACAACCGTTTTTTTTACATTTATTTTGATTATACATTTGGGTTTCGCAGTAGGCCGTTTGGTCAGCACTTAAAATAATTAGGTAGCTCTAAATTAGGAAATTGAACTCGGCTTCATTTTATTGAATTATAATTGAAGTTCAGATCACAATTTGTTAATTATTTTAATGGATTTGGTTTTAGATCCGTTAATTTAGTTATTACGTTTATAATATTTTAGCTTTTTATTGTATCACTTTTTGGTATCTATTTGGCAAGTGTGGTGAAAGGATTTTAAGTGTGGTTATGAGACGCTTTTTTCCTGCACTCCACACATGTTTTTCGATTTTGTTAGATTCTAGGACATGTCGCTTTTACTCACGATGTTTTCCTTCACCCTTTGAGAGCCATTAAAGCCTTGCGCACATCTAGCGTGATGGCGATGACGTTCAGTGAACGCTGTCAAATATACATACAGCGATATTTGATAGCGTTTCACTGATCGCCATCGCACTAGATGTGCGCAAGGCTTTAGTGCACATATCTTATATCTTTGAACGAGAAAATCTTGTTTATACAGGGTTATTCATTATTAGCTGCAAATACTCAGGAATTAGGTTCAACAAATAAAATAAAAAATATTTATGAAATGATTTCTTTTAAGTTTTGTTATGAAATCCCGAGAAAATCGATAAAGGAATCATTGGCGCCTGACCTATTTTGACCTTTGATCCGCGCCCGCGCGCCGTTAGCGACACTCTGCGTTCAGTCATCCCCTGGGTGGGTCATTGTCCTGTTCTACATGGCAATCATTATGCAATAGCCGTAAAGAAATTAATAAAAATAAAATTTTGATACAAAAACTTAAATCAAAATAAAAAAAAAATCATTTCATAAATATTTTTTATTTTATTTGTTGATCCTAATTCCTGAGTATTTGCAGCTAATAATGAATAACCCTGTATATAATATATTTAGGATCTCGGAAACTGCGCCAACGATTTTCATGAAATTATGTATACAAATTATGTATTTCAGGGGCGATAAATCGATTTAGCTATGATTCATTTTCAGAAAATGATTATTTAACCCTGAGTTCAATAATTAAACATAACTGAATATGTGACTGCAGTGCTCTCAACATAACTTTTTAGCTAAAAAACAATATATCAAAATATGGAATATATTCGATTACACTTTCAGTAGGAAATGGAACAAAAAGTATCCTCAGTTCCTTTATGTTGAAAAGGCTCTATTAAAAACAGCTGTTAAAGCTCGAATGGACCTGATTTCTTAAGAAACGGCGTCCGTTATTTACTGTTATTGACCGACACTGGTGACCTCATTGTTTTACACACACCCTTACCCCCACCCTACTTCCTACTCTAATAATAATAATCTATCGATAATTATTGGTATTTCTTTAACTCAATTGGGGGAAGTGACAAACGGACAGCAGTATACCTATTAGTTTATATTATTTGGAAAAACAATACTATTTCAAACTAGGTAAAAACTAATTTATAGACTAATTACCAATCATATGTTACAAACTAATATATGTATTCATATTTAATTACACGAATAAACTTACAATAAATACATGTATTTACGAAATGTACAAAATACACAAGAAACGTTACAAATGTTCTACAGATAGCTCAACAGATTAACTGATATTGTTGATAATTATTGATATTATAATAATATATTAATTAGGTCAGTATAAGTGATACGGTAACTGTTTCTTGTAAACCAAAGGTAAGCAAGCTTCCAGCTCCAACAAAAGTAAAATGAAAGCGCCTGTTGCGGCAAGTATTCTTATTTTGTTATAGTCTGTCTGTACTGTACTGTAGGGATGAGACTATCGATTATTTAACTATCGATAACTATTATCACCTGTTTATCGTATAGTAAAAATGTTATCAACACAGATTTTAGGGCTAATAATCCTAAGAGGGATTAGTAGCCCTAAAACCCTAGCTCACTAACCATTCGTGTATTAGACTACGAATAACTCGCACATTTGTTGTTTTGGTAAGTTCCCGGCCCTCGCCATCCCGCCCATTTCTAGTACCTTCTAATTCGCGTTAGTAGTGACTCGCAAACACTCATAACGGATGCATGCTGCACTGATTGGGATATTCGCACAATCGTCGCCTCACACACGATAGGTTAGTGACTGCAATCTGGCAATCTGAAGCAAATAACTGCCAAGATCCTGCATATTGAAGACTCTCAGGAAGGTCAATGAAGACACGCAAAATTTGCAGCTACTGCCCAGCCAAAAAACTTCCATTTCCAAAAGAGCCATTTGTGGAGAGCACACTGTTTCTATGTGTAATAAGTTAATAACTGTTCCGAGTATATTGTTTTTGGAACAAATTTAGTTATTTGACTACCTCAAAGATAAGATGCTAATTATGGTCCTTTTCTTTAATAAATGAAGCTGATTGAAGTTTTATTTCGTAGTCTGAGAACCGAAAGGTTAGTGACAACGTTACTAGAAAATATGGTTAGTGAGCTAGGGTTGAAGATCCTATTGATGTCATAATCGATGATCCATACGATGTTTTAAGTTTATCGATACAGTCCCATCCCTAAAAACTACATTTACCGTGTATTGTGCATGAACTGACAGTGTCCAAGACCGTATCCTTTGTCTTCCTTCACATGCATGATCGATAATTTAAATGCACGTCACTACAAAATGCGTCGATCTAGCGTGTTCATGACGCCATTACCCAGGGAGGTAGGACAGCTTGATCACTCATAACGGGATGGGCATTTTGTTCTCGAAGAAAATTGCAACAAATTCAAAAATTACGTACTTCCAAAATGTGAAAAACGAATTAAATAGCATGTTGGCTTACTCATAAGCTAGACTTATGATTAAAATAACCGAAATAATTAAGATGTTTTTAATTAGGCGGTGTTCTTTGTGATACAACGAATTAAATACATTTTTGAATACCCATCACTTCAATGGGAAAAATTAATATACCCTTTCTGTCCGGCATGTGTGTTATAATGAGTCTTAAGTGTACGCCTTTATGTCTAATAAATGTATTTTCTTTCTTTGAGATGATGAACTAGCTGCTAACAAAATAAGCTGTGTATTAACCCCGCCGCAAGGATTTTATGATAATCGAGTTCGCCATAGTTATCGATTTAGTTTCAATAATATGATAGTTTCTTGCACCAGGGGCAGGTGAGATTGTTCCCTTGAATATCTTATTTTTAAAAGTTTTACGTTTATTTTTCAAGTTGTCTGCAAAGTTTTAGTACTTTCTCAGTCTATGCTGTGGTTTATGTAGGTGCAGTGTAAAATCACTGGGATAAGTTTAAACTGATTTTGTTAGATTATCGCCTTTGATAATACAGTGAAACTGGTGTAACAGGTCGTTTCTTGATTGGGATATGAATTATGAAACACTTGTTCATTTAGATAACATCGTAATTATTATAATATATCACAAAACATCACACCGCATAGATAACCAACTATATCGACTTCCTCTTCTTCTTGAATCCCTTCGCGCGAAATACTTTGACACCTTGACATGACAGTGACAGATGACAACCTGATTACAGAATATAGTAAAGCCATAGCCTAGTAAAATGGCATCGTTACACTTGGTTAACCGGGACCTGGATAAGTGAGAAACCTCCATAACTAAACTCATGCTAAGGTCCCAACACTTTGGCACTTAATTACCTCTGTTAGTGGGACGAAGCAAACCTCTGTATCAGGGATTCGTTCCTTCGATTTATCATCATAGTTACCTCTATTTTAATATTTTTTTTCTTATGTGTAACTTTTTGTTTCAGGTATTTACGAGTATTCTGCATCCTAAACGAAGAACAACCGTAAGAAAAATCAATAGACTTAAAAAAAACTTTATGAGCTAGCAACACTATATTTTCTCATAAAACCTTCTTGCTCATTTATAAAAAATAAAAAGATCATTGAAATGCATCAATTATCCAGTTGAATTTAAATAATTACGATACGTGTACAAATCAAAATAACTAATCTAATCAAATAAATCAACTATCCACATCAAACCGTAGTAAAACCAAGCTAAACAAATCAGACAAACATTAACCCAATTCACAGTTAGTAAATATTTGTGCGCCATTAAAAACGCGAGTAAAGTCGGGAAATGATCTGTTATTTATGGAATGTAGGGCAGTTGTGGCGTAATCAATGAATGTGGTATTTTGTTTATTTATAAGTTTTTTTTCCTGACCACTACAACATGAATCTCTTGTGAATACCGTCTAGCTAAGCCCCCTCATTCATTCCTGACAGTTTGTAGCAACTATTTAGTCTCTTGTTTCTGTCACTTTCACGATTACATACGGCAAGTGGATTCGTTTTCTGTAATTTTGTGAAGTCACATATGTAGCTTTTTCATTTTAATTGTTTTTCTGGTGTTACTTTGAGTTCTGTTGTGTAATTTTAGTGGTATTATAACCAACATTACTTGAGGTCTTAGCTCAAAGTGTCAGTTGGAATTAAAGTGTATTTTGTGATTGGATCGAAAATGTTTCTGATGGTTTTGAAAAAAAAACAGCCACCATTTGTTTTCAAAGCCAATTAGAGCTGACTTGTCTATTGACTGACTTGACCTGACTAAAAACTATTTTATTTATGGAATATATTTACTCGACACTGGCAAAATTGATCCAAAATGGACAGATGCCATTAATCAAGAAGACGAAGAGATGGCAAATAATGACAACAGACTTAGCCACCAAAGTGGGGTGTTTGCGTATCTCTTGTTGCAATCTAAGCCTAGTCGCATTTATTAGTTTTATGGTTTGACTAGTTTGACGTATCTGTCAAGCTAATGTCATTAGTTTGACAGATACTCACATGTCATGCATCGTATCTTTCAATCGGCGTGTTCCTAAAACTGAACGTGGATCTTGACTAAACCCTGTATGATGCAAAGTCACAGGGCGGTAAAAATTGAGAAATATTAAATTACAAAGTGCCAGTTTCACCATCAAAGTAACACTATCCGTCGGATGAAAATAATGCTCTTCTACCTAAGACTCATCAAACAGATATATTTTTACCGCGATTTTTAATAGCGTTACGCAAATAATGTTGAAACAAGGTTAAAAGAGGCACTTAGTATAAGACAAATTAATTAATAAATAAAAAATAGGGACAATATTCCATTACGAGGGACACAAACAAAAATATTTACGAAATTGAATCACAATAGATGGAAAAATTGGAGCCTACATTAAAACAAAAGCATAGAACCTCCTCCTTATTTTGAAGTCAGTAAAAAATAACCAAATTTCTAGCCTTTCACCTCGCTGGTTTTAATGTAGAAGCTTAGCCAATTACATCCCTATCAATAACGGGTCTATCCGTGGTGCAGTGTACCTACATACAAAGCAGCAAAACACGAGCTCAATTTGTCGTCTAAAGTTTGGTGGTACCTACGAGCTAGACAAATTAGATTACGTTAGCTCCGACCTAGGAAACCTGGAGCTGGCTTAGTACTGTGTTAGGCGGGATTTGAACCTGTATAACCCACACCTCTACAGAAACTAAGGGTATGATTTCAAACTCGGTAGCACGCAGCACTGCTTCCGTCATTCCGCTTTTTCAAACAAATGCTGTGTGCGCGGGGCGGGGGGACAGTTGAAAGATGGGCATTTAAACGACAAGCATTCAATAAAGAAGACTTTTTATAAGCAACTGTAATAAAACTCCCACTGTTGTCCAATCAAACTATATTGTTCACTTCCTTCTACGTTACAATCTCTCTAGTACTTCACAAATTACCAACTCTAAGCCACGTGGTTTTACAAAGTAGCTTGCATTGCATGCGACCAACTCTTCCGAGCGCTCGTTCCAGAATGGCGATCGAGCAGTCGAGCCCGACCGCCATCTTTATCGCCGGAAGCGTTGCCAGTATGCAGTGCAGACACTTTGAATCAATCACCATTAATAATACTTTTACATAAACTAAACAAACAAACTAGTTCTTAAAACAGTTATCATGATTAATGACAATTAAAATCATTATTTATTTACAAACAAATTATTCAGATCCACAGACATATTTTAAATCAATCGATTCAACTGACTAACCATACATAATTGCCAACGGCATTTTCCATGAAGTTGACAGACTATTTTACAAACAAATATGACAAGTGTCATCAAATATCATAATAGTAATTTCTATTAAACCATTAAAATTAGAACCATTATTGAAATTCATCACATTCGGCCATCCGATATTGTGCTTACTCTGGAAGCACATGCTAAGTGCACAATATAATATGATAACTTAATAAACAAAGCTTGAATTTAAAACAAATAATGAGAAAAGATGACCATTCAAATACAATCTAAAAAAAATCTAATGTCTATCAAATTCGGCCATCCGACAGTGTGCTTACTCTGGAAGCACATGCTGAGAGCATAATGATAACATGATAACTATGTATATGTATGAATAAACAAAACTTGAAACTTGAATGACTACCAAAATTCAAACAACTAATAAGAACAAATTAAGACAAATCCAAAATTACAATATTAAACTCGTAAACAAAATGAAATTATTAAGTAGAAGATACGAAGACGCCCAAATAAATCTTAGTCATTTCTTAGAATAAACAGATATTAAAAATATAATTCTATCTAAAAATAACTAAAGTTAAATATCCCGTTTACCATATTCAAAGCCTGTATGCAAAAAAAAATTAACTAAATGAAATTTCTCGTAAGATAATAATAACAGTTTTGTATGAGAAAAGTCTTCGCATCCCAGCCATAAACAATCCATTCGGGTAAAATATTATTTAAATTAAATATTCCAATAACATAAATTATACTCAGATTGTGATAGGAAAACATGTACATGGTTAAAAATACAGTCAAACAGTTAATTGTTTTAAAAGTCAAATAGTAATTTGGTCTCCCTACTACAATATTCACGTTGACCGGATTGAGAGGGTCCAGAAAAAGTTTCTGAATATAACTATACTGCAAAGCTCCATCATTTTCATTTAATGTTATTAGAAAATCATCGCAAATATCATGATCTACTGTATCTTTTCAAAATTATCCACTCGCATATCGACTCTCCTTGCTTACTTTATCTTATTAATCTAAATATAAAGCCTAGACCTCGGCAACCCTTTCAGAACACTTTCGCCCTACAAGTCCATTCAAACAACACTTCTTATTATAACCCCGTTGTCAGAATGTGTCGCCTATTTAACGATTTATTGATTAAATACAGTGATAAAATTGATATCTTTAACAATAATCAAAATAAATTCAAGAATGCAGCTTTGGCCACTCTTTCATTAGAGTGTGCCGAAAACTCTTATTGGTTAGTTCATTAATTCTGCACTCTCTTCGAGTCTTAACTCGAAGTGACTTACTGTAATAAAATAATTGTATGAGTACACCTAAGTTCCAAGTAAATGTTAACTTTAATCACCTACTACTAGTTAAGCCTGGTTACACGCTATCTACATAACTTTCCTGTTCAATGCATTCTGTGTACGCATGTTTTGGGGTACTGTCTAGCTCATAATTTAATAGTATTTATGCCTGTAAATTATCGATTGTACTCTGTTTTGTGTACCTAATAAACAAATAAAATAAAATATAAAACAAAATGAAATTGTGGTAATAAACTACATAATTCTTCTCCTTAATACGGAACTCAGCCTGTTACTGCGGCACCTTCAGAGGCGCGTCATGGCTCAAGCTGCTGATGTGGTGCCTTCCATGGCGCATCACGGCTCAGACCACTGATGCGGCGCCTTCCGTGGCGCATCACGACTCAGGCCGCTGGTGCGGCGCCTTCTATGGCGCATCCCGACTCAGGCCGCTGCGCTGGTGCGGCGCCTCCCGTGACGCATCACTGCTCATGCTGCTGATGCGGTGCGTCACGGCTGTGTCCTGTGGCACCTTCTGCGGTGCATCGCTACTAACTTTGCCTGGAGTTTTAAGGATCTGAAACTCGTCATAAAATTTACAGATCTGCAAGCACACTGTGAATAAATCTATTATCATTCATCTGCTTTATATCTAGTTGAAATGAATAGGTTTTCCAATTGTGAAATAATTAAAAAGTAACAATGTATTCCAAAAATATAAAACACTAAATGTACACTATCCACGGCATTTGGACGAGTTCTCTGTACTTAGTCTTGCGCTTTAAATACTACAAAAGATACGTTTAACTTAGCTCAGTAAATGCATGAAAACGCCATCATAAATCCTGACAGCGAAGAACTTATTTACTTGAATTCCTCCATGCCATGCCCTGCCATGGTACTGCAGGCACGAACATGATTGTACTGTCATATTCTCATTGTTTTTGCTGAAATGTAAACATCTTATCGACAGAGACTGTTTCGGTGCGTAACCAATCTAATGGTTCAGGTTTATGACGTATTAACTTAATTTGGAATCTTGGTTCAATTTTTATTTTTTTATTGAAAACTGATTCAGTTGTAAAGCTGAACTGTAAAATTGTAATTGAACTCCTATAACTGCAATTCATCTTTAGTTAATCTTAAGTTAATATTTTATAAATGTTTTATAAATCGCTAATCTTTAATTTATAATTAGTTCACATTTATTGTATCTTTAATTTATATTTAATTCATATTTAATTCATCTTAAATTCATCTTAAATTTATCTTAAATTCATCTTAAATTCATCTTAAATTCATCTTAAATTCATCTTAAATTCATCTTAAATTCATCTTAAATTCATCTTAAATTCATCTTAAATTCATCTTAAATTCATCTTAAATTCATCTAAATTCATCTTAAATTCATCTAAAATTCATCTAAAATTCATCTTAAATTCATCTAAAATTCATCTAAAATTCATCTTAAATTCATCTTAAATTCATCTTAAATTAATCTTAAATTCGTCTTAAATTCATCTTAAATTCATCTTAAATTCATCTTAAATTCGTCTTAAATTCATCTTAAATTCATCTTAAATTCATCTTAAATTCATCTTAAATTAATCTGTAATTCATCTGTAATTCATCATTATTTCATTTGTAATTCATAATTAATTCATCGTTTTTTTCATCTTTTATTATAATATCCTCACTCGACACTGGCAATACTGAACGAATTTGTATACTTGGAATCCAAAACATTAATTTTAAACTCAAATAACTTTAACTCTAATCCAGCTTAACTTTTACTCATATCCAAAAACTTATATAATCTTAACCCAAAATCTTTACTTTTAATCCAAATCCAAAAAATGATCTTCAGCTTTTCAAACATTTTTTCTTTTAAACTTTTTGATCAATTTGAACTTTTTGAACATTTTGAACATTTTGAACATTTTGAACATTTTGAACATTTTGAACATTTTGAACATTTTGAACATTTTGAACATTTTGAACATTTTGAACATTTTGAACATTTTGAACATTTTGAACATTTTGAACATTTTGAACATTTTGAACATTTTGAACATTTTGAACATTTTGAACATTTTGAACATATTGAACATATTGAACATATTGAACATTTTGAACATATTGAACATTTTGAACATTTTGAACATTTTGAACATTTTGAACATTTTGAACATTTTGAACATTTTGAACATTTTGAACATTTTGAACATTTTGAACATTTTGAACATTTTGAACATTTTGAACATTTTGAACATTTTGAACATTTTGAACATTTTGAACATTTTGAACATTTTGAACATTTTGAACATTTTGAACATTTTGAACATTTTGAACATTTTGAACATTTTGAACATTTTGAACATTTTGAACTTTTTGAACTTTGACCAAACAGATCTCGCATGGTTCCAAACATAATTTCAACTTCTAAGGCGTACATAGTCAAACTGAACTCGCTTGGTTTCAAAATCAATTTCAACTTCTAAGGCGTACATAGTCAAACTGAACTCGCTTGGTTTCAAAATCAATTTCAACTTCTAAGGCGTACATAGTCAAACTGAACTCGCTTGGTTTCAAAATCAATTTCAACTTCTAAGGCGTACATAGTCAAACTGAACTCGCTTGGTTTCAAAATCAATTTCAACTTCTAAGGCGTACATAGTCAAACTGAACTCGCTTGGTTTCAAAATCAATTTCAACTTCTAAGGCGTACATAGTCAAACTGAACTCGCTTGGTTTCAAAATCAATTTCAACTTCTAAGGCGTACATAGTCAACTGAACTCACTTGGTTTCAAAATCAATTTCATCTTCTAAGGCGTACCTACATAGCCAAACTGAACTCACTTGGTTCCAAAATCAATTTCATCTTCTTAGGTGAAAATAGCCAAACTGTACTCACTTGGTTCCAAAATTAATATTTACTTCTATGGCGTACATAGCCAAACACAGATCCCAAAACACTTTCTTTAGTCGAGCAGTAATTACGTTCAATGGCCTGGTTAACGTCCCCAAACTAGATCTGTTTGCTCAAAACCACCAAGAATTGCTACTAACATTTTGTCAAAATGCTGTTTCGAGGAGACTCCCCAGGTTCCATATGCTTTTTTTTTTTTTTTCTTATTGTACTTGTTGTTTTTCTGTTTTAATTGTAATTTCTTAAAAAAATTGTATCTTCATTTTATAGTTTGTCTACCTTAGTCTCTCATTACTTAATATCATTTTTTTTTTTTTTAAGCTCCAATAGTCTCACTATGTGAAACCTGTTTAATGGACCCTAGTTGTCGTTTTAAATTATCAATTAGATTATAAGTATCTGCTGATTGTTTACCTAAGAAATAAAAATAAATAAATAGTCTACAATTTTGATAGCATTAGCTCACTTTGCTTCAAAAACTCGCTTCGGTAGGCTTGATCATGATCATTAACTTGCTTATTTTAAATCCAGCATGGTTAGACATTTGCAGTTAGAGGCTACTCAAACTTTACTGAGCTGCTATGGTATTAGCAGTACATGAATAGTTGTAGCACTATCGGATAGCCCCTATATCAAATTTATGGTTAGGCTCGGTCCATGACAAAGACCGTACCGGCTTTTATGAAATTCAAGATTGTGCTCGGTCTTTGCTATTTACGGCCACTTTATTATGAAACTTTATTCAATCACTCATTTTTGATGTTAAGTAAATTATAAGAAATAAATATTTCCAGAAACCTACCAAATAATAATTTCAACATAACCCAGCCAATAACACCCTGCTTATGCCAACAGAGATTCTAATTTATTTAAGGGTATTTATTTAATTTTGTACATAGGCTACATCGGCACAATGGCGACTATTAGCATGGACATAAAAATGTTTGTTTATGGTTCTAGACAGGAAAGTAGGCCTTGCCTAAGTACCCAACAGTTCTGCATATCAAAAAGTAACAAGAATGCTACAGAGGACTGACTTGCGTTTAACACTCAAGCTTGTTTTTTACACTCAAGTACCTTCACTTAATTTCATACACGGTAACACGAGTCATGTGTTATCAGAGGCTAACCAATAAAATGATCATCGTAATGCATAATAATGTAAAACTATTTGCTGTTATTAAGTTCGTTAATATTTTTAAAATATCTTTCGTTAAACTTAGCGTATATTCCAAAAATTAAGTGAATGTCAATTGATTGAAATGGAACAGCTTAACTAAGTAGTCAAAGTCGTTAAATATTAGGTGCAGGCCATTTCATGTTCGGATGAGCGGCTAATATCAAATTTCATATGATTCCACACACATTTTAGGGTAGGCATAACCTAATAAATAAATTTAAAAGAAAAGACCGATAATCTAAGAATAATGTTAGATTGTGGGTATCTCGTAAACGGTGCGTCGTAGCACAAAAATGACGAAAATTTCATCCCCCTATGAAACCCCACAACACATGGTAACAATGCTTCAGAGCAAGTTTTTTTTTTTGTTTGAGTACCCTCTTTAAATTTTCTCAAGAAAAATTTAAATATTTTATCAAAGATCCATTAATTCAATTAAGTTTAATTACACATTATCCATCATGCAATAAACGTCATCAGAACAATAAAATTGGGCGTGTACTTACCACTTCGGAGATGTAATAAAACTCCCACTGTTGTCCAATCAAACTATATTGTTCACTTCCTTCTACGTTACAATCTCTCTAGTACTTCACAAATTACCAACTCTAAGCCACGTGGTTTTACAAAGTAGCTTGCATTGCATGCGACCAACTCTTCCGAGCGCTCGTTCCAGAATGGCGATCGAGCAGTCGAGCCCGACCGCCATCTTTATCGCCGGAAGCGTTGCCAGTATGCAGTGCAGACACTTTGAATCAATCACCATTAATAATACTTTTACATAAACTAAACAAACAAACTAGTTCTTAAAACAGTTATCATGATTAATGACAATTAAAATCATTATTTATTTACAAACAAATTATTCAGATCCACAGACATATTTTAAATCAATCGATTCAACTGACTAACCATACATAATTGCCAACGGCATTTTCCATGAAGTTGACAGACTATTTTACAAACAAATATGACAAGTGTCATCAAATATCATAATAGTAATTTCTATTAAACCATTAAAATTAGAACCATTATTGAAATTCATCACACAACTAAACAAACTTACTTAAGCAAGCATGCTGGTTGCACAATCGAAAAGTTGATAAATATGATCTAACCAAATTAAACGACGACAAATTTGATACATCGAGCTGTAAATTTAAAACGTTTTGGATAATATGTTCGGGCTATAAATATTAATCTGCTTTTTGAAAAATGAAAAAAATTAAAAGTTTTGTTGTTATTGAAAATGATTGTCATGCAAATCATTGCTTGTCATTAATAGTTTTATTGGTGTAATCCAAAAAGCATATAAATGAAAAAACAACTTAAAAAGTAGTGTTTTTAGGGTTCCGTAGCCAAATGGCAAAAACGGAACCCTTATAGATTCGTCATGTCTGTCTGTCTGTCTGTCTGTCTGTCTGTCTGTCCGTCCGTATGTCACAGCCATTTTTCTCCGAAACCGTAAGAGCTAGACTGATGAAACTTGGCGAGTAGATGTATTCTGTAAACCGCATTAAGATTTTGACACAAAAATAGAAAAAAAACTATAATTTTTTTTTTTTGAGTTTCAGTTTCAAGTATGGGGGGGGCCCATACTTGAAACTGAAACTCAAAAAAAAAAATTTCATCAGACCCATACGTGTGGGGTATCTATGAATAGGTCTTCAAAAATGATGTTGAGGTTTCTAATATCGTTTTTTTCTAAACTGAATAGTTTGCGCGAGAGACACTTCCAAAGTGGAATAAAGTTGGTCCCCCCCCTCTAACTTCTAAAATAAGAGAATGATAAAACTAAATAAAATATATGTTGTGCATTACTATGCAAACTTTCAACGATATTTGGTTTGAACGAGATCTAGCCAGTAGTTTTTTTTTTATACGTCATAAATCGTTAACCGCAATTTACCTTTCGACGAACTACAAGAACCTTTATATTATGTTACTTAATGCTACGGAACCCTTCATGGGCGAGTCCGACTCGCACTTGGCTGCTTTTTTTTTAAAGCGTAAGCAGTTTGTCAGAAATTTTCAGCCGTTATTCACATCTTTAGTGACAGTGCTGCGCACCAGTTTTTAACCCGAATAAAAAACACATAGAGCTATATAAACACAATTGAGAGCATAGTCGCTAGGTGCGAATTTTTATACGAAACATATTAAACTACCAATTTGTACTTCTATGTATATTTAGAAAAAAAAACTCATTAGGAATTAATTAATTAATTAATTCTATCAGTTATGGGTTTCTCCCATAGTTTTGCTTAGGAGGCTAAGATAGCACTGTGCGAAATGTTTACCATTATTTGTATAGCCACAGTGTGCAGTGACCTTTATTATGCTAAACCAGTTTTAACGCAACTTTGAAGTAAGGATAGCCATTTCCATAATCCGGTACAGCCACGTCCAAACTCAGACGGTACTAATGAAACTCTCTAACTGAATAACGAATGCCTGCATTATTGTGGCCGGTGAGGGAAAACATCGTGGGGATTTAGTGAGGATTCTAAAAGCGGTAATGTGAAAAGAAGAAAGAAAATATAATTATTGACCACAATTTTGAACCCATGACCTTAGGATCAGAAGGCGGGTCGAGGCTTCGTAAACCCTCAAAAATAAATACATCTTAAGGGGGTACGATTTCCATACAAACTTAATTTACACAACTATGGGCGAATAAAGTATTAATGTACACTGAAATAGCTGTAGAAGGCTTTTACAGTGGTCCTTATTACCGGCCAGTTATATAAAGTTGGAGTGTCAGCCGTTGGTAGTGGCAGTCGGGGCTTCAGAAAAAGAATGACGAAAAAATTACTTTTTTGGTTTTTTATTAATATTTCTGTTATCCTACAGTTTTCTTTAACTTTATATAACTGGCCGGCAATAAAGACCACTGTAAAATTCTATTACAGCTATTTCAGTGTACATTTATACTTTGTTTGCCCATAGTTGTGTAAATTCAGTTTGTACCGGTCTTAATTATTTATTGCACACAATACAAAACATAGGAAAAGTACAGAAATAGAGGCGTACAAATACATACAAGGCGTACATGTACAAAACAAAGGCGAGCTTAACCCTGAGTAGAGTTTTCTTACAGCAAACCTTTGAGGCTAGAGATACACAGTGGTTTTTCTTTTACAATTTATAGGTTGTTTATAGGTGGGTATTTAAAGGCTACATAATGGTAGCCAAGGGATGCTCAAAGACCTAGGCAGACCACTCGCCCGTTGGTCGAATGACATTGTTACTAATGCAGGGAATGAGTGAATGAGTGCGAGGGTCCGGAAAATGTGGCGCAATAAAGAGGAGGCCTATACTCAGCAGTGAGTGCAAACGGGCTGATATGATAATGATATAGGTTTGCGTTTAACCGCTATCTCACCTGCTGTTTTGATGATACGGTCGACGTTGTAGCACGCTTAGCTAGAAGATACCTATTCACTCTTGTCTTGAAAACGTCCAAGTTGTAGGCTCTCGGAAAGACATACGCCGGCAAGGAATTCCACTCCTTGGCTGTCCGCAACAAAAAAGTTGAAGCATAAGCGCTTGGGGCAGTTGGAACATCAACCAGCTGGCCTACCATGAGCTTCATATGGTTATGGTTATGGCTGTCAAAATTGTGTCAACACATTCAAACCCAAGAAGATAATGAATGTGTGGGTCAGACTATCTATACACAATTTGACAGCCATAGCCATAACCATATGGAGCTCGTGGTAGCTCTGCAGGTATGGATGCCGCATTTCCGTACGTCTAGTGGTCCGATGATAGAATGGGGATGGGGACCTAAATTGTGAAGTTCCGTCACACAATCACCGAAATTTAACAGTGAATCAGGCTGATGATGATGATGAATGTAAAGTAGCGTTAGTTTCTATCGTTGTTGTTACTGTCTCCATATTCTGTTATTAATCCATCTAAATCCTAAATTAAATCTCAATACCACACTGAACGCTTAGCACTAGTTTTTGGCAAATTTCAAGAATTTTTAGTTCCTTAGTTTTATCAAAAGCCGATCAGAACGAAAATACATTTATTTGACATAAATACGGTGTATTAAAATAACATGGACTAATCGATCGACATTATTAGGATCGCTGAAGGTCGGATGGAAAGGGCTAGGAAACGTTCTTCCTGAATCTGTCCAGGAGTGTACTTTTCGGGCTCATCATGATGATGGACTTTTTATATGATATACAGAATACATACTTTTCTAGGTCACGATATATATATATATATCATCATCATGATCAGCCTGAAAAAGTCCACTGCTGGACTCAGGAAGGATTCAGGACGCCTCTGACGGGCCATTTTTGCCTGATTTATATGTGTATACAAAGCAAGCAAAGCCGCGAACGAAAGCTACTTTATCCTTTAGCCGGTGCTTAGGGTATCGTAGACACCTCGAATCCAAACTCGCGTTAGTTTGCATAAACATCGGTATTCAATTACTATTTAGGATTGCAAGTGATTATCTTGAAATGCGTAAATGTTTTGAGAGATAATTAAATTAGAGATGTTGCTAAAAAGAGAGAGAGAGAGCTGTCCAGATTTTAGTAAGTTATTTTAATTCTTTTTTAGTAAATTTTGACTGGCCTCTAGCTCAGTTGGTAGTAGCTCTGCCTTCTGCGCCGTAGGTCGTGGGTTCGATCCCCACCGAGAACAAATATTTGAGAGGTTAACATAAATGTTTGTTCTCTGTCTGGGGTGTTATATTGTATTCTAAGTATGTATTTACAAAAAAAAAATGTATTCAAGTATTATATCAGCTATCCGGTTCCCATATTACAAGTTCTGCTTAGTTTGGGGCTGGGTAGTGTTGTGTGAATTGTCCACAATATTTAATATTTAATTTATTTTTTAATTTTTAAGTAGGTAAGCAATTTACCTATTTATGTTTAGTGATAGTCGTTTTCTCTTATTTGTTTTGCACGAAAATGTAAATCCGTAATTGGCTGTAAGTTATGTAGGTATATTATAAGATATGTTATGTAAACTCTAAGAGCTGTGAATTTTATTAATAAATAAAATAAAAATAAAATATACATGCTTATTTCTGCCGCCAAGCAGTATTGTTGTATTTCAACTTATTATTTTCTAAGGATTAGATTAGAAGAAATGAAAATGTCAACAGGAAAAATTTAATATCGTTTTGTGGAGTCTACTACTATTACTTTAGTTCTGTTAAGCCTTGCGCTCATCTAAGCGTCCTGCGATTACTGAAACGCTGTCAAATATCGCTGTCATATTTGACGTTTCACTGGTGTTTTAACACTTAAAGTAGTCACAGACGATCGAACTTGGTGCGGAGCGCACCACGAACCGCACGGTGCGATCTATACAACAGACGATCGCACCAGACTTCGAACCGTCAGTCGTATCGTGCTAGCGTTGCGTGAACGCGTCTCCTCGAAATGCCGCCCATTCTATCAAAATAAGCCAAAATTGCTTTAGTTGCGGCAGCTATCGTTACTACATCGCCGTTATATAACCAACGAAAAAGAAGAAAAGAATGGGCAAAATTTTATCTCAGAAACAGACAGCGGTACAGTCATATGAATCTCATCAAAGATCTCGATGATAAAGATTTTCGTATATATCTTCGAATGAGTTCCGAAGCATTTATTGAATTGTTGGATCTTGTGAAATCTTTGTGAACGCGCAGCGACGTGTTGCGCGTACGATAGCACAATAGCGACTAAACCGACATGTGGTCATGTGGTTCGGTGCGCCGTCCACACGATCGAATCGGTTTGGAACGCACCGCGTTCGATGTGCAAGCGCTCCGAACCAGCCGTACCGATATTAATAATAATAATGTCCGCCGGACCGTGCGCCACACGATCGTATTTGGTGCGGAGCACACCATGTTCGTGGTGCGCTATTATTATTATTATTATTATTATTATTATTAATATCGGTACGGCTGGTTCGGAGCGCTTGCACATCGAACGCGGTGCGTTCCAAACCGATTCGATCGTGTGGACGGCGCACCGAACCACATGACCACATGTCGGTTTAGTCGCTATTGTGCTATCGTACGCGCAACACGTCGCTGCGCGTTCACAAAGATTTCACAAGATCCAACAATTCAATAAATGCTTCGGAACTCATTCGAAGATATATACGAAAATCTTTATCATCGAGATCTTTGATGAGATTCATATGACTGTACCGTTGTCTGTTTCTGAGATAAAATTTTGCCCATTCTTTTCTTCTTTTTCGTTGGTTATATAACGGCGACGTAGTAACGATAGCTGCCGCAACTAAAGCAATTTTGGCTTGTTTTGATAGAATGGGCGGCATTTCGAGGAGACGCGTTCACGCAACGCTAGCACGATACGACTGGACGGTT
Source organism: Thera britannica (assembly GCA_939531255.2). Classification (NCBI taxonomy): domain Eukaryota; kingdom Metazoa; phylum Arthropoda; class Insecta; order Lepidoptera; family Geometridae; genus Thera; species Thera britannica. Next base: position 19,994,326 of record OW618037.2, read on the forward strand.
CGAAGTCTGGTGCGATCGTCTGTTGTATAGATCGCACCGTGCGGTTCGTGGTGCGCTCCGCACCAAGTTCGATCGTCTGTGACTACTTTTAGATTTACGCAAGGTTTTAGACGCGCAATACTTATATGCGATATTTACGCAATATTTAGTTATTTATTTTGTTCTGTGGCACCAGTCTAAAGGCCTGCGCACACGTAGGTCGCTGGCGATAGGGATCAGTGAAATATCGCTGTCAAATTTGACAGCGTTTCACTGATCGCAGACGCCAGCGACCTAGGCGTGCGTAGGCCTTAAATCCACACCATAACTCAAAAGATTTATCTAAAACCAAAATATGATCATTTATTACCATAATACATAATATCACGCGAAATCAAAATTCCACCGGAGGTCTGCTGAATATTTATCGGCGGGCCGACTCCGAAAGGACACAGCTGGCGAGTCTAATGTGACGCTTTGTGTATGATCCGGACATGGTATTATTTTGGGAGACAAGCATACATAAATCATAAGCACATAAGCGTAAACAAGCTGAAACCGCACAAAAGTCCTACAGACCTTCATAGAGAAAGATGCTTGCACAGTTTCACTAAAGCTTTGTGCACACCTAAGCGGAGACGATCAGTGAAGCGCTGTCAAATATGACAGCGGTATCTGACAGCGTTACACTGATCGTTACCGCAGAGCGCTTAGATTTGCGCAAGGCTTAAGTGACAGAATTGAAAATGAGGGTATCCGTAGAAGAATTAAGTCATCGCAGAATCAGCAAGTTGACGCGGCAGTGGGTTACCATCGTCTCCGTTAGGTACCAGTAGGGCGGTTGTGTAATTAAGTTACAATCAAAATTTTGATACTGACTAATAAATTTATACTAACGAGGAACAGCGATCTTGTTGCCATCATTTATTGACCGCTATCTTCCTGTTGCCATACAAATTTTACAAAGCGAAGTTCCTATTCGCTATCTCATGTTTATTACGTCAACATTCAGTCTTGTTGCAATCATTATTTGTCAATGAGAACCTTTGTTTCCATTAGTTTTTGAAGTGAAAACTTCTTTAGCGGCGTTGAGCACTTTTTCTGTAATGGGTATAAAATCTTAAACTCGCGTCAGCGCGTTAGGACACGTGACCTGATCGAAAAAGCGTAAGACGGATGGAGAGTAGACAGCTATCCCCTCTCTACGGCGCGGCGAAAATGTATGCCTGGGCCTACTGTTTCGTTTAGGCAGCGCAGGGCGCTTGCGCGAATGTTCGTGTATGTTACAGCGTGCCAAATAACAAACAAGCCCCCCCTAACCATTCCAAAATATCAAACGTGCTCAACGTTAATAATCAAGTTTTCACTTCTGCCGGCACTCCCGGAGTGCAACCCGTATTTTTTTTAGTGAAATCGAAACTCAAAATTATGTCAAACTGACAGATGCGCAATCACCCCACAGGCCATCATCATTATCAGCCAGAAGAAGTCCACTGCTGGACATAGGCCTCTCCTACACATTTCCAGGAAGACCGATTCTGAGCCCTTTCCATCCGACTTCCTGCGATCTTAACAATGTCTTAGGTTAATCTGGTGGGTGGGCGCCCTACGTTTCGTCTTCCGGTTCGTGGTCGCCATTCGAGAAGCTTTATTCCCCACAGGCCAATAGCTACGAGATTACTTAATATAGACAACACAAACACTTCTCACCAAAGGAGCATCAAGCAAAGTGCAGGTGCATAGTTTAAGTTGCGGCCAAAGTTCAGACTTAAACTTATCCACGTTGGTATAGCCGCTTTGCAACAACACAGGTATAGTTCTTGAGGAACTGTCTACTATCGAGTTTATGAAGACACAGATAACATTGAAGAGGATATGTTTAGCTGGAAAAAAGGAAACTTGGGATTGATATAAATAAATAAAATACGTAATAAATATGTAGACAATCCACACAACATTATCTAGCCCCAAACTAAGCAGGAGCTTGTACTATAGAAACCAGATAGCTTATACAACGTGTATCAAAATATGTGTACTATCCCGAAGGGGGGTGAATTTCCACCCCCCGGGGAACAACTTTTGTTCAACGACTTTTCGAACTTCGATTGGTATCTCTGAAAAAAACTGCAACGAAGTTTCAACATGAACAGCTGACTTTATACAAAGTGACAACCCTAAACTCAGCTACAGAGGTAGTAGGTAGTAGTAGTAGACCTACAGAGGTAGTAGGTCAAGGGGTCAAGGGGTTACAAGGATAGGGTTGTCAATTAATTAGGCATTATGAAATTAAATATTTTTGTATGGGAAACTGAAAATAGGAATTTTTAATTTTCTCGCCCCCACAACTGATCACCATTGTGGTCTGAAACCCCCCGCCTTCGCATAGTACACATATTTAGATACACCTTGTATAGTAATACTTAAGTTTATTTTTTTGATAGTACATACTAATAATTATAAGTTTAAAAAACTTGAAAAACCGACTTCATTGTCAAACGGCTAAACCGATTTTAATCAAATTTGTTTGGGACAATCTGGACGTAAGCATAACCTTCCAAATAAAAAAAATATTTTCTAAATCGGTTCATAAATGACGGAGGCATGCAGTAACAAACATTAAAAAAATTATTTAAAAAAAATGGCAACACCGATTTTAATAAAATTAAAATGGGACCAATCTGGAAGCAGTACCTTTCAGATAAAAAAATAATTTTTCAAATCGGCTCACAAATGACGAAGTTATGCGGTAAAAAACATAACAAAAAAAAAAAAAAAAAAAATACAACCGAATTGAGAACCTCCTCCTTTTTGATTGGAAGTCGGTTAAAAATACAATATATAACACCGGATCTCGAATGGGGATCGAACCTACGATACAGCTGTGCTGTGCCTCGTTGTTTTACTCGGGGTCTTAGTTTTTGTCTTTTTTAACCGACTTCCAATCAAAAAGGAGGAGGTTCTCAATTCGGTTGTATTTTTTTTTTTTTTTTTTTTTTTTTTTAATGTTTGTTACCGCATAACTTCGTCATTTGTGAGCCGATTTGAAAAATTATTTTTTTATCTGAAAGGTACTGCTTCAGATTGGTCCCATTTTAATTTTATTAAAATCGGTGTTGCCATTTTTTTTAAATAATTTTTTTAATGTTTGTAACTGCATGCCTCCGTCATTTATGAACCGATTTACAAAATTATTTTTTTATTTGGAAGGTTATTCTTATGTCCAGATTGTCCCAAACAAATTTCATTAAAATCGGTTTAGCCGTTTGGCTATGAAGTCGGTTTCTCAAGTTTTTTAAACTTATAATTATTTTAGATATTATAGGGGATGAATAGTAATAGTAGTAATAAATAGCCTTAGACTTTAATTCAGATTGTAGTGGGAACGAATTTACACGCAATGTTTTCCTTCATCGATTGACAGGCATTTTTCATAAAGTAAAATAATTGTTGCTCGAGAATTTGAAGCCGGGATCATAGGACCTACAGGGGATTCTAGACCGCTCTGGTGTTCCGGACATCACCAGACTGAACCTTACACATGTAAGGATTCCTGGTCGGTTTACGGATCCCTAAAAAACAACCCGGCAAGACCATCACTCCATCACTGATTAAAAATAACTAGAGAACTTAAAATCTGAGTAAAAATATCAAAGTAAATCTTATCTTAAAGAACTAAAAATATCATAAATGAATAATAAATAGTATTTAACAAAAATTATTGCAACATCACCAACTTACCAACTATCGTCACTCAAATGCAAAAAGGGTGTATCTCTATTTGCTACTAAATAGAGGTTACTCTAGCCTGATTTTGGTTTTATCGTGTGGTTGATACAAAAAGCGCGTAGTTCTTATTGTCAATGGAATAAGCTTCATTTTCGTATGTAGCGACTGCGGTGTGTATAAGATGGTGGAACACAAGGTCTAGAGGTGATCAATCAAAGTCCACAGAGGTCTGGTTTACCCTCGATCAAATAAGTCAGAACAGTTATTATTAATTATATTTACGTTTACCGAATAAAGCTTTTTAACTTTGTGTTCTTGATCTTTGTAGGCATTAAATTAGTGACGTGTTCACTTTATTATGTCTTTAACAAATTGACGATTATTGAAACTAAAGTCTTTGAATTAGCTTTGTCACTTTTAAAGTATGCTTTATCCAATGTTGACTGATGTAGACGTATTGACTGTACTATTAAAAATACGAGAACGAAACTTTAAAAGTTGAATAAGCTACGGAATTTCATTCAAAAATTACCTCGGCCATCATGCATTCATTTCAAGTATTTTGTGCAAAAAAATTGGCCTTTTGAATAAGTGGAAAAATTAATTTCATATTCGCCTGTCGCGCGGAAAAACTGGCATACTCACATAAGCAAAATTTTTAATTCGCCGGTTATTAGGTTTGTCCATCGGACCGCGGTATACGCTCATACTTGACAGCTAGTTCATTTGACAAGTGACGTGTGGTCTTGTAAGTCGTTTTTGCTCACGTTGCAGCATTGTGAATTTTATAATCCTTGCAATTGTTTAAGTTGCTTATTATTATTTTGACACTGTAGTTTATGCTAAGAATATTTCATTAAACATGATTTGAGGAAATGTTTTAAATACGCTTTTTTTATCATTCTTCCTGTACTTGTCCCAAACGAAAGCTGAAAGCACTTGTCCATTTCTTCTTAATTTCCTTTATTTTAGTCAATCTTTATGCGTAAACCGTTGGGTAATAAAGGTTCTCGAACGGCGACCACGAACCGGAAGACGAAGCGTAGGGCGCCCACCCACCAGATGGACCGTAGACATTGTTAAGATTGCGGGAAGTAGATGGATGGAAAGGGCTCAGAATCGTTCTTCCTGAAAATGTGTAGGGGAGGCCTTTGTCCATTGCTGGACATAGGCCTCCCCTACACATAGACTTCTTCAGGCTGATAATGATGATGATGCGTAAACAGCTATCAAGTTTAATTTACTTTAGTATGCAGTGAGCTAGCTAACTGCTTTTCCGTCAAAAAGCCTAAATCGCGTCCGCCGGCCGAATTGGCGCTTCTCCAAGTGCATTTGGCACGAAGCGTACGCAAATTACTGTTTACATTATGTCCTATGCACGTATAGCCTGGATTATACAAAAGAGTTGAAATTGCTTCAAGTAGCCGATAAAGAATGGTATTAAAAATATATGAAAGATACAAAATAAGAACAGTTTAATTTCCTGGAGTAGCAACAAGCATAGAATGTAAATATAGCTTAAATTCGTTAAATTAGAATTATTTAACAAATTTAAGCTGTACAACAATTTAAAAAAGAAATTTTAGAAGCCTATGCAGTTGATCTTTGTTTACTTTATTCAAGTGGCAGATTTGTTGAGTGATTGCTTTAATAATTAATTGCTTTTTCAACGTTTGATCCTTTCCAATTGACGGTCAAGTTTGATGATGACGAGGATTAATCAAGGCAAGTTCAAAGTAAAGGTCTTTAAAAATGGCAAAAGGTAAATTGAAGGGAACGGACTGGTTTGAAATCTGTATAACTTTGTCACCAATTCAATTCACCCCCAATAGGGTTGCTTAATATTCTAATGGCGTTCCGAAAAGACGGTACCAGGTGTAAATTGCGGCTAAATAATCTAATCGCACAAGTATTTAGGTTTGAACGGGCGTGACGTGGTATATTGGCATGATGATAGTATGCGCCAGCTCGGTGTGTATAAGAACACAAAAATTGCGAAAGGCGTTTGAAATGACATGACACTGAAATGGAAAGAGAGTTAAACAAGCCTGTAAGTTTTAATAGTTATTGCTAATATTAATATGCGAAAGTAAAGATGTTTCGATGCTTATAACTTGCGACTCAACTTCGCCGTTATTAGCTATAAAATCAGTTCGCAATGTAAAATAACATAAAACCACTATACCGGGCGGTAATACGGGTGAACGCTGCTCTAATTTAAATTTATAATTGATCGTTTTGTTCTCAACTAAAACAGAGTGGCCAAGAATAAACCAAACACAGGAGAGGACTTTCAAATGAATTCAAATCGTCGAAAGTAATTTGCATAGGATTCGATGGTCGCAAAATCTGAATTTTATTACTTGCACACTTTCCCCAGACTGGGTACGAAATGTACGAATATTTTTATGCGCACATAAAATAAGGTATAAAACCGCATGGAGTGTGGTGATCAAACGAGTGCTTTTATTAAATTAAATGGATATTTGAGTAGGTATTTTGTAAATTGTATAATTTTAGGTATATTCAAATGTTAATGTTTCCTGTATGGCTCGAAACAACGAATATTAAAAGCCGTCGTAATCGGGAATAAATGTGTTTATTTTTCCAAATTAAATTGTAAGTGGTGACCGTAACCACTCCTTGAGATATCTCCAAAGAAAAATAAATAAAAGTAACTAAATAACGAATAAGATAATTAGAACTAAAAACCGCGGGAAAGATATTATAAAAATAGTGATATTGTTGGAAAAAAAAAACAGTAGCACTCTGGGGGTGTATACAGAAATGAAAAAAAAACAAAGTGCACGCAAAGTGAAAAAAAACAAAAAGTACAGAAGTGATTACACTAAACTTTACAGTGTTTTCTCTAGTGATTAAAACAGACGGTGCGGGTCTGCTCCCTCTATCACGATCTGTATCTTACAAAATGTATGGGACGGTCGATGCGGGACTAGGCGCCCGTCTGCCCAGGCGTAATGAGATTCTACCTTTATGTAAGCTACTCCACTCTAGTGAACGGACTGCCAGCCTAATCTAAGCTCAACCTTCGCTAAAGGCCTGATGAGCTCTACCAATCTAAGCTTCATCCTGTTTCATCCATCTATCCACTTCCGGGAGATTACCACCAACTTAATTCCCGGGCATGTCAAGATAAAATCTGGACCTGTAGCTGGATGTGGGCCAAATGTGGGATAGGCTGAGTCAATGTAGAAGTTTATTTATGGAAAATTAACTTTATTACGCTTGATTGAGGTTCATATTCCAATTATAGAACTATCAAAAAAACAAACTATTTTAAGTTTCATCGAAGTTTTGAAGGCCGCATGCCTCCATGGTTAGTAACGCTGTCAAATTTGACAGCGTTTCACTGATCGCCATTGCCAGCGACCTAGGTGTGCGCAGGCCTTTAGAGTAAAGGCCTGCGCACACCTAGTTCGCTGGCGAACGCGATCAATGTAACGCTGTCAGATATCGCTGTCAGATTTGAGATTTGACAGCGATATTTGACAGCGTTTCACTGATCGCTACCGCCAGCGAACTAGGTGTGCGCAGGCTTTTAATCGTTGATTATCCTTTGACAGATATTTACGAGCAAGGCCGTGTGTTATTAGAAATTGCATCCACGATGCTAATCTGGCAGCACTAGCCGCCTTAATAGGATAGACGGTGTATTATAACAGAAATGATCTCAAACGGGCCTAAAATCACAATTCCGGGTGATACAGAGAATTTGCATAATTACAATTGAAAAGCCCTTCCGGTTATTAATTTATGTCTATCCAAAGATTTTCTGGAAGAGATCGCTTATGACGATATGATTTGGATGTTGGGCTGTGGAAAAAACACCCTTACTTGTATAATTAAGATAAGAAGAAACCAAGAACTAAGTTATTTGCCCTTTCTGTGCATTTTATTTACCCATTTTTATGACGATTCAAATTCATACTTAAGTTTTTTTTTTATAAAAATATTGGTAGGTATGTATTCTTAAGACCCGGCCACATTAAGGCGATGGTTGTATTGCTTTCAAATGTATTATAGCCGAGATGTGCCCATTTTTATGTCAATTCAAAGAGATACTGGTGCTTTCATTAGATAAAAAAAATTTTTGGTGTTTATTCTAAAGTCAAGGCAATCATCATCATCAAGGCGATAATATAGCGATATGCGACTCAACATTACAGCGATTACAGCGATGTTTGTATCGCTGTATCCTGTATTTAAAACCTTGATGTGTCCGGGCCTTAAGTTTTACCGTAAATATGTTTTCAAAAAGCAGGGCCTTTACTTGCATGTTGCTTCCAATAAAATGATGATACCCCGTGGCTTGTAACTATGTAAACTTGCTTTATTACATCCAAAACCATTACTTAATGGTAAAATGTTACACTTGTTGTTCGTGTTTTAATAATTTAAGAAGTGTATGTAAACACGCATTGGGGAAAGTCGGGGTTTGAGAGGCATTAAAAACAATTCTATTGTTTTTGGTTGGTAGGTACATAGCTATTGTTGTACCTACATTTTCTGCCCGTCTGCAGCTGTCCGTTTTAATGTATTTGTAAGCCTTTGTGTCAAATATAGAAGATTGTTTAATACAAGGAGCTAAAATGACCCGATCTAGCGAGGGAATAAATAGAAACAGAGTTTAATCGCCGTGTTTGTGTGTTCGTGTTTTTTTAGTGGCGTGTGTTATCACTATGAATGCGAGAATATAGTAATAATCCAATACAAATGAAATATAGTTGAGAAAAATTCTGAAGATTTTGCGCCTTTCTTTTTGTTATTTGTTCTGTAGCCGCAAGGCATTGCATGCATTCTACCAAAGAGATCGCCGATTTTAGTTCCATTTTCAAATATGTATTTTTTTAATGAAACAGTAATAGTTCGATTCTTTAAGCATAATAATTATTCTACATAGGACTGAAGACTTAGAGAATTAGTCAAGTTTTCACATTGTCGGCATTACCGGAGTACCGCGATCTTTTTCAAGTAGTTTACTACTTATACACCACTTTAATACATAATACAAAAACCTCTCTTTTGCATATATACTATATTTTCTGTGAGTTCAATTTCAATTTCTAAATTAATTCAACACAATATAAAATCCGCAATTCAATTTATCTTCAAAACAATATGCAATTAAATCAATCTTTTTCATTTGCGAAGCTCACAGCCGTCACTGGCGCCTGCGCATCTGACAAAGGTCCTGTCAATTACACTGACAGTTAAATAATTTCGCCGGCGAATTCAATGGCCGACAGCGCTATGCAAATCGTAATGTTCCTTTTTCGAATTTTTACGTTCCTTTTTTGAATCCTTGCATTCCTTTTTTGAATTACCTTAACTGCTGGCTCGTTTTTGCATATTTTACTGTATATCTGTTGTAAGTTATGAGTTGTTTGTTTTAAGGCAGGTGACGGCATCTTAACAGGGTTCTTAATCATTCGTTTTAATGAAAACATCAGGTTGTTTCTCTTCAAATGTCAGTTATATTCTTTTTTTGTATGGCTTCTGTGACGGCCACTGACAGACAGACGTCATTATAAAGAAAGATGGCGGGAAGTTGGTGGATACAAAGTGTGGTGAAAGGCTCAATATCGTTTGACTTGGAAATGTACGGAGGTCCTTCTATCGTTAGCTGCAACGAACAATGCTAGAAGCTTCCTGATAGGAAATTTTCTGCAAGCTGATTTATAATAGTTTGCACAATTACCCAATAGATGGCGCTAGCAGGTAATGAAATGATAAAAATCTTGCCAACTCCCATCAAGTTATTTACTATCACCAAACTCTTTGACGGTCACGTGGTGGTTGCATCCTCATTGATAAATGTGCTTTTTTTTATGAACCACCAACCAATGACAAGCAATTTGCGAAACTCCTTGCTGCGTAATGGGTATCAAAACTCTTTGCTACTATTTTTAGTTTGAGACTTTATAATTATCAAAGACTTTATAGTAAACATCTCTCACGTCAAAAATATAGGTAGGTACCGAGTAGAATAAATATTGTTGACCTTACTTATAAAAATATGTCAAAAGATAAACAGCGCTTAAACTATTGCCATCCCTTACCACTGGCTAATGACAAACAGTGACGGAGCTATCTTTAAACAATGATTTAATTTAAATTGCGTTTATAAGTATGGCTGTAAATGCTTGAAGGGTATTTTTCTGTGGGTCACACCATGGAACTATCTAGTCACACTGATTCAAAATTTGTCAGCGCCATCTATTATAATATTTTAACAATGTGTTTTTGATCTGTCAGAAAATCTCCTATTATGCTTAGCTACATAAAATTACGTTTTGGTAACATAGTTTAGATTATTATATACATAGATAAAACGTGATTATCTCTTGAAAATGAATGGCAACATAAAGGCGATATTCGCCTGGCAAATATCGAGTGCTTACACCGAGTTATAAGCTGTGCTAACACGGTGTAGTGATGTACCATAATCCGGTAAAAGTAGGGATTATAACTATAGGTACTCGTTAATTAGCTGTTATACGTTAACTATGATGAGAGTACGTGCTCTAATGGTAGCGAATTTGCAGGGCTATTACTTAAAAACAAGCAGTAGCAATAGCGTAGTATTCAAGAGTCGTTATACTAACAAATCTTACCACTTGTTTGCCTTTTTAAGCTCGGCTGTCGCTGATCAGTCGCAAGTTGCTAAGTAGTGGCTCTGAGCTGTAGACCTCGCGAGCACACTAAAAGTGAGCAGTTTTCTCTATTTTGAGGACCTATTCTGCTCATCGTGTCGAAGATTCTCATCAGATCTTAGCTAAATTTTTATGAAACCAATTTAACTTACGAAATGAAAAAAGAACCATCGAAATAGGATCTCATACGGTGGCATGTCCACCTACTTTTTGATCCCGAGACTTTAGGATCGGAAAAAATCATCTTTGAAGCCCAAACTGATCAGTCTGATATGTATCCGACTATACTTACTTACATCTCAAGTCAGTCCTATATCCGTATCCGTAATAACGTAATCCGTAAAACTATCCGCCTAATCCGCAAACACCCCCACCTCTAAACCACCCCCTAATTGACATTGGAGGGTTGGTAATCTTAGTGCGTAACAAGAGGTGAGGAAATGAATTTCCTTTGTTGAATAAATCAACGCTTGCGTAATGAACGCTTACGTTGTGTTTACGTTGCTCGAGAATGTACGTAGTAGGTACGTAGTGTTAGATTTCAACCTGAGGCAATTTGTTGTAGATACACCTACTTAATTCTATTACTGGGTTTTATCATCTCTAGTTACTCTATGCTTCAGATAAAAACCATTTTCTCTTTAGTTCAGAATTTTCTAAAACAAAGTATTTAAATAATATAGTAGGCAACAAATATTGCACATCGGCTAATTTCGGCTTCATAGATGTGTGTGTGTCAGAAAGAGCCTCGAAAGCAGAAAAGCCGACGTGCAATATTTAATGTCTACAACCGTACCTATTGCCTACTATAAACCTTGGCCACGAATCGGAAGTAGAAACGTAGGACGCAACCGACAGACCGCCGACATGTTGAATTTGTCATGTATTTGTCATACGTAAACTATTTCAATGGGATTTTAATTCCAAAACCAAAGACGCCCCTGCTACCCCTAACCCCTACTTAAGCTGGTCGGGAGAGGGAGTGGACTGACTTACGTAGTGTACTTATAATATTGCATCCGCCCATATATACTGAAATAAAAAGTAATCTATGTGTGATTGTTATTCCAAGTAACATCTATGAATATTATAAGTTTCATCGAAATCGAAATCACACAAAAAAAAACCTTCAGACTGGCATAGAACTATCACCTCCGTCCTGTGTACAGGGTGAAAACAACACTCGCGTTTTTTACTGCATAAATTTAATAAACCAACTTAAAAAAAGAGGTAAGGCGCTTAAAAATAACTAATGACATTAAATGAAGCGTAAATGCATCGCTACGCGTTACTATCGTAAAAAGAGCGACCACACAGAGGTATGGTCACCACAGGCTAAGGTGACCGTGCTGTGAGAATAACAAAGATTTTGGTAGTTGGATTTTTTTTGACCGTACTTACAAATATAACCATCCCCAAAAAATTTACGAAAACTTTGTAAAATTAGTATAATATGACAAGAAGAAGATTCAGTCAGGGGCACGTCCAATAATATTTGAAACTTGGAGTACCTATTGAGTTTCTTGACGATACTTTGCTGTGTCTGGGTTCAAAACTAAAGCATATATAGGTATTAAGAGCTCTCTAAACTAAAGCAAATAATACGAAGTGTTTCATCAAATACCTAGCCAATTAAATTAGTATACTTAATACCTACTAGGCCAAAACTATTAAGTTTTCATCTCTCTAAGGTAAATAACTTTAGTAATTATATTAATTTGCATTTTATTGAAATTTCATAATTCCTAATTGTTTTAATTTCCAAATTCTTCCAAAGGCTTATAACTTTAGAATTCTACTGATTTTAAAATCACAATAAGGTATTTAAATTCAAATACCTAGTTCTAGAATAGTCTTAACTAGGATTAAAACTTTGCAATTTCATAAAATTATTGAGCATTAGTTTATATGAAACAGCCAAAGACTATTGCCATCTCTATTTGTTGACGTAAAAGAGACAGTGACAAGAGACTTTACAAACGTCTAAATTCTTCGTCTGTCTTTATTTTTGAACGAAATAATAGCATAGAAAAGATGTGTTTAAAATGCACATTCATACATTATGTGTTTTTGTTGTGACCGTTATTGCATTGACAATAAGAAACAAAATGCAATGAATCGTGAAATAAAGCAACCATAATAAAACGTTAAGCTGTTGGTCCGGCTCCAGGTGTTAAGTTATTAAGCCATAAATGAGTTTTTCGGCGTCCATAGTAAAAACACAATTTTCTAGAGTTGGTCTGCATAATGATTACACACAACATTCATAAAAAAACTTGAATAACGGACTCCATGGTCAAACTACTGAACCGATTTTAATGAAATTTCAATGGATCCAAATAAAAGTATATTAATCTTCAAGATTTTATTCCAAATTGGCTCATAAATAAAAAAAATAAAAAAATTACGAAGTAAAACGATAAACACATATAATTTTAAAAAATACCACTGAATTGAGAAACTCCATTGTTTTATTTGAAGTCGGTTAAAAATATATGTCCTGTAAAAATGTCCTTGAATTATTAAAATCCCTGGTCATCCTACTGACGGCTCTTTATAACTAAAATTACGTCCACATCATGTCCACATCCGACCATTTAGTATGATTTCAATATTTTTATGAGTTTACATTAAAACAATTTTAAACATGTCCAATGGTATGTCGTAAAGTTATAACTGGAAGAAACCAGTGTATTGCAAGGACTGAGTTTTATCACAAGCGGAGCGTGTAGCGAAGCGTGTAATCCGCCCCATTACTACACAACTCGCGACTGGTCCAAAACGAAAGCAAGCTTTTAGAACTTTCACATGAAAACTGAAATAAAAGTCGAATTGTCTATTACGAGTCATCTTTGTCCGGTAGCGCTGTAAGAATTGTAAGACGATCACCACCATTTAGTCCATTCGAAAAAAAATGTGTTACGTATAAAATGGGAATAAATTGAATAACATAACATAATAAATAACATAACAGCCAGGGAAGGGTAGCAATTTCTACTTCAATTATTATTTCAATTTTTTTTATTCTACTCACACAGGCCAGGCTAAAGTCATAAGACCATACTGATCCGTTGATTTTCCTACAAATGAGAAGAATGCAAACACGGACTGGCTGATTTCAATATCCTAAAAAAGTTTTTTTATAAAGTTTATTCAAATTAAGAGTACGTATCCCCAATTAAGTAGAAAGCGAAAACGTCTCTATTTCTATAGCAACAAGTCTCACATTATCATAAATCTGTCAACGCGGCTAATTAGGTGCGTGTTACCAGAGAGTCGTGTTGCGTTTTAATGAACAATCGATTTTGTGCTTGAGAAGAACATTTTTATTATGAAATGAATATTCCACTGGCGTAAAATAATAATAAATAGTTTATTTTAGGCTATAAATTATTATTCACTCAAATTGACCCATAGATATTTATACATAGATGGAGGCCTCCCCCCCATTTTCACCAGTCACTACGATCTTCTGCCTTAAGTTGCCAGTCCCGCTCATAGGCATCCAAGCTCGTCCCTAATAATATTGAATTCAATTGTTAAGATCGCGGGAAGTCGGTGGATGGAAAGAGCTCAGAAGCCGTTCTTCCTGGAAATGTATAGGGGAGGCCTATGTGAACTTCTAGGTACGTATTTGAGTTAACCGCTGTCACAGTCATCTAACTATGGTCGAAACCTTTTAGGTGAACCGGAAGGAGGGAAAGACGAGTGTTATTTTAATGGAAATACTGTGTATCGGTTTATGTTAATATCGGGAAAGGTAAGTGAATAGGGCAGGAGAAACCCAAACACTTGAAATATACTTTAACAGCCTTCACAGCTCAGTGGGTAGTATCTCTGCTTCCTCCGCTGCAGGGCGTGGGTTCGAACTCACCGAGAACAAATATTTGTGTGGTGAACACAGATGTTTGTTCTCTATCTGGGTGTTATATGGCATTCTAAGTTTATTTACAATAAATTATAGTTAAAAAAACTAAAAAAAAACGCTTTTATAACTAATTGTACTAAAAAGTTAAAAATAAAACTGTAATAATCAATTGAAAAATTTATATTATTGTATAAAAAGCGTGGGGTGCTTTTTATAATAACTTCAGATATAATAAACTATTGATAAAATATTTACAACAATCAAAATCAAGCCCCCCACGCTTTTTGTACAATAATATAAATTTTTCAATTGATTATTACAGTTTTATTTTTAACTTTTTAGTTCAATTAGTTATAATAGCGTTTTTTTTTAGTTTTTTAAACTATAATTTTTTTTTTACTTTTTTTTTTTTATATTTTTTTTTTCATATTATTGCATTGTCATCGATCTTTGACAGGTGTGCAAAGTTTGACTCAAATCTGATCGTTCAAAGTAGGACAAAATCGAGCTCAAATGGGTCGGTTACATACATACATACATACAGGTGAAGCTAATAAAAGCGTTATAAAAAAAAGAATTTAAGCATTATATCAGTTACCTGGATCCCATAGTACAAGCTTTGCTTAATTTGGAGCTGGATAGTGTTGTGTGGTTGTCCAAAATATTTATTATATTATGATTTATTAAATATCACTTTGACAGCCTTCACAGGTCAAATGGTGATAGCTCTGCCTTCTGCGCTGCAGTGCGTGGGTTCGATCCCAACCAAGAACAAATATTTGTGTGTAGGTCTCGTCCAACACTCTTTATAACTTTTTTCTAAGATCAAGTTTTGCTTAGTGGGGTTAGATAGAGTTGCAAGAAATTTCCACCAATATTTAATTTAATCTTAAATTATTATAACTGTAATTTAATAAAATATAAACTTTGTGTATTTCTACCTTTATTTCCTTTCTACCCCATCGCACCCTTTTCCCGAATATAACAATGAAACTCACCGGCACCTACCCTACCTTTGCGCTCAGTGTATTTGCGAAGTACTCGAAAAAGCAACTTCTTAATCCGGGGCATGTAATGGATGCATTCACACCGAAACGCAACAGACAATATATTTTAACATTACTGTGTTTAGATTGTGTAACTAAATATAATATATTTAGTTGGCATCTATTGGTAGTTGGCGTTAAAGCCTGCGCATATCTAGGCTTTGGCGATTAGCTGAAACGCTGTCAAATATCGCTGTCATATTTTACAGCGTTTCAGCTGATCGCTTAGATGTGCGCAGGTTTTTACCTGGTGCTAAGTAATTTTGGTTAATACAAAAGCATCTTTATGTTCTTTGTGTGTATCTTTGTGTTCTTTGTGTGTGGAGACCGCGTTTAGGTAAGCGTAGTGTAGGACGCCCTCCGGCAAGGTGGGGCGACGATCTGCGAAATGTAGCTGGCAAGCACTGGAGGAGAAGAGCCGAAGACCGGGCTCAGTGGCACGTCTTGGGAGAGACCTACGTCCAGCAGTGGACTAATATAGGTTGATGATGATGATGATCTTTATGTTACATTCCATCATGATCCTTTTAAACGAAGAAGATTATCATTATCATCTCAGCCGTAGAACGTCTTCTGTAAGTGAATATTGGACTCACCCATATCCAGAGCAAACTATTCTGTGCACCTAAAAGTTTTCCAGCGACTTTAAAGGGATTTTATTATATTTAAAATGCAAAAGCGTTATGTACACGTGTGTCGCCATTCAGCGATGTAGTGATACCGTCGCTAGCTGTCAAAAAAAAACGAATTGCGTAACCTAGGTGTTTGAAACAAGGGCATCGTTTATATCCGTCAAGTGCCTCGTATATTTTTCTTTCAGCATCATCAATCTATATCAGTCCACTGCTAGACGTAGGTCTCTCCCAAGACGCGCCACTGAGCCCGGTCTTCGGATCTTTGCTTCCAGTGCTTGCCAGCTACATTTCGCAGATCGTCATCTTCCCTCCCCTTTCTGAGAGCGTCCTACACTACGCTTACCTAATTGCAGTATCCACTCAAGTATTCGTTTGCTTCAACGAGTGTTTATTTTTAAGCAACTAAATGATGAAACAAGCATATGACCCTCCAGATGTTAAGTAGCAATCATCACCTATTGCCTGTTCTACGACATGCATGACCGACTCCTTCAGATTTTAGATGTACTTATATTTAATAACTTACAGTTCGGTCTGACACGCATCCGTATTTACCCAATGTGCTGCACAGATACTAAGTACCAACCGTACGAAAATGGTTGCAGTGTTCAGTGCTGCCAACCTAATGAATTATGCTTTTAACTACGAAATAACAGATACACTGTGTGGTTTTGTTATGTATAAAATGGTAACAAAGGTGAGTAGGACTCAAAATATTCTACCAAGCATTAAAAAACTTTGTAGACTGAGATCAGAATTTTTTTTTTTACCTCATTAGACCATCCTTTGGCCACAATCTCATCTGATGGTAAGCGATGATGTAGCCGAAGATAGATATGGTCTAGATTCTAGACCATAATAATAATAATCAGTAATAATCAATTTATTGATGGTAAAGTGCATGTTTACAGGTCAGTTAATAATTTGTAAATAATGTAAATTAGTTAAAAATTATAATAAAATTAATGCAACACTAATTGTTATATTTTAAGATATCTTCTATGTTGTAGAACGCCTTCTCAATAAGCCACAATTTGAGCTTAGCTTTAAAACTTGCATGGCTGGGCGCGTTGACGACAAGCTCCGACAATCGGTTGTACAGTAGTTGTACAGTACATACAGCTCTATCTCCGGCTACAGAAGATTCTAGACTCTAGAAGAACTTCACTGCTATTATTATTATTTTTGATTTGTAAAAGGACCATACAAAACAAACGGTAGGAACCAAGCTGTAGTTTGTTGCCTGTTCTTCTAGGCTTGGTCGCGTGGAACTGGCACCTTGACTCACTTAGCTTTAAGACATTTCAAAGTGATCCTTGTGTTACTGAATAAATACATCTTTGACTTAGAAGACATGGTGAACGGGAGGCTTACGTTAGTTTATGGCATTAAGTATCTCTCTTTATACTTACTAGCTAAATGTATATTTTCTTTTATTATTTCTTCATTTTATCTCATACTGTCACGGTAGCCAAATACATATGAAAAGGGGATTTGAGACATGACGCACTGTAGCTCTGCTTATTATCTTTTGTCATAGTTTAGTGCGGTAATAAAATATTTTAATACATTATGTTCCGCTGTTTGTCTGAGACATAAAATATTTTAATAAGTACATGGGTTGTAGAGGTAGCAAAGCTATGTTCAAACTGACGCGAAGCGACGCGGGTGCCGCTGTCAAACTGCAAACGTCACATCGGCTTTTAACTTACGTGTCGTTTCCATTTCTCCTTTGTTTGCAAGACCGAGATGAAAACCGAGATGAAGAGGAGAAAGAACATGTTGTGCCGACCCCACATAAAGTGGGATAAGGGCAGGAAGAAGGGAGTACCTACTACGAAAGATGTGTGGATTTGATTCACGCCACAGGATCAGTGAATTCATGATCTTTAATTACTCCATCTTGTTGATGTAGTACCATTATTTGTATTTACTCACAGTTTTTGATGCTCAAGTCAAGGTAACCTAGTGTGGGTTTAAAGGCCTAAAGCTGCTTGTTTATTTTTATCTATCGATTCCGCTCTTCGGGTCTGGTATGCCAAGAAGGAGGCCTTAGGGCGGCCTAACAACTAGTTCATACGAGTTACTTAAACCTGTTCCTCGCGTATGACGTCGCTTAAAGCCGCTTTATTTCGCGTCGGTTGGGCTTGAACTTTAAAACATTACTCCTAAATGGTCTTGTTCAGTAAACCTCTTCAGAATGCACTGACTGGAGACTTATTTGCAGCCGTTTTCACAAACAATAGTTAACAAACTTCTAATATCTACACAAGCCAACCTACTGAAGTACTGTGCTGAGCTTAGATAAATAAAATCTATGCAGGTGTATAGTTTTTTAACCAACTTCAAATCAAAAAGTGGGATTCTCAATTTGGTTGTATTTGTTTATATATATGTTTTTTGTTTATTATAGCATGACTTCGTCAATTATGAGCCGATTCAAAAAACTCTTTTATTTTATGAAAGGTAATAATACTTCCAGATAGTTTCCATAGAAATTCCATCAAAATCGGTTCAGTTATTTGCCAATGAAGTCGGTTTCTCAAGTTTTTGAAACTTATTATTTCTATAGATATTTTCCTACTGATATGCAAAGTATCGATACTTTTTCCTAACCTACCGCTACTACACTGCTGAGTAAAAAAGGTCTCCCAAAAACTAACATTTTTATCTTTTCCGAGCTTCCTCCCACCATCTCCTTTCAAAGGTGCCAATATCGTCCCGATAACGCTTCCTCGGTCTACGGACGGAAAATATTTCTTAACATTTGGTCGACATAGAAAACCTCATTCAAGTTATAATTGTTTAATAATAAAATATAAAATATAGTACACAATCCCCAGAACACTATCTAGCCCCAAAATAACCAGAGCTTGTGTTATGAGAACCCAATAACTGATATAATACATCAAATCCTTGTATTTTGTAAATACGTACTAAGAAAACAATATAACACCCAGACAGAGAACAAACATCTGTGTTCACCACACAAATATTTGTTATCGTTGGAATCAAACCCACGACCTACGGCGCAGAAGGCAGAGCTACTACCAACAGAGCTGAGATCCCAATCAAAACAAATATATTTTGTTTTTGAATACGGGTGTCGCTGTTCGCTTGCTGCTGAGTATATTTCTTGTGTATTTTATTATTATACATATACCGAATAAAGATCTATTGTTAGACGTAGCATAATTAAATCTTTTGTCCTAATTATGTTGTTGATACTGCATCGCTCAAAATGTGGTCTACAGTTAGTCTAATCGCGTGATCAAGACTACACTAGTAGTGGGGTACACTACTAGGAGGTGGGAGATTATTAGTTTAGCTAGTTTGGTCGTTCTTATTAGACTGAGCAACGTTCAGCGCATTTATTTGGATGGGCGAACTGTATTGGAATTTTGATCTGGCTATCCCAGCTATAGCAGACTATGACTGCCTAAAAATCGCGACCCCGGAGTTGGTCTGCATAATTTATGCCCATTAAATATTGAGGTTTACCAATTTCAGAACTAGATGGCGCTCATCAAAATGTCACGTTAGTAGATCGCGCTATCATTGCGTCTTTGTAATTTTTAAACCCTGCTATTTGATCTTTATTTTTTACTAGCCGCGAGTCCCAGCGTTGCCCGGGTATTCCAAGATATTCAAGAACGTTTAGCAATCTATTGAGAATTTTTAGAAAAGTCCTTACGCGATAGAAAAGGATAGACATAGAAAAGTGCCTGCGTGTTAGATAAGGATA
The DNA here is from genome assembly GCA_939531255.2 of Thera britannica. NCBI lineage: Eukaryota > Metazoa > Arthropoda > Insecta > Lepidoptera > Geometridae > Thera > Thera britannica. The sequence goes on from OW618037.2 coordinate 20,013,999, forward strand.
GACATAGATTTTTGCAAGATCTTGTACTGATACTGTTCCTATTAGTCATAGCGTGATGTTATATAGCCTATAGCCTTCCTCGATAAATGGACTAACCGGGACAAAAATATTTTTTGATTGCGGACCAGCAGTTTCCGAGATTAGCGCGTTCAACCAAACAAACAAACAATCAAACTCTTCAGCTTTATAATATTATAGTATAGATATCTGCAGATAGCTCAATTGTTTCTTGTGTATTTTGTACATTTTGCAAATATTTTGTTTAATTGTAAGTTTCTTTGTGTAAATAAATCTATTTTTTATATTAATCTTAATCGAAATATTATCGAAGGAAAGGTAGAAGGAAAGAGAGGAAGAGGAAGACCAAGGATAATCTACATGAGCCAAATTAAAGCAAATATCACTGTCATGTCGTATAAGGAGGTCAAGGAGGTTGCCCTCAAAAGAAACACCTGGAGAAAAATGCATACATTACGCCGATAAGAGCGTTGTTCTTAAATAAGAAGAAGAAGAAGAAATATTTGATGGACATACCATGGACATAGTTAATGTCCATAACAACTGCAAAATGAATCTACGATTTCCTAGAAATATTTTTCCCCGTTATAAAACATAGACCACAAATATTATGTTTAAAACAAATAGTTCTTTAACTGAAAATCCACAAACAAAACTTTCCATCACAACTAGCGCCGGGTTTCATACACCCCGTAACTCAGTTTCGATAACACGAGCTGAAAACAGGTTATGGGCCCAGTTACGAACATGCGGGACGAGACAGATACTTACGTAGTGAATCATTTTGTAGATCCGAAAATCAAATAAATAAATATGGTATTTTATATGCTAGGATTTCTTACTTTATATTATATATCGGCATTTAGCCCAAAGCAAAGAAGTTAACTGATCAAATAATAAATTTAAAATCATTAATACTTGTTGACATTCCACACAGCCCAAAACTATAGCATATTTTTTGTCAAAAAAGAATATTTCTTTTATATTAGGCATTTTACAAATTTATTGGCGTTACAATAATATTAAAAACTAACAATTCGGATGTTTTTCTTAAAAACATTTTTTTTCAACTATTATTTTATTACCTTATTTACTATATATTTGTTTAATTCCCTATCCGGTTCCCGCTCCGGTGAAAGGTCAAACGTAACTAACACCAAAACTCTGTGCACGTACAAAATTGCAATATCGCCGTATAGTTCCCCGTAGATAACTGATTGTCTATTAAACTTAGCCTGTGACCCGCGGGCTACATTGTTGCGAGTGCACTTAACACTGTATAACATGATAAGCTAGGTTTATCCTATTTTAAGCTACTCGACGCAACTCGCTACGCTTGGTAAGTTAATTTGATAGCCCTCACAGCTCAGGATCCGGAACGAGGTCATTCGACAGAAGACCAAAGTTGTCGACATAGCCCAAAGAACTAGCAAGCTGAAGTGGCAGTGGGCCGGTCATGTTTGCCGAAGAACCGATAATCGCTGGGATAAACGAGTTCTGGAGTGGAGACCGCGGTTAGGCAAACGTAGTGTAGGACGCCCTCCGGCTAGATGGAGCGACGACTTGCGCAGAGTGGCGGGCAGCAACTGGATGGGAAGAGCCAAAGACCGGGTTCAGTGGCGCGCCATGGGAGAGACCTATGTCCAGCAGTGGACTGCAATAAGTTGATGATGATGATGACAGCTCAGGTGGTAGTAGCACAGAACAGAAAATAATACTACGTGTAGAAAGGACACTGTGCCTCTCCCCCGTACAAATTCGGGTTTCCGCACCCCGCCCGACTTGAGCAGAAGACTCGCCACGCGCACACACACGCGCGTGTACAAAACGACATTTGTGTATGGCTCTTGTATGGGATTTGGTCGAGCGTCCGAGTTGTGGAGTAGCAGCTTTGCCATCTGCGCTGGAGGGCTTGGGTTCGATCCTCACTGTAAACAAATATTTGTGTAACATGGATGTTCGTTCTCTATCTGGGTGTTATATTCTTAAGTATGTAGGTATTACCAAAAAAGTATATCGTGTTATATCAGCTATTTGGTTCTTTACTATCGTAGAAAAATAAAACAGGATTGACCTTAACTGAAAACAGTTGAAGATAAGCAATAGTAAAACAGAAATACCTAAAACTAGGTATTTCTCTCAGTACCGGTACCGACCGATACATCAATACCTACCCGTATAATTAAAAAATATTAGTAAAAGCATTCTCTCCAATACAATGACGAATTCTCAAAAACTGCATTCAGAAGGCGTTTGCAATCATTGACCACAAACTATTTGCCAATATTATAGAAAACGTCATACTTAAATCAGTCTTAAACCGTCGGAATAAGATCTATAGTCTTTTGAATAAATGCAAAAGGGTCTTCCCACACATGTCCATAGAAAAAACGGACAGGGCTCAGGTAGAAATGAATACAAAGATAAGTGAAGTGCTTTTCGTTCCAAACCTTCGAATAATTCGAGCGATTTTAGTCTCTTTTTCGTTGTCGATACGGTTTAGAATCCCGTGGGTAGACTCATAGTTCCTGCAGACAAGTCCCTTTGAACGTATCGTCAAATTTTTATGTTTCGAACGTTTAGTAATTTTTAGGTTAGTTTCGTTTCGTTTCGCGGTTGGGATGATGCGTTCGTGTGTTTATTCCGTGTTTTAATTTGTTTAACTGTTTTTATAGTGTTTTAGTTGTATTTGTGATGATTAGAACGTGTGAAAAGTGTTGAAAAAGGTTTACAGTTGATAAGGTGACGGTGAAGTGTTAATAGTGTTCTATTTTTGAATAGTGTCGGCCTTGTGATTGGATTGCTCTTTTTGGAACTTGCTCTTGCGCTTGTTAAGGTACAGTTATTAGATGTAACTAAATCTTCTTCTTCTTCTTCTTCCTGCCCTAATCCCACTTTATGAGGGTTCGGCAAAACATGTTCTCTTCCAGTCTCCTCTATCAGCCGTCCTGCATTCACTCCTTTCTTATCCATGTCATTTGACACTGTTCATCGATCTGTTCTTTGGCATTTAGCCCAAAACTAAGCAGAGCTTTTACTATGGGAACCAGATAGCTGATGTAATATTTAAATGGATATTATTAGTAAATATATACCTTCTTAGAATACAATATAACACGCAGACAGAGAACAACATTGATGATGAGCCATTGATTGAGAGTATAAATTTCTAAAAAGAAAATCCCAGAAATAAAGTCAAATACATGTTTATTATAATAATATATCAGTAGCCTAAACCAAACCAGTTAGACGAAAAACTTCAACATATATAAAATAAACTTTTAAAGTTTTGACCATCAGTTCTAACCCAGTTTTATCCCGTACAAAACTTCGGAAAACTTCAACACATCAAAACTCTTGGAGATTTTAAAAATAATCCTTCTTTTTAAAGTAGGATTATAGTAAAAGCTTCTTGACTTTGCTGGTCTTTGCTGGTCAACTCGGCTGGCAATGTCTAGATCTAGAAAATCTAGATAATATTTTTAAAGGAAGACGAATATAGTAGTCCATCCATCCGATAGACTGAAGACATTAAAATAAAAATCTCATCATCATCATAAGCCTGAAGAAGGCCACTGCAGGGCATAGGCCTCCCCTACACATTTCCAGGAAGAAAGATTCTGATCCCTTTCCATCCATCAACTTCCCGCGATTATAGCAATGTCGTCGGTCAATCTGGTGGGTGGGCGCCCTACGCTTCGTCTTCCGATTCTTGGTCGCCATTCGAGAACCTTTATTCCCTCCTTTGTCGGTTCTTCGAGCTATATGGCCTGCCCATTGCTACTTCAACAAAAAAAACGAATATTCTTTATTCAGTGGTATTGCAAGAATTAATTTGAAACGTCCTTGGCGTGTAAGTCTAGGTGCCAGTTCCATGCGACCAAGCCTAGAAGAACTGGCAACAAAATATGGCGTGGAGAGTAGGTTAAATATTTTTGTATGTTTGTATTACTTCGTCATTTATGTCTATGAGTCTATTTGAATTATTGTTTTTATCTGGTAGTAATACTTCCAGTAGGCCTATCACAAGCCCTGTCTGGCACTGTCTCTGGTTCTGGTTTTGAGACTGTGTGAGTGTTGACTAAATAAATCCTACGTCAAAACGTCACACACACAGTATAATGCACTTGTGAGCACTCACACAGACCAAAACCAGAGCAGATCGGTTCCATAAAATTTGATCAAAAAGTTGACGTTGAAGTCAGTTTTTAAACTTATGTTATTTTTCATTTATCCGTATTTCTACTCCACTGAACTGTTTAATTCCCTAATAAGTCACATGATATGCCTAGTATCATGTGAGTAAAACTTTGACCGGAAATCCGAAGCCAAGCTCCGAATGCACACTTTGGTATTATGTTAATGGTATTCCTATCGATATACTGTCAGTGAGAAGTCATGTCTACTTAAGCCTACTTTGTAGGCTTACCACAAGCTTTGTCTGGTTCGATCTCTGGCTCTGGTTTTGAGTCTATGTGAGTGCTCTCCAGTGTATTATACGGTGTGTGACGTTTCGACGTAGGATTTATTTAGACAGCACTCACACAGACTCAAAACCAGAGCCAGAGATAGAACCAGACAGAGCTTTTTGTAGGCCTACTGATTTGTTCGTACTGTATGTGTGTCTGTTAAAAATAAATGCTTTTTCTTTCTTTAAGCCATGCGCACATCTTAACAATCTGCGATTCCGCACTTTCCGGGAATTTTCGCTTGTCGCTAAGTCTTCAACGTGTACAGAAATTAAAGACTTGAACCTTAACTGAAAATATCCAATGAAAGACGTCGTTCCGTTTACCTTTTGCTAAGATCGTAAATTCGTAATACTCAATATCACACAACCTCCACTCATTATTCCCAATATTACTTCTTCCTCTTTAATCGCCTGACAGCGCGCCAAATACTTTGACATTCCATGTTTTTTTTTTTTTTCTTTTCGCTCCTTTCGAAGCAGGCTAGTACCAAGACCATACCGCCTAGTCTTAGGTACGTTAAGTTTTTTCCCTTGAGATTGGCATTCCATGATATGACAGATGAAAGATGGCATACCTTGAGCACAGATAATAGTCTAATAGAGTAATTGCTTATTAAAAACAATAATGTTACTCTATGATACTTAGGGTCTAATGGTCAAAGAGGTTTTGAAATCGGTCCAGTAGTTTTTAGTTTATTTATTACAAGCATACAAAAATAAAAATCTTTCCCTTAGTATGAAGTATGACAAAATACAGTACAAAATGAAATATCCTTTCATTCAATTCTACGAACGCTCAGTAGAGAAATATTTTCTCTACATTTTCTTTCTACCAACTACCTACAAAAGCTCAAGAGAGGAAAACATTTTCTTTCATAAAGTTACTTGATCCGCATTTAAGAAACAATAAAGAAATATCGAATCATTTCAATATTCATAAAACCGGCTGTTTCCAGAGGATGAAACACTCGTATCTTTATTTGATACTCAGGCTTGAGCCTGAGTATCAAATAAGCGTAAGTAGAGCTTGAGCTCTACTTACGCTCTCTCAATCATAAAAATAACCTGAATGTAACAGTGTAGGAAGTTCAGTAGGCCTACCATGAGCTCTGTCTGGCTCTGTCTCTGGCTCTGGTTTGAATCTGTGTGAGTGCTCTGCTCACCAGTGCATCATCACACACCATACTGTGTGTGTGACGTTTTGACGTAGGATTAATTTAGTCAACACTCACACAGACTCGAAACCAGAATCAGAGACAGAGCCAGGCAGAGCTCATGGTAGGCCTACAGGTATGATTGTCAAAAGATGGACATGTAAAAAAAAAGTAGGTAGAATGGAGTCCCAGAGTCGTTTTTCCTGGAAATCGATAAGACAAAAGAATTAAATAAGGAAATCTTATAATTGTGGAAATCTTTATTAGGAAAATACATTTAATTACAAATTTAGTTAGGAGGTAAAGAAAACAGTAAAAGAACAAGAATAGGCAAAGGTATAAGGGTGCTGCTAGACTAAAATAAAAACGGCGTCTTACATAGGCATAGGCGTATAATTTCATGTGCATGTCTCCAGCTTCCTCATATGGAAATTGCGAATTCTGAAAACGCCAACATTTAAAGCATAATTGGAGCAATCATTGATTTGAAGGAAAATTTAGCAGCAAAAAAAACAACGACTCTATGAGACTTTATAGGTGTGTTAGCTGGAGAGCGGCTCCACAGCTTCCTCATTCAGTGTGGGCAAACGGCTAACGATAGAGCTATATAGTAAACGCCAAATTTTAGAGCATAATTAGAGCACCCGGCATAAAAAAAATCAAGTCTCTAGCTCGAAAACTCTTTGAGTTAGAAGACTATAACAACGTGTTTGCTGGGAAGCCATTTCTCCAGCTAACACATGTGGATCTCAGGAATGGCTATAGCTAGAAAGTTGCTTGATATCTCCAAATTTAGAGCAAAAAATATCATGGATGCTCCAAATATTTCAAGTGTCTAGGTTCAAAACTCACCGAGTTAGAAGCTTTGATGACTGTGTTAGCTGGAGACACGTTTGTCTGGCACGCACATGCTACATCTGAGGATCTACAATAGCTACAGATTCGGTTGACGTGTCCAAGCCGAGCTATGAATTAGAGCACTCGGCTCCAAAATTTTGGACTCTCTAGGACAAGTAGTTTCCTAGTAATCAACAAAAGAACATTTTGCCGCCAGAATTTTCAAATATTATGTTCGCACCCGTAAAAATGCGGCGTTGCCGCTCTGAAAGTATGGTATCAGCGTAGGAATTTGAACGTTAGTCGGATGGAGTTGTGTGTTGCCCGTGCCTGGTAAATAGTTACCCTAGGATTCATGTCTTAAACACTCATTACGTAGCTCAAGAAGCGGAATATAGGTTAAAATGAAACAAAAAAACACCAAAGAAAAGTTTTATAATGGTTAGTTTAAGTTTAAATATGTATTTATTAAGAAATCTGACTTCAGATTTTTTATTTTTAGTTTTAAATATCATGAAATTATATCTCTAAGTCTCTCAACTAACCAACAATGTTTTCAAATCATGAGTAACCTACTCTTGTCACACTAGGTGTAAATGGCATCGTGCGAAACTATAATGATAGTTTCGCACGATGCCATTTACACCTAGTGTCTGTGAGTACGTACATAACTATAGATAGTGCAATTCACGAAGACGCGCCCCTCGCGGGGTGCGGGGAGTTTGCTCCGAGCGGCAGTCGCCAACCGTAGTCTATTAATTGTAGTGTGCGTGTGCACTCATAGGTAATTAGTGTGTACCGATAACACTCAAACATTGACGGAAGCTTGCACACATATACTATAAACGGTTAGGAGGAATAGTGGGGCGCGCCTTCGTGGGTTGCACTATCTATAGCGAGCTGCAGTAAATACTCACGGGAAAGCGAAAGGAAATATTATAATGTAATAAAACTCCCACTGTTGACCAATCAAACTATATTGTTCACTTCCTTCTACGTTACAATCTCTCTAGTACTTCACAAATTACCAACTCTAAGCCACGTGGTTTTACAAAGTAGCTTGCATTGCATGCGACCAACTCTTCCGAGCGCTCGTTCCAGAATGGCGATCGAGCAGTCGAGCCCGACCGCCATCTTTATCGCCGGAAGCGTTGCCAGTATGCAGTGCAGACATTTTGAATCAATCACCATTAATAATACTTTTACATAAACTAAACAAACAAACTAGTTCTTAAAACAGTTATCATGATTAATGACAATTAAAATCATTATTTATTTACAAACAAATTATTCAGATCCACAGACATATTTTAAATCAATCGATTCAACTGACTAACCATACATAATTGCCAACGGCATTTTCCATGAAGTTGACAGACTATTTTACAAACAAATATGACAAGTGTCATCAAATATCATAATAGTAATTTCTATTAAACCATTAAAATTAGAACCATTATTGAAATTCATCACATTCGGCCATCCGATATTGTGCTTACTCTGGAAGCACATGCTAAGTGCACAATATAATATGATAACTTAATAAACAAAGCTTGAATTTAAAACAAATAATGAGAAAAGATGACCATTCAAATACAATCTAAAAAAAATCTAATGTCTATCAAATTCGGCCATCCGACAGTGTGCTTACTCTGGAAGCACATGCTGAGAGCATAATGATAACATGATAACTATGTATATGTATGAATAAACAAAACTTGAAACTTGAATGACTACCAAAATTCAAACAACTAATAAGAACAAATTAAGACAAATCCAAAATTACAATATTAAACTCGTAAACAAAATGAAATTATTAAGTAGAAGATACGAAGACACCCAAATAAATCTTAGTCATTTCTTAGAATAAAAAGATATTAAAAATATAATTCTATCTAAAAATAACTAAAGTTAAATATCCCGTTTACCATATTCAAAGCCTGTATGCAAAAAAAAATTAACTAAATGAAATTTCTCGGAAGATAATAATAACAGTTTTGTATGAGAAAAGTCTTCGCATCCCAGCCATAAACAATCCATTCGGGTAAAATATTATTTAAATTAAATATTCCAATAACATAAATTATACTCAGATTGTGATAGGAAAACATGTACATGGTTAAAAATACAGTCAAACAGTTAATTGTTTTAAATGTCAAATAGTAATTTGGTCTCCCTACTACAATATTCACGTTGACCGGATTGAGAGGGTCCAGAAAAAGTTTCTGAATATAACTATACTGCAAAGCTCCATCATTTTCATTTAATGTTATTAGAAAATCATCGCAAATATCATGATCTACTGTATTTTTTCAAAATTATCCACTCGCATATCGACTCTCCTTGCTTACTTTATCTTATTAATCTAAATATAAAGCCTAGACCTCGGCAACCCTTTCAGAACACTTTCGCCCTACAAGTCCATTCAAACAACACTTCTTATTATAACCCCGTTGTCAGAATGTGTCGCCTATTTAACGATTTATTGATTAAATACAGTGATAAAATTGATATCTTTAACAATAATCAAAATAAATTCAAGAATGCAGCTTTGGCCACTCTTTCATTAGAGTGTGCCGAAAACTCTTATTAGTTAGTTCATTAATTCTGCACTCTCTTCGAGTCTTAACTCGAAGTGACTTACTGTAATAAAATAATTGTATGAGTACACCTAAGTTCCAAGTAAATGTTAACTTTAATCACCTACTACTAGTTAAGCCTGGTTACACGCTATCTACATAACTTTCCTGTTCAATGCATTCTGTGTACGCATGTTTTGGGATACTGTCTAGCTCATAATTTAATAGTATTTATGCCTGTAAATTATCGATTGTACTCTGTTTTGTGTACCTAATAAACAAATAAAATAAAATATAAAACAAAATGAAATTGTGGTAATAAACTACATAATTCTTCTCCTTAATACGGAACTCAGCCTGTTACTGCGGCACCTTCAGAGGCGCGTCATGGCTCAAGCTGCTGATGTGGTGCCTTCCATGGCGCATCACGGCTCAGACCACTGATGCGGCGCCTTCCGTGGCGCATCACGACTCAGGCCGCTGGTGCGGCGCCTTCTATGGCGCTTCCCGACTCAGGCCGCTGCGCTGGTGCGGCGCCTCCCGTGACGCATCACTGCTCATGCTGCTGATGCGGTGCGTCACGGCTGTGTCCTGTGGCACCTTCTGCGGTGCATCGCTACTAACTTTGCCTGGAGTTTTAAGGATCTGAAACTCGTCATAAAATTTACAGATCTGCAAGCACACTGTGAATAAATCTATTATCATTCATCTGCTTTATATCTAGTTGAAATGAATAGGTTTTCCAATTGTGAAATAATTAAAAAGTAACAATGTATTCCAAAAATATAAAACACTAAATGTACACTATCCACGGCATTTGGACGAGTTCTCTGTACTTAGTCTTGCGCTTTAAATACTACAAAAGATACGTTTAACTTAGCTCAGTAAATGCATGAAAACGCCATCATAAATCCTGACAGCGAAGAACTTATTTACTTGAATTCCTCCATGCCATGCCCTGCCATGGTACTGCAGGCACGAACATGATTGTACTGTCATATTCTCATTGTTTTTGCTGAAATGTAAACATCTTATCGACAGAGACTGTTTCGGTGCGTAACCAATCTAATGGTTCAGGTTTATGACGTATTAACTTAATTTGGAATCTTGGTTCAATTTTTATTTTTTTATTGAAAACTGATTCAGTTGTAAAGCTGAACTGTAAAATTGTAATTGAACTCCTATAACTGCAATTCATCTTTAGTTAATCTTAAGTTAATATTTTATAAATGTTTTATAAATCGCTAATCTTTAATTTATAATTAGTTCACATTTATTGTATCTTTAATTTATATTTAATTCATATTTAATTCATCTTAAATTCATCTTAAATTCATCTTAAATTCATCTTAAATTCATCTTAAATTCATCTTAAATTCATCTTAAATTCATCTTAAATTCATCTTAAATTCATCTTAAATTCATCTAAAATTCATCTTAAATTCATCTTAAATTCATCTAAAATTCATCTAAAATTCATCTTAAATTCATCTAAAATTCATCTTAAATTCATCTTAAATTCATCTTAAATTCATCTTAAATTAATCTTAAATTCGTCTTAAATTCATCTTAAATTCATCTTAAATTCATCTTAAATTCGTCTTAAATTCATCTTAAATTCATCTTAAATTCATCTTAAATTCATCTGTAATTCATCTGTAATTCATCATTATTTCATTTGTAATTCATAATTAATTCATCGTTTTTTCATCTTTTATTATAATATCCTCACTCGACACTGGCAATACTGAACGAATTTGTATACTTGGAATCCAAAACATTAATTTTAAACTCAAATAACTTTAACTCTAATCCAGCTTAACTTTTACTCATATCCAAAAACTTATATAATCTTAACCCAAAATCTTTACTTTTAATCCAAATCCAAAAAATGATCTTCAGCTTTTCAAACATTTTTTTTCTTTTAAACTTTTTGATCAATTTGAACTTTTTGAACATTTTGAACATTTTGAACATTTTGAACTTTTTGAACATTTTGAACATTTTGAACATTTTGAACATTTTGAACATTTTGAACATTTTGAACATTTTGAACATTTTGAACATTTTGAACATTTTGAACATTTTGAACATTTTGAACATTTTGAACATTTTGAACATTTTGAACATTTTGAACATTTTGAACATTTTGAACATTTTGAACATTTTGAACATTTTGAACATTTTGAACATTTTGAACATTTTGAACATTTTGAACATTTTGAACATTTTGAACATTTTGAACATTTTGAACATTTTGAACATTTTGAACATTTTGAACATTTTGAACATTTTGAACTTTTTGAACTTTTTGAACTTTGACCAAACAGATCTCGCATGGTTCCAAACATAATTTCAACTTCTAAGGCGTACATAGTCAAACTGAACTCGCTTGGTTTCAAAATCAATTTCAACTTCTAAGGCGTACATAGTCAAACTGAACTCGCTTGGTTTCAAAATCAATTTCAACTTCTAAGGCGTACATAGTCAAACTGAACTCGCTTGGTTTCAAAATCAATTTCAACTTCTAAGGCGTACATAGTCAAACTGAACTCGCTTGGTTTCAAAATCAATTTCAACTTCTAAGGCGTACATAGTCAACTGAACTCACTTGGTTTCAAAATCAATTTCATCTTCTAAGGCGTACCTACATAGCCAAACTGAACTCACTTGGTTCCAAAATCAATTTCATCTTCTTAGGTGAAAATAGCCAAACTGTACTCACTTGGTTCCAAAATTAATCTTTACTTCTATGGCGTACATAGCCAAACACAGATCCCAAAACACTTTCTTTAGTCGAGCAGTAATTACGTTCAATGGCCTGGTTAACGTCCCCAAACTAGATCTGTTTGCTCAAAACCACCAAGAATTGCTACTAACATTTTGTCAAAATGCTGTTTCGAGGAGACTCCCCAGGTTCCATATGCTTTTTTTTTTTTTTTTTCTTATTGTACTTTTTGTTTTTCTGTTTTAATTGTAATTTCTTAAAAAAATTGTATCTTCATTTTATAGTTTGTCTACCTTAGTCTCTCATTACTTAATATCATTTTTTTTTTTTTTTTAAGCTCCAATAGTCTCACTATGTGAAACCTGTTTAATGGACCCTAGTTGTCGTTTTAAATTATCAATTAGATTATAAGTATCTGCTGATTGTTTACCTAAGAAATAAAAATAAATAAATAGTCTACAATTTTGATAGCATTAGCTTACTTTGCTTCAAAAACTCGCTTCGGTAGGCTTGATCATGATCATTAACTTGCTTATTTTAAATCCAGCATGGTTGGACATTTGCAGTTAGAGGCTACTCAAATTTTACTGAGCTGCTATGGTATTAGCAGTACATGAATAGTTGTAGCACTATCGGATAGCCCCTATATCAAATTTATGGTTAGGCCCGGTCCATGACAAAGACCGTACCGGCTTTTATGAAATTCAAGATTGTGCTCGGTCTTTGCTATTTACGGCCACTTTATTATGAAACTTTATTCAATCACTCATTTTTGATGTTAAGTAAATTATAAGAAATAAATATTTCCAGAAACCTACCAAATAATAATTTCAACATAACCCAGCCAATAACACCCTGCTTATGCCAACAGAGATTCTAATTTATTTAAGGGTATTTATTTAATTTTGTACATAGGCTACATCGTCACAATGGCGACTATTAGCATGGACATAAAAATGTTTGTTTATGGTTCTAGACAGGAAAGTAGGCCTTGCCTAAGTACCCAACAGTTCTGCATATCAAAAAGTAACAAGAATGCTACAGAGGACTGACTTGCGTTTAACACTCAAGCTTGTTTTTTACACTCAAGTACCTTCACTTAATTTCATACACGGTAACACGAGTCATGTGTTATCAGAGGCTAACCAATAAAATGATCATCGTAATGCATAATAATGTAAAACTATTTGCTGTTATTAAGTTCGTTAATATTTTTAAAATATCTTTCGTTAAACTTAGCGTATATTCCAAAAATTAAGTGAATGTCAATTGATTGAAATGGAACAGCTTAACTAAGTAGTCAAAGTCGTTAAATATTAGGTGCAGGCCATTTCATGTTCGGATGAGCGGCTAATATCAAATTTCATATGATTCCACACACATTTTAGGGTAGGCATAACCTAATAAATAAATTTAAAAGAAAAGACCGATAATCTAAGAATAATGTTAGATTGTGGGTATCTCGTAAACGGTGCGTCGTAGCACAAAAATGACGAAAATTTCATCCCCCTATGAAACCCCACAACACATGGTAACAATGCTTCAGAGCAAGTTTTTTTTTTTTGTTTGAGTACCCTCTTTAAATTTTCTCAAGAAAAATTTAAATATTTTATCAAAGATCCATTAATTCAATTAAGTTTAATTACACATTATCCATCATGCAATAAACGTCATCAGAACAATAAAATTGGGCGTGTACTTACCACTTCGGAGATGTAATAAAACTCCCACTGTTGACCAATCAAACTATATTGTTCACTTCCTTCTACGTTACAATCTCTCTAGTACTTCACAAATTACCAACTCTAAGCCACGTGGTTTTACAAAGTAGCTTGCATTGCATGCGACCAACTCTTCCGAGCGCTCGTTCCAGAATGGCGATCGAGCAGTCGAGCCCGACCGCCATCTTTATCGCCGGAAGCGTTGCCAGTATGCAGTGCAGACATTTTGAATCAATCACCATTAATAATACTTTTACATAAACTAAACAAACAAACTAGTTCTTAAAACAGTTATCATGATTAATGACAATTAAAATCATTATTTATTTACAAACAAATTATTCAGATCCACAGACATATTTTAAATCAATCGATTCAACTGACTAACCATACATAATTGCCAACGGCATTTTCCATGAAGTTGACAGACTATTTTACAAACAAATATGACAAGTGTCATCAAATATCATAATAGTAATTTCTATTAAACCATTAAAATTAGAACCATTATTGAAATTCATCACAATAAATATAATAATTATGAAGAAAAGTGGGGGGGCTCTATTCCGGAAAACGTTTTATTTTTTTTCTTCAAAAGTTGTTAACGTAGATACCTATTGTTCTAAAGGTATTTAGGGCTCTAATTGTGAATTTGACATTCATTTTTGAATTCAAGATGGTGGCTTCATTTTTTTTCTTAAATAATGGATATGGGTATCGTTTAATAGGTTTTTGGGGGCTCTGATTGTGAATTCAACATTAATTTTTGAATCCAAGATGGTGGCTTCATTTTTTTCTCAAAAAATGGATATGGGTATCGTTTAGTAGGTTTTTGGGGGCTCTGATTGTGAATTCAACATTAATTTTTGAATCCAAGATGGTGGCTTCATTTTTTTCTCAAAAAATGGATATGGGTATCGTTTAATAGGTTTTTGGGGGCTATGATTGTGAATTCAACATTAATTTTTGAATCCAAGATGGTGGCTTCATATTTTTCTCAAAAAATGGATATGGGTATCGTTTAATAGGTTTTTGGGGGCTCTGATTGTGAATTCAACATTATTTTTTTAATTCAAGATGGCAGCTTCATTTTTTGACGTGATAACGTCTTATAAATCGATGGAGCCGGCTGCACGCACGAAAAAACATGACTCATGCGTCGTTACGTCGTTTCGTCGTTCCATTTACCTGAGCCCGAGCCCGGGTCGTGTAATGGGTAAGGGTAAATGAGGGTAAGGGTAAATGAGGGTAAGGGTAAGGGTTCGGTCGGGTTCCGGGTCCGGGTCCAGACCAGATTTTCATTCAGTTTCATTCAGTGTCATTCAGTTTCATTCAGTTTCATTCAGTTTCATTCAGTTTCATTCAGCTTCATTCAGTTTCATTCAGTTTCATTCAGTTTCATTCAGTTTCATTCAGTTTCATTCAGTTTCATTCAGTTTCATTCAGTTTCATTCAGTTTCATTCAGTTTCATTCAGTTTCATTCAGTTTCATTCAGTTTCATTCAGTTTCATTCAGTTTCATTCAGTTTCATTCAGTTCCATTCAGTTTCATTCAGTTTCATTCAGTGTCATTCAGTTTCATTCACATTCATTCAGTTTCATTCCATTTCATTTCAAATGTGTTGCTACAATACAAGGGCAATAAGTGAGCTTTTAATTAAAATTCTTTTGAAAAATGCAACCATTCCATCAGTATTTTCTTATGACGTTATCACGTTCAACTATCGTCAGTAAACCGACTTTACAGACAACCGATTTTTTCCTTAAAAAATGGGTATGGGTATCGTTTAATAGGTTTTTGGGGGCTCTGATTGTGAATTCCACAATATTTTTTCAATCCAAGATGGCGGCTTAATTTTTTTTCACAATATATTGATATGGGTGTCGTTTAATAGGTTTTTGGGGGCTCGGATTATAAATTTGACATTGTTTTTTGAATCCAAGATGGCGGCTTCATTTTTTTCCTTAAAAAATGGGTATGGGTATCGTTTAATAGGTTTTTGGGGGCTCTGATTGTGAATTTGACATTATTTTTTGAATCCAAAATGGCTGCTACATTTTTTTCCTTAAGAAATGGGTATGGGTATCGTTTAATAGGTTTTTGGGGGCTCTGATTGTGAATTGGACATTATTTTTTGAATCCAAAATGGCTGCTACATTTTTTTCCTTAAGAAATGGGTATGGGTATCGTTTAATAGGTTTTTGGGGGCTCTGATTGTGAATTCGACAATATTTTTTCAATCCAAGATGGCAGCTTAATTTTTTTTCACAATATATTGATATGGGTATCGTTTAATAGGTTTTTGGGGGCTCGGATTTCAAATTCGACATTATTTTTTGAATCCAAGATGGCGGCTTCATTTTTTTCCTTAAAAATGGGTATGGGTATCGTTTAATAGGTTTTTGGGGGCTCTGATTGTGAATTTGACATTATTTTTTGAATCCAAAATGGCTGCTACATTTTTTTTCTCAAAAAATGGATATGGATATCGTTTAATAGGTTTTTGGGGGCTCTGATTGTGAATTCAACATTATTTTTTGAATCCAAGATGGCTGCTTCATTTTTTTTCAAAAAAAATGGATATAGATATCATTTATATCTTATAGTCTTATAATTCAATAGAGCCAAATGCACGCAATGCAAACGAGAGCGTGGAAAGAGTGCCAAAGAAGCACAATCGGCCTCAGCGTTCGGCAGTGTTCGACATCTGTTTCTCCTTTTTGAGTGAGCGATGCGTTCGCGTGGACAGCTGTATGACGTTGTCTCGTTCAACTATCGTAAGTAAACCAACTATACAGAAAACCGTTTTTTTAAGAAAAAAAATGTAGCCGCCATGTTGGATTAAAAAATTAATGTCGAATTCACAATCAGAGCCCCCAAAAACATATTGAACGATACCCATATCCATTTTTTGAGAAAAAAAATGATGCCGCCATCTTGGATTCAAAAAATAATGTCGAATTCACAATCAGGGCCCCCAAAAATCTATTAAACGATACCCATGTTCATTTTTAAAGAAAAAAATGAAGCCGCCATCTTGGATTCAAAAAACAATGTCGAATTTATAATCCGAGCCCCCAAAAACCTATTAAACGACCCCCATATCAATATATTGTGAAAAAAAAATAAGCCGCCATCTTGGATTGAAAACATATTGTGGAATTCACAATCAGAGCCCCCAAAAACCTATTAAACGATACCCATATCCATTTTTTAAGAAAAAAAATGAAGCTGCCATCTTGGATTCAAAAAATAATGTCGAATTCACAACCAGAGCCCCCAAAAACCTATTAAACGATACTAATATCCATTTTTTGAGAAAAAAAATGAAGCCGCCATCTTGGATTCAAAAAATAATGTCGAATTCACAATTAGAGCCCCCACAAAAACCTATTAAACGATACCCATATCCATTTTTTAAGAAAAAAAAATGAAGCCGCCATCTTGGATTCAAAAATTATTGTCGAATTCACTACCAGAGCCCCCAAAAACCTATTAAACGATACCCATATCCATTTATAAGAAAAAAAATGAAGCCGCCATCTTGGATTCTGTAGTATTTAGGATGCGGAGTAAAACACCATTGAATTGAGACTGATTTATTGCCAGTTTGCGGTAGCTGGAGAAAACCTTATCCGCGAGTACCCTCACCTATTATGAATACATTACAATTTTCCCCTCTTAGAACTACTTATGGTATCAAACTTATAAACTAATAAATATGCCATTCAGAACAACTGCTAGTTAATTACACAATAGCGCTATAACTTAAAACCTAAATCTATGTTAGTGGATATAATAACAGCCAGGCAAAACCAACTTTGTGACATTGTATTTCTTATTCTAATTGCACAGCAAAACATTAAATCAAGAATTAGCTCTGAACTACTTTTCCTCACACAAAAAAAAACATAGTACGTACTTAGGTATAATTCTTATTTCTTAACTTCTACTTAGGTAGGATAGATAATTACCTAGTCGTAAAAAAAAACGTAGTGACTTTTGCATAGTGACAGTTGAAACATTAAAGTTTATAATTAGGTTTCGTAGTACGAGGGCGAAGATAATTCGCTTTTTTTTTTATGGAGCCACCACCATCATCATCAGCCTGTCGGGAAGTAGATGGCAATGTAGGCGTAGGTGACGTCACCACCAATGACGACGGAGACACCTCTGCGTCATAGAATGCTGCTTCGGTAGATTCAGCAGGTTTAGGTTCAGGGGCGGGTTCCGGCTCACCTGCAGCATTGGTAGTGTCTTGAATGCTCCTAGCAAGCGACAATCGATTGCTTCTACGCATCGGCATTATCTGATCGATGTGTCTGGTTTTGGTGGCGTCCTCGGTACGTACCTTATATGTGACCGCACCGGTGCGTTCCTCGACGACACCTGGCTTCCATTTGATGATACTGTTCGGGCGAAGCTCCTTGACCAGTACTTGTTCACCTTCGTTGACATCCCGCAGTACGCCTCCTGCGTTACGTACCTGCGCCTGCTGCGCGACCTGCACGATGTCGGCGGTGTGCGGGCGCAGCATGTCGAGCCGCGAGCGCAGCCGGCGGCCCAGCATGGCGGCGGCGGGCGAGCGCTGAGTGCTGGCGTGCTCGGTATTGCGATACTGAAAAAGAAACTTACTCAATGCACGCTCAACGTTATCTCCTTCGAGAAAGGCTTTCTTGATAGCCTTTTTGACGGTCTTGACTGCATTCTCGGCAGCTCCGTTACTAGAAGGATGATACGGTGCTGCCAAGACGTGCTGGACGGCGTTGCATTGTAGGAACCTTTCGAATTCTGCCGAAGTGAACGGCGGGCCTCCGTCGGTTACCAACTGTTTGGGAAGACCAAACCTAGCGAAGCACTCCCTTAGCACGGTCACGACCTTTGCAGCTGTGGTGCCCGTGGGCATCCCGAACACCTCTATCCATTTCGAGTGCGAATCTATAAGCAAAAAGTAAGTCTTACTTTGGAAATGTAAAAAGTCAGCATGAAGTCTAGACCATGGCTGGGTAGGCCAGGCGTAGGGCACGGGCGCTTGGCGCGGCGGCGCGTCCCGCACGGCGGCGCAGGCGGCGCAGGCCCGCGCTCGCGCCTCGATGTCTGCGTCCAGCAGCGGCCACCACACATAGTGGCGCGCTACCTGCTTCATGCGTACCACCCCCGGGTGTCCGGAGTGGATCTCATCCAGGATTCGCGCGCGCAGCGATGCAGGCACGACGACCCTGTAACCCCAGACGATGCAGTCGTGGTCTATGTGTAAGTTGTCTTTTCTATGGAAGTACGGTTTTTCGTTTTCAATTTCCGTACCCTCCGGCCACCCACTCATTAGATAGCCGTAGACCCTGCGCAAGATTAAATCATTCCTAGTCTCTTTAGCCACATCCCTGTGACCGATCGGGAAGCTGTCTTCCACGAAATGTAGGTACGAGGCGTCATCACGGTCGGACTCACCTTTGTGATGTTGCAGCGGCAGACGCGACAATGCATCGGCGTTGCCGTTTCGCTCCGTCGGCACGAACTTTATGTCAAAATCGTAAGCGGCCAGCCTGACGGCGTACCTTTGTAGCCTGCTGGCGGCGGTCTGCGGTATACCTTTTTTTGGACCAAAAATATAGCTGAGCGCCTTGTGATCAGTCTTTAGTATGAACGGCCGCCCATAGACGTACTGGTGATGGCGGCTCACTCCGTACACGATGGCGAGCGCCTCCTTGTCTACCTGGCTGTACCTGCGCTCGGTGTCGGAGAGCGTGCGCGAGGCGCAGCACACGACGCGCTCGGAGCCGTCGGGGTAGGCGTGCGACAGCACGGCGCCCAGCCCGTACGCGCTACTGTCCACCGACAGCACCAGCGGCAGCGACGGGTCGTAGTGCGCCAGCGCCGGCTCGCGCGTCAGCACCTCCTTGATGGCGCGGAATGCGGCGTCACACTCACGCGTCCATTGCCAACTAGTTCCTTTTTTGAGCAAAGAATAAAGCGGCTGCAACAATGTACTCATATTAGGGATGAACCGAGCGTAGTAATTTATAAGCCCTAAAGCGGCTCTCAATTGTGACACGTTTTGTGGATTTGGAGCTCTCGCAATCGCCTCGACCTTACTACTGTCAGTATGCAAACCGTGCTTATTGATCCTATAGCCAAGATAACAAACTTCTTCTTTAAAAAATTCACACTTTTCAAATTTAACCCTAAGTCCTGCCTCCTGTAACCGTGACAGAACCGCCCTTAAATTTGCCAGATGAATTTCTTTCGAGGCCCCCGTTACACAGATATCATCTTGGAAAGCCACACAATTTAGACCATTGAGCGTTTCCTCAATTAACTTTTGAAACATTTCAGGTAGACATTTTAATCCGAAAGGTGCTCTTTTATAAACAAACGTACCTATATGTGTTGTTATGGCAGTAAGTGGTCGCGAGCTCTCCTCTAGAATACACTGTAAATACGCATGTTTTAAATCTATTTTGCTATAGTGCTGCCCTCCACTCAGAGCGGCGAACAGCTGCTCGATTCTTGGTAGTGGATAGTGAAAATCTTTAAGAACCTTGTTTACAGTTATTTTGTAATCACCACATAACCGTATGGATCCATCGCGCTTGATAACGGGAACAATGGGTGTTCCGTAGTCACTGCGATCTACCTTGAATATCACCTGTTCGCGCTGCAAGCGTTCTAATTCCTGTTCAACAGGATCGCGCAAGGCGAGAGGGAGCGGGCGGGCTTTACAGAATATGGGCGTATCGTCTTTCAAATGCAATTTAAGTTTGGTTTTACAACTACCTAAGCCAGATTTAAAAACATCCGGATAATCTAATTTCAATTGTTCTACCTTGGGGTCAATCCCCTCAGACAGGTGGTGCAAGTTTATCGAATCTAACTTTAGTTTACGTAGCCAACGTCGGCCCAGTAGAGGCGGACCGCCGTTGTCAATTATGAAAAGAGGCAATGGTAACGTTTCGTTGCCATTTTGTACATTGACTACGACCCGGCCTAGTGGAAGGATGGCATCTCCTGTGTATGAATGAAATTTATTGTTATCGGAAGTAATCGATAGGTGAGACAAATGTTTATCATAAAAAGACTTACTGACCGCCGATATTCTGCTGCCTGTATCTATTTCAAATAACACTTTTGTATTTTCAACCGTCAGTTTATGATGGTACGGACCGTCTTTAGAGTCTCTCTTAATAGAAACTACTTGATAAAGTCCATCGCTTGCATCTGAATCGGAGCTTGAATTTTCTTCTTTATTGATAAAGTTCTGGTACCCGGATTTGGGCGGGTCCTTTTTATTTTTGGAACACATCACTGATAGATGACCTTTGACACTGCACTTGTCGCACACATACGACTTATATCTACACTTATTAGGCGCGTGACGACTCTTCCCACAACGCCAGCAAGCGCCCCTCGGCTCGCGCGCTGCCGGCAGCCCCTGCGCCACCCGATGCAGCCCGGCCACGGCGGCGCCCTGCCCGAGTCCAAAGCCGCTGTCGCTGACGGTCGCCGAGGGCGCAGCGCCAGCCGCGGCCTCCGCCGCATGCCGCTCCGCCGCCTCCAGCGCGAGTGCCAGCTCCACAGCTCTCTTGTAGTCTAGCGACGACTCGGCGAACAGACGCGAACGCATGTCCTCACTGCGCAACCCGGAGACAAACTGGTCGCGTAGATTCACCTCCAGTGTCGTACCAAAGTTGCAATGCGTCGCGAGGTGCTTCAAGCTTTGTAGAAACACAACAACTGTTTCGCCGACCGCTTGGCGTCGCTGACGAAATGTGTGTCTTTCCGCTATTTCAGATCGCTTGGGTTCTAGGTGGCTAGTCACGAGCTCGACGAGCTTATCGAAGGTATTGTCTTCTGGATGATCGGGAGCGCACAGGTCGCACATAAGCTGGTATGTCCGCGCGCCGATATGCGTAACCAACGTGGCCACATGTAGTTCGGTTTTGATTTCGTTCAACAAAATGAATTGCCGAACTAATCGAACGTATGATGTCCAGTTCTTCCCTTCTTCTAGCTCAAACTCGGGTAATTTGCCGAAAGGCATGACTAAATACCATTAATCGTCGCCAATGTAGTATTTAGGATGCGGAGTAAAACACCATTGAATTGAGACTGATTTATTGCCAGTTTGCGGTAGCTGGAGAAAACCTTATCCGCGAGTACCCTCACCTATTATGAATACATTACAGATTCAAAAACGTATGTCCAATTCACAATATAGGAATATAGTTGAAAATGAAACAAAAAACCCCAAAAAGTGCTTTTTCTTCTTCCTGCCCTTACCCACCAGGTGGGGTCGGCACAACATGGTGAGATGCCCCCCCTATCACTTGCCATCTGGTGAGATGGCAAGTGATAGGGGGCAAGTGTGCGTGAGTACGCACACAACTAGCAAGCCGCAGTAAATACCTATTTTCCGTCCGCCTGGTTTACTCGATACGCTCATAAAAACCTGACTGAATACAGTAAAACACAGAGAACAGACGGCTAACAACAGGCAGAGTAGGTAGAATCATCAACACTGGCCTAGCAGGTACCTATTTACAGAACCAAATAAAGTTTTTTTTCTAAGAATACCTAAAAGACACGCATTACTAAAGAAACTATAAAACGAACAAGAACGGGCAACACACAACTCTCATATAGATAGAGAGAAAGCTCTCAACCTAACAAAAAGAGAAAATATGAGTTTGAGGTTTCAGAAATCAAAACCGCTAAGCGCATACGAAAATGACTCGTATCGCGATCTAAAATAAACCGAATAACGTTCAAATTCCTACGCTGATACCAAACTTTCAGAGCGGCAACGCCGCATTTTTACGGGTGCGAACATACATTTGAAAATTCTGGCGGCAAAATGTTCTTTTGTTCATTACTAGGAAACTACTTGTCCTAGAGAGTCCAAAATTTTGGAGCCGAGTGCTCTAATTCATAGCTCGGTTTGGACACGTCAACCGAATCTGTAGCTATTGTAGATCCTCAGATGTAGCATGTGCGTGCCAGACAAACGTGTCTCCAGCTAACACAGTCATCAAAGCTTCTAACTCGGTGAGTTTTGAACCTAGACACTTGAAATATTTGGAGCATCCATGATATTTTTTGCTCTAAATTTGGAGATATCAAGCAACTTTCTAGCTATAGCCATTCCTGAGATCCACATGTGTTAGCTGGAGAAATGGCTTCCCAGCAAACACGTTGTTATAGTCTTCTAACTCAAAGAGTTTTCGAGCTAGAGACTTGATTTTTTTTATGCCGGGTGCTCTAATTATGCTCTAAAATTTGGCGTTTACTATATAGCTCTATCGTTAGCCGTTTGCCCACACTGAATGAGGAAGCTGTGGAGCCGCTCTCCAGCTAACACACCTATAAAGTCTCATAGAGTCGTTGTTTTTTTTGCTGCTAAATTTTCCTTCAAATCAATGATTGCTCCAATTATGCTTTAAATGTTGGCGTTTTCAGAATTCGCAATTTCCATATGAGGAAGCTGGAGAAATGCACATATAATTTCGAATAATAATATCATTTTATGTACATTTTAGTTCGAATTTCGAAGCTCTAACTGAAATACCTTCCTAGTCGATCGAGTAAAACTCTGTCATCACACCATAAGGTTGAGAAATAGATGAGTTACTACTTAAAATACCAGGGTTAATCTTGAGCCAGTAATTATGAAAAATAGTCGCTTATTTATGGGATTTTTAATGTCGGTAAGTAGTTGTTTGTTTTAGGACTGTTTTCCGGCTTTTTGATTGTCCGGACTATTTTCTCACTGGTTATTTGTTAGTTTAATAACGGTCCGTATCTCGCAGTTGAAGATAAGTAACTTCGTGTGCTGCATCATAATATGGTTTTTGATGTTCACGTGTGACTTGCCTTCAGTAGGCCTACCACAAGCTCTGTCTGGCTCTGTCTCTGGTTTTAAGTCTGTGTGAGTGCTCCCCAGTGCATTATACTGTGTGTGTGACGTTTTGACGTAGGAATTATTTAGTCAACACTCACACAGATTCAAAACCAGAACCAGAGACAGAGCCAGACAGAGATCATGGTAGGCCTACAGATTTCCTTGCCTAAGATCATTGAGGATGTCTAAAAGAGGTAGTCAGAAACATGTGCTAACATTACAGCATCTAGATAGATGTTAGGTATGTAGTCTAGGTAATTTTATCAATGGAAAGAGTGCGAACAATCACTATTCCTGTATCAAATTACACTTTTATCGGATGAGTTAAAAACAAGAGTTCTACCCTCCTCGGACATCTACCTTTTTGGGAGTCAAAACTCAATACATACAATAAAAAATCCAATTATTGCAGTATCTGTCTATAGAAAGAATAATAAAAGTATTTATTGTTTTGTTGTCTTAAAAACAAGAAAAAAAATGTTTTTTGTAAGTCGAGGGTTATTCTACTAACCGTTCCTCTTCCTCCATAGTCGGCCCCTCATTGATGAGGATTCGTGACTCCTTATTTTGTGGACAATATCTTTCCATTTGGAGCGGTCGGCGGCATTACCAGCCGCTTAGATTTCTGGTTCGACCACCGCTTGGGGCTTTCGTCCTCTTGGTCTCTTCGGCAAATTCGGCAAATTTTTATAATCCGCCCTTGATGTGCGGGCTGGGTTTCCGCCAGTAGGCCGCTGGCGGGCCCTTTTTGCGTGACCCTTGACACGTTTGCTCGAACTTTTTTAGGTTCTACGACACGCCAGTTTCCTCACGATGTTTTCCTTCACCGTTTTGAGAGTACTGGCATAGTGCACATACATTTTTCGATAGAAAAACTCATTGGTACACGACTGGATTTGAACCCACGACCTAAGGATCGGAAGGCGGGGCCAATACCACTAGACCACCAGTGCCCTTCTCTTGGTCTTATGCCTACTAACCGATAGCCGACTTTAAATATTTTTTCCGGCTCTTACGTCACTAACTGACCCTATTTTGGGATCCCTTAGGCTCTGATAATATTAATGTATCCCTGATTGGTCATATTTTAAAGCATTCTTAGATAAATAAACAGTTAAACGGGAATAACTGTCGACCATATTTATGATGTCGTAAGTAGTAACCCGTAGGAATAACATTTTAAAAAGACTGTTTGATTTGCTTCGGCTTTTCATGCGTTAATCACTGATTGTAGATGAAAAAATCCTCACAGTAGCTAGGCATCACGCTGGGTACAGATTTTTTGCTGCTATTACATAGAAACACGACGCACTTCTCCAGTATCGACGTATCTATTTGTATCTTTCTTCTTTTAGTATCCTTGATCTTTAGGTACTGATTTTTGTGTGCTTTTCTATATCATTCGTCATCTCAGTACTCACTCCTTCATCATCATCATCATCATCATTATCAGCCTGAAGAAGTCCACTGCTGGACATAGGCCTCCCCTACTCGTTTCCAGGAAGAACGATTCTGAGCTCTTTCCATCCATCGACTTCCCGCGATCATAACAATGTCGTCGGTCCATCTGGTGGGTGGGCGCCCAACGTTTCGTCTTCCGGTTCGTGGTCGCCATTCGAGAACCTTTATTCCCCAACGGTTGTCGGTTCTTCGAGCTATATGGCCTGCCCATTGCCACTTCAACTTGCTAACTCTACGAGCTATGTCGGTCACCTTGGTTCTTCTTGGTTCTCACTCCTTTCTTGGACATAATTATCATCTCTCACGCAATCCATCCATCTGTTTTTTAGGCCTACCTCTACCTCTAAGAGGCCTTTGTGTCAGTAGTAGTAGATTAATTTTATATCCATTTACATTCATGATATTCTTCTCTCCTCTTAATGAAATAATCGGTTATGATTACTTCTCATTTTCTCCGTAAGGCAGGCCGCACACCAGCGCCACATGCTACATGCATCGAACATTAACGTCGCCACAATCAATGCGCTACAATTCAGCTTGCTACAAATGTATTGTGTAAGCGCACATCGAAAGCACAGTTATAGCGTGGCAGGCAACGCTTTAAAAATGTCGACATCATCGTCTGACGACGACGATTTCTTGATGTGGCGCCACAAATAACGAACGTGTTCGATCTTGAATTCGTGTAGCGCGGACAACGTCTCGCCACAAAGTGCGCCCGCTACAAATGTTTCCTCAGTGTGCGTGCTCACGTACAGATATATGGGGGCGTTAAATGTGTCGCGTTTCAAATATGGCGCCACAATTATCGAGATACAAGTGTATGCCTGGTGTGCGGCCTGCCTTACTGAAAGCATCTTACGTGTACAAAAAAATACAAACTTCACCTTCCTATCCCTTCCCTTTTATCAAAAAGGTGTAATGTTATCTTTGGTTATACTACGGAACTAGCCGGTGGGAACAACAGTTTAATATATGATTAATTAATGGTTATACGATAACAAGAAATTGTTATACAGTCCTTTAAAAATGTTAATTAGACGCTATAAAATAATTATCTGTTTTGAAATGAATGTAGATTATATTCAGGTTTAACACATAATTATTTTCTTAGTCGGTCACTCGTGTCAGAGTTGTGATAACACTGGCCATGCTCTTAAAGGCCTGCGCACACCTAGGCCGCTGGCGTCGGCGATCAGTGAAACGCTGTCAAATATGACAGCGATATCTGACAGCGTTTCAGCTGGTCGCCATCGCCATCGCCTTGGTGTGCGCAGGCCTTTATGGATGTAAAAGTAAACAGGCATTTGCATCTATTGCAGATGATTTATACATATGTACTCGTATAACGTCATTGGTTAGTGGTGCTTACTCATGGCCCCTACTTACGGGATGCTATAGTGCCTGGGACAGGATTTTAGGTGGAATATGCTTGCCCAGTGCTTATACCATTCTGACAGCTTAGTCGGCCTGATCCATAGGAAAGACATGACGGTGAAGGAAAACATCGTGAGGAAACCCATGGCTTAGTCAGCGCCACGTATTGACTATGCAATACTATGCATGCAAACACAAACACGTATTAGGCTCATTTTTATCCAAAAATCATAAATCATAATCGGAAAACTACGTCTAAGCTGCAGCTAGTTCACAATATATCCATAAAATCAATGAATTTGTATCTTTGTTCCAGATGTCCTCCTCATCTAACATGTAGCCAGTAGTGCCATGGCGACGATGGCACGACTGCTCGTTGTTTGCCTGGTGCTGGTCGCTGGCGCTGGTGGGAAGCAGATGAGTGAGACGCTCCAGCGCGCTCTGTCTGCTGTGCGTGGTCCTAGCCCTGGCGCCAAGAAGCTGCTGAATATTCCTGAAGATGGAGGTAAGAAATATTATAGCAGGATATTTCGTGCCCCAGATACTGGCATGACCACGACTGGCAAAACCTGGGGGTTTTCGAACCCATCATGCCAGTAGAACTGTTCTTCCTAGAAATGTATAGAGGGGATGTCCTGCAATGGACTTTATCAGGCTGATGATTATGATGCCAGCAGTAAAATTGTAAATTTAAAAGTCAAAATAGCAGTTTTCTTCTTTTCGTGTCACTGGTTCTTTTAAACCAGAGTGTAGCAGTAGTAGAGTTCTTTGTGAAGGGCTCGTCCAGGGAAGTACTACCACCATGCCTATTTCTGCTGTCAAGTAGCGTGGCAGTGTTTTAGTTTGAAGGGCTTGGGTGCCGGTAAATTACTGGCATGCGAGGATTAAGATCTGTATGCCTCAAGTTGTTGGACGCAGGGCAGTGCTTAGGTGGACGTTCCTGATCTGCGTGACCTTCAATGCTTTGTTATAGGCGAAGATTACCATTTAGCAGGTGGGCCAATTATCCTTGTCTAACTGCTAGTGTATAAAAAAAAAAACATTGAAAAACAAAAAAATATTCGAAGTCGAATATGGGCGACCATAATGGCCAAGAAAGATACAAGCCCTCGCGTCATGTCCGTCTTAATCAAAGAAAAACTTCCGTACAATCCCGCAAGATGATCCGAAATCCAATAAACCAATGTAACGATACCTCAACTTCCAAAAGAACCGAGGGCGTAATTGCAAGAGTTCGTTAATTAATAAAGGGCGAAGTTAGGCCGTCTCAAGCGAATTCTGTGTCTAAAGGTTCGGGCATGCTTGTTCGGGAATATGGGGCTTTTGTCAATCTCAATGGCATACCAACGAATTTGTTAAGCTACCTACCTGTCTTTAACTTTGTGTTCTACCTTTGATAAAGTTTTGAGTATACACTTACATACATAAAATCACGCTTAATTCCCAAGGTGGTAGGTAGAGATCACGGATTTCTACATGCTACGATCCTGACATATACCTCTTATTTTATTTGGTTTTCAGGATAATATGTACGCTAATATTTGTTTTAATGAGATTACTATTTCAAATTGGGATGGACAAGACACACAAAGCTTTAGTAAAATTTGCATCTTTGTATGCCTTATCAATGTATCCTCACCCTAACCCAGTAACGACACAAGTCAAAAACTTTTGAGTAATTAAACGTGGTCCTTTCAGCATCTAACGTTGACTTGCCTTGTAATTTTCCAGTTTTTCCTAAACTCGGGGTAATTATACCGTTCGTAGTAAAACTTTACGACCAAGCTTTAACCTCGTCCTTGAGTTTTTCGGGTCTTTTTTATATCATAACTGGCAGACGAGCAGATGGAAAGCTTTGATAGAAAGTACCTGCAACACTAGAGACGCTGCTGATGCGTGACGTTACTACCATCGTACCCGTACCACATATTTTAGTCATCATCATCATCAGCCTGAAGAAGTCCACAGCTGAACATAGGCCTCCCTAGGGAATAAAAGTTCTCGAATGGCGACCACGAACCGGACGACGAAAAGTAGGGCGCCCACCCACCAGATGGACCGACGACATCGTTAAGATCGCGGGAAATCAGTGGATGGAAAAAGCTCAGAATCGTTCCTCCTGGAAATGTGTAGGGGAGTCCTATGTCCTGCAGTGGACTTCTTCACGCTGATAATGATGATGACATAGTTAAGGTACCTACATACATAGATACCTACTTTGTTTGTAAAGTATATCTGTCCGTTCTGTATTTTGTGTGTATTTCAAAGACGTATTATTTCTTTCATTCTGAAATGTTCTCTCACAGGCTCAGATGAATAAGCTATATGATACCTAAGTGCCGTGCCTAAGGATGAGAGGTCTTTCCTATATCTGGCTGCCCTAAAAGGCACAAATGTGCCCAATAAACTAATTACGTCCAGTCACGGCGTCTCTTGAAAAGGTTTTTATCTCGGAGACTGATTGCGGAGCATTACTCAGCTGGTTTCTTGTCCCGATTTACTGGCAGGTTCCGTTTGCGACGTCATATAGCGGGCGCCGTTATACCACATTCTTGAAATACCGGACTTTTATTTTTATATGAACGGGCTAAGTTTTTGGCAGATAGCGAGTAATTTGATGGAGAACATAATTATCAGATGTAATCAGAATGTTTCATCCTAGACATTCTTCTTCTTCTTCTTCTTCCTGCCCCTATCCCACTTCATGCGGGGTCGGCACAACATGTTCTTCTCTTCCATTCTCCTCTATCAGCCGTAATCTCTGTATTCACTTCCTTCTTATCCATGTCATCCTTCACACTGTCCATCCATCTTTCCTTTGGCCTACCTCTACCCAAACATCCATCCACATTCATACTCATCACTCGCCTAGTCACATGACTTTCATCCCTCCTCATGACATGCCCGTACCAAGCCAGCCTGTTGCTCCTCAATTTTTCCGTCACTGGTGCTACTTTCAGACTTCCCCTGTTATACTCATTCCGTATCTTGTACATCCTAGACATTATAAAAATTATTTTATACCATACCCCCGCTAAAAAGCTTATTTTATTCGCTGGAAACAGTGAATAAAAAGCTCTTTTAATCACTGTTTTGGTGTTTGAATTTGGAACACACGAATAAGGTCAACGTCCATCTCAATACCTTACAACCTCCTTGCGTCATAAATACTCTCGACTTATTTGGTCGAATTTTTGACAAGGAGTTTAGCATTGGATTAAAAACTGTTTTGTGTTCTTTGTTGTCATTGTCATACATAAGTAAATTGGCGCTATTTTGAATACTGTTCTTAGTAAGTTATGCAGCAAAAAGTTCGATAATAGTAAATCGATTGAAAATGCATTCTAGGAATGAAAAAGATGTGCTGAGTTGTTTGTTGTTCAATTGAGTTGTTGAGTTCATGAAAGAGAAGTAGTTATAGTAGAAAACTTGAGAGCACTGGTGGTCTAGTGGTAGTGGCCCCGCCTTCCGATCCGAACGTCGTGGGTTCAAATCCACTCGTGTACCAATGAGTTTTTCTGTCGAAAAATGTATGTGCACTATACCAGTACTCTCAAAACGGTGAAGGAAAACATCGTGAGGAAACCGGCGTGTTGTAGAACCTAAAAAAAGTTCAAGCAACACGTGTCAAGAGTCACGCAAAAAGGGCCCACCAGCGGCCTACTTGCGGAAAAACCTGCCCGCACATCAAGTGCGCATGATAAACTTACCAACTTAGTAGAAAACTTGCATTAATTTATCCTTCTTTGCTTACAAATCAAATCAAAATCTAAAATTATTTGTTTTATGTCATATAGGAATAGTATAAACAAAGTTCGCTTAAATCTTTCTTTTTCTCGAAGTCATGGTATAAAGTATAGTATGCAACTCTTGAATAAAACGGATTTATATCGAGGGCCATGAATCACTCGCGTCGTTTAGGATTCTAACACTTGAATCACTCGCTACGCTCGTGATTCAATCATCATGAATCACTCCCTACGGTCGTGATTCAGTCGTTAGATTCCTGCACTTGCTCGTGATTCATCTTTTGTCCTCGATTTAAATCCGTCTTTTATTCACTAGTTGCATAATATACTATTATTTTCATCTCGTTTATTAAGTAGTGATCTATCCGTATTCTAAGTTTCGTTCAATTTGGTCCAGTCGCTTATGCGTGATGGAGAATGCCAAATTATCAAGTTGTGGTTTTATATGGGGGGGGGGGTTTGCCATAGTCACCACGCTTGGCAGGCGGATTGGTGACCGCAGTATTGGTGGTATGTACATTCAGGAAATGCTGCTGCCCATTTCCCCGGTTTTATATAGGTAGCTCTAATTTACAAAACTAGCATTAAAATTCGTACGAACTCGGAAGCTGGTCCTGGATTTATAGTGTGAGATAGCTGGGGCCAAAGAAAAACTGAACACTGTTCAAGATACGGCCATTATATGACACTGAACGCTTTTTAAAAAGACCTCTGATGCGAAGATAGAAGGAATTGATGACCCCCAGAAGGCTGAAATTTGTATGAAAAATTACTTATGAAATTGCTAAAGGAGGTTTATTATGGATTTCACTTTTTTTGTAAATCCTTTATGCACAGCTAGCGGACTTAGCGGAAGCCGCTTATCGCTTTAAAAACATCCGCTCTTGATTGACAAATGAAATTATACCAATGTGATTTATTTACAACAATAGCGGAGGGGTGTTGTGACAGCCGCTGACCACAAATAAATGTCTGCTGCGATTGTTACTGCTCACTGTTGATTGACCAATAAAATATGCAAAAAAAGACAAAGCAAGAAACCACCACATTCACCTTTTTTACACATTATAAAATTCAATGTTCGATGACAATATACCAACAATTTTTGCTTCGGTGAACCTTTGTTTTCATTGATGCCTTTATTTATTCGATGTTTGTTGAATATCCACTTTCTGCTACTGGCAAACTTAGACAATTTAGATTGTCTAAGCTGGCAAAGCTTTAAAAAAAAAACAAAAGAAATAATTGGACTATTGCCAATAATCGCTAATAAGGACAATAACCGATTTCAAAAATTATTTCACCTTTGGAAAGCTACATTCACCCTGAGTAACATAGGCTATATTTATGTGTTTAATAAACAAATGTTGCCATGCGGAGCCGGGACAGGCCGCTATTTAACAATAAAGAATACAGTAACGTAAAGAATTACAAAGTCCAACTTCTGTTAATAATTAAGGCCATCTAAAACACTGTACAATAAGAATCCCACGAACGCAGTCCGAATAACTGCTAATGCTGTAACTTAGACGATTCCATTTCCATAGGATTTTCTACGAATCTGCATAACAAGAGTTGGTGTTCAGTCTGCACTAGTCATTAATATAATTACTAAATCTTCTAGACTTCGAACTAGAACTTGAAGCCTAGGACCAACTTTTTTTTTCAACAGAAGATGATTCAAAGTGATCCCACTCAATAAGAACCGCTTTTATTATAGTGAAAAGAACCTCTCTGAGACGCATTTAAAATCCTTTCACCACACTGCTTTGCCAACTAGTGACACGATAAGAAGAAGAAGAAGACCGCTGTTATTTTGGGCGTTCTATTTTTAAGATCGCGGGAATTTTGTGGATGAAGAGGACTCAGAATCGTTCTTCCTGGAAATGTGTAGGGAAGACCTAGGTCCAGCAGTGGAACTCTTCAGGCTGATGATGTTGATTTGGTATTTATTGCAATTGGTGTGTGTCTTTAGCACTATGCATTAATGTGAAGCTGTGCTGAAATCTATCTCGGACAGTTTTCATTACCCATTTTATTGTCCCTGCCCAGTAAGAGACAACATTTTTTATGACAAAATTTTCAGCGTAGTTTTTTATGTAGGTAATTGTTTTAGTTTACATTTCACCATTTGGATAGGTAAGTAGGAGTGATCTTTACATCTGAGGGCTACCGTGATTTAGTCACTCCAAAGCCATGACAGAGGCTAAAACTACTATATCTCTCTTTCACAAGACTTAGCTACTAGCTCATTAATTATTTATTATTATTAATTAGTTGCTAGCTACTGAACTAAACCACTACCCAAATCTAAAGCAGTCCTAAGTCCACGGAGCTGGCTACCATTTTGCATGTAAATTCCATCGCGCACTTCGCTTTACATTACGGGTTTATACTGACGTCTCGTTATAGAAATAGCTGGAGACAGGTAATGTATAAATTGCTATCTGCAGTTATCCTTTGGTGAAAACACCTGGGTCTGGATACCGTGGTTTTGGGTAGCTGACATACAGATGTTAATGATTGCGAATTTTTCTGAAAATAGGTAACGGCAAACACCTAATGTTGCTTCCCGATTCTAATTCTAATTGAGTTGGTGGTCATAGATGTGCACCGTCGTCCCGCGATGGGGTGTATTGTACATTGTCCCCCTGACAACTATTTCCCGTTGCTTCCCATTCCCAATGTACGAGTACATTGTCAAAGATGGTGGATCGGTCGGCGGTCGTTGAATCGGTGGACAGTCATAAAATAGTTCCTTCTGCGTATTCAATGGGGTTCTTCACATGCTATGTCCAGCATTCTTCTTTGGAAATATCTTAATGACGACGAAATAGGCAAATAATCGAAATCAAGGCAGATCCTCAGGGCAGATCCCTAACCCCTAGATTTGTTTCTTTCATATATTGATAACGGAAAGATGATCCAGTAATCCGCTTATGGGTTACATTCTGGACTTCAAGGTAATGTTGCTGACCGTTTGGAACGAAAAGCTGACCATGTAGTTATCGTTACTGTAGCAATTACTGATGAGACACATCTGGCTTATTTTTTTATGTAGGTAGTAATGACTTTAAATCTTATTAGAGTTAACAACCAGTACACATCAGTACCAGGTTTTTTGAAAGATCCTTTTACAAAAAATCCTTTTAAAAAATATAATAAATTCATCAACCCCTAAGTCAATGTGTCCCCAGAAATCGCAGCCCTCTGAATAGTTGCCGTATTTGAATAACTTGCAAATTATGCTGTCCCTAGCATTGTTGGAGCACCTCCACGCTTAAGCGTTATGAGTTAAGCGAAAAGCGTTGAGTTGAGCCAATTTTGCGCTGCGGTCCTCGTCATGGTCCGTCGGGGCTTATTATGTTATTCGCGAGAGGTGTGCAACAAAAATCTTTGGTAGCAACAGCAATCGATTAACTGATCCTCAGACAATGTTCTTTTTCTTCCTCCTTATCCCAACTAATTAGACAATCGATGTATTTAAAAGTTCACCTTACATTACCCAGCGCTATATGGTACTACGTTATCAAAAAACCGGCCAAGTGCGAGTTGGACTCGTGGCCATGAAGGGTTCCGTACCATTTTATCTTTAAAAACGGCAAAAAAATTATGTTTGTTGTATGAGAGCCCCCTTAAATATTTATTTTACTCAGATGTTTAGTGTTTGTTGTTCGTTGGCAACATAAATACATCATCTGTGAAGATTTCAACGGTCTTACTATCACGGCTCATAAGATACATCCAGGTGACAGTAGGACGGACAACGGAGTCTTAGTAATAGGGTCCTGTTTTACCCTTTGAGTACGGAACCCTAAAAAGTGCATCTGCCATAGCATGTTTTTTTGCATTAGGCAACTGCTCGCTTATCGTCTGCTCTGCCATCGCTGTCGCTATTGTTTTTACGTAATTCTGCGTGTGTTAGAATTTAAGGTTTTTCAACTTGTAATAAGCCTGCATTGTTCGTTGTTTTGAATTAACTTTCCCTGCTTTTAGTTAACATGCTCATATTTGTGTTCAAGTTTGTTTTTAAAACTAATTAAACAGTCCACAATTTTATTTAACGTTTATTTGACAAAAACCAAAATATTAGTTTTCAGTAGAGATCGTGAGCTTCTTTAGAGAGACATTAAAATTAAAATTATGTTTACGTTTCGAAATATTTGCGTGTACTATTTCTATAGATAATGTAGATGTAACCTAGTAAATCAGTATTTTTTTATTTAAACGGGAAAATTATTGGTAATTATTGGATTCAAAAAAGGTACATACTTTAAGCAGTGAGATAACACTTAACGAATATAAAAACAGAGTGCAGAGTGAAAACAAACAATTAAACCAATTACTGAAAATCGCATTAGTTAAAAACTGTGTCGCGATAAAAAAAAACTGTAATTGTTTACCATATGTGATTATTTTTATATCAGGCTAAGCCGCGGGTTTAAATATAGCCGACTAGGTTTAGAAGATCGTAAAGATGGTCGCTGCTTGATTTAAAATAATGTCTACAGGCATTACAGTGGAACTGATAACTGTTGTTGGTTTTTACTGACATTTTGCATCTCAGAACAAGGTACGAGTGATTTCCAAGACCGTCCCGCTTTTTTTTAATACTTTATAGGCATCACTTAACAGCAGGTGAGATCGCGGTCAAACGCAAGCAAATATTATTGTAAAAAAAAGCCCCTGACACTGAAAAAAACATCTTGAAAATTCATAGGCATTTTTACGAAGACTTGGAATCCAGGAGCCTACTGGGGTTTAATTTATTCACCCTAGGGCTGATCACAGAATACCCCGCAACCATAACATCTGATTACAAAATTATTCGCGCCCTATCATCAACGCCTTCAAAGATTATAAAATACCCTTTTAATCAAGGAATACAATTAACCCCACAATTTCACTTTATACTTTTTCACATAATTATTTAATCAGAGATATAGGCGAGCAATTAGTTGCTATTTGTTGCTGAAAATAGTTGATGGAAATTAAAGGAAAAGAAAAAAAACTAATTCAGTTTATTTTAATAAATTACAGAATTTATATTATCCAACGCGCATGCGTGTGGTGCTACGTACTATCAAATATAAAAAAAGATACCGTGGTCAAGGAATAAAATATCTCTGGAAGCATTTGTACAAACAAAAAAGTTAACATCTCAACAACCACATCGTTTAATAAAGAGTATCTATGGTTATACTAAAGATGTACAGTTTTCTTATTTAAAACAAGGTTTTCCAAAAAGTTATCGAAGGCTATTATTTTTGTATATTTAAGTTTGAAAATTTGTATAAACTACTCAATCAATCCACGTAAGAGGATCGTAATCGTGGCTGTACAATCAAAATCGTCTGATATCGCGCAATTTAAATCGCCTAATCCGCAAGACTCTTCTATACCTGATCTTCAAAAGCTTTATTACCGTACATTATTAAAAGGGCAAAAGGAATTCTCGTATTACAAAGATAGGCCTTCCGAGGGCTCTTTGAACAAATATTATACAACTTTTGCCAAATTACTGAGTTAGCTTGAGTTTTTTCTTTGGATGTATGAACGGCCAGCGGACGAAAGTCAGCGGACGCTTGAATTTTAGTTCTGCAATTGTTTTTGGAGATTTATTTGCCCCTGTTCTCGCACTCATATTTCTGATGTATCTATGATGAAATTGTTTTTTCTAGACTTAATCTTTAAAAATAAGTGTACGTTATTGTAACATTAATTACATTACTATTAACATTATCAAACAATAGGGCAGACTACAGACAGACTCTTTTCCGAAGGCGAGACAAATGTTTGCAATTTTTTATGCATACCTAACTAAAAAAGCCGTGTACATTCTGTATGCCTCAAGTTGACGGACGCAGTGCAGTGCATGGTGACCTTACCAGGCAATGCCTTGTTTTAGACGATGGTTACCACTCAACATCAGATGGGACATATTATTATGCTTGATCCATTAGCTAGTTGTATAAAAAAACATAAAATTCAAAAGAACTAAGATGCAGGTAAAAACAAACTTCTGTATAATTTGGCTTTTGACGGCTGTCATTACGTTTTTTGTCCGCTTGTTGTACATTCTTCACACCTGAAAAGTATCAGTAATGTGTCTAAAACAACTTCGCGGTTTCCTAACCCAGGGTTGTAATTTAGACTTTTCAACTTTACCTTTTAGTAGGTACCGTAGGTGAGTGGTACTTTTTCATCTGTAGAAAATTTGGGCATAATCTGTGGAAATAACTGACATAATTTAAGGGGATTTTTGGGTCTAATTTAACTTTGAACGCAGCGCTGTTGACTTTTTTGTTTGATCTTTCAGCAATAGGGTTGATAAATATAATTTATAATTAAAAATGATGGTATTTTATTTATTTATAATATTTACTATTTATCCGTGATCTCTGCCTACCCCCATGGGAATGAGGCGTGATTTTATATGTATGTATGTATGTATGTTTACTATTTTTTATGTCGTATATGTAGTAATGTTGTTTATTATACCACTAAAACTACACAACAGGGCCGTTATTCGCTATTGCCAAACCACGCGCGTTACGTGAACACGTTAAGACATCGGCTTAGCAATCGTCTGATTTTGAACGAATCATGTGAAATAACCAAAACATCAAACGTGGGCCATAGACAACTAGTCTTGTGGCATACAGAATACCATTTTTCGATTCCACTCCAAGGCGCGTTTGCGTTTAGATCACGTTGTAACATCACACGTTTTGGGCACGGAATCTCCAATGTAATAGCGAATAAGGCCCCTGACATCAAATATCACTAGAAAAACAAATTAAAATGAGAAAGCTATGTGACATCCTAAAATAAACAGAAAACGAATCCTGTTGCCATCTCTATTCGTTGATATGAATGTGACTGTGACAAGAATATTTTGCGAGTCGACAGGGATTATGAATGGCAGGGTAACTATTGAAGAAGGCTCTATTTAATTCAGTAGCCGATCTTTTATTTTTATTTTATACCGTTATTGAGGATCAATGGAACCGAGCCCAGCATAAAGGCGATGCGTAGATCAAAATGAATGGCTGGCTGTTACCATGTCAAAGGGTCACGATCGCTCTGGGGAGACAGGGTCAGTGTTGCTATTACGTGTGTTATTGCTATCAGCCTATTCTTGATGATCAGCAACCTGCAATTTGATAGCGACAGATTTTAGTGTTATCAAGCATTATCCCTTAATTATAAGAATTTTCGCTAACATGGTCATAAGATTGTATAGTGTCCCAAAATTTAAGAGCCGAGTGAGATTTGAACACTCGATCTTTGTGATTTTCAGTTTAGTTAGTAAACACTATAAAAGGATTTTCATAGTTCATGTTTAATTTGTACTAACAAAACAATTATTTACTGACTGACACACGCATAAGGTTTTTTTTTATACAACTAGCTAATGGAACAAGCATATGGCCCACCTGATATTAAGTGGTAACCATAGCTTGTAACAAAGCATTGCCTAGTAGGTCACGCACGTCAGTTACGTGCCCTACGATGCTACGATGCATTTCTCTGCGTCCAACAACTTGAGGCATACTGATGTTCAGCCTCACGTGCCAGTAATTTCACCGGCAGCCACACCCTGTCAGCCATGGCAGAAATAGGCATGGTTGTAGTACTTCCCCGGACGAGCCCCTTACAAAGACCTTTACTACTACAAAAAAAAAAGGTTTGTTTATATTCTAAATGCACTTAATAAAAGCTTGTAGGTATATGTATGTATAAAAAAAAATCTGTAAGTTCGTTTACGTAAGGCGAGCGTTTAACCAGTCTCTTAGAAAACCGTGTATCTGTCAGTGCACATAAATCATGAGTTTTATTAACCGGATTTGAATGCGGTCACTGTAGTATAACATTTATAGAGTTAAGTGTATTAAACATCTGTTAATGTACTTTATCTTGTGGGCGAAGCTGCGAGCATCGTTTGACTAACTATAATTATTAAAGACATTAAAACGTGAATCTTTTAGCCTTAGGCGGTTTTATAATTTCGCTTCTCAGTATTTGTAATCAGTCTGTGCTTAGAATCTACAATCTATATTACATACTGATGAAATGATGAAATATGAATAATATTTTTCGATCTTACTAACAGCGCCATCTGCTGGAATAGCTAAAATATGTTTATGTTTAAGTTGATTAATAGATATAAAGTTGATTATAGGAAACAATATGAATAAATTTTCTAAAACAATATCCTAGCTATTTAAATCGATTTATCGCCCCCGAAACCGAGCCGAACCGTTTCCGAGATTCAGATTATATACTATATTTTTATATAATTATACAAAATTTTCTCGTTTAAAGGTCTATGATATACTCCACGGCTGAATGTTTTTTATTGCGGTGTTTTTTTATTACAAACTAGAACCGACAAAGCTACTGCAATTCTCGCGCATTCTACATTTTCGAAATTACGCCGGAAGACCTTTTCAACAAAGACTCATTTTACAATGTATGTTTCAAAAATTCGCTTCTTTCTTTCCCGCAATTTAAATTAACCCTAAGCCCGCCTTACCATTTCGCTTCTGAGTATTTGGGATTTTGTTCTTGGAATTTCTCTTTGAGCTTTTTAACCTTTATTTGTAAAATGCGCTTTTACGGAGTTTTATCTACACGTAATAGAGACCTCAGACCCCAAATCTATTGTATTGCATTGAAAAGGAATGTTCGGTCCTACTCATATATCGGGCGATTGGTCGCTAGGATGCCTATGTCAGTTTCAATACGATCTCAACGGGAAATGAGCTTTATATCACCTTTTTTGGATTGAAATTGTTTTTAATTTCCAAACCCCAGTTTTTTTTTAAATGGAATAAACAGTACATACGAACAAAACAGATGAGCGATCTGCAGACCGTTGCAAACGATGTCTTCAAATCGACGCCATTTTGAATTCGCTTTTTAAAAGGGGAAAAAAATATTAATTTGCATTAAATCTTTAATATTAGAAATCTTATTTTTGTACACCAATTACATACAGCAACAGTTAAGCTATCAACAGACCGACTTTAATTTGTTGTAATCTTCTTTCGATAGATATATATCACAAAAAATCTACGGCTGAAGTGAGGTTTAGTAAATACTGACTGTTTTTTAGTCTGTGACAGGGATTTACGACAGTACTTTCCGAAGACGTGTTACGGTCGCGCGTGACGGGTGACGCGAACTTGACAATTAATACTTGTTTAGCTATGATTTATAGGCTAAAAGCTTTGGCACATGACTTCGTTCACGGGGAGTTTAGTGCCGAGGGGTTAAGATATTTTTTCCCCTAAAAAAACCTTGGTACCGAATAATTTATAACAATATTCTAGAATGTTTGTCTTATTTGTATAGTTATACTAAAAGTTGATCATAAGTTAGTTTTTTGTTAGATGATTTTTGTTAGACCGAGTTGTGTACACTCGGTCTAACAAAAATCATCATAAGATTATTATGAAAAATTACATCTACAAGGGTTATTAGTCGATAAGCCCTACAAAAAAGCAATAAACGAAATAAAAGAGGTCAACAATTCAGGTATTTTTTATTTTATTTTACTGCGGGAAAACAAAAGTTCAAGCGAACGAAATCGCGTGTAACCTCCAGCTCTGTTTAAAACACCTCTGGCTAATAAACTTCAAGTTTTTATTCAAATTATCAAAGTAATTTGTAAATCAAAGAAATTACCCGAAATTATTCGCTGCGGAGTTTTTTCGCTCGTTCATTAATCTAGAACATAATGAGAGCTCAACTTCCATCAATTCTCAAAATTGATGCTTCGTCTTTGACGGATCCAACCACTTTGTCACGGAACTCAGTTAATGCTTTGGATTTTTAGAGAATACGGACGTCAAAAAACGGCAACGGCAAACGGTTTTTTTATTGTTGATAGCTAAACGTTTGACTGCCATCACACCTGATGGAAAGTGAAAATGCAGCCTAAGGTGGAGCACGCTTAGCTATAATCCACTTGTTCACTCTTGACTTGAAAATTCCAAGGTTGTAATGCTTCGGAAATACTGACGACGGTAAAGAGTTCCACTCTTTGGCTGTTTGCACTAAAAAAGTAGAAGCGAAGCGCTTTGTGCGATGTTGTGGGACCTCAACCATGAAGGGGTGACACTTATCCGTACGCCTGGTAGTCCGAACATAAAAGGGTGATGCGAGGATCAGATTGTGTAGTTCCTGCGCACACTCACCGAAAAATTACAGTTGCGTGCTAAATACTTGAAATTGTTCTGTGTCTGGTTGTAAAAAATGTTTGTGCGCCTGCCCACACCTAGCTCGCTGGCGATAGCGATCAGTGAAACGCTATCAAATATCGCTGTCAAATCTGACAGCGTTTCACTGATCGCCGACGCCAGCGACCTAGGTGTGCGCAGGCCTTTTCTCATAGAAGCCGTTGCTTTGTTTGGGGAACAGATGAATGATGATTTGGACACTGATGTCTACGAATCTTCTTCTTCTTCACATGTATTTTTCTACCATTTTCCTTTATCATTCGTCATCTCAGTACTCACTCCTTTATTAGGCAATTGTGTGTGAGTGTTGTGCTAAAATTAAGTGATTTAATATTATACTGTAAAAAATATCACAACATCAATCAAATTACCTTTGCCTTTAGTAAGCCTTACGTACATATAAGCGTTCTGCGGTGGCGATCAGTGAAACGCTGTCAAATATCAAACATATATTTACAGTTTAGACTTGTGGTTTGACTTTAATCGTTCTTCCAGGAAGAACGATTAAAGTCCCTTCTGTCCCTTTCTGAGCCCTTTCCATCCATCGACTTCCCGCTTTCTTAACCAATGTGGCATGGGCACCCTACGCTTCGTCTTCCGGTTCGTGGTCGCCATTCGAGAACCTTTATTCGCCAACGGTTGTCGGTTCTTCGAGCTATATGGCCTGCCCATTGCCTCCTCAACTTGCTAACTCTAAGAGCTATGTCGGCGTAAGGTTGTATGACTGCCATTTCTAACAGTTTCTGTCGAGAGTTTTATAGCGGCAGCTGTTTCCGAGATTACCTTAGCGTAAGGTCAACATTTCATGCAATAACTCAGTAGAATCGCAAGTCGCGAGGTACCTCTGAAAAATGTTCCCAGATCTTAGCATTAGGTGTCGCAAACTCGTATTTAAATGAGATGAATGACGCTGCCGACGCCCGGCTTTTGGTAAGACCGAGACATGGTGGAGGCAGCAGCGGGAAAATACACCGAGAATTAAAATAAACAATCCACACAACACTATCTAGCCCCAAACGAAGCAGAACAAGTACGATGGGAACCAGATAGCTGGTTGTTCACTATACAATTATTTGTTCTTGGTAGACATCGAACCCACGACCTAAAGCGCGGAAGGCAAAGCTACTAACAACTGAGCTAAGAGGCCAGTCAAGTAGGCCTGCCACAAGCTCTGTCTGGCTCTTGTTTTGAGTCTGTGTGAGTGCTGACTAAATAAATACTACGTCAAAACGTCACACACACAGTATAATACACTGGTGAGCACACACACAGACTCAAAACCAGAGCTAGAGAAAGAGCCAAACAGAGTTTTTTTTTTGACAACTTACTTATGGAACAAGCTAATGCATCGCCTATAACAAAGCATTACCTCGTAGGTCATGCACGTCAGGAACGTGCCCTACGATGCACTGCCTTGTATCCATCAGCTTGAGGCATATAGATGTTCAGCCTCACGTGCCAGTAATTTCACCGGCACCCACACCCTTCAAACTGAAACACAGCAATGCTGCTTCACGGCAGAAATAGGCATGGTGGTACTTCCCCCGGACGAGACCTTCACAAGGAGCTCTACTACTATAGATAGTGCAATTCACGAAGACGCGCCCCACCAATTTTCGGTTGAGGGGATCGCGGGGTGCGAGGAGTTTGCTCCGAGCGGCAGTCGCGAACCGTAGTATATTCATTGTAGTGTGCGTGTGCACTCATAGGTAATTAGTGTGTACCGATGACACTCAAACATTGACGGAAGCTTACACACGTATACTGGAGGAATAGTGGGGCGCGCCTTCGTGGATTGCACTATCTATACTAGCTTTAGGCCTACCACAAGCTTTGTCTGGCTCTGTCTCTGGTTTTAAGTATGTGTGAGTGCTGTGGTCGAAACGTCACACACACAGTATAAATACACTGGTGGGTGAGCACTCACACAGACTCAAAACCAGAGCTAGAGGCAAAGCCAGACAGAGCTTGTGGTAGGCCTACTTGTAGCTTGTGGTAAGTCTAAAGATGTGTCCGCTCCGCTCATAACTGTATCTCTCTCTTATCGCCAGAAGCTTTGAAAACTTGTTTGTTCAACAGTCCGTTTGTATTTTCGGCGCAACATACATGCATGTTTGTTTGTAAGCACCGGTTAGGCTTTGGAGCCGTTTGAAACCGAGCCAGTGCCAGTGGTGGAATGTTTTTGAAGCGTATTTATTCGAATATATTGAACTCTTTACGTTACTGACTGACTGGCAGTCAACGCACAGCCTGAGCTGTACCATGAGCTCTGTCTTGCTCTGTCTCTGGTTCTGGGTTTGAGTCTGTGTGAGTGCTCACCATTGCATTATACTGTGTGTGTGACGTTTTGACGTAGGATTTATTTAGTCAACACTCACACGGACTCTAAACCAGAACCAGAGACAGAGCCAGATAGAGCTCATGGTAGGCCTACTGAAAGGATTTTGAGAGCGCCTCAAAGAGGCTCTTTTTGTGCACATGATACATGTTTTCGAACTTTATATACTGTGTGACGAACGTAAAAGTATTAAATAGAGTCGACGAGGAAAGAGCTCTCATAGGAGTTGTTGAGAACAGAAGAGGAAAGATGATTGGCCATCTTGTACGACATGACAGCTGTAGTATTTGGTAAACGGATGAGTAAAACACCGTGTTCAAGTAGTAAGAAACAACTGGTTTTATTATGCATACCCACACATTCTATAATTAAGTAAGTAAGTGCCTACCTGCACTTAGGCTATTATAACATCTCCCTTCCTCTATAACATCTTACAATGCTTTACGCCGGTCATGCCGGTACTACATTATGCAAGCTTAATATTACACAATGTGACAATAACAACCCTATTACAATATAGGCAGGTTAAACAATGTGACAATAACAACCCTATTACAATATAGGCAGGTTAGGCCTTTATGTACTTACAAATCTATCCGGTGCATTAACAACCCTACCACTACGCGTGACCTTAGGTGCGGGCGCAGCCGACACTGATGATCTCCTATCTCCCTCTGTTGACAGTGATGCCCTTGGCTGAGAGACGTCCGGCAGAAAGTCGTAGTTACCTGTCAAGCTACAGTTATGTGTATGTGGGACTACTTTGACATTTGGTTTTATGATGTGCGCCCTATTGCGGCGATAAGTGCCACTGTTGTTCACTTTCAGCCAGTAAGATCGATCGGTACTTGCTTCTTTTACTACCCGGGCTTCCTTCCACACTTTGCCGTCCTTCATACGGACCTGTTCGCCTGCACATAATGGAACTAACGG
Organism: Thera britannica; assembly: GCA_939531255.2. NCBI lineage: Eukaryota > Metazoa > Arthropoda > Insecta > Lepidoptera > Geometridae > Thera > Thera britannica. The sequence continues at coordinate 20,057,508 of OW618037.2, forward strand.
CTTGGTCCCCTTATCGTACTGCTGCTTCATTTTAATTAGTTTTTCGTGCCTTACATCGCAGACCCGTTCAGGTTCAACAAGCTTAGGCATCAAAACATGCGGAGCTACTGGAAGCCTAGTATTAAGCGACCTGCCCATCAATAACTGTGCCGGAGAAAAATCTTCCCCTGTAACCGGCGTATTCCTAAAATTAAGCAATGCCAGCTGCCACTCCGTTCCGTCTTCAGTGGCTTTTTTAAATAAACGTTTGACTGTTTGTACGTTCCGTTCGGCTAACCCATTCGACCGCGGATACAACGGGGAACTAGTCACGTGACTGAACTCCCATGACCTAGCGAACTCCGTGAATTCAGCCGACGTAAATTGCGTTCCATTGTCGGTCACCATTTTTTTAGGTATACCAAAGCGAGAAAACATACTTTTCATCTTTGCGATAACCGTGTCGCTCCTTAAATTAGGTAAATACACAACCTCAATATACTTAGAATAGTAGTCGACTACTAGTAAATAATGCCGCTTATCTAGTTCGAATAGATCTGCCGCCAGCACTTCCCAGGGCAGAGTGGGCACGGCATGCGGCGCCAGCGGCTCGCGCGGCGGCGCGGCGCGGTGCCGCTGGCAGGGCTCGCAGCGCTGCACGCACTCCTCGATCTCAGCGCCCATGCCCGGCCACCAAATCGCCTCCCTAGCCCGGTTTTTACACTTTTCAATCCCCAGATGCCCTTCATGTATACGTTTTATCATTTCTTTACGTAGACTTGCTGGAATGACTACTCTATTATTACGAAATAAAATTCCATTTATGCCGTGCAACTCGTGCCTGAAGAACCAATATGGTCTCGCTATTGCCGCTACGTTATTTTTATCATTTGGCCACCCTTTATAATAATATTCCATTACTGACAACATAGCGGAATCCTTACCTGTCTCAGATTTTATCTGCTCTAATCGTTCACTCGTCGCATCCACCCTTTCAAACATTGCATTTACATGCACAGTGACGTCACTCTCGCACACCTCCGCGCCCGAGCCGCGGTCCACAGCCGCTCGCGATAACGCATCCGCTATATGCATCAACCTACCCGGCTTATACACCACGTTTAGACAGTACGCTTGTAACTTCATTAACATACGCTGTAATCTTGGTGGAGTTTCGTTGAGAGCTTTTCTAAAAATTGTTTCAAGTGGCTTATGGTCACTTTCGACTATTATTTCGCTGTGACCATAAATATATTGGTGAAACCTCACACACCCAAAGTAAATAGCAAGCATTTCCTTTTCGATTTGTGCCCACCGTTTCTCTGTGGGAGTGAGCGTGCGCGCTGCATAGGCTACAGGCCGACCGCCCTGCATCAAACACGCTCCTAGCCCGTACGAGCTCGCGTCCACTGACACCGTCACCTGTTCCTCCGGAGAGTAATAACGCAGGACGGGGGCCTCGCTTATCGCTACTTTTAATTGTTCAAACGCTATGTCGTGCTCGTGCGCCCATTCAAACTCCACCTCTTTCTTTAACAGAGCTCGTAACGGAGAAGCTACTGTAGAATAGTTTGAAATAAACCTTGATAAATAATTAGTCATACCTAAAAATCGCTCAAGTTCTTTTCTATCCTTTGGCTTGGCGATATTGTTTATCGCACGCACCCGACTTGACATGGGACTGATCCCTGAGCTATTTAAAGTGTGACCCAAGAAATTCACCTCTGAAACACTGAAAGCACATTTTTTTTCATTAAATTTCACACCATATTGTAAAGCCCGCCTTACAACCTCTTTTAACCGCATATCATGTTCGCTTTTATTACGACCCCATACTAAAATATCATCAGCAAATATTTCCACGCCTGTCATTGAAAATATTTTGTACATTTCATGATGAAATATTTCAGGCGCGCAGTTAATTCCAAAAGGCATCCGAAGCCATCTGTACCTACCAAAAGGCGTCGAAAAAGTACATAGCTTCGAGCTCTCTTCATCAAGCCTCAACATCCAAAACCCATTCTTCGCATCTAGTTTCGAAAACACCCTTGCCCCTGATAAACTACTAGTGATCTCTTCTAGCGTCGGTAGCTGAAAGTGACAACGGCGCACCGCTTTATTTAGGTGATAAGGATCTAAACATATCCGTAGCTTATCAGGTTTCTCGACTATCACGATGTTGGATACCCAATCTGTTGGACCATCCTCTTTGACAATAACTTGCATTTTAAGCATATTCTCTAATTCGTTCTTTAACCTAGGTATAATTTTTATTGGAACTTTTCTCGATGCATTCACCACTGGAGGTACCGTTTTATCAATCTGGATTTTATAAATAGTAGGCAAACAACCTAATCCTTCAAATACAGTTTTTTCAATATTAATTTCTGATATTTCATGTCTCTTTTCATTGCGTACAATAAGTTTAAGTTCACGACACGCCCTAATTCCAAGCAAATTAGTACAATTTAAGTTTAGAACATACATTTTTTGTCGACTTTGTACCTTATTGTGACTCAAAACTGGTTCAAAATATCCAACTACCGGTAATTTTGCTTTACTTACTTCTCTAAGAATACAATTATTTTTTTTCAAAATTCGTTCATCAAAACCAGCCTCCTTGAAGGCCCTTAATGACATAACAGAAGCCTCAGCACCGCTATCTAGCTTAAAATTAACTTTACAATTATCTATGAACACCTCTTGAAACCATGATTCGCAATCGCCCCCAAGTTCATCAACAGACAAGCTACACAATAACGACTCACGTATCTCGGCGCAGTCCTCGATCTCCTCCTCGTCCTCGACTTCTCCAACAAACCTCGCACGACACAATCGAGCAAAATGACCAGCTCGGTCACACCTATAACACTTCACATTACGTGCCGAGCATTTATCTCCCGCTCCATGCCTACGGCCACAATTATCACACGAGCTAACCGCACTCTCACGATTCCGATATGCTTGGTGCTGACGCGGCGCGCCAGCCGGCCGGCTGAAGGGGCGCCGCGCTGGCCCCGCGCGCACCGCCTCCAGCGCCAGCTCGGCAGCCGCCGCGGCGCCGGCGACGGTGGCGCGCGCTCCTCCGCACGCCTCCGACTGCTTATTAGCCCTCTCCGCCGCTCGACACCATAAAACAGCTTCCTCCAAGTTAAGCTTTGTTTTTGCCAGTAATCGCTCCCGCATTCCTGAATCTTTGAGGCCTCGAATTATTTGAGTCAATATTAGACTGCAGCGCAATTCTCCAAACTCACACGATTTACTTTTTAACTTGAGCACACTTAGATACTTATCGAAACTGTCTTCACTCTGATAAGTTTCAAAAAAAATATGCCGCTCGTAGTTTACATTGCGTGTAGGGTCACAATGAAGTGCGAACTTTGCCACCAACTTTTCGTAATCGATTTTTTCTTCGTCTTCTAAATCCAATTCCTCTAGAATATCTCTTCCACCTTTCCCGATGACATGTAGAAATAATGCACACTTCTCCTTGGATATTGCATTTTCTTTTCCCGCCGCAATCAAATAATAATCAAACGCCAGCTTCCATTCACGCCAATTGGTAGCCATGTTGCCATCCTCGTTCATGGCGGCCGGCTGTTGAAGCGCCGTAAAAATGCTCTCCGACTTCACCTGAGTTGTTTCCGCTTTAACCGACATGTTTTCCACGCGAAAACCACTATCGATAAACTATTTCACACTAAGATATAGCTTATTATCCACACCTGACACCATGTAGTATTTGGTAAACGGATGAGTAAAACACCGTGTTCAAGTAGTAAGAAACAACTGGTTTTATTATGCATACCCACACATTCTATAATTAAGTAAGTAAGTGCCTACCTGCACTTAGGCTATTATAACAACAGCTTTATCAGAAATATCATCGAAGGAAAGGTAGAAGGAAAGAGAGGAAGAGGAAGACCAAGGATAAGCTACATGAGCCAAATAAAAGCAAAGATCGCCGTCATGTCGTATAAGGAGGTCAAGGAGGTTGCCCTCAAAATAAATACCTGGAGAAAAATGCATACATTACGCCGACAAGAGCGTTGCTCTTAAATAAGAAGAAGAAGACTGTGTGACATGCCGGTATCCCTTTCAATTTAACTGAAAATTCTCTGAAAATTCCAAACTCCATGCAAAAGTATAATACCTCGTTCGATCGTCTAAAAATACCTACATTCCAGCAACATGACACAACAATAAAGCTGTCGGTCGGTTTGTCAGTCACAGCTATTTGTGACCCAGTTTTGTTTTAAATCTTTTTATAGTTTTTGTCCATTGGTTTTGTGAGTTTAGTTTTACTCGTTTTTTAGCGGTTATGTTTTTGACATATTTGTTGTGTTTTATTGTTGTGTAGTATTTGCAAGGATGGCTAGGTCATTCACCTCGGTGCGATTCACGTTTAGTCTAGGATTTTTTTTAAATGTTATAGAAATTTCAAATATTTTTTTTATAACCAAACATTACGTCACTGACTCTTAAGAACCAAGTTTGGTGAAAGGGTTTATGTGCACCTCAAAGAGGCTCCATTCGTGCACTTGACACATATTTTCAGATGTACACAAAATTCAGAAAAAAAAACAAATTCTGAAATAAACTTAAGATTATGGACTCTCGTAATATGTATTGCTGTATATTTATCGCAATAAGAAGTATATTTTTTTTTAAATAAATAGTTATTATAGTCAATCCACACATCACTATCTAGCCCCAAACTTAGCAGAGCTTGTACTATGGGAACCAGATAGCTGATATAATACTTATGTACATTTTTTTTTGCAAATACATACTTAGAACACAATATAACACCCAGACAGAGAACAAACATCAGCGTTCACCACACAAATATTTGTCCTCGGTGGGGATCGAACCCACGACCTACGGCGCAGAAGGCAAAGTTATTACCAACCGAGCTGAGAGGCCAGTCGATTCGAATTTCGATAGGCCATTCAAACATAATATGCGTCATATCAAGTTAATAAATATTAAAAAAGGTATAACTATTTTCACTGCATTCAACGTACAGTAGAATAGGTTTAGAGCATTAAATAAGAATTTGGTATTATCTACACTAGTGCTCTTGGCCGTTCAAGAGTTCTTCTAAGCTGACATTATTGCTCTTATGATGAAGGACGATGTGGGGAGGAAACCTGTAGCCTACCACAAGCTCTGTCTGGCTCTGGCTCTGGTTTCTAGTGTGGTTGGTAGTATGTATTTACCTAAGCCCTCATCTTATAATTATGTGCAATACCCAACCTATCTCCTTAGTACCCAAAGGTTAGCTGGTAGATAATGCTATCTAGCATTAAGTTCGCCTGTGTACAGTACTTTGTAATTTGTGCAATAAATAATTTTCTATCTATCTATCTATGTAGCCTGTGTGAGTGCTCACCAGTATTATACTGTGTGTGTGACGTTTCGACGTAGGATTTCTTTAAGGCCTGCGCACACCTAGGCCGCTGGCGACCGCGATCAGTGAAACGCTGTCAAATTTGACAGCGATATTTGACAGCGTTTCATTGATCGCGTTCGCCAGCGGCCAGCCAGTCTACACTCACGCAGACTTATGAATCTGTGTGAGTGTAGATTAACCAGAGCCAGAGACAGAGCCAGACAGAGCTTGTTGTAGGCCTACTGGGAGTATTCAAGACGCATTGTGTAACATAAATGTCTCACATTCCGGAATAGTCAAGCTTTACACTAGAAGTAGACATCATAAAAGCTAAATAAACTTGGCACCTGACTTAAAAAAAATAATACATCAAAAAAATATGATTTTTAGGGTCGTTGCTAACGACCCTAAAAATCATATTTTTAATTAGTTAACTGGTATCCATTAGTAGTCGAGCTCTTTGAGAAGGTCTTTCCCGGGAAGTACTACAACCATGCCTATTTCTGCCGTGAAGCAGCATTGCTGTGTTTCGGTTTGAAGGGTGTGGGTGCCGGTGAAATTACTGGCACGTGAGGCTTAACATCTGTATGCCTCAAGTTGATAGACGCAGGGCAGTGCATTTTAGGCCTGACAAGAAACGGCAGATATTCCAGGATTTTTATTCGCTTGATTAAAATAATAGCTTTCATAGTTTGAACAAAAAATTTAAAACACGCTGTATAATCTCGAAATGAATTTTTATTCCATACATTTATGCGCAAAATTAAACAATCAGTTCGCCGGAAGTTTCGTAACGTAATTAAAATATCTTGGATTCTATTGAACAGATTTAACTCAACTCTTAATTAAATTAATCCTGAACTCTTAGGACACCCTTTACAATCATTCGAAAACCTTTAATTTGTTCCTCAGATGTTTTGAGACACATCGCTGGCTAGAATGACGAATAAACTAATTAAATTTTATAAGTAAGCGTGAGCCACTGTGGTGTCAAAATTTTAGCCCATTTTAAAGCCTCTTTTTTTCTCTAATACAGTGAAGGTTAATATGGAATAAAATAGATTTTCTTTATTTGCTGATTGCTTTGCGTTTTATTTCGTTATATTCGGGGACTCAACCCCGAATATAACGACGGCGTTGACTTATTATAGATCCAATGTAAATATAAATTTTGTTTAACATTCGCCGAATGGAAACGGGTTTAAGTTGGACCCATATTCAATTCAATTCAATAAAATGTATTCCATTTTGATACATTTGTACTCTTGCAAATGTCACATTATACAAAAAAAATCACATAAATCTTACAAATAAAAATAAATCATTAAAAATAAAAATAAAGTTGGTACTTAACTTACTAAAGTATAGGCAAAAAAAATATAATGTGTGACTGTTTGTTTGTTAGTTAATATCCAGACAGCTGTTTCCGTTCTCAAATTTACTTGTGAACAATTAAATTTGTTCAGCAAACTATTAGTCTGTGTGTCTCAATGTTAGCATAACTCCGTCGAGTCCGCTCCGCAGTGTTGACAAAACTCTAACAAACTCTGTTTGTACGAATCTGATCATTTGAATTTTTAATTGTTATTAAAAACGGGCTGCTTGGCGTGCACAAAATTGGTAAGCCTTTAGTCAGCTATTTGTATTATTTTTTGGTTAGTTCGTTTGCGCTGCATTTTTTAGGGGCTAGTTGAAATGGTTATTTAGATAACATTGTATTTCGCTTTCAAAGTTTGCAAAAAAATATTAGGTACTTTAACGTAAGCAACGGGTAACAATGTCCCTGTTTTTGGTGCGTTAGCGACGGTAGCCGATTATCATGTGGGATTTATACCGGTTTTTATAACAAGTGTATAGAAAAACAAAAAGTAACTGACGAACCGATCGACCTTCGTTTTCCGGTTCGTGGTCGCCATTTGAGAACCTCTATTACCCAGCGGTTTTGTGTTCTAAAGCCTTGCGCACATCTAAGCGTTCTGCGGTGGCGATCAGTGAAACGCTGCCAAATATGACAGCGATATTTGACAGTGTTTCACTGGTCGCCACGCCGCATAACACTTAAGCGGCTCGTAGGCGGGCCATATTTTCACTGCAATTTGTGGTTAGCTACTATTGGTGTCCCTCCCTTACTCACATGCTAGACAAGGATACCAATAGTTGCCAAAGCCACATAGGGGCCACATATTCCCTACGAGCCGCTTTAGATGTGCGCAACGCAACGCAATTACGGCAATTCATAAGGATTTCTAGGCCGCGTTTTCTTCTTCTTCTTGTCGTGTCACTAGTTCTTGCAAACCAGTGTGATGAAAGGATTTCAAGTGCGCCCCAATAAGGTCCCCTTTCGTGTTTTTAGGCCGCGCCAAAACTCAAGGATTTCTAGGCCACGCCAGTTATAAGGATTTTTAGGCCGCGCCCAATCTCAGGGACTTCTAGGCCGCGTCAAGTCCTCTATATTTTAAGCTACAACATGAATGTGGAGTAGACAATTATATAAGCAACACGCTTAATAAATCATCTAGTATCTTGGAGTGGAATATAATTTACTGCCGAGTATATTATCTCGCTTGAATTAATATTTGTCAGAGATGACTGTTTTTGTAATGAACTGTTGAATGTTAATTGAATACTATTTAACGTTGAGAGAACCAGAGCGGTTAATAAATGAAATAAGAAAGAAATATATTTATTTTCAGACGTTTAGCAATTTAAGGTACACGATGTACATGCATACAATGTATTATTAGTTTTTCCGTATGTGACTACACCGCCTTTCAATTCGTTATTCTTTCCATGCCAAGGTTTCCTTAAAGAGATCGCTCTCAGCGATAAGGTCGCTCATTGTTTTACCTGATTATTTAATTTTTTGTCACTAAATCTTCCGAAATTGTGCGGTGAAAGGTTTTTTTTAGGAAAGAGGAAGCCTCTTTGAGGTGCGCCTAAAAAAATCCTTTAAGCTCTTAGTGCTCTAGAATCATTTTTAGATTTTTTAGGTTCTTCGACATGCCGGTTCCCTCACTATGAGAACGAGTGCTTATTCTATTTTTATCGTGAGGACATCGTCACACTAGCATACCCAATATCGTGATATAAATTTACCCTCCTCTGATATCATAATTCCACGTACCAACTCAAGATTTGAAGATATCCAAATCAGTGGTCCAAAACTCCAAATATTACATTTAGCACATACCCACATTATTTTCCGAAGTTAGTATTTGTGACGTGGCAAGTTGCAAGCAAATCGCATCTGCGTTAAGGTGATTCTAAAGTACAAATGCTTACTTTGACCTGTTAGGTGCTAGTGCTTGTTACGAATAGTCTTTTGTATTTCGAGAACAGCAGTCGCCCTCGCATCAAAGCTGGCAGTCAGTCCCCATAGCAGTAGCTTTTCACTCTATCGGGGTTGTCTTTCAAAGACAGGGTAATAATTTCTAATAAGATAATATGCCTTTCAAGGAAACTTAAAATATTTGATTAAAAAAAACAGGTCTATAGTTAGATATACCTAGTAAAACACTGCAAAAAATACACAATTATCTTCAATCTTCGCATTTCTATGTTCAATGTAATGTATTTTTTCTTATAAAATTTCCATATTTTCGTGTGTAACTTTTTTTTTTTAAAGAAAAATAGGATATTGGTTATTATGGTATTTTTGCAAATTTCCGGACAGCGGCAGCTGTTGCGTTCTTTTTGTTCGATGATTAAAGACCTGTGCATATAAGCAATGGCGATGGCGATCAGCTGAAACGCTCTCAAATACCGCTGTCATATTTGACAGCGTTTCAGCTGGTCGCCTTAAGTGACCCATATTCCTAAAATTCCAAAGCCTCTTAAATTTGACAGCGTCAGTCCGGTGCTGAGTGTACAGAAAGTTAGAAACTCGCAAAGAGTTGTCAGCTAATAGCCAATGTCGATACAAGTTCCGCAGAGGCAAGTCCGGCAGATGTGCTCAACTGGGCTAGCACTGGTTTAATATCACTGGCGGACCAGTTGCAAATGTATATATTTCTATGCATACACTTTTGTTGACTCGTTCTATTCTTGATTAAGTTTTAAGTTTAGTTGAGTTAAAAAATAAATGACTCGTTCTATTCTTGATTAAGTTTTAAGTTTAGTTGAGTTAAAAATAAACGAATATCGTGTTTTTGCAAATTATGAATTACCCGAGTATACATCCTAATTCGCTCAGCCAAAGGTTTGATTGGAGTCACAAACGTCAAAACTTTATAGTACTACTAGCTTCTTTTTTTTGCCATAGCTGGCAGACGAGCAGACACCTGATGGAAAGTAGTCACCGTCGCCCATAGACACCTGCAACACCAGAGGTGGTACTGATGCGCTGCCGGCCTTTTAAGAACTGATAGACTTGCTTTTGAACAACAACACAACTTTTTCGTGCGGGGCTTGTGCCATCTGTTTTGCGTTACACGATACTCAGTTTAAAAGTAGGCCTAAACGCTTTTCAAAAATCAATCAGTTACTTTTTCTACATACCTGGTTCCTATTAAGTTTAGTTCTGGACTAGATGACAAGTTTGTACCTTTAGAAGGATTGTAAGAGAAGTAGGGTTAAAGAAGAAGAAGTGTTACTAGTGCTGTCCTGCGCACAGATGTGCAGTTTGCAAGTTTAGCACGACATCAAAAAGTGTTCCTAGTTTCTGTGATACGGGTTTTGTGTCGACACGACATGTTGTAGACTTTGAAGAAGGAATATAGACGCTTCCAGCTTGCTTTAAGGGATATAGGTAGCATCAGACAAAGAAAGATCAGCGCAGTGTGTGGTGTGACATTTCTAATTCTGTAAACCAAGTGACAGTTGCAACTGCGACTGCCTCCGCTTTTCGACGGTAACTCCAATGAACTCCAGTCTGCCCGTGACCACAGCTGTAGTAACACGGTCGAAACGTCGAGAAATAATAAAGTTAATCGTGATAAATACCCGTTTCTTCCATAAAATTATAGGTAGCATGATCCTGGGGTACTAAGGTACCTTTGTACCCGACGAAGCAGTGATAATCAAAGCCCTTATTGATATACAATGCACAGACCAAACCACGGTCCAATAAACTTTTCAGAATGTGTTCGTTCTCTTGGACTAAGGAGCTAGATTTCACAGATTGATTACCTTTTACCACCTTACCTTTTCAAAATATCAGCACCTTTCCCAACAAGTGAAATCAACCTTTGACACCGTCACTTAACTCCACCTAACTAAGCTATTGTCAAAAAAAAAACACCAATCACGTCTCGAAAATACCCCGACACTTCGACCCCGAAGTGTCCCATTCAAAGCACTCCATCCACAATAGCCCTTGGCAAATAGAAATTATTCCCCCCAATAGAAATTTTCTCACATTCAGAAGGATAGAGTGGTTTTTCTAAAAGCAACTAAAGGTTCCATTCAGGGGAGACATGGTTCGATGCGTATCATCTATAGATTTTTACGTGACACACTGACGAGGTGGAATTTTGACAAGATAGGGGCAAAACTTGTGTCTCTCTTCTTATTTAAAAGCATCTTCTTATTTAAGAGCAATGCTCTTAATGTATGCATTTTTCTCCAGGTATTTCTTTTAAGGGCAACCTCCTTGACCTACTTGCTACGGAACCCTTCATGGGCGAGTCCGACTCGCACTTGGCCGTTTTATTTACTTGGTGTAAATGACAATAATAAAAGCAAACTTAGGATTTAGCAATTTTGCAAAATTTTTGATTCACGTTCCCGATATCAAAAGTTTATTTTAAAGTTTAACCAGTATTTTATAAAGCTGTGTGTCTCAACAGGGGTTCAGGATATCCCTTTTTTGCGAAAATTAGATTGCACCCCTTTCTATGAAGGATCTGCTTTTGAACTCCCCAGGGTGTCTATTTACTCCTAAATAGTGGACATTCTACCCCTAAATGGACACCCTAGTGGACAGTTTAATTATGTTTACTTTGTCGTATCAATTAACAATGAGTTCATTTAAGACTCGTTTAAGTGATGTTTTAATTATAAAAGTGGTTTTAAATATGAGTGATTTCGTGATATTTCTTAAAACTTAAATCACAAGGTCGTATTTTATTTAACATTCCATGTAATTTTTGCTGTACCCTTTAGTCTTTATTCTGAGATTGTACTTATATTTAAGTTATTGCATGATATTATTAGTTGAATATGGAAGATCTAACACAACCCTGACAACTATATGAACCTATGTTCGCAATAAAGTAATTATGATTATGATTTTTATAAAAGATTCTCTAATGGCGACGACGAACCGGCTAAATGGTGTTATGTAGATTGTCCACAGTATTTATTTATTTATTTTTAGGGTTTGAATAGGTATTTTCAATGATTACCATTTCAAAAACGCAACAGTTCACTGAAAAAGTATAGTTGTTGAATTTACTAAACTCGCATGGTTTGAGCTTACAAGCAAAAAATTAACCAAATTCTTCGTTGTTTTTACAAAATACAATTATTAATTTTACCAAACCAGTAAAGGTCGACAGTTGCAATTTTGTGCTTAGTAGAATTTACGAAATCAATGTATTGGTTCCACTAAAGTATGATTTGTAGGTGAGTGCCATAAAGCTGGCGCCTGCATCGCTACTAAAGTCATTTAAATATTCAACAATCCTCAATGTTGGTTTTACTAAACCTAATACTATAACTACGGTTTAGTATATTCAACAGTAATCCTTTGTAGAATTTTCACATGAACGTCGATGTAATCAACAACTAGCTTTCGTAGAAACAACGTTCTAGTTTTGCAAAATAGTTCACGTAAGAACCGTCTGATGGCGCATGCATCGCTACTAAAGTCATTTGCATATTCAACAATCCTCAATGCTGGTTTTACTAAACCTAATACTGCAACTGCGGTTTAGTATATTCAACAGCAATAATTTGTACAATTTACACATGAACGTCGATGTAATCAACAACGAGCTTTCGTAGAAACAACGTTCTAGTTTTGTAAGATAGTTCCCGTAAGAACCGTCTGATGGCGCATGCATCGCTACTAAAGTCATTTGCATATTCAACAATCCTCAATGTTGGTTTTATTAAACCTAATACTACAACTACAGTTTGGTATTTTCAACAGTAATACTTTGTAGAATTTACACATGAACGTTGATGTAATCAACAATGAGCTTTCGTAGAAACAACGTTTTAGTTTTGTAAGATAATTCCCGTGAGAACCATTTGATGGCTCATGCATCGTTACTACAGTTATTTGTAAAATGATCAATCCTGGTTATACAACTAGGCAGATTAAATAAGTCAAGCGCAAGGTAAATAAGGTTTTTTTCTGACAGGTGTAATGAAAGTTTACCGACTACGTTCTGTAAACTTTCATTACACCGGCCCAGCGTCCTCATCGTCACTGCCTTTAAAAGTCCACTGTTGGATGAGGCCTCCAGCATCTATTGCAATGGAGGGCTTTGCCATAATCACTACTCTTAGCAGACGGAATAGTGATCGCAGTATTGGTGTTGAGTACTCAGGTGGATGCTACCTACTGTAAAAGCGTACCAGAAACAACTTTTGTTCTCGATGGCATTGATTTAAATGCTGGTAATAGGTATATATGTCTATGCTCGCTGGTTAATCAGCACCTCCCACATTTTCTACAAACAAAACAACAGCCAGCTGCCAGCTGATGGTAGTTCCTGAAGGTTGCCATGAAGTTTGCAATATTTCATTGCCATTTAAGTTTTGTATTCACTGATGTTTGAAAATTCATACAAATTAATCGATAATAGTAGGCAGGTCGCATCGCTATGAGATGATTCTTACAGATGTAAAATGTGACCTATTAAAATGGCTCTACTTTATGGCCTCATACTACAACACTCTGTTAGCGGGTATTAAAAATGTTACCTATGTCGATGCAAGTAACTGTCTCTATAAGGTAGTTTACCTAACTACCTTATAGAGACAGTTACTTGCTAGTAACCTACCTACTAGTTAGTAACCTACTCTCCTTAATTGTATTCAGCGTCCGATTATAAAACGAGAAGTACCTACCTAGCAAAGAAACATACTTTATCATAGTTTTAATAGGTAGGTACATACCTACCTAAGTAATATATTTTATCTCCATTCGCATGCGAAAGTCAGGTTCACCCTGCTAAAAAACAACCTTTTTACTAAAGTGATATTGTACAATCAACCCTCGTGTTTAGTTTATTTAACATTTTTGTTTAGTAACTGACACGTGATGATTGGATGGATCTTTCTGTTCATTTTTCTAGCGTCTTGACAGTAGCAAGCATAGTTTTATGCCATTCATTCATAGAGATAAAAAGCAGCCAAGTGCGAGTCGGACTCGCCCATGAAGGGTTCCGTAGCAACAAGTAACATAATAAAAAGGTTCTTGTAGTTCGTCGAAAGGTAAACTGCGGTTTATGATTTATGACGTATAAAAAAAACTACTCACTAGATCTGGTTCAAACTAAATATCGTTGGAAGTTTGCATAGTAATGTACAACATATATTTTTTTAGTTTTATCATTTTCTTATTTTAGAAGTTAGAGGGGGGGACCAACTTTTTACCACTTTGGAAGTGTCTTTCGCGCAAACTATTAAGTATAGAAAAAAACGATATAAGAAACCTCAACATTATTTTTGTAGACCTATTCATAGACACGGTCGTATCGGTTCGATGAATTTTTTTTTTTTGAGTTTCAGTTTCCAGTATGGGGACCCCTAAAATTTATAATTTTTTTTTCTATTTTTGTGTCACAATCTTAATGCGGTTCACAGAATACATCTACTCGCAAAGTTTCATCAGTCTAGCTCTTACGGTTTCGGAGAAAAATGGCTGTGACACGAACGGACAGACAGACAGACAGACATGACGAATCTATAAGGGTTCCGTTTTTGCCATTTGGCTACGGAACCCTAAAAAGCATCCATCTTACTGCAAGTTCATCTCTGTGCGTTTGGAGTGAACGCAATATACCGTTCGCACGTGATTGGCGCGAGCGCAGCGACCGACGGGACAACAGCGCCACTCTGCGACGACGCTGCGACCCGCAGTGTACTACTTAGCCTCACACCGAGAGCACGCCCGTTTGCGCCCGGGACACGCGTCATTATAATGTGAATGCTTAACTATGACTAATTATCTTGTGAACATAATATTCATAAACTCTCTATAAAGTGACTCTGGTGTTTCCCTGACGCTAGGCGGCTAGGCTACAACATAAAACAATTTAGTGAAGTAGAAAATATGGGAAAAAGACATACCTATATTCCTGCGAGAGGCAAACTTGTAGACCGATACCACAACCAAAGACGCCTGTTGAGGAAATCTGGCCTCATTGATAAAAAAACCCTGAAAAGAGCCCCTTGCTCATGAATATTGTTGAAGGTATGAACCATATTTTTGCCATTTTTCATTAACGCCCAGTACCTACCTACCCACTTCAGTTGGATTTTATTTCAGATCACCAGTCTATATAAACAACCGAGGAAGAAGTATCTATGAAATTGTTTCTCATATTCAATAGAGAACTTTGGACAGGAATAACGGAAAAGTGGAGAAATTACGAAGCCAGGATTTGTCTGCAAAAGACAAATCTATCCAGGACATAATTAACGAGTGGCTCAAGGCAAGCTTAAGCTACAAGTTGGTAAGTATTATACCTACATAGAAAAAACCCAGAACTCCAGAACCAGAACATAATTATAAAACCCGCTTTTAAAAGTCTTGTCCACGATTTCTACTTTAATTCGGGATATGTACTATATTTATATATGTTCGTGTATTATATATTATAGGGTAGGTATATATTCGTATATTTATTTATTTCTATTATCTTATTTTATATTTATATTGTTTTTTTATAGGTTATTATCGAAGGAAAGGTAGAAGGAAAGAGAGGAAGAGGAAGACCAAGGATAAGCTACATGAGCCAAATAAAAGCAAAGATCGCCGTCATGTCGTATAAGGAGGTCAAGGAGGTTGCCCTCAAAAGAAATACCTGGAGGAAAATGCATACATTACGCCGACAAGAGCGTTGCTCTTAAATAAGAAGAAGAAGAAGAAGGTATTTATAATTATTTTTTATAGGTATTTTGTACGTAGTTTATAGCGAGTTACGTAGGTTTATCAAAACTGTTTTCACTACATTTTATGCACGCCAACCTCTTTGTTTTTACCTGTCAAGGTTGGCTGGTAGAAAATGCTGTCTAGCATTAAGCTCTCCTATTGTCACGTATTTTTGGTGCAATAAAGAATTAAATAAAAATAAAATAATTATAATGTATTTAATTTTAATTATTTTTTTGTTACAGAACCAGAGAACGAAAACCAGACTTCGTCAAGAGGAGCACCTGGCCAAAGGACTTACGTGCCAACCGTTGTTATGGCCATCGAGCAAAGGCATTACGACGGACTTTTGCGTACTTTTCGAAACTGTCTTAGTAGTAAATAATATAATATTAGGTAGTAAATAATATTTACTAAGTACAAATCCCATCATAATAAAATTTTGCTATTTTCACAGTTATTGTTATTATTGAATCCTTATCCACCCAAATTAAAGAAGTTTTTCTATGAATTGTAACATTTGTTCATGTGGTTAATTTACAATCTAATAACGAAATGATTGTATGCATGTTCAAATTTCTTAAATTTGTGATTTACTTGTACGTGCATATTTTAAGGGTCCTATTTTGTATTTTAACTTTGTACTATTGCTTTTTCTTAGGATTGTTTTACACCATTTGCTTTCGTATATTTTAGTCTACTTTGGTATGTTTTTCTTATATATGTTGTGCGCTTTTACCCTGTAACATTGTACTGTTTCTGAAAATGTTTTGTGACATTTGCTTATTTGTTTGTTTGCTATAAGCAGGTAAGTAGGCACTCTACGAATACTAGCAATTTTTAAGATGTTGGTACGTACACGTTTTAGTTGCCTGTAACCTCTTAGGTGATTGGATCTACTCATGAAATAAAATATCTTATGTGTTGTATAGCCGCAAAAAAATCGCCAACACACATCATTTTATTTCACCTAAGAGGTTAACAGGTAATTAAAACACGTAGGTATGTAACAATCCAATATTCGTGGAATACCTACTATACGAAAATTTATAAGTAAATGTTACATAAGCAGTTTTGTAAGCGGTACTATATAATAGGGTAAAATATTACAACTTATTTTGTAGAATATACCAAAGTTATACTTGTAAAATATATGAAAGCAAATCGTCAAAATTACAAAACTGATTTTGAGAATTACTAAACAGGACCCGTAAATTTTGCAAACCAGATATAGCAAATGCTACAATATAAGTATTGTACTGTCTACAAATTAAATAGCTTACATATACGAAACTGCTTTAGTAGGAAATTCTAGGAAATTCTAAACATGTTTCGTTATTTTTGCGAAACATTCTAGTAAATGCTACAACATTAGAATAGTATTACGTACAAAACAAACAGCGTAGAATATACTAAACTGATTCAGTAAGAAATACTAAACTTGTTTCATAAATATTACGAAACAAAATGTAGTAAATGCTACAAAATAACTATGTTATTATGTACAAAATCAATTTCGAGTATTCTTCAAATAATAACGCTAAATTACTAACGTAAAATTCAAATTTTATTAAACTTACTTTGACGAGTTTTACGATTTACAGTTTTGTAAATATTCAACAATTTTTGTTTAGTAAAATCAACAAAGATGTGTGTAGGACCTATATTAACCCTTGATTTTCGTATAAAATACTAGGAATTTTGTAAATTCAACAACTATTTTTTTTCAGTGTTATCAGTATTACCTCGTAATGTCGAAGTTCTCTCCATAAAGAGTTATATCGAGTGACAAAAAATTATGCATTTAAATTCAAATCTCGCACCTTTTACGAGATTTCTCCGTGTATCTTATCAGGTTCAAATGCCAAACACTCAACATCCTCCCCCCTTTTAAGGGAGGGGTTGGAAACGAACCCCGGAAGTCTATGGGGAATGCGAACGTTTGAATTTTCAATAAAAATAGCTGCTTTCTATATTCAATTTGAGGAAATTTTTTGACATACAAAAATACGTTTTAAATTTATTTCCCTTGGAACTGAATCAGTCAACATGACGGTTGATGGAAAAGGTTTTTTATACAAATCTTTGCAAAAATGAAATTGTAGATAATATCTTGAGCTAAAAGAGCGCGCTTCGCTTTTCTACTCTCATTCCAAGAAAATCGATGCTCCTTTTCAAAAGAATTCTTCAGTTCATTCATTCTTCACTTCATCTATGCTCATTCGTAAACGAGTACCTATGGAGCGGGTATCAATTCTTGCATAAGGAGTTTCCTATCGGAACATTCGGGACTTCCCCGCCTAGGGACTTGGCCTCTTGCATTCATATTCAAATTGGAGCGAGAGTTTAAATTGATATGTAAAAATGTGCTT
The DNA here is from genome assembly GCA_939531255.2 of Thera britannica. Lineage (NCBI taxonomy): Eukaryota > Metazoa > Arthropoda > Insecta > Lepidoptera > Geometridae > Thera > Thera britannica. Next base: position 20,075,302 of record OW618037.2, read on the forward strand.
TCGAATATAGAATTGGATGATTTTAGAGATTAATGGGTATTCGTGCAAGATTTTTCCAATACCTATTCGATTTAATTTGTTGATGTACAGGTTTTTGTATACAGGTTTTTGATTGATTTTATAGTGTCTAATACACCAGCGATTTTTATAATGTTCCAAAAGTTAAGAGCCTAAGTTTCCCCTTGGCCGTACCAAGGAGAAAGTCGCGGGTTCAAATCCAAAGCTGCGCTGCGCTGCGCCATTGGATCCTAATCACTCTCAGGGACTGTTAATACGGCACTAACGCGACTGTGGTTCCATCTACAGGTTTGACGTTACAGTCAACTACTTACCTGCCTGATAACCGAAGTTGCACTAAGTTGAATCAATGAGAGATGTTACCTTTTATAATACATTCACATTTAAATTATACACATAATAAACACATATTTACATAAAGGTTCATAAAATTACTAAAACCTTTAAAACAAGGTTGAGTCCAAACCAAATACATATCTCTACTACTAATAGCTTATCCTAATTTAATTACTTCAATATTCGTGTTATACCTTTGTTCTAAATTCAAATTCATTTCAAAATGTTCCAGCTTCAAACGAAACAGACTCTTGAACAAAGCTGTTCGAAATTTAAACTCGAAAACTTTTTCGAACGCACCCTTCAGCCAGCGATACCAAATAGTTGAGCAAATTGGAAACATTCCTTACACACTGTTCCTACTTTCGCATGTCGCATAGTTTGTGTGATGTGTAAAATAAAACACCCTGTATGCGGCTTCATTAAAAAATGCAGGTGTTTTGTTCGACGTTTTTTCGACACCTTTTCAGGACATGTTTTTCCGCAAGTTTTATACAGTTTTTAGGCATAAAGGGCCTTTTTTGGTCATTTTTTAGGACACCATGTAATGTCGAACAGTATAATGCTAGTTTTTTCTTCATAAAATTTGCTTTTGTGAACAATGTTTATACATGATATTTTCTGAAGCTATAGGCGATGGTTACCACTCAACATCAGGTGGGTCATATGCATGTTCCATTGACAAATTGTTTGAAAAACACACGCAAAATGTCAATTAGCAAAGGCGATAGTGACCGTTCAACGTCAGGTGGGCTATGTTTATTCCATTAACAAAGTTAATAAAAAAACGCGAGTAAAACTGCGGGCTTCCGCTAGTATGATATAAATGTGGTTGACAATGTAATCCGCAGCGGACATTAATGTTCATCGGAGCGGAAACGCGTTTTATCCGCTCTGTGTGATTACCAAATTAAATGGTGTGCAATGTGATCATTTACAACAACTTATTGATAAATCAAATCGTGAAATGCATTTTAATAGTGTTTTATTAATAATTCATTTTTGGTGATTTTCCGATTATTGTCGTTAAAGGTATGATAAATGCTTTTGGGGTGAAACCCCTTCGTTACTGGAGTTGGCAAGCTCACAAAAACTTTAAATCTTAAAAACAAAATCTTAATCTGTAGGCCTTCCACAAGCTCTGTCTGGCTCTGTCTCGGGTTTTGAGTCTGTGTAGAGTGTTAACTAAATAAATCCTACGTCGAAACGTCACACACACAGTATAATACACTGGTGAGCACTCACACACACTCAAAACCAGAGACTGAGCCAGACAGAGCTTGTGGTCTACAGCATTGGAATTATTTTGTTTGATGATGATGATTATCTTGATATTTATGTTCTAAGATTTGATTAGTTCTTTGTTGAACTGACTCGTTAACCCTACCACGCTCACTAAGCACCAACAAGGCACACCTACGCTTATGATACGCCCCAATGAACTAAGAACTACTTGGACAAAGATAAACATTGTATCTGCCAGCTAATGGATCTTTTTATTTGTTCGCCATTCCGTTGATGATTTAAGGACCCTGCTTTTAACTTATAAATGGATTGGGGATTTGTTTACTATTAGTTTTAGAAGACGTCATTGTCTAATTGATCGAAATCTCCGAATTGAATAAAAATACTCTTTGCTTTTATTTTCTGTTTTTATTTGCACGATAACAGTCGTCAAGCCTATTCTATTTTTACATTCAATAGGTTCTGTTGCTGATAATGAGTTTTCTTGTATGTAAATTACTATGTAAATTACTAAACAGTAGATTCATATAATGTTAAATAAAGAAAAAGTAATGGTATCTTTTTTGTTATAGTTACTGTTCTTCTTCATATCCTCTCTAGTTTGACAGATCTAGTGATAAGAGAGTTTTTATTTATTACAACTATTGTCAAATATTACCACATCCCAGAAACTTCGAAGTTCGTCACACAAATTGTTGTCAGTAAGTATCAAACCTGAACGACCCCAATGACCGAATTTCCAATAGATCTCCAACTAAACTACCTAAAACTTTTCTCCTTAAACCACTCCTAAAAAGCTTCTATATTCGCGTTGACGGCCATAATTGGCCCCGATAGGTTATCGCGATCGCGACTTGTTAAAGGATTGCTCGGTTTAGGGTTAAGTTAGTAGGTTTTACTTTAATACGTTAAGTTTGCACGTTGAATTGATAGTGACAGAAATGGCCATTTTGTTCATAACTTATGGGTTTACTTGTTAAAGTATGTCAAAGTAAAACTTTTGATTAAACTACTGCTATAGCCAACTTTTGGCAACATTGATATCATGCTTGTGTTTCTCTTACACAAAAAGTAGACAAAAAAACATACGGCCCACCTGATGGGAAGCGGTTACCGTAGCCTATAAAAAATTTTTTTTTCAGATGTCAAAGATTTATCTGTAATACCAAAAGCACCACAAGCGCGTTGCTGACTCTTAAAACGCCCTTTTTGTTCGCGAGAGGAAGTTCCTCTGAAACCGAACGGTGCGTGCCCACCGTCTAAGGTGTGAGGATGAACTGAGGCTGTTGGCATGTCAAACACTTCTTCAGGGCATAATTATACACAAGCGGTAGAACACGCAAAGTGATGAGAACCTAAAAAAATCGAAAACATGTCATGTGCTCGAAAGGAGTCACATCGAGGCCCACTTGCCCACTTTAAATCTTTTGACCACACAGATTTTAAAGAACCAAAGAAGAAGAAGTAGTATAAAATAAGTGTGCAGTTGGCAACCCTTGGCCAGAATTATTTATACGCGCTACATGACTTATTTCAGCGAATAAAAAAACTATAGCCAGTTCGTTATTTTGAGCGCACGCGGCTGGGACAGTTGATTGCAAAAGTTTTCAAACTAAATAAAAAATGAGACCACCGTTCCAGAGGTATGGTTCCGTATGTTCTATCTTGCGGCGGTTTGTTTCTTGTAGATAACTGGTTCTTAGTGAAGTCTTTTTAACCGACTTCCAATCAAAAAGGAGGAGGTTCTCAATCCAGTTGTATTTTTTTTTTTAATGTTTGTTATCGCATAACTTCGTCATTTGTAAGCCGATTTGAAAAATTATTTTTTTATCTGAAAGGTACTGCTTCCAGATTTGTCCCATTTTATTTAATTAAAATCGGTGTTGCTATTTTTTTATAAATCATTTTTTAATGTTTGTAACTGCATGCCTCCGTCATTTATGAACCGATTTAGAAAATTATTTTTTTATTTGGAAGGTTATTTTTACGTCCAGATTGTCCCAAACAAATTTCATTAAATTCGGTTTAGCCGTTTGGCAATGAAGTCGGTTTCTCAAGTTTTTTAAACTTATAATTATTTCTTCAGCGTAGGTTGTTTCAAAGGATTTTAATTTCAACAGTTTCAATATAGTTGGATGTGGATAAAATTAAAATTTGATAGTTATAGAAGGTAATGGAAAATAATAGTTAGATGGACTGTGTGAATGATGACATGAGTGAAGACTGATGATAGAAAAGAGTGGTAAAAGAAAACGTATTGTGCCGACCTTACTTAGCGTGGGATAAGGGTAGAAAGATAACGATGAATTGTATTGTAATTTTTTTTTAAATAAGGGTAAATATGGTTCGGTAGTCTTGTAAGAATCTTCAAACCAGTATTTAGTAAAACCTAGTTCATTCGTAAAAAAAGCATAGGTAAAGCCGTTTTTACATTTACAGAATCCTAAAAGTACGCGGTAACATTTTTGTCGGCAAAAGCTTTTCGCGGTAACTTCACGGTTTTTTCACTTTGTTTATATTTCAGGATATGAATGTGGTCTATCTTTAGTGCACAGTATATTGGTGGCTTTTAAACTGTAGCTCGGACTAACTGTAGTGCATTTATTAGTATTGAGGTGGGCTTTCCATCTCTCACTCTCTTATAGAAGTAAGTAAAGTAAAAAGTTTTTTTTTGGAAAAGGTACAGTTTTTTTTTACACAACTCCATCTACTAGCCCCAAACTAAGCAGAGCTTGTACTATGGGAACCAGATGGCTAATATACTACTTATATATATTTTTTTGTAAATACATACTTAGAATACAATATAACACCCAGACAGAGAACGACGGGCTTTCCATCTCTCAATTATAGTCTTATGAGATGGGTACAGTTGCTTGTACTAAAACCTCGCGCACATCTGGCCAGATGTTTGTTCTCTGTCTGGGTGTTATATTGTATTCTAAGTATGTATTTACAAAAAAAAAACTATACAAGTATTATATCAGCTGGCCTACCATGAGCTTCATATGGTTATGGTTATGGCTGTCAAAATTGTGTCAACAGTGTCAACAGTGTCAACACATTCAAACCCAAGAAGAAAATGAATGTGTGGGTCAGCCAATCTATACACAATTTGACAGCCATAGCCATAACCATATGGAGCTCGTGGTAGCCCTGCAGCTGTCTGGTTCCCATTATACAAGCTCTGCTTGGGTTGGGGCTGCATAGTGTTGTGTGGATTGTCCGTATTATTTATTTATTTAAGTACAGCTGAGCAACAAAAAAATTGATACATAGAAAGTGTACCAACTTGATGCAGACGACTGTACCTAACAGACAGACACAGACAACCCTCCGTCTACCGTAGCATTGTAACCCCAACAATAGTGGGGTTCTAGAACAATTCGTTTACCCAACACAACACCCTCCGGAAGGTATGCATAGGTATTTGTGGGGGTACTTAGCTATTTGTTAGTATCGTACGGGACGTACGCATCGCTGTGCAGTAAGCCACAAGCTCTGTCTCTGGCTCTGTCTCTGGCTCTTTTTTTTTTTTTTTTATACAACAAAGTTAGCAAACAAGCATACGGCCCACCTGATGGAAAGCGGTTACCGTAGCCTATGGACGCTTGCAACACCAGAGGCATCACTCGCGCGTTGCTGACCCTTTAAATATTTTAAAACGCCCTTCTTGAAAAGCCCCATGCTGTAATTTTTAGGGAAAGTCTCGGCAGGAAGAGTATTCCACAACCTTAGAGTGCGCGGGAGGAAGTTCCTCTGGAACCGGATGGTGCGCGACCATGCCGGCTCCAAGGTATGTGGATGAGCCCTCTCCCTATGGCGAGCCGTCCGATGATAAAATGACTCTGGTTTTTTAGTCTGTGTAATTGCTCACCAGTGTATTAAACTGGGCGTGTGACGTTTCGACGAAGGATTTATTTAGTCACCTCTCTCACACAGACTCAAAAACAGAGCCAGAGACAGAGCCAGACAGAACTTGTGGTAGGCCTACAAAGATGCTTAGAAAGTATTCATTTGTTTCAACTTACAAAATATAAACAGACATACGGACATGGTGGAAGTATAAACTAGAAGCCCAAAAAACAAATCTAAGCAAATTTTGTTGACAATTGATTATAATAAAAGACAGAGATAGATAGAGTGTAAGGGAGCAAGGTGATCGGATAAGTTATCACTTATCATTAAGCCTACGTTTCGTAGCGGGAACCCTCCAAATGTGACTGTCAAACATTCTGTCACATCAACTTCATTTGGTACCCATCTGATAAACCTTAAGTAATCGACGCTATTTGCACGCATCCAATCACCTGTTGTGGTCCTCTTACCTTAAAAAAATAAAGTTATTAGTGTTTTTACCTTTGTGTTTTGTCAAATAACTATTGCCAATTTTAACGTATTTGGTAATGACAGTTTAATCTTTAAGCAATGTTTAAATCTATAAATAAATAACAAATATTATGGACAATCCACACAACACTATCTAGCCCCAAATTTAGCAGAGGTTGTACTATGGGAACCAGATAGCTGTTTTATTTAATACCTATAAACATGTTTTTTTTTGTAATTAAATACTTAGAATGCAATATAACACCCAGACAGAGAACAAGCATCTGTGTTCACAGAGTTCGCTGCTTAGCGAAAGACCGCTTATTGTTTTTACAAAAAGTTTTTTAGTTTTTTATGTAACCTACTTATACATACTTAGAATACAAACTTAACACCCAGAAAAATAACACTCATCTGTTTTACCACACAAATACCAGTCTAGTTTTATCCTACGTTTAAAATGTATGGGAGTAGCTGTCCAACAATTGGCTCTAACGCTAAATAAAGCATCTACAATTGATGCAAAGGCCTTTTAACTTTTTTTTTACTGTAATGAGATTATGAGGATCACAAAAAGCGATTAGATACATGGTTTTGAGGGCTGACAGTAACTCAAGTATGTGTCAGTCAAGTTATCTACTGATAATATTTATGTAGACATGTCTGTCGGTCAGCCCACGCTATTACGATGCAAATATGTCTGGTAAAATACGGTGTCGTGACAAAGAATTCTGGTGCATTGTGACAATGAGACATACTTTTGACGTGACAACGTCTTATAATTCGATGACTCATGCGGCGTTACCTCGCTCTGAGGCGTTAAGGCTTGAAGTAAGTGCAAGCGAGAGCGCGGAACGAGCGACAAAGAGGCACAATCTTTTCGACATCTGTCACTCTCCTACTTGAGTGAGCGATGCGTCCGCGTGGACAACTGTATGACGTTGTCACGTTCAACTATCGTCAGTAAACTGACTTTACAGACAACCGATTTTTTACCTGATTGAAGGACGGAATGTACTCGTATTTTTAACTGACTTCAAATACAAAAGGAGTATTTTTTGATGTATTTTTTGATTATCGCATAACTTCTTAATTTATGAACCGATATTTTTTTATCAAAACCGGTTTGGCCATTAATTCGGTTTCTCAAGTTTTATAGACTTCACTTGTTATTTTAAAAGGCGCATATCTACACTGAGAAAAATGGATTTCTGGCCTAAGATGAATTCCACCTTTGACGGCTGAATTGTAATGACGCGAGGCGATTTTGAAACGCTTACGGTTAATTTGACTTTACTATTCGTTTGCGATAAACTGGTACGTCTCATATGATAAACACGAACCGTCGCAAATGACTTACCGTAAGGTAGTCTTGGAATCCAACTTAACACTGTTAATACAGCAGTAATGGACTATTGAAAGCGTTTTAAATTTACGACGTTGAATATGTGGTGAATATCACCGTAATTAAGGCAAAATTTGACTTAAGTTAAGGTGATATATGCTTTAATAAAAACAAAACAAACTTAAACCTAAGTCATAAACAAACTTTCGAAAGTGGCATAAATAATCTTAAGCATGACAATATTCACCTTACAATAAGGCAGAATATACTTTAGTCAGAAAAAATTGAACGTAAACTCAAAGTCTTTCAGCGGCGTATGAATTCGGCAACATGAAGGTATAATGTGGCCACATTTGCCCTTTTATAAGGCGAAATATTCTCAGGGTACGACGAATTAAATGGTAACATAAGGTCATATAACGGCATACATATTTGATTAATTTAACCGTAAATTTAGCAATATTTACCTTATCATAAGGCGATATAATGCTCAAGTATCAACTGATTGAACGGTAACAATACGTCATAGAACGACGTGCATACTTGGTCAATATAACCGTAAATTTGGTGATATTAGTCTTATCATCAGGCGAAATACGATCAAGTTACGACTAATCAAACGGTGAATAACGTCATAAAACTATTTACTTATTCGGTTAATTAAATCGTAGATAAGACAACAATCACCTTATGGTAGGGCGGATGATACTTTAGTTACTATTTAATCAAACGTTTAAAAAGTCTAATAACGCCATACATATTTGGCCAATTTAACCGTAAATTTGGCAATATTTACCGTATCATAAGGCGAAATACGATCGAGTTAAGACTAACCAAACGGTGAAATAACTTCATTTAACGACTTTCATATTCAGTAAATGAAACCGTAGATATAACAATATTCACCTTAAGATAGGGTGGATGATACTTGACATATTATATAGTCAAACTTTAAAAAGCCTAATAACGGCATACATATTTGGCTAATATAACCGTAAATTTAGCAATATTTGCCTTAACATAAACGCTCAATAATGCTCAAGTTATGACTGATCAAATGGTGAAATAACGTCATCTAGCGACTTACTTATTCTGTGAACGAAACCGTAGATATGGCAATGTTCGACGGATAATACTTTCGTAAATACTTATACAAACGTTTAAAACCTACATAAGTACGATCCTAGGTAATTTGGCGAGGTTCAACTTCTTAGTTATCCTACCATAATAATATTAGGTATTGTATCGGTAGGTAAAATAGAATGAGTATATTTTTATTGACGCACAAACAGACGACGTATCTGTACAGCACACAGTAAATAAACAAAGCATTTACAAATCTAACCCTAAACCTGCCTAGCTAAATATCTACCCAACCCATACAAGGTACCTAATAAGCATAAGCAAGCATATAGGTAGTTACATAGAAGTGGCAGGATAGTTAGTGCTGCCGATTTATTTCTCTGAGCAACCCTGGCCGTGGGTCAAATGGATCTCAAATGGGGGCACATTTTAGTTAAGAAGGTAGGTAGGCAGATTTGTACATTACCTACCTAAATACTTAAGTAGGTACTCTACCCACTTATGTGTTACATTGTGTTTTACTAGGGAGGTTTCTATTGAATCATAGCGCTGTTTAATAAACCATTCCTATTAATAGCTGTTCCATTGAAAAAAATTTGCTACGCTCTATGACTCCTTGTTGCTATTCAAAGGCAGAACCCTTGCTTCTACACATAAGCCCTGTTCTCCTGTAGGTAGGTATCTACTTAGATCAAGCGAAGAACCCAAACCAGTGTCTACAAAAATTTGATACCTATTTAGGTAATATAGGTCTCAGCTACCTGTTTCCCATATTACCAAGCTTTGCTTAGTTTACCGCTAGATTGTGTTGCGTGGAATGTCCGCAAATATTTGTAGATAATTTGGTGGAAGAAAAGTCTATTTTACTCAGTTTTATTATTTAAACGACTTTCAGTCAATTGGTGGGTTAAGTTTAAAAAAACTCTCTAGTTACTGCGAGATACACCTTTGTAAGGCACTTGTCGTAGGTACAACGAAAATCTCAATAATGCTGCCAGCTACAAGGCAAATAACCTTGGTTCGTATAACTGTATGAGAGAGAGTATATAAACTTGAAAACCCAACGTCAAAACTGCTGAACCGATTATGATGAAATTTCTATGGGACTAATCTGAAAGTAAAGTTAAGATATAATTTTTCAAATTAGTTTACGAGTTATGTGGTAACAAAAAAAAAACAAACAAATCAAATATCCGTGAAAACACCCATTTAGAATCTTTCCCTGAGTTTACTCACTTTTTGGTTGGAACCCTGACGAACGAGATTCAATACCTACCTACTTTTGCTTTGTGCTGTGTGCTAACTACACGAACTATGCTTGGAGCATAGGCCAATCGACACACACATGACACAGGCAGTTAGTAATGCAGTACAGTTTTGACTTAAAGACTACGTATAGCATATTTTTGATTGGCATCTCAGCTCAGTTGGTAGGATCTCTGTCTTCTGCGCTGTAGGTCGTGGGTTCGATCCCCACCGAGAACAAATATTTGTGGTGAACACAGTTGTTTTTTCTCTGTTGGGGCATTATATTGTATTCTATGTATTTACATAAAAAATGTGTGTAAGTATTATATCAGCCATCTGGTTCCCATAGTACAAGCTCTGCTTAGTTTGGGACTAGATAGTGTTGAGTAGATTGTCTTGAATATCTATTTATTTTTATTTTGTTATTTTTAACACCCACCACTAGCATAATCTGCAGTAGTCGAGTTGGCAGCACTGCCCACGAGGCCACGAGCACGTACGTAACGACTTGTTTCATTCGTCAGTTTGGTTTGACTTTGGACGGAGTGTTTGGTTTAATTCTAAGTCATTCAAAGTTTATTTTGCAGGTTTTTTTTATTATCCCTCATTTTCAGATCACGTTTGATTTTCGCTGAGATCAGTTGTGTCAAGCGCGACCGCGCGTACCAACAGTGCAAAGTGCTAACTAATCAAAACAAAGCTGTCTCCACGAACGGCCGGACCGCGATGACCTTGACACTCATTGCGTAAGGCATGTTTCCGAACAGCTAATCATATTGTTACGGCGACGATACTATTGCCGAAACAATGAATACACCCACTAGAGATAGCAGAGTAATTCTGCAGACAGAAACGGAACGCATGCTATACGATCGTTTTATAGCAACAAGTGACCGTTATCATGAAGAAAAAAAGGAGCGGGAAAAACTTCAACTTCTTGTAAATGACTTGACGAGTCAAATAAAAGTCCTGCAAGAGCAGCTCAAATGTGTTATGGAGCAACTACCCACGACACTATCGACCACAACGATGGAAACATCTTCTGCTGGCGTGGAATACGCCACTGACGAAGAAGAACTTGCGAAGGAAACGGAGTGGATCAGGACAAAATCGAGGAAAAAAAGAAAATTAAACGTCTCACCTACGCTTTCACCGCAAGAAGCCGAGAAAACATCTACAGACAAACCTAAAAAAATTCCCCATCCACCACCAATTGTAGTGGATGGGGTTACCAATTACCAAACCTTTTATGACTTTCTGTCAGCAAATCAGCCCACAGGCACCTTCACTATGAAATTGATGAGTGGTGGCTGCGTGAAAATTAATTCTTGTAATGAAGAGGCATACAGGGGCATTACAAAGACCTTATTAGATAACGACTGCCTCTGGCACTCGTACGAAAATAAACACGAGAGACCAATAAGAGTGATGGTTAAAAAATTGCCATCCTCTTGCAAACCAGAGAGAATCGTAGAAGACCTGAGGATCAAAGGTTACAAAATTGAAGATGCAGTAAACAAACTGAGCTGGAAAAGTAAAGAGCCACTCAATATGTTTACGCTTACTTTCAACAACCAGGAAGAAATAAAGAAGGTATACGAGATTAAATATATACTCGGATGTATGGTAGAGATCCAACCACTTAGATCTACTAAACTGATTCCCCAGTGTAAGAGATGCCAAGCTTATGGACATACACACAAGTACTGTGCTAAGGAGGCAAGGTGTGTCAAATGCACGGGAAAGCACTTAACCAAAGACTGCAAAAAAACAGCAGAAGACAAGCCAAAATGTGTTCACTGTGGAGAAGCACACCCAGCTAACTATAGAGGTTGCATAATAGCCAAGGAAATGCAAAAAATGAGAAACAAGGCAGTGATTAAACCATTAGCCGGGCATCAGCAGCAGGTCACTGGACCACTGGTAAGTGCCAAAAAATCGACTATTAACCAGCATAATCACAGCGCAAGGACTATCAGCAACACCAACCAAAACGTATCCTACGCCCAAGCGGCTGCCAAAAGCACAATTCCCGCACAACTTAACGAGCAGGCCAAACAATTAAACGGCAACAAGCTGGACGAAATACTAAAACTCATGAGTACTTTCGATCAGCGTCTACAGAAAATTGAAAATAGCACTAAAACTGCTATACTTAAGGCCAAACAATGATTAGTTCAATTAAAATAATGGCTTGGAACTGCAACGGGCTACAGAAACACCAGAGTGAACTGCAAGTAGTCCTTGATATAGAAAATATAGATGTGTGTCTTATATCAGAAACACACTTTACTAAGCAATCCCATATTAAATTCAAAGGTTATACAGTTTATCATGCACTTCACCCAGATAATAAAGGTAGGGGTGGCAGTGCTGTTATCATAAAGAATAATATCAAACACCATGAAAACAGTAAATACGAAGAGCCTGATATACAATCTGTATCCATCAGTATCAACACCAAGAAGTTCCCTCTCACGGTAGCTGCCATATACTGCCCACCAAGGCACGCAATAAAAAAACATACCTACCTGAACCTTTTACAACCACTGGGAGAAAGGTTCATATTAGGAGGTGATTTTAACGCTAAAAATACCTACTGGGGCTCGAGACTTACCAATACCAAGGGAAAAGAACTAATGAAAGCAATAACAGAAACAAGCAGTGATGTTATATCAACGGGATCCCCAACCTACTGGCCAACCGACCCGCTCAAAATACCCGATTTAATAGACTTTTTTGTGTATAAAAATATATCACATAACTACCTAAAAACAGATCAGTGTTATGACATGAACTCGGACCACTCTGCCATATACCTAGAAATAAAAGACAAAATTGAACTTAAGGAAAGTACACCTAGCTTAGTAAATAAATATACAGACTGGGAGAGTTTTAAAATAGAATTAGAAAATAACATAGACCTCAGGGTACCCTTGAAACATCCAGAGCAGTTGAATTCTGAAGTAAATACATTTGTGACGCTTATACAGAAAACTGCCTGGGAAAACACCCCAGAATTAAAAAAAAGGGTAGCAAAAAACAATTATCCCAAAGATATTATAGAACTCATCCACAAAAAAAGAAGACAGAGAAAACAATGGCACCAATCACGGTCTCCGCAAGATAAAAACAAGCTTAACAGTCTCATAAAACAACTGAAAATGCAAATACAACATTTCAATGATAATACTACCCACTCATATCTTCAAAATCTATCCAATAACCGCAATAGTAGTTATTCACTTTGGAAAGCTACAAAAAACTTAAAACGACCCATAACTCAAATCCCTCCTTTAAAAGAGGATAATGGGAAATGGGTTGTTAGTAATGAACAAAAAGCAAAAAAGTTTGCAGAGCATCTAGAAGACATCTTCAAACCGAATGAAGGTCCAATAAGCTTCGAAACCACAAGTCTTTGTGACGTACGGGACGAAGATCTCGATTTCATAAAACCAGTTTCCCCAAGAGAAGTACTCAGTGAAATTACCAAGAACATCAACCCGAGAAAATCACCAGGATTTGACCTAATTTCAGGTGAAATATTACACAATCTTCCCAGAAAAGCTCTAATTAAACTTACTAATATTATCAATGCTGCACTAAGACTGAAATATGTGCCAGACTTATGGAAAGTAGCTGAGGTAATTATGATAGCAAAACCGGGTAAGCCATGTCATGACGTAAAATCATACAGACCAATCTCCCTGCTACCTATAATATCCAAACTATTCGAAAAGCTATTATTAAAAAGGCTAAAGCCTCTGATAGAAGCTAACAATATCATCCCAGAGCATCAATTTGGATTTAGAGAGAAACACTCAACGATAGATCAAGTACATAGAATCACAAATATAATCGAGAAAACATTAGAAGAAAAAAAAGTGTGTTCCACCATATTTCTTGATGTAGCACAGGCCTTTGATAAAGTTTGGCACGAAGGCCTTATACGCAAATTAAGGCAAATCCTACCCATGCCTTACGCAGAAATATTGCAATCGTACTTAACAAACAGAGTCTTCAGAGTAAAGCATGAAGATGCCTATTCAGAAATAAAACCAATTGAAGCAGGGGTGCCACAAGGAAGTGTATTAGGTCCGGTCCTGTACCTTTTATACACCAGTGACATTCCAGAACTAGAAAATAATACTATAGCAACCTTCGCTGATGACACTGCCATAATGGCTGTAGGAGCCTCTTACGCAGAAGCAGCAGAAAAGGTCCAAGTAGCAGTTAATAAAATCCATGACTGGACAGTACAATGGAGAATCAAATTAAATGAAACAAAATCAGTCCACGTTAACTTCAGCTACAAAAAAGAAAATTACCATCCTATTTTTATTAATAGCAAGCTCATACCATATGAAAATAACGCAAAATACTTAGGCATGACGCTTGACGCAAAGCTACGCTGGAAAGCTCACGTCAAGAAGAAAAAGGAAGAGTTGGAACTAAGATACAAAAGCATGTACTGGTTACTTGGAAGAAACTCTCCAGTGTCCGTACACAACAAAATACTATTGTACAAACAAGTCCTTATGCCAGTATGGACCTATGGTATACAGCTCTGGGGCTGTACCAAAAAGAGCAACATAGAAATAATCCAGCGATTCCAAAACAAAGTACTCAGGGGCATAGTGAACGCTCCCTGGTACATACGCAACGACGATCTCCAAAGGGACCTTAACATTGAGATCGTCGATAAAGTGATAAAAAAACACGCAGAAGCTCATGAAAAAAGGCTTCTTCACCATGTGAATGTCGAGGCAATCCAGCTCCTTGACAACACGGACCTAGTGAGAAGGCTCAAAAGGAAAAAACCTTTTGAGTTAGTGTAGTGTATATACAATAGTGAACTGTAGTGTAAGTGTAAACTAGTGCTACGTTTTAAGAACACAAGAACAAAGTGTTTCCCCTTACATGAATAGAGACAATAAGAAACGTGCTTATGGACACATTCTTAGAATAGCAATATAGAAATTTAAGTCAGCATAAAATTGCTCATTAGCCTACATTATGGCTAGATCGTAATCTTATTAGGATACATTATTTATAATTAATTATAAGTGTGTAAACTAATTAAAAAAAAAAAAAAAAAAAAAAAAAAAATTTTTAACACCCACCACTAGCATAATCTGCAGTAGTCGAGTTGGCAGCACTGCCCACGAGGCCACGAGCACGTACGTAACGACTTGTTTCATTCGTCAGTTTGGTTTGACTTTGGACGGAGTGTTTGGTTTAATTCTAAGTCATTCAAAGTTTATTTTGCAGGTTTTTTTTATTATCCCTCATTTTCTGAACGCTGCTGGCTGTGTCAGTGTATGGAAGCACAGACAAACAGATGTAGAGAGGTCCAAACCAGACCTATCAGCAGCAACCAACCAGTCAAAAATCTTCGTGCTTTGAACGTGGCAGACTCTGAATCTGAATCCCACAGATTTATTAACAAAAGGGGGCACACACCTGATTGATACGTCATTTCGATGTAAGTAGAGTACCTGTATCAAACTCAGTTATTTCATAATGTTTTTGAACCTAATCATGTTTTGTATTTGATAAGTTTAGGTACCTACTCCCTAGATTCTGGTTGTGTTGGAAACATGAACGAAATATGATTTATAAAAATATGTCTAAGTACATATTCATGTTTTCAGTTTTGAACTTTTGCATTTAATTTTTTATATTGGTACAAAGGAGTTTTTAAACTTAGGAAAATTAATTGTTTATTTTTTTCAGATAAGGTGTACTTTACATAATACGCAAAGAGGACGGGCTACTTAACAGGCTGGCTGGCTTTGGCTTCCTGGATTCCAAACAAAGAAAATAATTGGCGCATTTGTTATTGGACTCTGGGCTAGAAGTAAATCCAAACACCAAACATCATTGGAGTGATTTCAACATGGCCACGCGGTATTGGAGAACCATTTAAAAAGGATTATAGCTGTAAGTACTTGTCATTTGCTATCAGTGATTCAAACGATCTCTCTGACTTAGAACCTGCAATGCCAGGCCGACCTGTCCTCTAATAAACCTGTGGTCATAGTTTGGTTAGATAAACATAATACCTACTTGTACTAATTACCATCATAGAATGCTCTACTTTGTTTGCGATAACTATTTCCTAAAAAATACATTATTTTATTTCAGGTATTGTAATCCAGTTGAGGAGGCTTCACTTGCAATAGCGGTTGCCAAGGAAGGAGCTACGCCATGAGAGGAGCTAGCCTGTAGGCAATAACAGCAAATGCGTGCCTACAAAAGCTTTACAACGAAAAGGGCATTCTCCAAGACGATTTTATCTTGTTTTAAGTATTTAAAAAGTTAATTACTTATCTAAATTGATTTTTTAATACAGATTTATAGATTTTTATTGAATAGTTTTATTGCAATACCACTATTATTTATATAAGATGCAAAAGCTATCGGCTTATTTATTAGGCTAGGTTGAGGTTAAACTGTTGGGTTGAGAAAATACTAGTCTATCTAGTACATATCTTTGGTAACCAAAGATAATCAGTTATTATTGAAGTGCTTTATAAATTTTTGTTCTATTAATTTCAGAAGCTTACAAAGACTGGGAGAACAGCTTTCTGAGGCAGCAGGCTACGCTGTTCACTGAAGGTATGTTTGGCTGATCTATTATCATAAAGTTCATGTGAAGGATATTGGCCCGCGTTACCTAAGAGTGAACTTTGAGCGGCCCAATGCCCTTAATATGAACTAAATGATAGTAAAGCAAGTCAATCATGCCCTTAGGGAACAGCGTTACTAGCCGTTAAAAGGCTTTTTTCCGGTCTTCATAAAACGTTTCTGCTCGTAAAGAAAGCAAAAATTACCATACGATACGGCTAGCCTAATCGTATGAAACATTCTAAAATAACTTTTTGAAGGCAAATACGACTAAGTAAATGTTGAAAACGCTTTATGCTTAGGTTAAACCCATAGTAAGTAAAGACGTAAAACACCTTACTAGAAGAAAATTACGACTTAAAAAAACATCAATATCGGTTAATGAACAGGTTAAACTACAGTAAGGTAAGACGTACGACGTCTTACTAGAAGTCTATTATGCCTTAGTAAACAGCTTGAACTACAGTAAGGTAAGACGTACGACGCCTTACAAAAAGTCGATTACGACTTAGTAACCTTTGAAATCGCTTAATGAACAGATTAAACTACAGTAAGATAAGACGTACAACGCCTTGCTAGAAGTCGATTACGACTTAGTAAACGTTGACAACGCTTAGTGGACAGGTTAAACCCACAGTAAGTAAAGACTTAAAACGCCTTTCTAGAAGCGAATTACGATTTATGAAACGTTCAAAACTTTTAGCGAATCGGTTAAATCGCAGCGAATAAAGGTATAAAACACCTTACTAAAAGTCTATTATGACTTAGGAAGCAGTCAATAAATATTCAAAACACTTTATGAACAAATTAAACCTCAGTAGGAAAAGGCGTAAAACGCCTTACTAGAAGTTAATTGGGGCGTAGTGATACGTCGGATATTACTCTAGGAAAGATTTACGTGTGTGACCCGAGCACCTTCCTTTTATATCGCCTTACCGGAAGTTAAATCCCATCGTCAGTTCGTCGATCCTATCTCACTTACCACGTTAATAGCTTTTTATTTAAGGCTAATCTGTAAAAAAATACGTCTAAAACACACATTAGAGAGTATAATGCTGCTTATTTGTTGCGCCTCACGCTTAAGGCGTAAAACGCCTCCAACCTAGGAAGGCGTTTTTCGTCCAAGTACGCTTGGTCGTTTTTTCGCCTTCATTACGAATAAATCCATCTTAATTACGAACTTTTCAGCCTTACATTTTTCTCAGTGTAGGCGATGGATGGCGATAATATCGCTGTCATATTTGTCAGCGTGTCAGCTGATCGCCACCGCCACCGCCTAGATGTGCGCAAGCCTAAAGTCGGTTAAAAATAACCATTTCTTTAAACATCGGCTAACTTATCAGATATTTGTCATCACGTCGCGTGGTGGTGACATGCTGAACAATTGAGAAAACATTGAAAACAATTTCCGTGTAAGATTAATCTCGAGGTAACAATCCCTCGAAGTGCAAGGGGTTCTTTTTAGGGTACCGTACAAGTTAAGAACTTATTACTAGCATAACCCACACCAATATACAAATTTGAGGGGCTGCCAACTGCAAACAATCATGAAACTATCATGGTTTGTAACATAACTTTTATGAAAAACGGGATATTTGCGGGAATCAAAACTAACAAATTAAATCATGGTTAATATCCCTTTGTTCTCAAAATTGAAAGTTCTCGCTTTCATATAAAATTCTGTACTAAAAGGAAACTTTTTGGTAGAAAATTTTATTTGTATCAAAGTTTTATTTTTGCTGACCCTTTGCAATGGTATATGCACTTAACTTTGTAAATTGCGATTTTTCATAATACGTTCAGTGATTTTATATCTTTAAAAATGTTGAAATATGTGAACAAGAATAAGTTTGACTGTGGTCTGCCCCATAAAACTGTGATTTTCCCTTTATAATATCAATTGTAATGCTTAAAATCGTGTCAAATTGATCCAAAGATCACTTAAAAACGTTTTAAAATAAAATAAAATAAAATAATAATAAAAACGTTTCAAATCGAATCAAAAGTGTATTTATTCAGTTCAATTCCAAGAATCACTTTGAAACGTCTTAAAGCTAGGTGAGTCTATGTGCCAGTTCCACGCGACCAAGCCTAGAAGAACAGGCAACAAACTACGGCTCGGTTCCTACTGTTTTTTTATATGATCCTTTTATAAATCTAAAATAATAGCAGTGAAGTTCCAGTGTGGTGCCACTTCACTTAGTGAGACGTTTTTTGAGACTGGTTTCCAGTTTGCTTGTTAAAAAAATGAATTTCGCTTCATCCCCTAACTTCCACCCACCCTTCAGCACGAGGGTTGTTAAGTATTCAGCCATCTCCCACCTGGAAATGACTCGGGCCTTGGGGTCTATTGTGACGCCCAGACAGACACCCCGACTACGTCCTATAGATAGACTATTTGTATAGATAGATAGACTATTTGTGCTTTGGAGAATGCGTCTACTAGTATAGATAGATACTGCGTCTACGTTATGAAGTATGGGGAATTGTTTGGTAGAAGAAGAACGCCCGATATGAAAACGTGGTTTTCTTTAGTGTAAACGGCCTTATCTAGTTTTGTTAGAAGATTGACATCAATTCAATTCAATTCGTTTATTTTTTTACATAAAAAATGTTCAGAAACTAGCACAACACACAGACCTATATTGATAAGTACATTCTATAATTAGATAGACTATTTTGCTTTGGAGAATGCGTCTCCTGCAGGGCTACCACGAGCTCCATATGGTTATGGCTATGGCTGCCAAATTGTGTATAGATAGGCTGACCTACACTTTCATTTTCTTCTTGGGCTTGAATGTGTTGACACGGTTGACACAATTTTGACAGCCATAGCCATAACCATATGGAGCTCGTGGTAGCCCTGCTGGTTTGTATACTGCGTCTACGTTATTTATGAAGTATGAGAGTTCGTACTTCGTAGATGTATACTTATTTGGTAGAGGAAAGGATAGATAGATAGATAACATTGAAAAAAAATATAGAGACAGTCCACACAACACTTTCTAGCCTCAAACTAAGCAGAGCTTGTACTATGGGAACCAGAATGCTGATATAGTACTTTTACATACTTACTACTTTTAGTACACAAAGATACATCAAAGTAATTAAACGTTATTTAATAAAGAACAATGGGCGACCTTATCGCTGAAAGCGGGTTTTCCAGGCAACTTAGATGCTGATGCTTTTCTTAGATGTTACAGGCCAATGATGATGATGATGTACGCTTCTATAAAAAACTTCCGGGAAATGCAAATAAGCTTCCTGTTCGGAAGTTTAAAACGTATTAAGAATCTATATTTATAAAAGAAAGTCGTGTTAGTTACACTATTTATAACTCAAGAACGGCGGAACCGATTTGGCAGAAAATTAGTGGGGAGGTAGCTTAGAACCGGGAGAAGGACATAGGATACTTTTTATCCCGAAAAAGCAACGGGAACGGGGTGTTACGGGAACGGGCGAGCGAAGCCGCGGGTGGCCACTAGTAATCTAATAAAGAAAGCTTTCTTAAGAAGTTTCTCCGCCAGACAACCTTCTCGTATGAAGATTTGTAAAAATGACGGTCGTTTTTCTTAATTTGTTTTGCTTACTAAAGAAAAACACATTTATTTAAATTAATAATTAAAATAGTTTGTTTATGTTTGTTAACTGCCTCTTAAACTAATTTTATTATCATTTTATTTCAGTGAATACTTTGTTACTATAAACATCACCACCGGGGTTCTGTTATAGTTTCCGTTTCCGGTTTGCGGATGCTTTTATTTGAAGCACGTACTTAGAAAACTATCTTACTGGCACACACATTTATATATACGAATGGGTGTGTGTGTGTGTGTGTTTTATGGGAAAAATGTTTTATGGGAAGAAGTGATTGAAGAAGGGACCTGTAGGCCTACCATGAGCTCTGTCTTGCTCTGTCTCTGGTTCTAGTTTTGAGTCTGTGTGTGTGTTGACTAAATAAATCCTACGTCAAAACGTCACACACACAGTATAATGCACTGGTGAGCACTCACACAGACTCAAAGCCAGAACCAGAGCCAGAGACAGAGCCAGACAGAGCTCATGGTAGGCCTACTGATGTTGAGCTGTTATCTCATACTCATAAGAGTCAGAAGTCAAAAAAACTAAGTCAAACCGATACAGATACATATAATTTGTTTTTTTTATGCAACTTTTTGATGAAACAAGCATATATTCCACCTGATGTTAAGTGGTAACAATCGCTTATAACAAAGCATTGCCTCGTAGGTCACGAACGTGCACTTCGTTACGTCCATCAACTTGAGGCATACAGTTATTTCACCATTCCATTGTTTGTGCTAAAATGACAAAAACAGAAATTTACAAAACTGTAAATCAATTGCATTATTTAAGCCAAACTTTTTTGCCATTTTCTCTTCTCTGTCCTTGGACATAGAGTTAGTTTCGGCTTGTTCCGAGTTAAGTTTCATAGAGCTGGCAACACTTCAATTCTGCAACTTTTAATTGATTCCGCTGTTTGTATCGCTGCGGCGCGAATATTGTTATTTTCCTCTCAAGTTGTTAGTTCTTGAATACTCGGACTTGGAATTTAAGTCTCTCCTTTATTTACTGCTATGGACGCAGAGGCTTACACAGGGTCGGATTGGGCCGGAAGGGCCCGAAGCTTTGGGCCCAACGCAAAAGTTTTCCGAATTGTTCTATTTCATGTTTCTCTAATTGTATTAAAAAATTTTTTTGGACAATCCACGCAACACTGTCTAGCCCCAAATTAAGCAGAGCTTATACTATAGGAACCATATAGCTGATATAATACTCAAATATTTTTTTGGAAATATATACCTAAAATACAATGTAAAACCCAGACAGAAAACAAACATCTGTGTTCATCACACAAATATTTGTTCTCGGTGGGGAACCATAGAACCCACAGCATACGGCGCAGAAGGGAGAAGGTATGAACGAACTATCTGATTTAGTTGTTCATTTAGGACGCAAAAGCTTAGGGCCTGGACTGCGCGGGCCTTCTAACCTAAGGTTGCCGCAAGCCCCTCAAGCCAAACCCCCATGGCCCGGGCCCCCACACGCTGGGGCCCAGGCGGAAAATGCCATTTTGACTGTATGGCCAGTCCGACGCTGGGCCTACAAATGTCAATCTTCACGTGGCTGTTAACAGAAACCTGAAAACAGAAACGCTACTTCACGGCAGAAATAAGCATGGTGGTAGTACTGCCACGGATGAGCCCTTCACAAAGAGCTCTACTACTTAACATCTTTACGTCTCAGAGTGGTGGACTCAGTGCATTATAGGGCACGTCGTCAATGCACGAAACCAGTACACGAAAGTAGACAATTCTAGAAAAAGACGAAAGACATTGTCTGATTTTCGGTACCGTCTACCGCCATATCACATCAAAATAATATGATGATGCATCGGTATTATCAACTCCAATGTCTCAACAACAGGGTTGATATTCCTTTTGAGTGTTGTTCACTATCTTGGACCACATTTTTTATTTTTCGCCCAGCAGCCCCCAAAAAGGGTATTTTACTGTCGGAATAAAAATACAAAGTCATTGTAAACGCTCAAAGAATGAAGGGTAAATTTCACCCCATTGGTTCTTCAATGGGAGCTCGGTCACAGAAGATGACATAGTGACTGCGTATCTGAATGTCACTTAAACAAAAAGCAGGCAGATAGAATCTAGGAAAAATTCGATAAAAAAATCGTGGTGGGAATGTAGACCGAAGTGAAAGCTTGAACAATTAACCCCCCCTATGACCCCTCTTCGAACCCTCCCCCCCCCTGACTTTTGGCAAAGTTTGTCAACCTTCCTGCCGAAGAGCGGTAGTTAGATGACGTCACACTCCTTTAGTAATTAGAAAGTAAAAAAATACAAGCGTAAATCTAAATTCTTAGTTATATTCAGGAATCAAAATAAAATGTGTTTACAAACAACAAGAAGGAAAACAAAAACAAGATTACCATTAAAAAATCTAAATTTAGTAGAAATACATCAACAAGCCAAAATAAAAAATAACAACTGTTTATATTCTTTTAAATAAACCTAACTCAAATAAACATACTCGTCATCATCAGTTTGAAGAAGTCATCCCACTTTGATCTTTGACGAAAGGAACCACTTCGGGGTGCACTTGTAATACTTTCAGCACACTGGTTCGTAAAAACTGATAAGAAGAGATCTATTTTGACCTTGCTCCATCCACCGACTTCCCACAACTTTTGTTTCATCATGTCATCGGTCCATCACAAAACATGATACGTACGTAGATACGTATTTAGATTGACGGACGTAGGGTGTAGTAAGCATACCCAATGTGTTTAATATTTGAAAGTTATCATCATCATCATCAGACTGTAGTAGTCACCTGCTGACAAAAGCCTCCCGTACACATTTCCAGGAAGAACGATTCTGAGCCCTTTCCACCCGTGATCTTAACAATGTCGTCGGTCCATACGGCCTACGGCCTACGGCAAGTTCGGCAAGTTTATCATGCGCACTTGATGTGCGGGCAGGTTTTTCCGCAAGTAGGCCACTGGCGGGCCCTTTTTGCGTGACCCTTGACACGTGTTGCTCGAACTTTTTTAGGTTCTACAACACGCCGGTTTCCTTACGATGTTTTCCTTCACCGTTTCGAGAGTACTGGCATCATAAGGCCTACGTTGAACATTTTGATATTAGTTGAAAGTAATATGCACCGCTAAATTGAACCTAATATCAAGTGGTTGAAGCTTAGTTTTCACAGCCTCTGTTTTGAAGTGACAATGGTATCGAAAAGTGCTTTTTCTTTACAACCATTGAAATTCGGCCACTACTTTTCCTTATTTAGCGAAGTACTCATCTGTAGGCTTTTTGGGAAATCATGCTCTTTTGAAACTCAAGACGCATAAAATAAGTAAACTCGAAATGGTGGAGGAAAACATCTTGAGAAAATAGCCGAAGCCCCGTATTGTTAAACAATGCTCAAGCATTTAGTATTATAGTGGTATGGTCATTTTCTGGGACTACTACACTTTTATTTATCGTAAATTACCTTATTTTACTTGCAGTATTTATGTTCTTTATATTCTCTTGACTTGACGTCATAAAGTAAGTACTATGGTCATTTTGTTCGTAGCATACGCTCAGTTTTTGTTTATACATACATACATACTTAATAGTCATTGTTTTTTTAAATTACTCTATACCAATTCATTGTGGTACCCTAATAACATTACAATCTAGCCAAGTAAGTCTAGGCTAATGAGCAATTTTGCTTTAATTTTTTTTTATATTTAATATTCTTTTTTCAAATAATTTCGTCATCAATTTAGAGTTCCGCAACATAAATTCCGAAATCGAAATGTAATAAAAAGCTCGGATTGGCTATTAGTCCTAAATCACAGGTTTCATCGCTTTACCGCGGGTTCCGTATCAAGTACATCAAATTTTCGTTCACACATAATAAAACGCATTAAGGGCGGCTGTCTGTCACACCAAAATATCAATAAATAAATAGGCTTTAAAAAAAACTGAAATCTAAAGCATACAAGATGACGGAAGTACATAAAATGTCATTGTACTCTTATTAGGTTCTTGTATGACGCTCACCCACCAGATGGACCGACGACATTGGCAAGTTAAGTCGGTGGATGGAAAGGGCTCAGAAACGTTCTTCCTGGAAATGTGTAGGGGAGGCCTACGTCCAGCAGTGGACTTCTTCAGGCTAATGATGATGATGAAACGATTTTAAAAATATTTTAGCCTGAAATGTTTTTCCATACTATATATAGTTCATGCATTTCACGAAGACGCATCCAGTGATATTTATCTGGTTGTAATAAGAGCCAAAATGCTCTAATTGACGCGTCTTCGTGAAATGCATGAACTATAAGTTCCATTCCATGGTACTTCCAGATTAGTCGAATATAAATGTCATCAAAATCGGTTCAGGAGCTTGGCCATAAAATCGGTTTTTCAAGTTTTTTTTAAACTACACTTGTGAGTTTCAAATAAAGTACTCTAAGAGCTAGAGATAAATTCTGACGTTTCTAATCGGAAACGTTTCCGAATGATCTCTAATAGCTTTGCAGGAAAACAAACAGTACGTTTCACTACGGTGTGAATGCGGCCTGCAAACACGCGTACGTACGAAGCAATCTCACTTCAATTTTACACGCGTTTGCGCGTAATACGATCTCCTGGTGGGATAGAACTTCGACCTACATTGCGCTTTCTAAGCGGCGCTCTCAGCACCCCGCGGGATAAAACCAGCAGTGTGGAAATAAAATCCGAAAGTAGATTCGTTCGGTTTAAAATAAACAGATTAGATTTACTATTGGCAATCGAATATGATTCTCAGATTTTACGAAGAAAATTACGTGTTAATGTGCAACACACACAGTAGATTTTTCCAACGTTTTACCACATTTCAACCAAGCTTCAAAGTGATCCCTATTGCATTGAATATAGAAACTTTGTCACCATCTCAAATACTGAGTCTCAATATTAAAATTAATTTTTTCAAAACTTCAAATACTTTGCTTTTCTCTCGTGTTGGTAAAAAGTTGCCAATACTCCAGATATTTAACAACATACATGCATAAAATCACGCCTCATTCCCATGAGGGTAGGCAGAGAACACGGATTTCTACTTGCTACGATCCTGACATACCTCTTTCGCTTCATTCACTCGCATAACATTCTTCATACATGCTCGTCGGCTTAGGGTACGCTTGAAATTACATGTGGTATTTAACAAACTGTATTAAATTTATTTTCACATTTAAGACGCTGATAGAAGAAATGTGCGTGTGAAGAGTTATTGTAACCAACATTACGGTCGACACATAACGGTAGGTTTTTCAAGAAACCGTGTCCGTAATCCTTGTTTGTGACAGCTACACATGTCATGAGCGCACTTTGTCATGAACTGTTTCAAATAGCATATGTTCCAGCAATGTTGTTTGAAACCTTAATTTAAGTACTTTTTAAGCATTGGGAAAGCTTTCTAAGTATAAATATTAGTGTTATTTCACCATTTGAAAGCACTGACATTAGCCTCTCAAGAAATAAATAGAATAGAACTAGAATATATTTTTGCTGTTATTTCTTAGTGCACTCTTACCAACCATCTTATTCTATACACCTCTCCATCCAAAGGTTGTCTTGAAGAGATCGCTCTTCAGCAATGAGACCCAAAAGATAGTTTCCTGTGCACCATGTTATCTTACTGGAATAAAATAAATGAATCTGAATCTGAAAAAAAAACTATACGAAATTATTGTAACTTGTTTTTCTATTGTTAGATGTGTAAGGTGTGCAAAAAATATTTTTATATTCTCTTCTAAGCTTCTTAAGAGACTTAAAATTACAATTCGTGCTATAAAAAGGTTCAAAGGCTAGATTGTATCATATAATTACTGGGAGAGTATTTAATTAACATCGCTGCTGTGTAAGGCTTGTTTCACACTTAAAGATATGCTAGCTATATTACTTTATATTACTAAAAAAAAATAGATTTCACACATGACCAACGGGATATTTAACATGATTTAATTTTGTGTGTTTTGACTCCCGATATTTCGTCACAGTTGCATGCACCATGATCACGGGTTGTGCAAAAGTTATTGTATTACCATCTAGCCCTAAACTAAGCAACACTTGTACAAGTGTTGCTATGGGACCTAGAAAACTGATAAAAATATTATATACTAGCGGCTCGTGCAAAGCTGGGATGGATCGCTAGTACTAATATATTTTATAAGTCATCATAAATGAAATCTATTTAATGACACAAATGTTGGTTCTCAATACATTTTCACAAATTTACTTACAAGTAATTGTCAAATTCCTGTCCAGTCATTGACCAAAGTTATGGCGTTCGTGTCCTGTCAAAAAGGACTGACTGAATACTTGACATGTCATATGGGGTGACAGTGCAAGAGTGCTTATCCTACTCACCAAAATGACTTGACCAGTAAAATATCGGACGCGACCAGACTGTTGCTTTCCAAACTTAAGTTAAAACCGCCTTAAGTTAAAAGTGCAATAGTTTTTAAAGCGAAAACTTTTCTAGGCGGGTTTGGGAGTTTTTAGAGGTGAGAAAAACTAATGCACTCGCGTCACGTCCCCGTCGCGTGACCGACACTGCTTCGGCAAAGATCGACAAGTTGTACAAGTTTTTACTTCTGTTGGCATTCTTAAGTCTTTCGAGTGCGGCCTTCTTAGAAAAGCCTCCTAGTCTCTAGCTTAGTAAAAAGTCGCGTCATAAAATCGCGCCATACTTTTTCCATCGTTACAAAAATAGCTTAGTCATAGAAACTAGCGTAGCTTTTGGAGTGCCCAATCATTATAAAAATAACGGTTCATGAATATTAAAAGGTGATTTACTAATTAAGTGGAACCGGCCGAATAGGTAAGTAATTTCTAATTTTCAGAAAATCTTTTCGACTTCTGAATTTGCCGCCGAAAGTAGAATACCTACATGGATTTATTTATTTCGTCCCAAAAACAAAACAACGATGATAAAACTCAACACTTCTCCTTCTTTTCATGTTACTAGTTTATTCAAATAGAAAGAAAATTTATCATATTATAAGTAAGTATTTAACTCTATAAAAAATACAGGCAAACAGAAGTTAGCATAAAATCCACTTGTTAAAAATATTTAATACAAATCAAAAATTCACATCTAAAAAGTAAAAGTATGCACCTGAACAACCTTCAATATACCAAAACTTTGATCAAATATTCAAAATATGAACGCAAATCTCGTTTTAATTAAAAAAATAATAATCCAAAACAAAATGTCAAGCGCTTATAATCACCTGAACGAAGGGTTATGCAGGTATAAAACATTTGAGGGCTCTTCGTTACATTGCTGTGTAAATGCGGCCTGTCGTAAAGTGCGGTATTTTATGATCGTGTCAGTCACACCGTTTGATGTCACATTTATTTGGGTTGGTAAATTTTAGGGACTTTTTGGCGCCAATTTGGAGAGATTTTAGTTTTATAGACTCGTTTTAGTATGGGTCTAACGAAATAGGCTACGAGCGAGTTTTTAATAAGTATTTGATTGTACCACATTTACTAAGAAGCTTAATTTTGTGGAAAATAGTCTGTCCCAGTATGTAGGTAGTAGAACATTCCTCGTTAGTCCGAGTTTAAAAATCGAGTTAGGTACCTTAATAATATGCACGGTAATTAAAGGTTTGTACCTAAGCTGACGATGGTTTTTGGAATATACTACATGATACTAGCTTGTGACTATAAATGAAAGCTATCAGTTATTTCACGTCCAATTTGACTTGACCTGTAAAGTCATATAATAATAATAAATAAATAAATATTGTGGGCAATTCCCACAGCACTACCAAGCCCCAAACTAAGCAGAGCTTGTAATATGGGAACCAGATAGCTGACATAATAGGCACTTGAACACATTTTTTTTTGTAAATACATACTTAGAATACAATATAACACCCAGACAGAGAACAAACATCTGCGTTCACCTCACAAATATTTGTTCTCGGTGGGGATCGAACCCACGACCTACGGCGCAGAAGGCAGAGCTACTACCAACTGAGCTAGAGGCCAGTCAATCATAAAAAATACTATGAATAATAATTAATCAAATCATTTGATTTTGCAGTTTAGGCAAGAAGCTTTTATGATGCCAGTTTACAGCCTTCGGCATACTAGGTTACATAGAATATGCTTGGCTCAAGTCATCTTAGTTGTTTTTTAATCTTAGCGAGCAAAAGAACGGCAATGATATTTGATAGTCACTTTTAGCTTATAACAACTGTCGTATAAGACTGGAAAGACTTGGAAGAAATTGACTTGGAAGCATCACGGATATCATCATCAGCCTGAAGAAGCCCATTGTAGGATGTTCTACTCCCCACGATGTTTACATATCGTTGGTCCGTCGAGCTTCTCTGTAAACTCTTGGCCAATCAATAAAAACCTAATGTTATTTTGTACTATGGAACTATAAAAAGTAGTTAAAGCAATAAAAACTGGTAGGTACTAAAATTGGTCGATATACAATGTTACGCTTCGGTATAATTGCGGCCGGACAATCGTTATCGCAGTATTTCGAGTTTTATATATTTTTAATTAGGTTTATTGGTTCGGTTCACTTGTGTTTAAAGCGTTGCAGGCTTAGCAGCGAATGTTTTATGTTACAGTACGGTGTAAAACGGTTTTTAAGTAAACAGCATTTAAAATAATAAATGCGTTTTTTTGCCGCGTGGTTTTGCAATTGTTTAATGCTAGGTATTTAATGAAACCAGGAACGATATCCTATTTACCCACCATAATATCCTACTAATATTATAAACGCGAAAGTTTGTAAGTATGGATGGTAAGGTGTTTGTTACTCTTTCACGTAAAAACTACCCAATGGATTTTAATGGATCTTTACAATAATATAGCTTATACATCAGAATAACACATAGGCTAAAATTTATAAAGATATTGTAACGGAGAACGGATGTAAGTAACGGGAACGGGACGTACCGGGAACGGGGCGATCGAAGGCGCGAGCGGCCGCTAGTAAAATATATGTTTTCCATAATCTAATTCCTTTATGTACCCTAATTCCTGACCCATATCGAACGTGTTCTAAAGTCTGACTAAAATACATATTATTCAACGTTAACTAAAGTGTATAAAATCCTGACATGTAACGAATAAGAAAACCAGGAACCATTAATTTCAAACTGAAAAAGAGTTCATAACATTATTTGGAAAAATCGAGCTTCTATAAAATTCATATTTGTAAATTCCGCAAAAAGAGTAGCTACGAGTAGGTACTATGTAGATAGTATCGATGGCTGTCACCGACGTACAGTTACGCTTTGGTTTACTAAAATGCGGTTACCGTCTTTTAACTATCGTTATCGGCAACTTAGTACTCCATTTTCTTTTTAAAATACCTACAAGAGTAAAGGCATGCGCCCATCTAGGCGATGGCGATGGAGCTCAGAGAGAGATATAAGATTAAGACCTGATCTCGGTAGGAGTCAACACTCTTGTGTCACGCAGATTTTTTACAAAATTAAGTGCGCTGCTTCCGAGCTGGGCTCGGAAGCAGCTGCCGCGACTGCTGCCCAGTTCGGAATGTAACGTCGTATAAAACTATAGAAAATGTATGATGTTAAGTGGTAACCATCGCCTATAACAAAGCATTGCCTCGTAGGTCGCGCACGTTAGGAACGTGCCCTACGATGCACTGCCCTGCGTCCATCAACTTGAGGCATACAGATGTTCAGCCTCACGTGCCAGTAATTGCACCTTTATGGTTCACAACAAAACTACGGTTGCTTAATAACGGCAGTGGCATTTCAAGAAGCCAAGCCTTCGCCGGCAGCGGTGTCATCGAGGCAATAAATTGTTATTTATTGGCCCGATATTGAGTTACAAATTATTTGACATCTTTGCGAGTATTTTGGGATGGTGCAGGGTGATTTTATGGCGCCGCTTTTGTTTCCATGCCATAAAGCAGAGAATACCGGTGATGTATGGAATATGAGGTAGTTTCTAGAAACGGGTGAACCCTTTGAGTACCCAGAAGTAATTAATGAGAATCTGAATTTCTAGAACTAAGAGTAGCTTCGGGTTATTATTATAAAGCATTTATACCATGTTCCGCGCTTCGGCAGGCTTTTTAAGTATAAAGTGCCTTGACGAACTCCGTCAGCAGAATTGGCCACAAGCTTATACGAACAACTTATATTAGAGCTTCATTATTCATCCAATCATATTCATAATTTCTAACTACTAACTTCCAGCTCATTTGGTAGTAACTTTGCCTTCTGCGCTGTAGGTAGAGGTTCCCAACTTTCCACCAAAATATAACGTACTACACATTAGACGAGTTCTTCAACGACGAGAAAAAGACTAACGTAAATTGTAAATACCTTTTTCTATCACTGTATATTATCTGTTTACAATCTGCATGATTATATCATATCGGTCCGCTTCTACAATATTAGGGTGTTCCCTTACAGGGTAAATTATGTACTGGTTCAAAACTAGTTCTAAGATCCGACTCTGTTAAATTTACACACATAATAGGCAATAAAATACTGAATGCTGAAACGAGAACTCAAACACCAAAATCTTTTTCATATCAAAAACACGAAAACTACCGTTGCCATATTCTAATATCGCACTCTAATAGAGCGGGTTCGAATTCCGGATGTTGACTTTGGGCTCGAGCAGTGATATTAAAATCCACGGGTATTGGAATTCTAGTTTTTGGATTATTTTCGTTGAATATAAATTGAAAACCAGTGGCGATTTTGCGAACGAATATTGGTAAAGGTTACTTTTTTACAGGTTACTTTTTTAAATCGTAGAACCTAAAAAGTTCGAAAAAATGTGTCAAGTGCACGAAAATACTTTCACCACACTTGGTTCGAAAGAATCGGTGACACGATAAGAAGAAGACAGGTCATTTGCTTAAAATCCAATTATTTTATGCTGTAAGTTTTAACTGTTTTAACAAAATATCGTCGAAATAACTGGCACGTGAGACTGAACATCTGTATTGCATATAGTTTATGGATGCAGGGAAATGCATCATAGGTCACGTTCCTGGCGAGCGTGACCTACGAGGGAATGCTTTGTTATATGCGATGGTTACCACTTAACATCAGATGGACCATATGCTAGTTCCACCAAACGGTGGCCATGCTACTCGGAGGAAAATTACATTGAATATTGATGTTAGAATGTTTTACATAATAGATGCTTTTCTTTATTTTTAAAGTTATATGAATAGTTACTGCATTCAAAAACTTTATAAATATCTTTTGTATAGTTTACTAATTATTGTTTATTTGTTTCAGGTATGTGACTTACAAATAAAGAAATAATGTTACGAAGAAAAAAGAAAAGCTGTTATTTACTAACCCACTTCATCGTATTGGTAAGTACTGCTTAGTTCGTAAAAAACGTTCTTCAAAGACTGGTATTGTAAAATTACCCTATTTTAATCGTCTTCAAATAAAACAAGAAGAGGTTCTCAATTGTGTTGTATTTTTTGTTTTTTATAGCATAACTTCGTCATTTATGGGCAGATTTGAAAAAACCTTTTTTTCTTCCGGATTATCTCTTAAAATTTCATCATATTTGGTTTCACCGTTTTGCTAAATGTTTTTTACTGCATACCTTCGTCAGTATATCAAAATATAAGTAATTAGCGGCTTGTCCCAGCTTCGCACGGTAAACATTAATTTTTAATTTTTATATCGATGTTTTAAACACATAAATAAAGCCTATGTTACTCAGGGTGAATGTAGCTTTCAAAGAAAAGAAAATGAAATCGGCACAGTAGTTTTTGAGTGAATTTATTACAAACATACACACAAAAATACAAATCTTTCTTCTTGATAATATTAGTTTAGAATTAGATAGACAAAAAAAAGCTGTTTACTTTTTATTGAAAAAACCACTTCAGTCTCCGTTATCCGGTGTCCCATAACTGTGTTTAGGGCTAAAAGACAGTTAATAATTTAAAATCCCAGCGCGGACGCCATATTGCATGTCATCATTTGTCCCGGATTTTGGATCTAAGCTGTTGGTCCACGTTCCAAGAAATAGCGGAAAATGATTTATTTTTATAAAAAGTGACTATAAAAGTAAAGTACATTTTTTTAACAGGTCAAAATCCTTCGGTTTTCTTGTTACCTAATTACGAAAAAAAATTCAAACATTTGATTTGTGAGTAAACTTATTTGAATTTAAATTGTTTGCTTACTCAACCTTTGTCATGTTTCTCGAAGACTTGGTGGTCCCATTTCCCATAACTAAGTTTATACATATTATGTACAATGCATAAAATCCTGCCTGTTTCTCATAAAGGTAGGTAGAGACCAAGAATTTCTGATACGTTCATAATCTTACCCCTTACGCTTCAATTTTATTATATCTTCAACTTACTATTTATTTGTGTACAATATAGTGTTATCTATCCATCTTCAAAAATGTCGCCGCAGTAAATACCTATTTTCCGTCCGCCTTGTTTGCTCGATGCGCTCGAGAGGTTGTTCGTCTTCTTCTTCTGGCCTTATCCCACTTTATGTAGGGTCAGCACAACATGTCTTCCTCCATTCCCTTCTGTCCGCCGTCATCTCTGCATTCACTCCTCTCTTATCCATGTCATCTTTCACACAGTTCATCCATGTTTTCTTTGGTCTACCTCTGATCACATATCCACATCCATACTCATCACTCTCCTAGTCACATGACTTTCATCCCTCCTCATGACATGCTCGTACCACGCCAGCCTATTGCTCCTCAACCTTTTATAATGAACTAGCGGCAGCCCACGGCTTCGCTCGCCCCGCAGCCGTTACTCCCCGTAGATTTTTCTTTTATAAGTTTTTCCTCCTTTTCTCCGCTTAGGGAAATAATTTTCCAATTTCCTTTCTTAGTGCACCCCTATGCTATAAAACGAACATACCCTCCAAGTTTCATGCTTCTAGGACTTACGGTTTAGGCTGTGCGTTGATTGTCAGTCAGTCAGTCAGTAACGTAAGAGCTTTAAATATATTTAGATAATGTGGCCCATCCCATTACCCTTGGACCACAGGCCAAGTCCAACGATGGAGATTAATGGCTGCCTCTCAGTAGCTCATATAATGCGATTATCTTGTAGCTAAACAATGTTATACTTCACAGTTATTCGTAATTATAGCTCGTAACGCAAAGGCGAGCTGGAAGAGAATGTGTCCTAGCATTAAGCTCGTCTGCGTATGTATTTTTATGCATTTGTCTCCGAGAGTAAAAACTTAATGGACTCGATATCGAGTCAGAAGTACGAGAGAAGTTTCAAAAACTTGAAAACGACTAATGGCAAAACTGTTGAATCGATTTTAATGAAATTTATATGGGACCAATCTGGAAGTGTAACCTTCCAGGTCAAAAACGTGCTTTTTAAAACTAAAATTTAAAATCTTTTATTTTCAGAAAAAATAAATATTCTTTTAACATACTGTGGTCGTGGTTTATTATTTGTTGTTAATTATTTGTTTTTTTAATTCCTTGGCATTGGGTGGAAAAAAGTTTGGCGTTAGTGGGAGTAAAACTTTTTTTTATTTTTTTTTAACTAGCTGATAGAACAGCATACGACCTACCTAATGTTAAGTGGTAACCGTCGCCTATAACAAAGCAAAAATCTCCTCGTAAAAAAAATCTCCTCAAATCTTACCGTAGTTCTGTAATTTATTCTGTGACTGCACGTAAGTTTCGTAATAATCAGATGCGCTTACCATTCCCGTGACAAAACGTACAGTTAGGAACCGGTCGGAGACAGTAGTCCGTATTATCATACTGAAATCTATGCTCGTTAATCAGGCGTGTATCTGCCTGTCTGTCCTACAGCGGTGGCTATTACTCACGCTGTTTTTATTGTTTGAAACTGTTAGAATGTGAAGCCTGTCTGCTAGTCAGGGCCTGAGTGACGATGATATTAATGTCAGTTGGTATCATTTTTCCAACTGTAGAGGGACCGGGTGGCTGGTCACAAGCCCGGAGCCCCAGGCAACCATTTTTAGATTTTTTTTCTATTCCATTTCTATGAAAGAATTATCTATCTAGTTTTACATTTAGGTTGCAAAAACTGCGACCTAGCCTGCGCCGGCCTCCTATCCTACGGTAGCCGAAAGCCCCGCAAGCCAGGCCTGTTTGGGGCCATATGGCTAGCCCGACGATGCTCTGGGGTACTTGCCTGCGCTTCAAAAATCAACTTTTTGGGACATTATAAAAATCTTTGGAACTTCATACAAAGCTTTCAAAATGGCGTCTTGAAAACTATGTTGAGAGCACCCTGGTTTATAAGAACTACAGAGTTGCAAGACATCCTCAAAGTCAAAACAGTATCAGAAAAAATAAAAAGCCCCAAACACTAGCACAGCGACTCACTGAGCCTACATACATGAGGAGAATCAAGTGAAAGGATGTCATGCTAGTCATGTAGTTTCAATAAATTCTGGCTGATTATGATGATGAGTATGAGTTTGTATCACAAGCTCATACTGAACACATTGGAGGCTAATGCATCCCCCCATTAGCCGAAACTCAAGAAACTCAACAGTGTTGAGTGGAGTTCGGCTAAACTCGACGCAATTCGGCAAGTATTCGGAGTTCGCCAGGTGAAGTCTCGCTGACAATCTGACAAACATCCCACGCTTTCCCACGCTTGAGTGTAGGAGATAGCTTCGCAAAGTCATACGGGGCTTTAACCCCCAAACGAAAAGAGGTGAACACACCTATTTTCGTTATAACAATATGTTTGAGGCCTTAAGCCTGGTTTCCACCTGGAAAGGGTCATAATCATCAATATCAGCCTGAGAAGTCCACTGCTGGACAAAGGCCTCCCCTACACATTTTCAGAAAGTACGGTTCTGAGCCCTTACCATCCACCGACTTCCCGTGATCTTATCAATGTTGTTGTTCCATCTGGTGAGTGGGGGCATTACGTTTCGTCTTCCGGTTCATGGTTGCCATTCGAGAACCTTTATTCCCCAACGGTTGTCATGCAGCCATTTCCATATTCTGAAGATATTCATCGCCTTGGTCGTAAATCTTTTGTAAAATAAACTTGATCAGTTGTTTTTTGGGTTCAGAATGGTTGAACACCATAGCACGACTTCGTCTGTTCATCTGCCGGCTTATTACTTCAGGACCTATTAGGTAAAGCTTTTACGGTTGGCTCCTAAGCTATTGAATGCAGCTCACATCTCGCTGGAGTTACGAGCGTGCTTCGTAAACTTTCAAATACTATTTAAACAGACAAATTCGCTTTGCATTTAGAAAATGCAACAATATTTTTTATTTAAATTACTGACGGAACAAGTTTATGACCCACATGAAGTATCCACCGCCATTTTGTTTTTGCGGTTACACTGTAGGTACGCAGTGATGCTAAATTTATTCAATGAAATAACTGTTTTTTTAATCTGTGGAGTTTTTGACAGGCTTGTCAAAACTCCACAGATTATAAACGGCCCCGTAAAAGTCCGTGCCAAAATAAGTGCGGGCAATATCAACACGATCTTTCACTCAATAAACCTCCACATCGCCGACCTTATTTCAAAGGTTATAGAGAACAAAATCGTTTGAAATGAGGACCTCCGGGCCATAGGACACGTCCGTGCGTTTTTTCCTTGCATATGAGATGTGGCGATTAATTAAAGTTTGAGTGTGTTGCGTGCCTTATCTTGTTCGGCTGTGTACACTTTGCTTACATTACATGGGGTTGTAAGGGTGAAGGTACCTTTACTAGGCTGTTGTAGGTGCGTATTACCACTTCGGATGACTCAGTTCTACACCATGAATTTTTCGATCCTTGGTGACTTTTTGAAGCTGAAGTGTGGCGGAGCATGCTAGGGTAGGGAAAGGCGGTAAGCCTTAGGCCCTACCCTTCAACACACACAAAATCTATGTTTTATTATCTATTATTATTGACAGTGATTGTAATGTCGCCTTTCTCGATTCTATGTGCTTTGTGTCACTTCGAATACATTGAAAAACTTTAGCCTCAAAATTCTTA
Organism: Thera britannica; assembly: GCA_939531255.2. Classification (NCBI taxonomy): domain Eukaryota; kingdom Metazoa; phylum Arthropoda; class Insecta; order Lepidoptera; family Geometridae; genus Thera; species Thera britannica. The sequence continues at coordinate 20,111,084 of OW618037.2, forward strand.
TCGAATTAAAAAAAAAATGTTGACAAAGATCTATTCTTTCCGTCTGACAAAAGAAAAATAAAAAAACTTGAAATTCTGTTAAATTTAGTCTATTTTTCGAGTATATCTTTTTTATTCTTAAATCTCAACTGTACTGAAAGAATATTATATTAAAAATTGAAATATGCAGTTGATCTCCAATGGGACCACACGCCCCGTTGTCGACGGGACGTTACTAGAATAACTCAGTTTTTCCCTTCAGAAAATGGACAAGTACTTTGGTATACTGTAGCTTTGATGTCCCCAAAAAATAGGATACCTACTCGAGGGGCTATGCAAAATTCAGCACGTTTAACAGTTTGGTTTAATATAAGTTAAAGAACTTACTTGAAAGCTAAATACTAACTATATACAGGGTGGTTTTTGAGAATGGCGGTGGTGGCCAAGTTATAAAAAAAATACAAAAAAAACCTTCCATTTATAAGAAAACTTACTGCTTATTTTTTTATTCACGTAGTTTCGAACTTGACAATCACCGCTCTTCTCATCAAAAAAACCACCCTGTATATCCAGGTCTATGAGATGGACGTTGATACCTGTGTCTCAGTATTTATAACTATCATCGTATCCTTCTCTTAATGCTACCCTGTGTTTGTTTTCCCGATGAATATTTAGATTTTTTGATAAGTTAATTTAATGTAACTTCAGATGGCTCTTGAATGCTTACTTAATTAACCCTCCAGCACTTACATCAAAACGTAAAAACAGCAAGAAATTACTCACGAAACCGGCAAAGGCTTCACAAAAAGGGGGTTATTACAGGGGGTAATAAAAAGGGGTAATAAAAACCCCGCAACAAGTTGTTTCATACATTCCCCCACTAATAAGCGTTAAGAACCAACGTTAATGAGTTGGACTGTTTTCGGCACTGTAGAAAGTTTGAATATGGTTAAAAAGTTTACGTTGCGTTACAGGAAAGAAGGAAATAGCTTGTTCAGTATTTAAAGATTCGTTTATTTATTTAGCTTATTTTTAAACCTACCGGGGCGGCGTCATTACTTTCTGAAAAAAAAGTTTAAAAACATGTTAAAATTACTTCACCACTGCCACTCAAAAGAATCAGTGACACGATGATAAAGAAGAAGTATTTAGGGATTGTTTTAATTAGATTTTTTTGGCTTGTTATTTATAGCGGAAACTCTTATACAGCGACTGAATTAAGCGTTGCTTGGCCATAAAAAAAAAGCAGTGCGTCTTCAACTCAGAGAAAAGAGTTTTTAAGGTGATATCAGACGGTTCACTCGGATGAATGTTCACTCGAGTGAATGGTTAATTTTTCTTTCATGCCATGTTCACTAATATTTCATTCGGTGTTCACACGTTTCATTTCGCGTGAAAAGTGCCGAATGAAAGGCAAAAATGAACAAAAAATGAATCGTCTGATATCACCTTAAGACCACCATAGGGCCTCCTTCATGGCATAAGCCGAAAACCTTGCATCTGTTTCTTCAGAAAGAAACTATAGCTATCTTTTGCATTACTTTGGCTATACTTATCGACACAAATCGACACATATTGACACATATTTTGCAATGCCGGCGGAGTAGTGTAGAGGTGCGGTGGGGTGAATACGAACGAAATGCTCAAGGCCATTGGCTCGGGATTAAGCCAGCTAACTGAGCCAGTAAACCAGCTGTTCAAGACTTAAAGGTGCTCATTGGCATATTTCGCTGGAATTTATTCAAATGAAACTGTGTGTCAGTCTGTTTTATGTGATTATGTCGACCGAAACACTCATAGAATAACGATGGCTAAAATGCAGTTATAAACGCTATTCCAAGCACGCTCGAAAGACTGTCCACTGACATTTTCAACTCGAAAGAATACGCCGAGAAAAAAAAACCAAAGAAACACCAGTGAAAGAATAATGAAATACCTAAGAACTTCCTTGTAGCTCAGTTGGTGACAGCCCTCATAGCTCTATTTGTAGCCTTCAGAGCTGGAAGGCGTGGGTTCGATCCCCGACGTGAACAAGTATTAGTGTGGTGAACGTAGTTGTTTGTTCTCTGTCTGGGTGTTATATTGTATTCTAAGTATTTACTTTGAAAACATTATATGTATATGTATTATAATCAGCTATTTGGTTCCCAAAGTACAAGCTCTGCTTAATTTGGGGTTAGGTAGTTATTTGGGGATTGTCCAGAATATTTATTTATTTAACTTTTGAAAGGCGTATTATCCAATTGGAGAAATAAATCTGACAAGGCCTGTAGAGGACTTTTATGCCCAGACATGAGTTATTTTAGGCAAGCGCTGAGCTTATAATAAGAACTAAGCTGATTAAAAGACGAGAGTATCTACTTAAGTAAAAAAAAATAAGCTTTAAGAAAACTTCGAAAATGAAGAGACATCAGCCTTCCATAGAAACCAATAAATAACTGTTTAATTTTAGGAGTTGTGAACCGTAAAATTGGAAACGTAGCAGATTTTCAAACGGGCGTCACATGGTCAGGATTTTATTGGCCTCCAGATTCTGAACGCGTGTTGCCAGCTTTACCACTTTAGCTGGATAAGTGGTTTTGAATTGGACAATGTATTACAATATGTGGTATGCACTAAACTCAAAAAAAAAATGCTGAGCAGTTGCATTCTGTTTTCAAAATATTTTTGTACTGTTTAAATATTTATTTTGTAATAATATTTTGTTTTAAGGACGGCGTTTATATTTTTTGTGTGCGAGTATCTTGTGTAAATAATAAACTTACACGTTTACAGTATTTACTTTTTGCTACGAATCTTACAATATTTGATGATCAGTTGGCAATCCTCGGCTTTTATTCAGGCCACGTATAGATCCTCAAATCGGAGAGCCGGGGCGGCATTCGGAACGCATCACCGAGCGTTCTTTTTTCGAATTTGAACTTCGATTCTTGACTGTCATGATTTATTTCGCGCGCGTGGCAATGCCGAATGGGAAACTCTTTCAAATGATGGCAAAGGTTTGATTTCGTATTCAGCCAAATATGTTACGTTTCGATCAAAATGTTTTTATAAGGGTTTTTTATTTGATCCTGTTACATATTTTAAAGCTTACAGCAAAAAATACAGACTGAATTTATTTTTATTTATACTTTTTCAAAAATTCAAGAGATAAAATCTAGAATGGTCTGCCCACATGAGATCATGACACCTGATAATGTCATGTAGTTTCACATGACACGATTACAACAGGTTCAATAGATGGTTGACTCATGATGTTCATGTTTTTAAGACAATAGAATCGGCCTTGTGATTTCACTTGTGCGCCTTTAAACAATCAATCTGCATTGTTTTGGGGTGAATATTGTTGCGTAAATAAATGTATTAACTATGAACTTCGACAAATTAAATACCAACACCTTTGATTATGTCATCGGGGTCACCATAGACATAGACCCTCATCTACTTCCATTCCAACAACAACACGATGTACCACAAAAGTCCATATATCTCAGCAATAAAAATCTATAATCATTTACCTACTGATTTAAAACAACTGGAAGGTAACATGTTTAAAAATAGTTTAAGATAATGGCTTATTCATGGAGTCCACTATAATTCAGGTGAATATTTTGATCTCTATTAGCGCCTCTAATATAGTAGATATGATTAGATTATACCTACTTAGTTACTTTGTTAATTGTTTTAAACAATATTTCAAGTTTTATGTATTATTTAGGATAATATGTCTGTATGTTCTTGCCAAATAATTTGTATAATTATATAATTTTTGTTTTTATTGTTATTGGGCACAAACTTGCCCTGTTATTGTACGTCCGGAACGGACTAACTGTGAAAACTGTACCTAGCCATAGCCACTAAAATCTTTTCTGTACAACAGTTATTATGCAATAAATATTTCTGATTTCTGACTTCCAACTATGAGTTCAAGGGCAGTAATAGATTAGTCAGGTACTTACTGTGTAAGTACTTGATACTCACTTCATCATCATCATTTTTTTTCTGAACTGCACTGAATCTGAACTGCATTCTAACTAGATTGAAAGATTTTCTTAATATGGATAATACATATAGAAGTTTTAGTTATTTTGACTGGCCTCTTAGCTCAGTTGGTAGTAGCTCTGTCTTCTGCGCCGTAGATCATGGGTTCGATCCCCAACGAGTACAACGAGTATATTTGTGTGGTCAACACGGATGTTTGTTCTCTGTCTGGGTATTATATTGTATTCTAAGCATGTATTTACAAAAATAAAAGATATATATTATAATCAGCTATCTGGTTCCCATAGAACAAGCTCTGCTTAGTTTGGGGCCAGATAGTGTTGTGGAAATTGTCTAAAATATTTATTTATATTATATCCACCATCTACATCCATATCTAACACTTTTGCCCCGCTGACACAAATACCGCAGGCAAAACAAAACATTTTTGGCCATACTTATAAAAATATGCCAAAAGATAAACAGTGCTTAAACTATTGCCATCTCTTACCACTGGGTAATGACAAACAGTGACGGGCTAACTTTAAGCAATGATTAAAAAATTGCATTTATAAGTGTGGCTGTTTGTCGATAGTGGTCTCAAGTCCAAAGCTACAGTAGAAACAAGTCAGTTAATGCATCTGACCTTTCAATAATGAAGTTTCGCTCAGATAATATCTCTACAGGCCACTGAGATTGTACGAGTTTATTACTCAATTATCGATAAATGGCTTTTATCTGTTCAACTGGCACTTGGCTGTAATGTAGTTGAATTCGGGAATGATTAACATACTCGTATCTTCGTCCTTTTTAAAAGAAATAGTAGAGCTATCTGTAGACCGTTAAAAACGATCTAGAGATAACTCAACTGATCTTAATCTGTGGCAGACGAAAGCGTCTTCCTTGAGTATTAAAATTATTGATATAAACATCTGATGATTGCCGATTGGTCCTCAGATTCAACGCCATTACCATAACTCGACAATGGCAAGCGGCAAAGCCCCGCCACTATTCTCTTCTTCTTAATTATGGCATCTGTCGATTTTGGATCAATTTTGAGTGAGGATGTATTACTTATACATATAAAATAGTTTTTAGTCAAGTCAATTCTGTCAATAGACAAGTCAGCTCTTGAAAACAAAATAAATGGTGGTCGTATTTTTTCAAACCATCATAAACATTTTCGATCAAATCACAATATCATATAATACACTTTCATTCTAACTACTAACACTTTGAGCTAAGACCTCAAGTAATGTTGGTTTAAAATACCACCGAAATTTCACAACAGAACTCAGAAGAACAATTAAAATCAAAAAGCTATGTGGCTACTTCTATAGAAAACGAATCCCTCGCCACTATTCTCACCAATCAGGGCGAATCTATTGACATTGACACATAATCCGGCCAATGAGCGTTGAGTTATTTAGGACCTAGATAATCAGGGTGATATAGCTTTGCTTTCTTGGCATTTGATTGATAAGTCGTGGGTTCGATCCCCACCGAGAACAAATATTTGTGTGGTGAACATAAATGTTTGTTCTCTGTCTGGGTGTACCTATATTGTATTCTAAGTATGTATTTACAAAAAAAAAATGTATTCAAGTATTATATCAGCTATCTGGTTCCCATATTACAAGCTCTGTTTAGTTTGGGGCTGGGTAGTGTTGTGTGAATTGTCCACAATATTTATTTATTTATTTATTATTATTATTATAGATGGCGCTGCAAAATAAACATTTTTCCGGAAGCCGCCATTAAAAGCCGGAAGACATTCAATTTTTCAGCTATCTGGTTTCCTTAGTACAAGCTCTGCTTAGTTGTGGGCTTGATAGTGTCGGCTGGGCTATCTTCAATATTTAGTCGGTTTAGGTCGGGTTTTCCTTCCTGACGCTATAACTCCAGAACGCACGAACCGATTTCCACGGTTTTGCATTCGTTGGAAAGGTCTCGGGCTCCGTGAGGTTTATGGCAAAGAAAATTCAGGAAAAATTCAGGACATACCATCATTTTGAAGCCATCTGATGGCGAAACGGAGTTCGCCGGGTTTGCTAGTTATATAAAAATACTGTTCCCGCTACGTCCCGTTCCCGTTACTTACATCCGTTCTCCGTTACAATATCTTCATAAATTTTAGCCTATGTGCTATTCTGATGTATAAGCTATATTATTGTAAAGTTTCATTAAAATCCATTCAGTAGTTTTTACGTGAATGAGTAACAAGCATCCATCCATACTTACAAACTTTTGCGTTTATAGCATATAGTTAGATTTATTATTCTCTCTCTCTCTCTCTAATCCTGGAAGATAATTCTAAGGAAATTAATCAAAAGTGTGTTTACCTACGCAATTCTTGTTTAAATAAAAGGAAAAACAGGCTTACGAATGGCTTACGCCCAATATCCATAATAATTAAGGTTGACATTTCCTCGTTACTTATGAGAAAACAAGCCCTAATGGAATAAAACAACGTTTACTTAGAAATAGGTTTTATTTAAACTTGATAAAAGTAAAGTAATATTCGTTATCTTCTTCTTTATTTCGAACACGAGATCCATAGGCACATACAAAAGTTTTGGTCTTAAGAGCTAAAACGCTAAAAAGCTAACAACACAATAAAATAAAATAAAATAATATAATAGGTCTCGTACCTAACCTAACGTAATAGTACATTATGATATAAGTGCGGTAAGTTGAAAATTACAGCCGAGGCGTTATTGCAAGCCCGAGCCGTAGGCGAGGGCTACAAGAAAGCAGAGGCTGTAATTATCAAAGCGCACGTATGTCATACGACGTTTTATAACACATTTGCGAGGAAACAAATAATACTCGGACTTTCGGACGAACTTACTTACTTGTAGTAATTACTTACTTGTTAAAACAGTTGGAAAAATTTGAACAATTTGTAAAGTTGATTATTACGTTGCCACCACAATGAGCTTGACTTATATTTTTGAGAAAGTTCCATGAAATAGGCTAAAAACACACTTTCTGTGAAAACGAATTGGCATCTTTGCTTGTTTTCCATAAGATGAAGTTTTGATACGCTTGTAAGTATCTATCGTTCAATTTTTCAGGCAAGAGGCTTAAAGTTGCCTTTTTCACTGCCTCTGAGAATTTTGGCGGTTCGAATTAATAAATTCATCATTACTTGACGACATTTTCAAACAAAAATAATACAGCGAAAATAAAAAGCGCGCGGAATAATTTTTTACTTTTTCACAAATTAGCAAATTTTTTTTTTAAGGCAAAGGCACAAAAACAGCCAGTATTACTAATAGAGTAAATTAATATTTTTTTGATTTTGTTACAAATAAATGGTAATAATTTATTGTTAAAATTAATTAAATTAAAGAATAAATGTGTATTTTCTAAATTTATCTCCCAGAGTTAATTTTATTCATAAAATGTTTACCACAAAAAAATCTTAGCAAAGAGTTTTTATGTCAGTTATCTGACATAAAAACTCTTTGCTAAGATTTAAAAAGGTACCGTTCGTGGATTGATAACCGTGCGTTTTACATTACGATAACGCACAAGTACGTAAAAACATACATAACGATATTGAAATCGGTGAAGTAGGAGACCCTTTATGAGCAAATGTGTTATAAAAAAGATATAATTTAGGATGCTAATTGTTATACAAGCCTAAATCGAAGCGACACGTGACCTAAGAGCTGGTGGGTAACTGGCGCAGTGCATTAGCAATGTAATTCAGCGGGGCAATGCCGCCAGCGTCTTGGGGACGCTTCCGTCTGGTACTGACTTGGATCAGTTGAGGAAACTCTAGATCTTTTGCAACGGTGTGCAGATACCTCAACTATTTCTTGTGTATTTTGTACATTTTGTAAATATTTGTTTAATTGTAAGTTTCTTTTTATAAAAGCCTAAATCTATATCATAAAAGAAAGTCGTGTTATGACTGGCCTCTCAGCTCAGTTGGTAGTAGCTCTGCCGTCTGCGCCGTAGGCCGTGGGTTTCATCCCCACCGAGAACAAATATTTGTGTGGTGAACACGGATGTTTGTTCTCTTTCCGGGTGTTATATTGTATTCTAAGTATGTATTGTATTTACAAAAAAAAATGTATCTAAGTAGTATCAGCTATCTGGCTCCCATAACACAAGCTCTGCTTAATTTGGGGCTAGATAGTGTTGTGTGGATTGTCCAAAATATTCATTATTTTTTTATTTTATTTATAACTCAAGAACGGCATTCATTTCATTCATTGAACCGATTCGGCTGAAAATTAATGGGGAGGTAGCTTATAATCAGGAGACGAACATAGGATACTTTTTATCCTGAAAAAGTAACGGGAACGGCGCGAGTGACCCCGCGGGCGGTTGCTTGTACCTATATCATAATAAGTTATAGTTTAAAAAACTAAAAACAAACGCTTTTATAACTAATTGAACTTAAAAGTTAAAAATAAATCTGTAATAATCAATTGAAAATTTATATTATTGGACAAAAAGCGTGGGGTGCTTTTTATAATAACTTCAGATATAATAAACTCATTCAGATAAAATATTTACAACAATCAAAATCAAGCCCCCCACGCTTTTTGTACAATAATATAAATTTTCAATTGATTATTACAGATTTATTTTTAACTTTTAAGTTCAATTAGTTATAAAAGCGTTTGTTTTTAGTTTTTTAAACTATAACTTATTTTTTACTTTTTAGTTTTTTTTTTTTCACATAATATTTTTTTTTCATATTATTGCATTGTCATCGACTTTTGACAGGTGTGCAAAGTTTGAATCAAATCTGATCGTTCAAAGTAGGTTTTTTTTTTAATTTTTTTATTTCTTTTCATTTTTTTTATTTTTTTTTCATATTATTGCATTGTCATCGACCTTTGACAGGTGTGCAAAGTTTGAATCAAATCTGATCGTTCAAAGTAGGTTTTTTTTAAAAAAAAATTATTTCTTTTCATTTTTTTTTTATTTTTTTTACATATTATTGCATTGTCATCGACCTTTGACAGGTGTGCAAAGTTTGAATCAAATCTGATCGTTCAAAGTAGGACAAAATCGAGCTCAAAGAGGTCGGTTACATACATACATACATACATACATACATACATACATACAGGTGAAGCTAATAAAAGCGTTATAAAAATTCCGAAGCCTACGCGAAAAGTCTTCACTTGCATACAGAGTGATGCTTGTCAGAGCTGTAGGCCTACCATGAGCTCTGTCTGGCTCTATCTCTGGTTCTGGTTTTGAGTCTGTGTGAGTGTTGACTATATAAATCCTACGTCAAAACGTCACACACACAGTATAATGCACTTCTTCTTCTTATCGTGCCACTGGTTCTTTTGAACCAAGTGTGGTGAAAGGATTTAAGTGCTCCTCAAAGAGGATCCTTTCGTGCACTTGACACATATTTTCGAACTTTTTGGGTTCAACGACATGCTGGTTTCCTCACGATGTTTTCCTTCACCGTTTGAGAGCACTGACATAATGTACATAATTTTTTGGGCAGAAAAACTCATTGGTACACAACTAGATTTGAACCCACGACTTAGGATCGGAAGGCGAGGCTCCTACCACTAGGCAACCAGCGCTCTCAATGCACTGGTGAGCACTCACACAGACTCAAAACCAGAACCAGAGACAGAGCCAGACAGAGCTCATCGTAGGTGACATGGTTGTGGTAATCATTTCATCTGTAACACTTTACAAGTACTTTGCGTGGGTGTGACTTGAATTAACTAGTTTCTAGAGAATAGAGCCTCTTCTGCTTTGATCTCTTATCATAAACAGCTATCCTCAAGTTAATAGACGCAGGGCAGTGCATTATAGGCCACGTTTATATGCGTGACCTGCGCGGCAATGGTTTTTATAGGCGATGGTTACCAGTTAACATCAGATAGGCGACTATCCAAACGCAAGTTGCTTTTAAAAAATTACGCTCGTCCAGACCATGCAAACTTTTTGCCAGACACGAGAACCTAACCTGTACCTTGTGTTTGGAAGTAAAAGCACTTGGAGTTGGTGGTTCAAGGATCATCAAATATAATATAACGAGTTGGCTAATTTAAAAGAAAATGATTTTGATATTTTTAACAATAATGCTAACATGTATTAAGCGGTGCGTTTACGGTTTGCTGTTGATATACAAGGTGTATCTAAATATGTGTACTATGCGAAGGTGGGGGGTTTCAGACCACAATGGTGATCAGTTGTGGGGGGGAGATAATTAAAAATTCCTATTTTCAGTTTCCCATACAAAAATATTTAATTTCATAATGCCTAAATAAATTGACAACCCTATCCTTGTAACCCCTTGACCCCTTGACCTACTACCTCTGTAGGTCTACTACTACTACCTCTGTAGCTGAGTTTAGGGTTGTCACTTTGTATAAAGTCAGCTGTTCATGTTGAAACTTCGTTGCAGTTTTTTTCAGAGATACCAATCGAAGTTCGAAAAGTCGTTGAACAAAAGTTGTTCCCCGGGGGGTGGAAACTCACCCCCCTTCAGGATAGTACACATATTTTGATACACGTTGTATTATAAATCTAACAATAATACTTAATATTTGTTGCTGTTTCTAGTTTTAGGGAAAATTAAAATTTTACGCATGCAACATTTAATGATGTCATATTCACATGTTTTGATTACGAATCTAGATCTAGAATGTAATGAACTTTATGATTAATAAGTGCCTATTTGACTATTTGATTGTAATCTGTGTTGTGAATTTAAATAAATAAAATAAAAATAAATAAAACGGTAGGAACCAAGCCGTAGTTTGTTGCCTGTTCTTCTTGGCTTGTTCGCGTGGAACTGGCACCTAGACTCACGTAGCTTTAAGACGTTTCAAAGTGATCTTTGTGATACCACTGAATAAATACATTTTTGACTTGGGCTATGTTCAGTGCAGCAATGGGTGACTGCTAGTTGCAAAACCAAAGAACTACGGGTTCTCAAAAATTAATTGAAGCAACTAAAAAGCCTTCCTTACAGCTAGGTAAGCTATGAACAAATTGTTAGTGCATGGCATGCCTCTAACCTCGTATATGCACAAATATGCACCAATATGCATCAACATCAACACTGTATGCTCCGAACATGAATTTAATTACTAAGGACAAAACATGGATTGCTCCGATTAGTGAGAGCTATGCACGCTATGTAATTTTGCTTAAAAGCTTGGATAAGGATTTTGGATAACTTGGATTTTCGATGGTCCTCTCAAAAATCATCAGTAGTAGTAGAGCTCTTTGTGAAAGGCTCGTCCGGAGAAGTACTACCACCATGCCTATTTCTGCCGTGAAGCAGCATTGCTGTGTTTCGGTTTGAAGGGTTTGGGTGCCGGTGAAATTACTGGCATGTGAGGCTGAACATCTGTATGCGTCAAGTTGATGGACGCAGGGCAGTGCATCGCAGGTTACGTTCCTGACGTGCGTGACCTACTAGGAACATCAGGTGGGCATTATTATGCTTGTTAAATCAGCTAGATGTATTAAAAAAAACCCACTGTTGGACATAATTATCTCTCTCTTAGCGCGCCACTGAGCCCGGTCTTTGGCTCTTCCCATCCAGTTGCTGCCCGCCACCATGCGCAAGGCATCGTTCCTAGTCTGAGGTGGTCCTACACTACCACTGTCCTCTCAAACGGTGAAAGAAAACATTACGAAAAAATTCACCTCCTTGACAGTAGCAGTCGGACTTATCTCTTCCTTATTAGGTAACTTGCGAGAGGTTTACGATAGCGTAAATGGGAAACCATTGCTGGCAAAAGTCACTTTGTCGTCACAATCATTCTTAAAATGTGTAGTCCTAAGTCCAACAGTATTCTTCAGGCTTCAGGGTCAAATAATAGGGTTATTCCATTATTTACTGACTTCAAAAACAGGAAGGAAGATGTATTTTTTTTATCATTTATTTTGTTACCGCATAAATCCTTTATTTTAAACAGATTTCAGAAAAATCTTTTGTTTTTTATGTGAAAAGCTGTACTTTCAGATTGGTCCCATAGAAAAATCATCAAAAGGTAAAGAAATTTGGTTATGAAGTCTCTTTTTGAAGTTTTTTTAAATATTTGTCTTTCTATACCACATCTACTTTTTACCACATCCTCTGGGTGTCAACGGTGTGGCTTCGTCATACGATATTAAACCAGCGAACAATACTGTCAGTTCAGCCTGAAATGTGCATTAGTGGAACAAAAGCACTAGTTATCTAGGTCCCCTACCATTTAAAGTACAATTTTTAGTAGGTAACAAATCCCTCGCTAGAATATTGATTCTATTAAAAGTCCTCGATTATGTTCGTGATTCGCCAAAAAAATCATGTTCTAGATGAATCTTGAACATTATAATTACTCGATCTTGATTTTATATTTCTCCCTGTAGAAAAAAAATACTGAAAACCTATCTGCTATTCTATCGTGTTTAAAAACTAGTGTTCAAGGTACAGGTCGCATTCTATGAAACCTAATACATTGTATTGTATTAAAAAACATTTCTTTGTTCAACGCATTTTGTTGTATTAATAATGACATGCTTTCATACACGTAATAACCACACATTAGCAAAATTAATATAATACAATGCAACCTACAATCCTTTGTAAAATAACTCTTTGTGGAAAAGTTCATCAGGGTACTAAAGTCACCGCGTTACCAACTGAGTCGTGCTGTCATAAATAATTTCAATATGTCTATCTCGCTCGAACTTGTGTGTCTTATGGAGCCGCATAGTGATGCGCGTAAGATATAAGTGAATATCAGAATACATATAAAACCCGATAGAAACATAGTAGGTACATAGTATTATGGCCCTGAAAAGGGCAGACGGACGACTCAGTTGGTATCGCGGGTACTTTTTTCTTTCTCCAAGGATGAATGCTGGCACCGCAATGTCTCATCATAGAGTGATGGATACAGAGCAATTTCATATAGGGCACGTTAGTAGGTGAGCTTTGTAAAGTAATCCAAACATTTTTGGGAAAAGTAACCGCTCAATATCAGGTGGATTCCTGATCCATAGACAATCATAAACACTTGCTTCCATATTGTTTCTTATCGACACCCATTTAAAAATAAATCTTTGATTTGTTATCACATCACGAACGTAAGAATAAACGCGATAAAATAGTTCGATAAATAAAAGTAGTAATAATAGTCAATTATTCCGACTCATTTACAATGACCCTAAGCGTTTAAGGCCCAGGATTGACGGGCTGTTTGAGCAGTCGACTGAAAACAGGCCGAACACATTCAACAACTTCTTTCATAGTTGAAAGAAATTGTGTTCAAAAACGGTAATGGTATCTGCAGTTTCACTTTAGGTTGCAATTAGCCTTTTATTTTATGAGTTTTCTTTTTTTCAAAGTCAGCCTATGTCAGGTGAGTTTTAATCTAAATAAAATTTTAATTATGCATTAATAAAATTGTCTTTGTGTCTATAACCCTCAGGCTCGGTAGGCATTCCGTCGTGATAACCTATCAATGTTCTTGTGCATGCTAAGAATGGTTTGGTATGTCGTAATACAAACATTATGGTTTTTACAAGACCACATTTTTTTATGCAAATGATAGACAAACGGGCTTGCGGCACACCTGATGGTAAGTGGTCACCGTCGCCTATAGACACCAACAACACCAAGGGTGCTGTCGTTGCGTTGCCTACCCTGAAGGAACTTTTTAAAGTTTTTCTTGAACCTATTCGTGTTATAGCTCGGAAAGACCTCTGGAGGTTCATTGCTCGGTCATTGTCGACTGCGGCTGTTATTCGTCGGCATCGACTGCTCGAGCAGTCCGTCAATCTCTGGCCTAAGCTAAAGCGTTCAATGATTATCAGATGACCTTTCCTAATGCCCCTAATGATTCGATGCATCAATCGAAATCGATTGCGCGTCGAGTGATTTTAATGTCGAGGCCATAACAGCGATAGTGTATTCCAGTGTATCGTTTTTTTATCGTCTACTTTACTGTTTTTTTTTTTGTTTATAACATGTTTTAGTTATCTGTGGAAACTTGTAATTAAAAAAAATATATTTTCTGTCTGATTGTTTTCCCAGTAAACTACTGAACTGATCGAGATGGAGAAGCGAAGTGGCTAGCTTTGTCGTTAGCGGATGCGTAGTTTTTCGATAAACCAATTAACAAATAATCCTTTAAATCCTTTTGGCTTAAGGAGCTGACAGCCGTCAAAGTTTTCGCTCGCATTTTTAAAGACATCGCTGAACTTATCTATTAAAATATTCGCAATCAACAAAGTAGTGTACAATCGCAACTCCACAACTTCGCACACAATTAAAATATAACTATGATCGATCCAAAAAAAAATTTATACATAAAAGTTTTCATAAATTAACCAAACTTTTTGGTAGGATAATGTTTTTGGGGTCTGTTTATTGCAATTTTTCATAAATACATTCAGTCAGTATTAACCTACATTATTTTACGAGCGAGAAGTCATTTAGCTGTGGGGCGGCCTCAACAAATTTGCAGCGTCTTAAAATTCATTTCTTTATTGGCAAGTTATATTATTTCGTAATACCTAAACCAATAAATCAGATTATCTCGTGTGCTCGCCCCCTTTGACCTGCGAACTCGGGCTTCGCAATCGTCTCGTGAGAGCGGTCATTGCGAATTGCATGTGTATACGTAGTAAGGTATTATTGCAACAGAAAGTTGAAATCCTTCATGTGCTTCGATAAATCATTTTTGACGTGACAACGTCTTATAATTTGATGGAGCCTAGTGCATGCACGAAAAAACATACTCATGCGGCGTTAACTCGCTCTGAGGCGTTCCATTTAAGGCTTGAAGTGCAAGCGAGAGCGCGGAACGAGCGACAAAGAGGCCAATCGGCCGCGTTCGGCAGCGTTCGACATCTGTCTCTCTCCTACTTGGGTGAGCGATGCGTCCGCGTGGATAGCTGTATGACGTTGTCACGTTCAACTATCGTCAGTAAACCGACTTTACAGACAACCGATTTTTTTATTCTGATTGTTGCCTGTTCTTCTAGGCTTGGTCACGTGGAACTGGCACCTAGACTCACCTAGATTTAAGACATTTCAAAGTGATCCTTGTGATGCCGTTGAATAAAGACATAATTTGATTTGATTTGGTTGTAAAGATCACGAGAAGACGGTGGATGCAGAAAGCCAAAACTATTCCTCGTAGGAAATAGTGGAAACGTATTTATACCTCTACAGCCTTCCTGCAGTAAACTTTAGGATGAAGATGTCAAAGCTCTACGGGTTTTAGAGAAAGCTGTATCAAAACTTTTTATGACAATCTCAAAGACAGTAAGATAAAATTCAGGTTCTATTTAGAGACTACCGGTGTTTGTTATTAGGTAGTTCAGGTTTGGGACGTGATGGAATGCTTTTCTCTCTAATCTGTGGTACCTAGATTGGACCCCTCCTTTTTCATTCTATATTCGGTGACGACCCTCTCCCTAAGTAATAATGACCTGAGACTGATACAGGAGCAACATGCGATGCAAAGGGGGAAATTCACAAATTGTAATATTAAGTAAGTTACTTGTCGTTTTGTATGGATCTAAGTTTTAGGCCACACAAAGGGATGGATGAGAAGTGTGGAAAAACGAGAATGTAGTTTCCGAACCATTTTTATACAGCTAGCTGATGGAACTAGCATATGACCCACCTGATGTTAAGCGGTAACCATCGCCTATAACAAAGCATTGCCTTCTAGATCAGGCATGTCAGGAACGTGCCCTATTATGCACTGCCCTGCGTCCATCAACTTGAGGCATACAGTTGTTCAGCCTCACGTGCCAGTAATTACACCGGCACCCACACCCTTCAAACCAAAACACAGCGATGCTGCTTCACGGCAGGAATAGGCATGGTGGTAGAACTTCCCCGGACGAGCGCTTCGTAAGATATCATAGTGTCAGGAGACTTGTGAGAATGTTATGAAGGCTGGTTGTTTGCTCTTTAGGCTTAGGTTCAAATGCAATACACAATAAATACTCACCACGCCTATAATTACAAGGTATTTGCGCAATAAGCGAAAGGAAGAGATCATGACCTCAACGCAACTCATGCGCAGTCTAACTGGCTTTTACTATTTGCATGGCTGAAACTAAAAGTGCTTACCTATACTATATCTATACTAATATTATAAAGCTGAAGAGTTTATTTGGTTGAACGCGGTAATCTCGGGAACTGCTGCTGGCCTACCATGAGCTTCATATGGTTATGGTTATGGCTGTCAAAATTATGTCAACAGTGTCAACACATTCAAACCCAAGAAGGAAATGAATGTGTGGGTCAGCCTATCTATACACAAATTGACAGCCATAGCCATAACATGGAGCTCGTGGTAGCCCTGCCCTGCTGGTCCGAATTATACAAATGTTTTTGTGTTGGATAGTCCATTTATCGAGGAAGGCTATAAGGCTATATAACATCACGCTACGACTAATAGGAACAGCATTAAATGCAAAGTGTTGCAAATCTATGTTTATCCTTTTCTAACACGTAGGGACCTTTCTATGTCTATCCTTCTCTATCACGTAAGGACTTTTATAAAAATATAATGCTCCAAAACGTTCTTGAATGTTCCTTAACATTCTGGAATACCTGCGCAACGCCGCGCCGGGACTCACGGCTAGTTTTTTATACAACCAGCTGATGGAACAAGAAGATGAAACTACCAAATATAACTAAAAAATCGGTTGTCTGTAAAGCTGGTTTACTGACGATAGTTGAACGTGACAACGTCGGACTCGGACTCTTACCCTTACCCTTACCCTTACCCGGACCTGTGCTCGGGCTCGACGGAACGATAGAACGACGGAACGACGGTTACGACGCATGAGTCATGTTTTTTCGTGCGTGCAGCCGACTCCATCGATTTATAAGACGTTATCACGTCAAAAAACAGCCCTTTGCATCATTGTAGATGATTTATACAGCGTCAGAGGTACCAAATATAAACTTGTAGGTTTAATCACAAATGCGTAGTGCATTTCGTAAGCTCATCGCAAAACTACTAAGGCGTTTGATTGCGGTACTAACTAGAATTTTAGTACCTCAATCAAACACTAAATTTCCATAAAAGCGGCGACTTAAACATTACGGCCGTATTTTCACGCATACTTCTGTCACTTTTGTCATTACCCATTGATAAGAAATATGAATCAATAGTTCTACCTTTGACAGATTTTGGTGGGGCAGTAAATTGAGGGCTTACTTGGGGTATTTTTGTCTAAAGCATAAACCTACTACTACAACCTAATTGGTCTTCTAGCTAGCACTCAACTCACTAAATAGGACTCTAAGTATGTTGTCAGCGCTTCTGTGCTTCGGAGAACACGGTAAACTGTCGCTCGACTCTAAGGCATGACGTTTTTTGAAGTGAAAACTTCTTTAGCGGCGTTGAGCACTTTTTCTGTAATGGGTATAAAATCTTAAACTCGCGTCAGGGCGTCAGGGCGTCAGGATCACGTGACTTGATCGAAAAAGCGTAAGACGCTACAGATACGCTAGTAGTTACTATGACACGGTAACGTCACAGAATAGATAATAGTTAGTAGCAAGCATACCAAGGCGTTTTTCGTGACTGTAGTAGGTATAGGTACATACCTATTATAGATTTTATGAACTAGCGGCCGCCCGCGGCAGGTAGTAGTGGTCATTGGTACATGATTTTATAGATCTACTGTATTTATTTAGGTATTATGAATAGCGAAAGAAAATGAGTGAGTACTTTATAAGTTTTAATACGAGCGGCAAGTTTTCACTTCTGCCGGCACTCCCGGAGTGCAACCCGTCTTTTTTTTTTATTAAGACATGGTGACTTAAGGCCTGCGCACACCTAGTTCGCTGGCGGTAGCGATCAGTGAAACGCTGTCAAATCTCAAATCTGACAGCGATATTTGACAGCGTTTCACTGATCGCTACCGCCAGCGAACTAGGTGTGTTCGGGCCATTAAAGTTTCCGTCGCCAGAGTGGCCGCCAAAAACGAACTTACGGCCGCCGCATTTAAGAAACATTTAAGATGATGTCATGTCTGCAATTTGAAAGGAATCCTATTATGCTAAAGATACCAGGTAATCGTGACTGCGTTTGTAGATTCAGCTTTGTATTTATTGCATCACGCGTCTTAATTTGTGGGAACTTCAGACGCATTTAGCACAGTTGCGGGCAGATGACAGTTGCACTAATAATAGCTTTTTTTTAATCCGAGAAGAACCACCTTTGAAGGATTGTTTCACTAAATTTTGCCAAATGTATGTTGATTTTTTTTTGTGAATTTATTTTTTGTTAAAAATAAAGCAATTTTCCAACGGTCTTATAGCTTGTTAAAAACGCTTTAAGTAATCTTGATTACAATAAAACATTTAGAGAAATTCGGTACCTACTCTTAATGCTAATTTCATTTACCGCGAAACAGACAGGTCACTATTTTATGCTAACCCCAAGTTTAGTTGCAAGGTTAAACGAACTAGGTTAAACTTAACTAATTAGGCAATTAGCAAACTCCCTAATTATGCTTGGCATTCGTTCTATTTGCCTAGATCTGTCTTAAATAGCTCAGTATTTTAGACTTTAGTTTCAGGCCTCAAGAGCACTGAGGGTTAGTGGAGTAGGGTTACCATTCGTCCTGATATTATGTTGCCTTTTGTTCGGACGTTTTTATTTGTTCAGATTCGACCTAATAAATATAAGCGGACATTCCATAGAGCTAAAATCTTTGTTTTTTTTTACTTATAACGGTCTTTTGCAACCGCACTATCTAAACGAGCGTAATTTATTTTATTTTAATAAAAAAAAGTTTGCATTTTGTGACTGGTAATAAGCCGTATAATTAATTTATTTACCTGTTTAAA
This sequence comes from Thera britannica, assembly GCA_939531255.2. Lineage (NCBI taxonomy): Eukaryota > Metazoa > Arthropoda > Insecta > Lepidoptera > Geometridae > Thera > Thera britannica. The sequence goes on from OW618037.2 coordinate 20,129,871, forward strand.
TAAAAAAGAAGGCGGTTCTCAATTCGGTTTATTAAGTTTGTTATCGCATAATTTCGTAATTTATGAATCGATTTGAAAAAGTATTTTTATCTGAAAGGTTTAACTTCCAGATTGGTCTCACAGAAATTTCATCCCCATGTTTGGCTATGGTTTCTATAGTTTTTTAAATTTATAGTATTTCTAAATGGTGTCAAAGTGCGCATTGTAATAGCGTCCGCTAACAAAGTAGTGCGGAATTATTTTACTAGAATGATGTCACAAAGAAATAAAATTCTAATTATGTTTTCCAGATGCTAAAACATTTGTCCTAAATTATAAAATATCTTTGGAAATTCTCATTTCGTTGATTTCCCAAACGTCTGTAGACATAACTTTTCTGTTTACCAACTGTCACTAATTAGCGAAGACAAAGGGAATTGGTTTTTATTGTGTAGAAGATACGGTTTGTTTTAAGTTTCTTTGCGTAATCTAGAATGATGTATTTTGGGTGACATCTGTTCTGAAAGGGAGAGCTACATATCATGGCATGCTACAGTACTGTGAACCTGCAGCGTGCTTTATATGGATTGGGAACTCTTTGCTTCTTGACTTTACCTTCTTTTGAAAGACGGAATATCAAAATCAATGCATGTAGATGCTGAAGCATGCTTCAACTTTTTTTGACCCTACCCAGTGCTACTAACACTATTCGATACTTTTGATTAAGGTATTAGCTGAAATTGACCTGATAAAAAGATAATATTTTTTTTGGTAGTAAGTATTTTTAAAAACGGCTGCTGAATAACGTTCACGTCATCTTCAGGGCTATTTACAAATAGATAGATAGATAACACTTTATTGTACACCACAAGAATATGACATTACCCAATTAAGGAAAATACTTAAACTAAAGCGAAGTACAATGGGCGGTCTTATCGCTATGAGCGATCTCTTCCAGACATTTGATATATGAATTTGAATGGAAATATGAATTTTGACATATGAATTTGAGTTTAAAAATGAATTTTCGATACAATATAGTTAAAATTTGGATAAAACGGCCGTTGTCTAACGGACACTGCCTCTTCAGACCGTACTTGAAGAAAGTCACGGCGGTACAATAGTGCGTAATTTTTCGAGCCATTTGCCTCCAGCCTTTGTTAGGAACTGCAATTATGGAGGGACATAGTAGAGACAGTCAGTACGTCAACTATTGATTACAATCCTACCTATATTTTCCTAAATCTATGCGTGCGTTGGTCACCACACAAATATTTGTTCACGGTGGGGATTGAACTCACGACTTAAGGCGCAGAAGGCAGAGCTACTACCAATCGAGCTGAGTGGCAAGTCACCAAAACTTATTACTGTGATTCTTTTTCTTCTTCCTGCCCTTATTGACTGGCCTCTCAGCTCAGTTGGCAGTAGCTCTGCCTTCTGCGCCGTAGGTCGTAGTAGGTCGTGGGTTCGATCCTCACCGATAACAAATATTTGTGTGGTGAACATAAATTTTGGTTATCTGTCTGGGTGTTATATTGTATTCTAAATATGTATTTACAAAAAAATATATTATTATCAGCTATTTGGTTCCCATAACACATGCTCTGCTTTATTTGGGGCTAGATAGTGCTGTGTGAAGTTTCCACAATATTTATTTCATTTATCCCACTTTATGTGGGGTCGGCACGACATGTTCTCCTCTTCCATTCTCCTCTATCAGTCGTCATCTCTGTATTTACTTTTTAATACATATAAACTTATTACTGTGTAAACTTACATGGAACAAACGGGTATTTATCGCGATTACCTTTTTTTTTTTTTGTTGTGATTGTGGATGAAAGAGTTGACTTACTGACTTCCCTATACTATAGTCCTTACGGTCCCGTGATTGGGTAATAATTATTATTACGTCCGGTTAGATGCGCAGGACTAGCTCCGAATAAACGGATGGCTGTGAAATTGTTTTGTAGGAATGCAGCCATTTTGTGCAGAAATGCTTTTGAATTTCGAACGATTTTAGAAATAATTATAATACGGCTCATTGCCAGTAACTACTGCTGTTTTGTTGTGATGATTACTGACGTTTGTCGAGCAAATTCGATATTACTATAAAATAGTGGTGTTGCAATTTTACAAACCATGTTATTCTTCTATACTTTATTGTGTGTAAAAAAAATTTATTTAATTAAAATACCAGGACGAATTATCTACGTTTGACAGATTCTCTAAGTTTTTTTTATATGTCACTTGCAGATGCAAAATCAAATGATGTTACGCTTGGTTCTTAACGGCTTTTTTATGACTCGACATTATGCGTGCTGAGAAGTTTTCGACTTCATACAAAAACCTAGCTCAATTTGAAAAAAAAACAGTTGTTTCTCCGGGAATTACGATAGAAGTAATAGCTCCTTCCCACTGGTGCGTGATATCGCGCTCCAATTTTTTGCTTCAGATATTTTACTTCAAAAAAGATGTTTCTATTATAAAAGAGTATATACATACATATAACAGTAAACAAAGTAAACGATCATCGCCAAGGTATTATTATGACAAATATTCGCCGATTCGAAAATACTTCGTCCATATGAATAAAGATTGACCCCATATATCTCATTCCTGAGACATTTTACTTATGGGCGGTAGCTGTAAATTTTCTGCTCGACGACCTTTTATTAATCACAGGAATCTGTACCTTATTGTACAGAAATAAGGTTGGAAATAGATGATATTTGATAGCAATAAATTGGGATTAATAAGTAAGCTTATGGGTAGAATATCTTAGATTTAGAGGAAATTGTTCTAATGATTTTAGTGATGTAAAAGTTAGAAATGTTTTTATGTAAGGAGGGCTCAATTATTTATATCAATTTGATATTTATGAGGACTTTTAAAAAACTTCAGTCGTTTTCATCATCATCATCATTATCAGCCTGAAGAAGTCCACTGCTGGACATAGGCCTCCCCTACTCGTTTCCAGGAAGAAAGATTCTGAGCTCTTTCCATCCATCGACTTCCCGCGATCTTAACAATGTCGTCGGACCATCAGGTGGGTGGGCGCCCAACGCTTCGTCTTCCGGTTCGTGGTCGCCATTCGAGAACCTTTATTCCCCAACGGTTGTCGGTTCTTCGAGCTATATGGCCTGCCCATTGTCACTTCAACTTACTAACTCTACGAGCTATGTCCGTCGTTTTAGTTGGATACTAAACGGGATAATACAATCCATACTTCGTCATATTCGAATTTGCTTAAGCCTTGCGCACATCTAGGTGATCTGCGATGGCGATCAGATTCAGCATACCCGCACACACTGCCGCGAACTTAGGCCCCTATTCCAAAACAGTGCGTGAGTCTGAGTCGAGTCTGAAGCATAGATTTCATGACAGCTCTCCATTAAAAAGTGTCAAAAATCTGTGCTTGAGACTCAAGCACTGTTTCGGAGACAGCGATACACTGATCGCCATCGCATGCGATCTAGATGTGCGCTAAGCTTTAGTGTTGACTCTCGCAGTATTAATTTTTTGGTCCAAATATCAATTTATACCAAGAACTCTTCCAAAAGATAGTCAAAACAGCAAAAAGCGATTGAATGCTGACTTAGAGACTCAACCCCGGAAACATCAAAAAGCTTACGAAATAGTAATTACGTCAAAAACAGACCTTAATGATGTGTACCTACCTAAAATCAAATTAAAAATTAATTACTCAGGACAGCATTAAATTTATGAATAGACACGGCCCGAACGCATTTTAAGTTATTGTTTTTTATCTTGGGCTGAAAATACCGGCTTTTATGATTGTTTTCTATCCTTGAGTGCACTGGCCTATTAGTAGTAACCCCGCCTTCCGATCCTAAGGTCGCAGGTTCGAATCCAGGCGTATACTTATAGATTTTTCTGATAGGAAAATGAATGTACACAATGCTGGTGCTCTCAAACGGTGAAGGAAAACATCGTGAGGAAACCGATGGCTTAGTCAGCTCTGCATGTGTGCAAGTCTCAACACAACAACTAATTTCGATCGTTTCTACGTAACTTATTGTTGTAGTCTCATCTTTTCTCCATACAAAAGAGAGAGATAAACTGATCGAGTAAAAATACGACTTGCACTTGTTTTTTTTCCGACTGCACAGAAGGAGGGTAATGGTTGTCTAGTGGTAGTGGTGGCCCTACCTTCCGATCCTAAGGTGGTGGGTTCAAATCCAGTCGTGTACCAATGAGTTTTTCTGTCGATAAATGTATATGTGCACCATGCCAGTACTCTTAAACGGCGAAGGAAAACATCGTCAACAAGAAGAGTTGTCATTTTAGAGGGTAATGGTTTCTATTTTCCATCACTGTCGGAGATCAGCGAGATACGGATTGCTCTTTTTATCCGGCTTTTAATTATCCCAACTCTTGGCCTTTGAAGTTTCCTTTTGTGTCAAGAAGGGTCTGTAAAGGACATTTTCTAATTTGATGTGCTCCCAACTAAAGACTATGAAATCCCGCGCGATCTCGTTCGCGTGAAGCTTTTTTCATACAAACTTCATCCCCCGCTGCACCCCTTTAGGAGTTACATTATCAAAAATCCTTTGTGTATTTACACTTTTCATAAAAAACACAGCTTAGAAAGTCTGGAAAACTAGACATAGGCCCTCCGCATATTATATTTCCTGAAGTAAAGATATTGAATAATTTGCATCCTTGGACTTCCCGCAATCTTTAAAATGTCGTCGGTCCATCGAGTTGAGGCGTCTTACGCGTCGTATTCCGGTTCGTGATTTCCATGCGAGAACTTTTATTCGCCAGCGGTTATCGGTTCTGTGATACAAGCTTTGGCAAGAGGTAAGCCCGAATAGCATTTTGTCCATATAAAATAAAATAAATTGCCACTTCACTCTGCAAATTCCGCTTATTTCTTGCAGATAACAAGTGATCTGCGAATATGATTTCCTCATTGATAACTGGTTATTTAAAAGGAATTTATTATCTTCGCAGTGAACCGTCATTTGAAATGGTTATCTTGTAGGAAAAAAAATCGGTTGTCTGTAAAGTCGGTTTACTGACGATAGTTGAACGTGACAATGTCATAAGAACATGCACAGATGTCGACCGCGGAGGCCGATTATTCCTCTTTGTCGCTCTATCCGCGCTCTTGCTTGCGCTTCAAGACTTAAATCGAACGCCTCATAGCGAGGTAACGCCGCATGAGTCATGTTTTTTTGTGCGTGCAGCCGGCTCCATCAAATTATAAGACGTGGTCACGTCAAAAGTATTCCTCAGAGCTAACTAGTTATTTCAATCTCTAATTCCAATGAACCATTTGCCTATTCCCGATAGGATACCAATCATTTTGTTATCCTTCTGGGAAATAGAGAATTCTAACTAAATTAGAAGTTAAACATGACGTATAAACTTATAACGAACCAGGTGCGAGTAGAATTTGCGCACCAAAGGTTCCGTATCTACTATTGGCATTACTTATTAACATATTATGTCAAAAGATAAACAGTGGTTAAACTATTGCCATCTCTTACCACTGGGTAATGACAAACAGAGACAGGGCTAACTTTAAGCAATGATTAAAAATTGCGTTTATAAGTAGGGCTGTAAATTTATCAAGTTCCATAAGTACTTCGCTGAAGCTTGCTCAATATAGTGGACAATTCAAACAACCGTATCTAGCTCCAAATTAAGCAAAACTTGTACTATGGGAACCAGATAAATACAAACTATATAAGAATACAATATACCCAGACAGAAAACAAACATCTGCGTTAACGGCATAAATATTTGTTCTCGGTTGGGATCAAACCCACGACCACGGCATGGCGCAGAAAGCAGAGTTACTGAGCTGCCAGTCAGTCATAGATGATGGCACTTTTTAACTAGATTTGAGAGAAGTTCGTTTAAAATTACGCAGAAAGATTACTACATATACACACACTGCAGATACAGAAAGAGAGCAATTACTAGCCATCATTTAATTACTTTGAATTTCACGGAACTAGAACGGACGCGGAAACCGGCATTGACGGCTGGATAGGGGTTCTTTTTGTAATGTTTGGGTACGGAACCCTAAAACTGGCGCACACTGGATAACTAATCGAATCATATTCAGTGGAGTTGTTGAGTAAATTATATAAAGGAGCTTGCTCACTGGACCATTATACTTATTACTGTGGTGTTGGAAAGGATGGAGAAAGGATCAAACCGGCGAGCGGAGCGAGAGGCAAAAAATTTAGTTCCTACAGTAGATTAATAAAAAAAACCTTCATAAATTTATACGTCAATCTAAACGCCCTTTATAGCTTCAGGGAATAATAATCGCATCATATCATACTTTGTTAGTTCTAATATTGTTAGTAGCTGCTATTTGAGTTAGCCTGCTCATATTTGTGTGTTTCTAACTAAATCTAACTAAGTGCAGAGGTGTGTTTGTAATTAGCTGGGGTCTACTCTGAAAAATCATAAGTAAACTAAGTTTAAAATAGAAAAACTTAAGTTTACTCATGATTTTTCAGAGTGGACCCCTAATTAAGTTTGAAATAGAAAATAGACACAATTTATGCTCCGTCAGTAAAATGAATAGGTAGGTACTTATAGTTCAACGTTAACTCAATTTCAAACTCAAAAATTTTTTATTCAGTACGATGCAAGAATCACTTTGAAACGTCTTAAAGCTAGGTGTTAAATGTAATGATGGCAAAAAAGTAAACCACTCGGCGTTAGCTACAAGGGCACGGTAGCCCTTGCAGTGCTGTTTTCAGTGGTACCATAATAAAATAATAATTAAATTAACGCTATCATCTATTAACTAAAAACAAGCAACAGCGATAGCAGTAACAGTAAAAATTAACAATTGCTCCACCTGATGTTGAGAACGTTTCTTTGTTGGGATTTAAAACTCCGACAACCATCTTGAAAATATAATAAAAAGAAAATCTAACAACCGATTTCTATGAAGTTCAATGAATAAATACTTACATTCAGGAATCGAATAGGGTAAAAAAACATCCATAATTTATTTTAGGAAGATCTAACAGTTAAATTCGTTGAAAATCGCCGGCATAAGCCAGTTTCTAATAAACTTTCAAAATGGCCAAGCTATCCGTGTTAACTTCGAAATGTGTGGGAACAAGCGAATTAACAGGTCAACCACCCCATTCACCTACCCCTCTCAAACAAACGAGGTACTGTCAGCGTTAAAAATTCTAGGTTTGCCAAAATATAAATCAGTATTTTTGAAAAACTAAATTAGTTGATGAGTTTTTAATAATATAAATAAAATAATATTTTTGGACAATCCACACGAACTATCTAGCACCTAACTAAGCTGAGCTTGTACCAGATAGCTGATATAATACTTATGGACTTTTTGTTGTTGTTGTAAATAAATACTTAGAATACAATATAACACCCAGACAGACAACAATTTGTATTGTTTTTTTTATTTCCCTAATAAGTACATAATAACAGCACTAAACAAATACGCCGTCCCTTTCCTAAAAAACTCGTACAAATAAAACCATGATTTTAAGCGCCGTCAAAATAAAAAAAACAGGAATTACAGTGACAGAACAGGATTAATAATAATAAGAAGATACAACTAGGTACCATAAAATAAAAAGCAAAAAAATATTTATGTTTCATGTTAAAATCTATTTAGCCAGTTCTAGTTTTAAGCTGATAAAGGTTTGAAAATTCAACGCTTAACTAAAGGGTACAATGTTCATGCTTGTTGAAAATAAAACATCACGCGAACGGAATTACGAGAATTCTACTTGTAGATTTGTAATTATTTTTTCATTCGTCGTTAGCATGAAAACTGTTAAACTTACGCCTTTCATATACAAGGAAAAAAACAGAAAAGCATTCTTCTTCTTCTTATCGTGTCACTGATTCTTTCGAACCAAGTGTGGTGAAAGGATTTAAGTGCGCCTCGAAGAGGCTCCTTTCGTGCACTTGACACATATTTTCGAACTTTTTAGGTTCTACGATATGCCGGTTTCCTCACGATGTTTTCCTTCCGAAAGCATTTATTTACATATTTTTGTAGATAATAATACATTTCCAGGAAAAATCATTTTGAGCCCTCTCCGTCCATTTGATATCCTTATCTTTGCAATTTCGCCAGAGCTTCTGTTTGTTGTTTATTTCACAGAATTTCTCATTCACCTGAAATCAAAAAGAAAATAAATTAAATCTGTTCTGTTCAGTTAAATTTGGCGTTGACTGTACAATGATACTCCACCTTTATTAAACCGTCTAAAACAACTAACTTAAACCTACCTATATTAAACGGACTTTGTGGCTTAGCGAGTGACCGGCTCTCTAGAAGTGCGGGATCTGTTCCTGGGGCAGGATTTTAACTGCATAAATATGTTTGTTCCTGGATTGCATTTTCGTACAAATCGGGAAATTAAAACACATTTTCATTTTGACCTAAGACACACTTAATTACAACCAAAACAACACAACATAAATCACATTAACACAAAAAAGGAAAAGCTTTTTATTCCCAAAGATGACAGATGCAAACGACAAAAGCCGGCTTAACACCATAACCTTGAGATCTGTCAATACTGACATGACTCAAATTGTCAGATTGCAAAGATCAAAGACCTTAATTTGTCAAGTTGCCACTCAAAAGGGAATGTGGGAAGAAATTTCCCAGAAATCAAAAGATTACTACAATTCCTCACTCAATTTATACACATCTATATGTTTCCAATATAAATATAAGAAAAACAGTAGCAAAAGGTAAATTCAAATCGCACCCATCAAGGTGTTGGGGTGATATTGAGTCTAGGGGTGAAAAGGGGTGGAAGAGGGTGCAAAAGGGTGCAAACTCACCTTCGCAGGTGCTATCTGATATTGCGTGTGATTGACAAGGAGGATATGGAAACTATTCCACTTGCCTTTTGTAAGTTCATAGAACACATACGTAGCAGCTAGGTCACTTTATCATTGCCGCTAGTTCTCGTTTTGCCGGTAGAGGCGCCACCATCGGGAATTGTAAATTCCAAGCAGATGACAATCAGCGTTATTCTTTAGCCATCTGAAGAGATACGTCGAGTGAAAAATGGTAATTAAAAAGCTGATGGGCCACCTGATGTTAAGAGGTTAACTCTGACTATAACTATATTATCTCACTGAGAACGTGCCCTATGTATATGTAGCATTACATTGTGTCCATCATTTTGTGACGAAAAGGTTTTTGTTTTATTAGACTTTTTGTAAGAATTTGTGAAATGCAAACTGCCAAGGAGTGGAACTTTTTACCGTCGTCAATATTTCCGGAGCATTACAACCTTGGAATTTTCGAAGAATTTTTTAAGAGTGAACTAGCTAGAGTGGGCTAGGCTTGCTCCATCTTAGGCTGCATTTCACTTTCCATCAGGTGTGATGGCAGTCAAAAATGAGCTAACAGCAATAAAAAAAATAACGTTGCTTGAAAAGAAAAGGATAGACGAAGGCTTGTAATCTGTCAATCATGAAAATATTTAACCAGCTATTTCTATATTTAGCTGTGTCGAAAGTGAAATAACTGGTATTGTGATATTGGACGTTTTATTTTATATTAGGAATAACCAATGTAACTACGTCGCGACGAGGGTTTCAAAGTAAAACCTACTTATTTTTCATTTCTTCTAAGTAAGCATACAAGCTTAGACCCTACCTGATGAAAAGCGGTTACCGTAGCCTACGAAAGCATGTAACAGCGCTCGCACGCGCAAATTTGCCAAACTACTAGGACTACCAAAAACTAGTTTTCACTTTGGAGTGAAAACTAGTTTTTCTAGCCAAAAAAATTGTGCATTATGCTAGTACTGAGATAATGATTTTGATGATGCTTATACTCTCAAACGGAGTAAAACATTGTGAGGAAACCGGTTTATCTAAGAACCTAACATTTTTGAAGACATGTGCCACTTGCACGGAAGGCGCACTTAAAATCCTTTCACCACACTGGTTCAAAAGAACTAGTGACACGATAAAAAGGCGAAAAAGGTATTTGAACATGGTTACAAATGTTCCGACCTGCATCTTTCCTAGAGGTTGTCCTTTTAAATTATTAGCAAAATGCATTGAAGCATTTTGAGGACGCGACTTACTGTAGCGACTTTTTATCGTTGAAAAAATGTTTACGGCGCGGCTAAGTTTGGACTCATAGTGAGACATGGTGAGAGTTCACCCGATGGGCTGACCGGCGGAATTGTAAATATCGCGGGACAAATAGACAGGGTTCAGAATAGTGGAGGAGTGTGGAGCCGTGAGACAGCGAGGCTACGTAGTTTTTTTACGACCACGCGGTGGTGGGACGAGCTGGATGCCTTGGGGGGAGACCTTTGCCCAACAATGAGATGATGCGGGCTAATAGTCATACCCCATATTTCATAGTCCTTAAACCGCGACCCAAAAGTCGCGTCATCTGGTCGCAACTCACGGATCTCGTTCTAAGTTTCCATGTAGGCCTTTGTGGAATATTTATGAAGGAGTTTCGTTAAGAACTATGAACCCATGTTTATTTAGTCACTATTACAATAAAATACACCAACACACAAACGGTCAATTGTGGTAACTTTTTAAATTAAAAAACTCCCGTTACCATTATAAGCCTAGCGCACATCTAAGCCTTTGTTAGCGACGCTAATGTATGTAATAATTAATGATGAAAAGAGAAGGTAGATATGTAAAAAGTTAGTGTCTAAGGAACATCCATGCGCTGTGCATGACTATTTTTGAAAATAAATCTTTCTGGCAAGCCAAAACGGTATTTTGTTCTAAACATCGGTCCACAACATTAACAGCCTTCTTGCTTTACTGATCGCCACCGCAGAACGCCAAAAACTGAATGCAATTCTAGGTTTATAATAGCAGAGGGCTAAAAGTGCATAATATCTTGCCTGTTTCCCACAATGGTGTAGGCAGAACATTTCCACTTACTACACTTTTGACACTAATTAAAATGAGTTAAAAGTGCAAAAGAACTGGTTTGGTAAACTATACGCTAAACGGCCGATTAACAAGTTGGTGTACTCTAACCATATGTATAGGATAAATATGTCTTAAGTTACCCGTATTGGCTTTAAGTTGAACCATTTGTAAGCATTTTGTAAGTGCTTTATACTCAAATCACATTTTAGCTTTTCTTTTCAAAATAATTTTATTTTCAGTCGAATTATTGTAATTTATTGAGCTCTCAAGGGAGTGAGGGGAGATTTGGACCATACAAATAGTTGGGGTTGAAACTAATTTAGAATAACTGAAGCTTAAAATGCTTTAAACCCACCTTTGTGGTTCGCTCACGTAGATAATAAAAGTAGAATTAGATATATTTCAGTCGAAATAAGGTTATTTTTGATACATTTTTAACCGACTTCCAATCAAAAAGGAGGAGGTTCTCAATTCGGTTGTATGTTTTTTTTTTTTTTTTTATTTTTATTTTTTTTTTTTTTTTTATGTTTGTTACCGCATAACTTCGTCATTTGTGAGCCGATTTGAAAAAAAATTTTTTTATCTGAAAGGTACTGCTTCCAGATTGGTCCCATTTTAATTTTATTAAAATCGGTGTTGCCATTTTTTTTAAATAATTTTTTTAATGTTTGTAACTGCATGCCTCCGTCATTTATGAACCGATTTAGAAAATTGTTTTTTTATTTGGAAGGTTATTCTTACGTCCAGATTGTCCCAAACAAATTTGATTAAAATCGGTTTAGCCGTTTGACAATGAAGTCGGTTTCTCAAGTTTTTTAAACTTAAATTATATTTTAAATATTTAAGTTTATTGTTTTGTTTCAGGTATGTATCAGTGCGGAGTTATTACTTTTCTGGCGGTTAATTTTGCGGCAGAAAACGTAAACTATAAAGCGGTAAGTACTACTACTTATTAATAAAACGTACTTCTACAAAGTTCTCCTGAATTCATTATTAAAAATGTTGATCCTTGTCGGTGAGATCGAAAACACTACAAAAATGCAGAAGGCAGAGCTATTCACTCAACTGAGCTATGGGGACAGTCAGTTGATAAATAATTAAACAATTATGCCAATATTGTCCACCCCAAATAAAATATTTACATATTTAATATTAATATGTATTATTAAAATATGACATCACATAAAAATGGCGATCTTTCATCGCTTGCTCAATACGAACTGCAGACAAATAATAACAATAAGCATATTGAAGAATGGACCGACGACGACGCCTCGTATTTCTAAACACAATTTAGGGGAAACTGGGCCATATAGGACACTACAGAGCCCATAAATCAATAACTGGATATTAAATAAAATACCCTCCCGTATATCAAAGGGCGACGGATAAAAACGACCAGTTTATATTGAGCTGTTATTCATCGAGAATATTGATGAGTAATGGGTCTGAAGAAAATGGTGAGGCGATACGTCAAACGCGTAATGCGTATTTAATCCGGGAACTTATTGTGCTTATTAGGATTCGATTGTAAACGATTTCTTACGGTAATTTATTGTTCGGGATTATTTTACTGGAGTACGTTTATTGATCCAGCTAAAAGGCTATTTTACTTTATTAAATCTACGTGAAAACTTCATAAATATTATTTAGAATGTTTCCTTTTTCTAACTGAACGGTTTCTTGCATTTTATTTAAGGTACAGGATTAACAGTGATAATAAACCACATAGATTAAGTTTTGAGGAGAGAAGAATGTCATTTGACGAAAAGAGTGTTAGGCATGAATGTAGATGGATATAAAGGTGTGAGATGATATGACTTATTAAAGAGTGAGTGAATTTTTGAGCTTCATGTGCACAAAAACATTAACATAAAACATGTTATAATCAAGGGACTAATTACTTTAGCTATCTGTCATCAAAATTAGATTTTTGATATAAAATTGAATAGCCAGGTATTTTACTCTCGTCACCAATATTTGACTACCTTTGGTGTGGCTTTGTTCAAATAGTAATTAAAATAATTAATTACTACGGCGAATATTTTGAATGTGGTTGGAAGTAAAATAACCGCCGTTTATTATTAAACCAGTAGTATTTCACCAACCAATATTGCTTTGTTTTTAATATATTTTTATTTAGCTTTTTAATTTAATACATAATTCTGTAAAAAGGCATTAAAAAGGTTTGTGCTACTGCTATCGCGAGCGTTAGATCTATAAAACCTAGTTGTACCTACTTAAACCTTGCTTCTTTGTTTAAAAAGTGCCCGTGGCCTACCTTTCCCGGTTTTCCCCTTTCAAATGCCTAACACTCATTCAGTAACTACCAGAAAAAAAGGTAGGTATGTTTCAGCAGAGGCTAATGATGATATTATTTTTAGTTTTAGTCATGTATTTTTCTAACATTCTCTCCTATCATTCTTCATCTCTGTACTCACTCCTTTCTTGCTCATGTCATCTTTGACACAGTCCATTCTTTCTTTTTTCTACCTTTTCTTCTATAACCACCATCCACATCCATACCTAACACTTTTGTCGTAAAAAGACTTTCATCCCTCCCCATGACATGCCCATACCATACTAACCTATTACTCCTCATATTCTCGAGTTTTTTTAACTAAGATATAATTAATACCTCCAAGAGGCATAAGAATGCGAGGTCTTAAGAAATCACTAATATTCAGTAAGTACCGTATTCAAAAACAGTGCTTGAGGCTCGACTCAGGCTATCAACTTATTACATACATACATAAAATCACGCCTTATTTCCATGGGGGTAGGCAGAGATCACGGATTTCCACTTGCTACGATCCTGACACACCTCTTTCGCTTCATTCACTCTCATAACATTCTTCATACATGCTCGTCGGTTAACTTATTTAACTTATTCGATAGCTTATATTGCAAAAATTGTGTCGTACAAAAGGTTACGCCTAAAAACTAAACCTTATTCTGACGACGCACAAAAGCAAAGGTTTTTACACAAAATAAACAACTTGACGTATCACCTGCCTGCACTAACACTGAGCAAACTTTGTTATATCAACAACTCGCGAAAACGAAAAACGAAAGTACGCGATATACCTAATAGAAATACAGGGTGTTCCAAAACAGCACCCTATTACTTTGCGTAAGGCTAAATGGCAAAATTAATTTATTTGACTTTTCGGACAGAATATAATTATTGGGACGCAAAGTCCCAAGTGACACTTTTGATATTAATATGATTGTTGCTATCGAACTTTTGCGGGTGCCCTTAAACTTAAACCGTAGGATAAAAAATACACAAATAAATGAAAAAAAAAATTGTTACGTTCCCAAAAAAAGCACTAAGTAACTAATTATTTTTCTCATCAGTACCAAAAAACATGTCCCAAGGTAAAGTGTCGCTTCGGATTTTGACAGTAATTTTAATACATCCTGTCTATTATGACAAGAGCTAGTCTAGCCTATTGAGGCGACTTCCGGTTCTAATACAGCGACAAAAGGTCGAATTTGTAACCCAATATTGTTGTATGTCGCTATTTATCAAATGCTCCGTTGGTCCCCACGCTCCCCTTATTGATACGTGAAATACGGTTATTTTATGAAGCTAATTTAGAAGTTTGAAATATTTCCGCGCTTATTTTATATTGATATAAAATATTGCTGTTTTTTTCGTGTAACTTCTAGATGTTTCGTTTAAATTCTGCATGGATTATTAAGCTCATAGAAGTTGGAGGTTAGAGGTTGAAAGTTGCCGATTCTTTACAGTTTTGTAAAACTGAAGAACGTAGCTTTTTAGGCAATAAAGATTATGGCCGTGCTATTTCAAGCGATGGACTAAATCTGCTGTAAGTTTTCTCCAAATTGGTCCCGCCCCAACTTGAGTCATAAATGTCATAATTTGTTATGTGATTTTATTTTTTATTTTTTAAGTAGGTAGGTATTCCTGTGTATATGAGTAGGTCAATAAAATGCTTTTCTTTCTAAACATCAATGAGCAAGTTTAGAGGCTGGACCAATCTGGATAAGACTTAGAGTATTCATTTTTTGTAAAATGTGACTTATGTTCTCCATCAATGGACACGTCACGGAGTACATCATCATCATTATTTTTACACACGTTTACATTTTCAAGGCAGCATAAGACAAAAGCTGCGGTCAGTTTCATAACTAAATAAATAAATGATTACACACACGGACGAGGAGATGAATGCTCATCAATCTTCTCGTCCGTGTGTCGCCTTTTCAATAAAGCAATACACAAAATAGAAGCGCCGTAGCTCATTCCAACATTACGCTTGCCAATTGTCAGTGCCGTGTGCACGTTATGGTTTTACGTGGGCCCACTTTTACCCAACTTCCCCTCGCGTCGAGTAAGTAAAACAATTCTAGGCTTTGAATGAAATGTTTTTGATTTTCGATATCTTCCATTTCTTGTTATGTCTCCATGTCTCTTCTAGTGTTGTGTTGTAAGTTTTTTGTAAAAGCAATATTTTAAGGATTTTTTTCCAAAATATTGATGTTTGATTCAGCAATTTATGTAAGGAGCCTCTTTGAGGCGCACTTAAAATCCTTTCACCACACTTGGTTCGAAAGAATCAGTGACACGGTAAGAAGAAGCAATGTTGCAGGAATTTTACTCGAATTTCTATCTCTGCTAAAAAACAATTACGTATCTGAGAAGCTTCGTTTAGTAGGTATATCTGTGGCCTAGTCTAGTCCATTCTCGCAAGCCTTAAAGGATTTATTGGAAAGCCAGTGAATGAAAGAAATCAGGGGTCTTTGTCGCGTCGTGTGATAAGGAATTTCATTTAACGGACAATACGAGCGGTGTATGAACGTGGGTGTGTGTGACCTTTAAGTAGACTTTAACGCTCGCTTAGAAGTGCACAAATGGACTAAAATAATAACAAAATAGGAAGGTCACACAGGAGCAAGAAGAACGGGTAGACCAAATGCTATAGGCAGACGAAATACAAAAGGACCAAAAACAGCTAATTGGCTCGATCTAGCACTAGACCGGGACAGCTGGAAAAATCTGGAGGAGGCCTGCTGTTGTAGTCAAGAGGGCTCATATTTTTTTTAATCAAGATTTTAAATCACCATGCATTATGTATGTATTATTATTTAGGAATAAAAAGGCTTATTTATTATTTTTAAGTGCACGAAAAACGCATCTTTGCGGTGCACTTAAAATCCTTTCACCATATTTGTTTCAAAAGAACAAAGACAAGGAGAAGAAATCGGGAGTTAGAATTTTTTTTGTAAACCTGACTTGTTTTGCCAACGATTTAACATTACTACCAATCACGAACAAAGTATGGAACAAAATACTAAAAAATGTGTACCTCTGACTAATCCCCCTTAGGCATCCTTTTCTTCTTCCAATAAGCGCTCTTATTGCTGTAAGCGATCTCTTCCAGAAAACTTTTCTTCAGGTGTTAGAAGTTCAAAAAGTCGTGATTTGACCGTGTAAGCTCACAAATACCTGTAAAGCTCAGAAACAAAGATAAGATAAAGATAAACTTTTATTAGAACCGCAATGCGAATGTATATCTTATCTCTTAAATGGGTAAAGCCTGTTCCATCTCCGAGATAACATCTGATATTGGTAGGGTTGCCAAAAGTTGCGCATTTATCTGAAAAGGCCGGACGGTGTATTGAAAAAGTCGGGCATGAAGATAAACTTATGGTGAATAAGCTTATGTATGTAGAAATAGGGGTCGCGACTCGTGTTCCCACTGAGATTGTACCACTATTACTCGTGGTCCCACTATCCCGGAAATCATGGGTTCATGGTTCCACTGCTTAGTGGGACTACCAGTCATAGTTAAAATCGTAGGTTCGTGGCCCCACTGCATCAAGTTTATACGGATAGGCTGTGATCCTGGCATGGCATAGAACCTGACAACACATCGTATTTGTAGTAAAGGTAACTAAAGTAAAGCAAGGGATAGGCCGCTTCTGCTGGTTATTTATTAAAATTAGAAAGAAAGAAAGAAAAGCATTTTATTGACCTATTAGCATACAGGACACAGGAATACCTACCTACTTAAAATTAATACCTATTGCGGGCAGCAAACCACCTGCCAAGCGTTGGTGGCTGACTGTAAATGTATAAATGAGAAGGGTTATATCCGCCAGTTATAGAACCAAAAATAAGACTTAACTAGGAACTAGGATAGGCTCTTCCAGAAATTATTTAGAGGAGGTTTATGTCCAGCAGTGGACTACTTCAAGCTGATGATTGTTGACTAGGATAAAACACTGTACAATGTACATTAAAAAGAGTAATTTTATTTTTAGTTTCGTTGACAAAGAACTCACTAATAAAGAAACGAATCTTAAATGGTAGCGTTTATTCCGCTGATTCACTATCGGAGAAGAAGACCGGAAATGAAAAGTTAATAGCCGGATTCATCCGGCTACCATCATCGACAACAACCAACTCTAGTAATGGACATTCATTGTTCCTTGTAAGATGCATTATCTTAATTTATTAGCTAGATAGAAATATCTTTAAGATCGGAGCCGAAAGATCTTATCTTGATAGCTAAAAGTGTGTGATTAATCTGTGATAGTACGCGTACACTATCACATATTAACCACACACTATTAGCTGTAGTAATTTGCGTTTATTTTGAAAAGTTACGGCCTGCATTACAGCTGCCAAATTTGTTTTAGTTATTCGACGGCTTTAGCGTAGCTACTTATCTTTTAAATATTTAACCGACTTCAAATAAAAATCAGGAGGTTCTCAATTCGATTTTATTTTATTTTATTAATGTTTGTTTTACATAAATTCGTCATTTATGAACCGATTTGAGAAATTATATCAAAATCGGTGTAGCAGTTTGGCCATGAAGTCGGTTTCTTAAGTTTTTTTAAACTTTATTTTTTGTATTGTTTTTCTTCATCTAGCTAGTTGGTCGCCCACGGATTTTCTTGTGGTACAAGCCAAAGCCCATGATAAACGAATAAAAAGTAAAATAGATGCGAGGTGAGACTCAAAAAATACCTTTAAATTATTTTCTCACCGTAAATTTAATTCATTTGCAAATTAACATTTAAATTTCCAATAATTATAAACAAAAAAGCCCCGTCTCGGCCTATCTCATTCATGTTCCGAACGATAACCATTATTTTCCACAATCGTACACGAATTCCATTTTAAATTTTAATTAAATACAAGACGACCTCACAAGTGGTTGTATTCTGTATTTTAATTTCAAATGCTTGTATTTATTTAATTAAATAGATGACAATAATTGAGCTTCAAACGGATTTGTTTCATGCAAATTCTATGTGGTCGTATTAACATAGTGGGCGCTGGCCGGTAGTGATGGGACAAATATCGATATTTTGATTCCATCGATATCGATATTTGTCCGTCAAATAACCGATTCACTTTATGTTTATGTCGATAGGTATTACTAGTCAGATTGGCTTGAATAACCGATAAGTCAAAATTAAAGTTATTCAACATTATTATTTTATCAATTTGGTAAGTACTCTTGGCCGAAAATCTTAGTTAAGCATCAGTCTATCTGTGTTTTACCTAAGTATTTATTTAACTTTAAATTGTTCTGAACTATTTTCACTGAAAATAAACGAGGGTTTATTTAGGTTTCAAATGTAAAATGTTTCATTTTTATCACAACAGCTTCATAAGCATTTGCTTCAAGCACGTGCTAAAATATTACAAAATAAAATGCGAGAAATAAACATAATACTTGACTGATTGTTGAGCTTCAAGAGATGCCATATAAATGATGTTGATATACAACCCTGCTAAATTGAATAAACACTCCCCTACTTCAGCATCCTAATTTGAGCGTGAAAAAATCTGTTCACGCAATCCACGTGTACTAAATATGCAAAAATACGGACATGAGTGCGCACTGCGAATACAGAAGGTGGCATTTCAGAAATAAAATTCACAAAACATTGGTTTCATGTCCCTTTGTTCATAATTTTTTACAAATTTCAGTTTTCACAGTGCGTGTTACTCTTGACAGAATTATACAACAAATTTGGCATTCAAATTGAAATGGGACGTCAGTGACGTCACTACACCCAACGGCTGTAAAACAATTATACCGCAATCCACTGAAAAAATGGAAAACAAAAAGGGCGGGAAAAACAAAGCAAAGCGACGAGATTTCTAAAAACAAAACAAAATGGGATCCTTTTTTTTGCCTGTTTAATGACTTGTATAGAACTTGATGCGGGTTTTTTTATATTCATTTGATAAAAATAATATTATCTACTTTAATACACTTCTTCAGTGATAAGGATTTCTAACACCAATAAGTAGTAATTTCCTGGAACCAATAAAGAGGCCAACGACTGTAATTCCCATGTAAAGTTCTTATAGAATTAAAGAAACTTATTTATTTATGACGGCATATGATATACATTTAATAAAGCGACACAGATATTATAGATAAACAAAGTACAGATACTAAAATAATGACTGGCCTCTAGCTCAGTTGGTAGTAGCTCTGCCTTCTGCGCCGTAGGTCGTGGGTTCGATCCCCACCGAGAACAAATATTTGTGTGGTGAACATAAATGTTTGTTCTCTGTCTGGGTGTTATATGTATTCTAAGTATGTATTTACAAAAAAAAAAAATGTATTCAAGTATTATATCAGCTATCCGGTTCCCATATTACAAGCTCTGCTTAGTTTGGGGCTGGGTAGTGTTGTGTGAATTGTCCACAATATTAATAATAATATTAATAATATTAATTAAAACGAAATGAAATAAGTAAATATAAATACCCTTAAATGACGACATTTTCTACTTTCTTATATTACAAAAATACAATTTATTTACTATATTTTATCGATAAACATGGCATCACTATTGTCTTTTAACATTTTTGTATTTTTTTCCACGGGGAAATTTCGGGAATCTCGACTATTTGGAGAGGTCCAATACAAATACCCGCGTTTAATTTTTTTAGACGTTTTTCTATTAGCCCACGTAACTCTTACCACCTACGCTTGAACACGTGACACTTATAGCCATAACAAACGATATTAATTACTGTAATAAAATTAAATACAATGTCATTAATTATCAATTTGACTGTGATTATAAACTGTCGATCCGTTGTTTATTTTTAAATACGAAAGCTGGATTAATTGTTTACGAGTACTATTACTTAATAATAAAAAGACCATTATAATAATGTAAAAAAAAACGTAATCTCAAATACTTATTTAAAGATAATATTAAAAATATAGGTACAATGGTGGGCCTTATCGTTAAGAGCGATCTCTTCCAGACAACCTTTGGATGGAGAGATTTTACGAAAAACAAAGAAACGTATTTCACCACACTGGACTCCACTGGAGTAGTAGAAACGGGCCGATGTTTGAAAAAAAAAAAAAAAAAGCTAGCTGGTAGTGTTAATTGTCAATTCAATAAAACAGAGCAGATCGTCGCGTAGATTTGTAGATTTATAAAAAAATCTTAGCTGAGCACAAGGAAGGAAGAAGAAGAAGAACAAAGGAAGTGTCAGTGTCAACAAACACGTGGTTGACCGCTGTTTGAACAAGTGTCGGATCGAAGTGGTCGATTAAACGAGCGGCCGTCAATTCCAGCCAATCACCACACTTACACGACGTTTGATGGTCTCGGTGGGTGGTGCTCAAACTTTCGGACAACGTCAACGTCAAAATTAATATACATTCTGGTCAAAATAGTTCTTTTTCTCCTACTTCTTCTTAATTTATGCCATCTGTCTATTTTGGATTAATTTTGCCAGTGCCAAGTGAGGATATATTACATAAATAAAATATTTTTTATTCAAGTCAAGTCAGTTAATAAAAAAGTCAGCCCTACTTGGCTTTCAAAAAAAATGGTGGCGATTTTTCAAAACCATCAGAAACATTTTCGATCAATTCAGTTTATTTATAAACTGAATTGATCGAAAATGTTTAGTAAGTGAATTCGTTTACTACACTTTCATTACAACTGCTAACACTTGTGAGCTCAAAATAACACCAGAAAAACATGTGCTAATGTGAAACAAAGCTATGTGTCTTCCCAAAATGACAGAAAACGAATCCCGTCGAAAATAGTTTGAGAATCTCTGCAGAAGACGTCCAATTGACACAAGGAATCATTGAAGCGGACGCGATGGTCACTCTAAGTGGTCTTTTACGAGCGATGGCACACTAATCGATATTGTCACGAGTGATCGAGATTGCGCTCTTGATCAGCTGTTAATCTCGAGTGGTTTCTACAAGTTGTTTGTGGGGTGGGGTTACAAATATTTTCATAGTATACCCATAAATTTAAATCGATTAATGTGTAAGGTTTGTCACATCACATAATTACACATCATTATGAATATGAACTCTAAAATTATTTTAAAATAATATTCAATTGAATCTATTGATTCTTATTCTTTACACAAAGAAACTTACAATTAAACAAATATTTACAAAATGTACAAAATACACAAGAAACAGTTGAGCTATCTGCAGATCGTTACAAACAATCTAGAGATTGCTCAACTGATCCAAATCAGTGCCAGACAAATCATTCTTATTCTTGATGATGCTAGTAGATAGATAGATCAAATTTTTATTTTTCTAGGCATACAAAACACGCATAAAAAGCTATTTGTTAAATTACAATGTAAGAGAAATAACAAATCTTATAAAAAATCGTGACGCATTACAAGCTTTGAGAGATAAAATACGATGTATCGAGTTGTAAAATCATCCGTCCTTATTAAAAAAATTACCAACTATTTAACAGCCAGCCAGTTTTGATACTTAAATCACCAGTCTTTTCTGAATGTAATACATTTATTCAGCTTTATAATGGGTCTCTCTCTGGCCACAACCATTGGAGGCTGTGACTGTGGCTAGAGACAGTGATACGTTTGTGTATCGAGTGGCACCAAACTGGAACTTCACTGCTATTGTTATTTTTGTTCTGTAAAAGTATCATACAAAAAAACGATGGAATCAAGACGTAGTTTGTTGCAGGTTCTTCTAGGATTGGTCGCGTGGAACTGGCACCTAGACTCACCTAGTCTCCTGTTGCTTTAAGACGTTTCAAAGTGATCCTTGTGACCCAATTAAATGAAAAATACTTTGACTATACTCCTAAGTCTATCTAAAAGCAAGTCCTAAGTCCTGATGAAACCAAGCCTAAACACACGCAACATCAAGAACGCGATTTTCAGTTGTGGTCTCAAGTTCCAAACTCAGCCCATTATACCATTAAAGTGACTACTACTATTACTGTCTAAAGACTTTTCAAAAGTGTTGCTAGTTTTCCGACTTTTATTTACTATCCGGCTACACGACATAACATTTTGATACTGTTACTTATAAACGCGATATATTGCTTCAAATTAACGCAGAAAAACAAAAACGCAATATAAGTTGAATCATTGTGTAAAGTTAGCCCTGTCACTGTTTATCATTACCCAGTGGTAAGAGCGCAATAGTTACTAGTAAAGAAAACAGCCAAAAGATAAACAGTGCTTACACTGTTTATCTATTGGCTGATTTACCTACCTATATAGATAGTGCAATTCACGAAGACGCGCCCCACCAATTTGCGGTTGAGGGGATCGCGGGGTGCGGGGATTTTGCTCCGAGCGGCAGTCGCGAACCGTAGTCTATTCATTGCAGTGTGCGTGTGCACTCATAGGTAATTAGTGTGTACCGATAACACTCAAACATTGACGGAAGCTTGCACACATATACTATAAACGGTTAGGAGGAATAGTGGGGCGCGCCTTCGTGGATTGCACTATCTATATCAGGGGAGCTTAGAAAGTAGCAGAAAAATTGAGGAGTGACAGGCTGGCGTGGTATGGGCATTTCATGAGGAGATGAATGAAAAATGACATGGATAAGAGAGGAGTGAATGCAGAGATAAAGGCTGACAGAGGGGAATGGATGAGGAAATGTTGTGCCGACCCTAACTAAAGTGGGATAAAGGCAGGAAGAAGAAGGCCATTAGTTTAAAACTTGCAATACTGACTTCGTTATAAAAGTACTGAGCTCATTTTGATAAAACTCTGTGGGATCTATGGGACCAATCTGAAGGTATTTAAAACAAATAATTATAAGTTTTATAAAAAACTTGAGAAACCGACTTCATTGTCAAACGGCTCAAATCGGCTCACAACTGATGAAGTTATGCGGTAACAAACATTAAAAATTAAAAAAAAAAAAAAAAACAATCGAATTGAGAACCTCCTCCTTTTTGATTGGAAGTCGGTTAAAAAAAGCCCAAATTCGTTCATAAAATGACGGACTTATAAGGTAACCAAAAATAAAGTAGCCGGTTTTTCATCCGGTTTTTTGGCCAAATTTTAGTCGCGCTTATCTTGGCAACACTAGCTGGTAGTTTAGAAGTGTAAAGTGATAAGTGAATTTAGTAGTTCCCCAGTGATGTTGGCAGTATTTACTGCTTTGATATCTGATATTAGAGGGTTCTCTTGAGGAACAATTTGGTACATTTCAATTGATTTGAAACACAATCATGGGCTTTATTCTTACGTAGGAATCATCATCAGCCTAAAAGAAAGTCCAATACAGAATAAATAATAAATAAATATTATATACAATCCACACAATCACTATCTAGCCCCAAACTAAGCAGAGCTTGTACTGAACGAGATAACTCATATAATATTTAAATACATTTTTTTTGTAAATACACTATAACACCCAAATATAACGAATGAGGGGCTTACGTGTGTTTACGTAATTGGCCAGCTAACGTGTGATTTAATTCATTTAATTATTTTTAATTAAGTTTATTAAATCCAATTCTTTTGATCAATTAAGCCCAGTTTATAATTAATATAAATGGGATAAATAAATGTACTTTTGAAACAACTGATAAAAAAGCTCATGAAACCTGCACATCATCGCCCGTTCATCCGTTTTGAGCTTACAAGTTAGAGGGGTAGGTACCAGTGTGTCGACCGGGAACCAATCGTATGAAATCGGTGTGCGGTGCCTGACGCCTATCGCCGATCGTATCGCCTTCTGCCACCATTTTGTATGGAGAAACCAAAAGCGCCCCTAGCGGATTCTTTAAGAAGCATGAATAGCGATTGCGAGACGGTGACGTGTCCACGTCAGCTGGTGTACGATTGGTTCCCGGTCATACATGATCCAATGTGTCTTTGCGTCACTGTGTGTTTGCGTTACACGCAGGCGGGAAGGTAAATTGTATACAAATAATGTAAGGATACCACAGCTTCAAGACAAAAGTCTTCAATCAGTTCGTGTTGCCAGTGATGCCTAACGAATCTATCTTAACAAAATTTGGTAGGTAAGTAAGTACATAGTTTAGAATAATTTAATTTTCATTACTCATACTCTGAAAGTAGGTCTGAAGTTGCCTGAGGGGCCTAATTGAAAGTAAAACTTTCAGCCCTAGGGAGAATCGCTTTCTACTGACAGCTGTCAAATTATAAAAAAAACAAGTTCTATTTTATTCAACCATGTTCCAACTTTCTAAAGTCTTTCTAACTGCAAGGAGGTCGTTGAACCAAATTCCAACTTTTTATTCAGCAAGTAGGTTGGAAACCCATTACAACGGTAAGAAGTTTAAAAAGTCTAATAAGATAGCGCAATGTAAAATTTAAATTTAAATAACATAAAGATAGTATTAAATAAATAATATATCTTCTAAATTACTTGATTAATATATAGCTTCAACTATTTATTTAAAATAACATAGATTTGACATTTACCATTTTTTAAATTATGAGAATGAAAATAATGGCTGAATAATGCTGGCGAGCCGAAGCCGAAGGCCCGCCAGAGAAAAAGAAAAAAAAAACCGGGAAGGCGGCAATTCAATCTTCATTTTCACAAATTTTTCTTTCATGTTTTTATTTTTACTTTCCTTGTATTCGTAATGAAAAGCACAGTGTTTACCTCGGGTGAAAGTCTTTTAAGTCCCTCAAGCTCCATTGGCGCCCTCGTTAACGCTCTGGCGCCAAACCCGTCTCGGGACTCAAAAAACGTGACTTTCAACACTCAGGTAACAATGTACTATTAAAATCAAAAGTTGAAATAAAAACACAGATGAATCGCTAAGCAAATGTGAGATGTGTGTCAAAAGTGAAATTGAGTGGATGTGTGAGCAATATTTTCATACCGGTTCACCTTCTATAGTCTGGTATGTATACTCTCAGAATTCACAAAGTAATTAGATAAAGTGAGCTGGTGAAATGCCCAGTCATTCATTTTTTGGAAGGTCTATTTAATAAAAAAATAAAAAAATATTTTCTGATTGTATTATTGGAAACGTCTAGTCACGTTTGTTCTGATTTATTTTATTTGATGGAAAAGTGTGTGTTTTTGTACATTTTGTCAAATAAATTTAGGTAGAAAATTATTTGAGGTAAACAAATCTAAAACATACTATATTTTTATTATCGTTATTATTGCCAAATAACAATGGTGTGACATTTTTAGGGTTCCGTAGCCAAATGGCAAAAACGGAACCCTTACAGATTCGTCATGTCTGTCTGTCTGTCTGTCCGTCCGTCCGTATGTCACAGCCATTTTTCTCCGAAACCGTAAGAGCTAGACTGATGAAACTTGGCGAATAGATGTATTCTGAGAACCGCATTAAGATTTTTACACAAAATAGAAAAAAAACTATAAATTTTGGGGGTCCCCATACTTGAAACTGAAACTCAAAAAAAAAAAATTCATCGAACCCATACGTGTGAGGTATCTATAAATAGGTCTTCAAAAATGATGTTGAGGTTTCTAATATTGTTTTTTACTAAACTGAATAGTTTGCGCAAGAGACACTTCCAAAGTGGAAAAAAGTTGGTCCCCCCCTCTAACTTGTAGAATAAGAGAATGATAAAACTAAAAAAAATATATGTTGTACATTACTATGCAAACTTTCAACGATATTTGGTTTGAACGAGATCTAGTCTTTGGTTTTTTTTTATACGTCATAAATCGTAAACAGCAATTTACCTTTCGACGAACTACAAGAACCTTTATAACAATATGTTACTTGATGCTACGGAACCCTTCATGGGCGAGTCCGACTCGCACTTGGCTGCTTTTTTATACAACTAGCTGATGGAAGAAGCATATGGCCCACCTGATGTTAAGTGGTCACCATCGCTCGTGTTAGGTAAGCATTTGTTTAGTAAGCTTAAGACGCTTCTTCTTCTTATCGTGCCACTGTGGTTCATTCACCAAGTGTGGTGAAAGGATTTTAAGTGCACCTCAAAGAGGCTCCTTTCGTGCACTTGACACATGCTCTCGAACTATTTAGGTTCTTACATACCGGTTTTCTCACGATGTTTTCCTTCACCGTTTGAGATTACTGGCATATGCACATACATTTTTGGAAAGAAAAACTCATTGGTACGCGACTCGATTTGAACCTACGGCCTGAGGATCTAAATTTGCTGTAACCACTAGTATTTACATAAAGTATAAGGGCCCGCCCAAACGTTGTTTACATAATAACATACTGTCGGGGTCATATTTAGATTACGGCCATTTGCGGGTGAATTATTACTGATATCCATCTTCAGTCCCTTTTCTGAATCATTACAACGTTGATCGCGATAATATGGAAGTACGATGGGTGACCGCTGCAGACGGATAAGTCTGTTGCCATCTCTACTTGACATTTGACATGAAAGTGACAGTGACAAAAGATTTCTTCTTCTTCTTAATGACTGGCATCTGTCCTTTTAGGATCAATTTTGCCAGTGTCGATTAGTTAAATGAGAATGATGATAATATATTACATAGATAAAATACTTTTTCATCCCACCAGCTCTGAAAGTGTGTTTTTGCTGTTTAATTTCTGACTGGAAAAGCCGTTTTTATCCGCTAGAGGATAAAGTAAATTTGAATTTAGAATATCGTGTTCAATAAGTTTGTGAATACACAACCTATTTACTTCTACCTCCATGGTGCCGAACTTATCATACAACCTTTTTTATTTTGTTAAAAACTCGCACTTGTAACCTTCTTGGTGTATTTGTGAATTCAAAACACCATTAAACCTATTTACTTCTACCTGCATGGTGCCGAATTTATCATACAACCTTTTTAAATTTGTTAATAACTCATACTCGGAACCTTCTTGGTGTGTTACTTTTAGTCGCGCCATGTTCTTTTTTGCATTAGTCATTTCCTCGCTGAGGTGGGATGAAAAGTTACGTGTTGCACTCGAGTGCAAAGATTTTTCACCTTGTGCTCTTTTGATTCCTTCGCGACGCTTAGGATTCTAACTTTTAAACCACTCGCTACGCTCGTGGTTAAACTTTAGAATCCTGCGCTTGCTCAGTCATCAAAATTGAGCACGCGGTTAAAAAGCAGCTTTGCACTCTTGTATAACAAATAACTATTCCGTCAATTCGTCAGTCTTCTGTCAAAGTCGGCCCTACTTGGCATAGGAAGAAAGATGGCCGTTTTTTCCCAAAACCATCTGAAACATTTTCGATCAAATCAGAATATCACATAATACACTTAACACGTTAAGTGCGAAGCGAGGCCTAAATCACCCCTGATGCAACTTCCCTGTGGTGCGGCAAGCAAAAAAGTGAATTTCTCTGTCGTGCGAATTGCATAGCTTTGGTTTGGTCCAGTGTAGGAAAGAGATAAATATATATTTGAGATCACTAATGGTTCATGGACTCGATGGTGTACCTACCTTGGTACCGGATGTCTTAGGCCTCGTGCCGCACTGAATTAATATAATTTTAATGCAGTGCGGAACGAGGCTAAAACGTCCCATATCCCCCCTGACCTCGTACCGCACTCAACGCGAGCTTCCCGCGACCAGTGTTGTGCATCACGTCGATTGGAGAGCGAATCTAAACGATGTCAGAAGAAGTTAATTTTAAAAAAGTCTGTAATAGGTGCCTTTTAATGGTATAGAATGGAACGCTTCGTGCGCGAGTCTGACTCGCACTTGGCCGGTTTTTTTTCTTTATGGCGCCTTCAAGCACAATTTAGATAATTTAAAAAAAATGTATCCTTTGATAGCTTTGTGTTGTTTTGCCAGGTTTTGCCCTTAAAACGATCTAATGAGATATAATTGATCAAAATCGGTCAAGTCGTTGCGTAGTTATGAGTTAAGAAAAACGTCGATATTATTTTTCCCATCACTAATCGCAGCGAAAATTTGCCCTATTTCAGTGCGTTACGAGGTGTATAAGATCCCATATTTTGTTTTGCTAATAATTCCTAAACTAGCCATCAGATCCCGGGGCGACGGTGGATTAGGGTTCATCAATTCACTGTCTATATCAATAAGGACCAAAATTCTCATTTATCTTTGATTTCGCGCCAGAAAATGGATTTTAGTCTGTAAAAGGAGGTGGGGTCTAATAGACCGCGTGTCGCCCTAACGTCTGGTCACGGTACGGGCCGATTATACCTCGTGCCGCAGGAACGGAAAGTATGCAAAAATTGGTGCCGCAGCTAACGTGTTAAATTCCAACTGCTAACACTTTGAGCTAAGACCTCAAGTAATGTTGGTTAAAATACCACCGAAATTACACAACAGAACTCAAAATAACACCAGAAAAACAATTAAAATCAAAAAGCTATGTTCCTTCCCGAAATGACAGAAGCGAATCCGACAGAGATTTAAAGGTTCGCTGGATACTTTACTCTCACAGACGCACTGACAGACAGATAATGTCAAAGTCATAATTGACGCACAGACAGTTATGTCGAAGTTCTCAACGCAATTGCTCCGCTGCAAACACGGCCACCTGACATTCCGTCTTCCTGGCGGCCACTGCCCCGCGAGCTTTTGGGCCAACCCGACTCTTCGTGAGGCCGACAACGTTGGAGTGCATTATATTAGACCACATGCTACAAGAAGCCACCTAATAGCCTTCATTATTAGGCCAACAAAAGCCCCTGAAAGGCCGCCCACATGGAAGGCATTCGGGGCAAAGCCACGAGACTCACGAGTTGTAGCTCGCGAAGTTGATGCCAGAAAAAAGCAGAGTATACACAAGAATTAAAAACAACACTATTGTATTATCCCGTTATTCCACCAACTTTAACTGGACGGAACTCTAAAAAACAACTAGAACCAAATTCTAAACTTAATTAAACCCGTTATCGTACATTACCCGACTGGGATTAACTGGTGTATGTTGCAGTTAAAGTTACGGTGACATACAGTGGATGTCAACATACACTGTGTTCTAAAGTGGAGTAGTGTCTAGCTCAAAATTTTACAAGCTTTTAGTAATACGTTGAATCCTCTCAGCACTCTTATCAGATTAGAAATTCTTACAGCTTAAAAGAGCAACTATGGGACTTGGCCAAGTTGGTCTTAGACGCAAAAAATTCGCAGGACGATGAATGAAACGAAACATGACGCAGGAAATTCGAAAAATGAATGAAAATAACAGACGCTCACGATAAGTCTATCGCGCTGCTTTGGTGTTATAAAAAAAAACTAAATTCACAAAAATTCACTCGTGTTTTCCCAAAATTGGGAAGGTCCCCAAATATGGCCTAAGTCCGGAGGTATCCTCATTCTAAGAACTCCATTTAACAAATGCGGGGTGGATGTCAATCTCCACGATATTTAAAATTGTGCAGTAACATGTGCGAAGTTCTACTACCACTGTTGGCGACGAAGCAATCTTCTTTTAAAACGTTACGTAAAATACTCTTTTGTTACGCGATATCTTTGAAGGATTTGCTATTCAGATTTACCCAACCAATGTGATAACCTAGTTCTGACGAGGGCGCTTATATCATTGTGTTTTCGAAGAATTGCGTTTGATCCGCGATTATAACGTACCCTTTTGTTTTGCATTTTTTTTCATTTCATATGTTAATTTGCATAAAAAACATTGTACGGGAAAGTACAAAGATTTCAAAAGTATAAATAGTATCACATATTTTTGCCATTTAGGTGTTTAAAAATTCAATTTGGAGTGCATACATTATAATAATATTAAAATTGTCAAAAATAAAATTGTGGGCATGTCAAATTCAGGGGTAGGCACATGCATAATCAAAATGAGTTACCCAATTGTATACAAAAATAATAATAATAGGAAGTAAACATGTCAAATTGTTTTTAATAATCATTTTTAAAACACGAACTGGGAAGTTTTAATAATTGTAGAACCCTTTTTCAGGCTACGCTTTTAATATCACCCGCTTAACGAACAGCAATTCATTTTTATAACGCTTTTATTAGTTTCACCTGTATGTATGTATGTATGTATGTATGTATGTATGTATGTATGTAACCGACCCCTTTGAGCTCGATTTTGTCCTACTTTGAACGATCAGATTTGATTCAAACTTTGCACACCTGTCAAAGGTCGATGACAATGCAATAATATGAAAAAAAAAATTAAAAAAAAGCAGCCAAGTGCGAGTCGGACTCGCCCATGAAGGGTTCCGTAGCATCAAGTAACATAATATAAAGGTTCTTGTAGTTCGTCGAAAGGTAAATTGCGGTTTACGATTTATGACGTATAAAAAAAAAACTACTGACTAGATCTCGTTCAAACCAAATATCGTTGAAAGTTTGCATAGTAATGTACAACATATATTTTTTTTAGTTTTATCATTCCCTTATTTTAGAAGTTAGAGGGGGGGGACCAACTTTTTTCAACTTTGGAAGTGTCTCTCGCGCAAACTATTCAGTATAGAAAAAAACGATATTAGAAACCTCAACATCATTTTTGAAGACCTATTTATAGATACCCCACACGTATGGGTTCGATGAAAAAAATTTTTTTGAGTTTTAGTTTGAAGTATGGGGACCCCCAAAATTTATAGTATTTTTTCTATTTTTGTGTAAAAATCTTAATGCGGTTTACAGAATACATCTACTCGCCAAGTTTCATCAGTGTAGCTCTTATGGTTTCGGAGAAAAATGGCTGTGACACGGTCGGACAGACAGACAGACAGACAGACAGACAGACAGACAGACAGACAGACAGACAGACAGACAGACATGACGAATCTATAAGGGTTCCGTTTTGCCATTTGGCTACGGAACCCTAAAAATGAAAAGAAAAAAAAAAAAAAAAAAAAACCTACTTTGAACGATCAGATTTGATTCAAACTTTGCACACCTGTCAAAGGTCGATGACAATGCAATAATATGAAAAAAAAAATAAAAAAAAATGAAAAGAAATAAAAAAAAAAAAAAAAAACCTACTTTGAACGATCAGATTTGATTCAAACTTTGCACACCTGTCAAGGGTCGATGACAATGCAATAATATGAAAAAAAAAATATGAAAAAAAAAAAAAAACAACTAAAAAGTAAAAAATAAATTATAGTTTAAAAAACTAAAAAAAAACGCTTTTATAACTAATTGAACTAAAAAGTTAAAAATAAAACTGTGATAATCAATTGAAAATTTATATTATTGTACAAAAAGCGTGGGGGGCTTGATTTTGATTGTTGTAAATATTTTATCAATAGTTTATTATATCTGAAGTTATTATAAAAAGCACCCCACGTTTTTTTATAGATAAGAAGATTTCTTTCTGCAACACTTAAACATCAGCTCTGCAGACAATCATTACCTAGCTGTGGTGTAGCGTAGAGCGACCATTTGCAATTCGACGCGCCTAATTTTTCACGAGAATTCAAATTGTTCGTGTCTCATTACTGTAACTTGTTTAGAGAACTAGTTTATTGCTTCGGATTTGTTCACGTTTGATTAACCAGCCCCGCGCACATTTAGGCGAACTGCTGCGTTATGCTAAACCGCCTAGCTATGCCAAGGTTAAGTCTTGATCGGAAGGACCATTACCTAAAAACAAACGGTAGCGATCGTACTAAAGTGACTCGTTGGTTGTGGATTAAATTTTCGATGAAATAGACACTCGATTGACGTGTGATCCGTTGTCAAAAAATCCACGTACTGAAAACGTAAATTTTGACAGCACGACTGACAGCGACAGCGGTAGTAAATCAACAAGAAACAGGAAACTTTTCTGCTACTGATATCGCTGCTGCTTGTTTTTAGGTAATATAGCCCGGTGGTATCAGAAATTATTAGTATCATTTCTAATTCAAAAATAATAATTTACCTTTGGAACGTCCTAAAGCTAGAAAAAGCTAGGGCCTTGATTTTAGGCGCCACACGGAACTAAGCTTAGAAGAACAGGCAAGTCAATTACGATTTCTTCTTCAAAATTACAACTTGGAATTGAGTAACACATACAAACATACTTTTTATATATATGTTTTTATAATCTAAGGAGCATAAAGTTTATTTCTAAACGTAATGAGTTTTTGTTGTAAAACTGCAAATTGTCGTCCTTAAGTGTTTGGCTTGATAGCAGCAATTTATTTTATTGTGAAACTTCAAAATAATGCTCGTAAATGCCTAGGTAATTTGTTAACTAAAATATAAATATTTGAGGTTTTTTGCACCGGTCTTGACGATTTGTAAATTATGAATAAAAATGTAATATATTTCATGCTTCTTTTATCGTCAGGTAAAGATATTTTTTCTCAGAAGAAAATACATTTTCACTTAAATGAGAAATTAAATACAGGTAAATCTATATCGTACCTAGGATAAAAAATTTAGATCGGTATAAAATAAACTACGGTGGTTGTATTTTTAGGGTTCCGTAGCCAAATGGCAAAAACGGAACCCTTATAGATTCGTCATGTCTGTCTGTCTGTCTGTCTGTCTGTCTGTCCGGCCGTGTCACAGCCATTTTTCTCCGAAACCTTATGAGCTAGACTGATGAAACTTGGTGAGTAGATGTATTTTGTGAACCGCATTAAGGTTTTTACACAAAAATAGAAAAAAAACTATAAATTTTGGGGGTCCCCATACTTAAAAAAGCAGCCAAGTGCGAGTCGGACTCGCCCATGAAGGGTTCCGTAGCACGACGAACTACAAGAACCTTTATTTATGTTACTTGATGTAACATAATAAGGTTCTTGTAGTTCGTCGAAAGGTAAATTGCGGTTTACGGTGTATGACGTATAAAAAAAAAACTACTGACTAGATCTCGTTCAAACCAAAAATCGTTGGAAGCTTACATAGTAATGTACAACATATATTTTTTTTAGTATTATCATTCTCTTACTTTAGAAGTTAGAGGGGGGGGGACCAACTTTTTTCCACTTTGGAAGTGTCTCTCGCGCAAACAATTCAGTTTAGAAAAAAACGATATTAGAAACCTCAACATCATTTTTGAAGACCTATTCATAAATACCCCACACGTATGGGTTCGATGAAAAAAAAATTTTTGAGTTTCAGTTTCAAGTATGGGGACCCCTGAAATTTATAGTTTTTTTTTATTTTTATGTTAAATTCTTAATGCGGTTCACAGAATACATCTACTCACCAAGTTTCATCAGTCTAGCTCTTACAGTTTCGGAGAAAAATGGCTGTGACATACGGACGGACAGACAGACAGACAGACAGACAGACAGACAGACAGACATGACGAATCTATAAGGGTTCCGTTTTTGCCATTTGGCTACGGAACCCTAAAAATGAAACTCAAAATTTTTTTTTTCATCGAACCCATACGTGTGGGGTATTTATGGATAGGTCTTCAAAAATGATGTTGTGGTTTCTAACATCGTTTTTTTCTAAACTGAATAGTTTGCGCGAGAGACACTTCCAAAGTGGAAAAAAGTTGGTCCCCCCCCTCTAACTTCTAAAATAAGAGAATGATAAAACTAAAAAAAATATATGTTGTTCATTACTATGCAAACTTCCAACGATATTTGGTTTGAACGAGATCTAGTCAGCAGTTTTTTTTTTATACGTCATAAATCGTAAACCGCAATTTACCTTTCGACGAACTACAAAAACCTTTATATTATGTTATTTGATGCTACGGAACCCTTCATGGGCGAGTCCGACTCGCACTTGGCTGCTTTTTTTTATTTATGTTTGTTCTCGTATAATTTCGTCATAGTGAGCCGATTTGAACATAATATGTTATTATCTGAGAGCTAATTATTTCCAGATTGGTCCCATAGAAATTTCACCAAAATCGGCTTAGCAGTTTGGCCGCCCTCCGGCAAGGTGCACCGGTCTAGACGATTTGTAAATTATGAATATAAATATAATAAATATATTTGATGCTTCTTTTATGGTCAGGTAAAGATATTTTTTCTCAGAAGAAAATACATTTTCACTTAAATGAGAAATTAAATACAGGTAAATCTATATCGTACCTAGGATAAAAAAATTTGATAGGTATAAAATAAACTACGGTGGTTGTATTTTTTTATTTATGTTTGTTCTCTTATAACTTCGTCATAATGAGCCGATTTGAACATAATATGTTTTTATCTGAGAGCTAATTATTTCCAGATTGGTCCCATAGAAATTTCACCAAAATCGGTTTAGCAGTTTGGCCGCCCTCCGGCAAGGTGGGGCGACGATCTACAAAATGTGCGCTCAGTATCAGTGGCCCGTCTTGGGAGAGACCTACGTCCAGCAGTGGACTGATATAAGTTATTGATGATGATGATGAGTTTGGTTATGAAGTCGGTTTTCAAACTTATATATTGAAGTATTCGCTACG
This sequence comes from Thera britannica, assembly GCA_939531255.2. NCBI lineage: Eukaryota > Metazoa > Arthropoda > Insecta > Lepidoptera > Geometridae > Thera > Thera britannica. Next base: position 20,164,315 of record OW618037.2, read on the forward strand.
TGACAGGTTGCAAGCCTATTACAGCTTTTAGATGGTAAATGTCCCAGTAAAAAAACTAATAACATGACATCAAAAGCCGAGCGCCGACTCACATTATGAATGTATACCATAAAGTTTTGAATTTCGTTTGTAATAGCATATTTTATGGTGTAAGAGCTGGGGCCCTTATTGTCTAAGTCAACTCGTCGTAGACATCGGCTTAATTTTTGACATTTGAAACCTAGCCTAGACTTTAACTGTCACTTTCGTATTGTATAACTATCTGACTTATGCAACACCACCACCACCAAAATTCAAACCTAATGAATGGAACTAATTTAAACTAAACCTTAAAAATCGAGCAAAAGTGTCCATAAGGCATGGTGCCAAGAACGCTGGCTGCATTCCCACGTTGAATAGCAATAGCTATTCTCTGTGCGAAAAAAGAGCCAGCCCTCTTGTCACCAGTGGCGTCGACCAGCCGAGGAAACAATTGCTTAAAAGTTTTGTACTGGGACCCTATTACAAAAAATTGAATTTTAATGTGCGAACGAGAAAAATATCAATGATTGTCCTCGCCTTGAAATAAAAAAAAAAGCAGCCAAGTGCGAGTCGGACTCGCCCATGAAGGGTTCCGTAGCATCAAGTAACATAATATACAGAAAATAAACAGGAAACAGGTTCTTGTAGTTCGTCGAAAGGTAAATTGCGGTTTTCGATTTATGACGTATAAAAAAAAACTACTGGCTAGATCTCGTTCAAACCAAATATCGTTGAAAGTTTGCATAGTAATGTACAACATATATTTTTTTTAGTTTTATTGTTCCCTTATTTTAGAAGTTAGAGGGGGGGGACCAACTTTTTTCAACTTTGGAAGTGTCTCTCGCGCAAACTATTCAGTTTAGAAAAAAACGATATTAGAAACCTCATCATCATTTTTGAAGACCTATTCATACATACCCCACACGTATGGGTTCGACGAAAATTTTTTTTTTGAGTTGCAGTTTGAAGTATGGGGACCCCCAAAATTTATAGTTTTTTTTCTATTTTTGTGTAAAAATCTTAATGCGGTTTACAGAATACATTTACTCGCCAAGTTTCATCAGTGTAGCTCTTATAGTTTCGGAGAAAAATGGCTGTGACACGGTCGGACAGACAGACAGACATGACGAATCTATAAGGGTTCCGTTTTTGCCATTTGGCTACGGAACCCTAAAAAGCTGCCTCTAGTCTCAGCTCGTCTCATTTTACAGTGAGCAAACTGATTTGGACTTGAGATAACAAAATAGCCGTCAACTCCTGCTCTACAACAAAGCTCATCAACTCTAACGATATGAAAAAACTCGTACATTCTCATTTTCTTTATTTTCTTTTTTCTCATTTACTTGTTATTTTTCCACAAAATTCTGTAAACTCATTATTATTAAAACTATACCTACGTAATGTTAATTCAAAATTACATACTGTTAGTCTTATTTTATTTACTTTCCCTCTGAATCTTTTAACCACATTTATTTTTTAACATATTATGATATGAAATAACTAACTATAACTGGTTTTCAAGAACTAGTGCCACGAAGAAGAAGAAGAATGCACGAAAAGAACCTCTTTGAAGCGCACTTTAAATCCTTTCACCACACTGCAGGGCTACCACGAGCTCCATATGGTTATGGCTGTCAAATTGTGTATAGATAGGCTGACCCACACATTTATTTTCTTGGGTTTGAATGTGTTGACACTGTTGACACAATTTTGACAGCCATAACCCCATATGGAGCTCGTGGTAGCCCTGCAGAAGGGCGGTTCGAGAAAACTAGTGACAAAGAATGAAGAAGAAATTAGGTACTTCTAAGCTCAAAAAACTTTTTTTAATAATTGTATGTTGCTTTTTCATTATTCAAACTGAATTATTATGAATTTTCATTAGTGTAAAGTTTAAACCGGAGACACACAGAGTACATTAGCAGGTGGCTCAAAAACAGTAGTTTGCAACGTTTGATACGAGCTCGTAAGGGGTTAACTGCCTGAGGCTTTTAAGGCTGTTGGTACACCGAGAGGAAACGAATTGACTGTCTGTGTTTTATAAAAACACTAGGATCACTTCAAAACGTCCACCTGTCGATTCCAGCAACACGGCTCGATTGAGTGATCGCTGAATCCGCGTTCCATTTTCAAATTTTTCAAACAAAAATTGACAACTCACATCGATTTACGCGATCGCTTGTGTGATTTGTGTTGCTGAAACCGACGGCCTGAACTAGGTGAATGGTCAATTGCTCGAGACTATCATCATTAACTAATACCAGTCCACCTCTGGACGTAGGTTTCTCCCAAGGGGCACCACTGAGCTCACGACTAGAACTGGAAGAACAGACGGGAGAGGTAAAGTGATAGCCATAAAGATTCAGTTTCAATGTAAGATTAATAATGGAGCCTACGATTTAAGAATACAAAAAAAAATACTTAATCGGTTCTTACATGACGAAAGTATGCAGTAGCAAACAAAAAAAAACCAAATGTCTGTTTCTATTTCTACTATTTTTATGGGACCAATCTGGAAGTATTGCCCTTCAGATAAAACAAGTTTTTTTTAAGCGGCTCATAAATTAGGAACTTGTGTGTTAAACAAACATGCAAAAATATAACACGATTTGAGAACCTCATCTTTTTTAGTCGGTTAAAAATAAATAAATACTTTTTTTTTATTAAATGTTTTAATACGATTAATCCTCTGCACTCTGCTAGTTTTTTAATCGATTAGATTGTTGTTAGCTTTTCTTTCAATCTTTTCAGTGTTCATAAATTTATTTTTGTAAAATTTGTTCTAACTTTTCGTTTCTCTCAGTGTGCCTAAACCGTATCCCCTAAAGAGTTCTCGTTCTAAGACCGGGTTTGCAATTCTATCGGTGATCGTGAACCCTAAATTACGGTTCGGAACCATTATCGTGTTCCGTTTGTGTGATGTCGATTGATATTTATTCAGTTCGGTTTGGAGGTAGCTTTACATTTAGTTTTAGTACAGTTTTATTGTGCGGCTCTATTTTGTAGTGGCTTGCAACCTATTGCAATATGGAGACGAATGTTTGGACGTGTCTCTGAGCGTGATGAATGTTTGGTCTTTAGGCATTCACAATCTTGAGTATCTAAATTCCATTTTGCGACGCACGAAGCTTACTTCTTTATTTTACAGAGGTAACCTTGCTTACAAGCGTTTGCAAGCACATGAAGTCGGTTTGTCAAGTTTTTAACCGACTTCCAATCAAAAAGGAGGAGGTTCTCAATTCGGTTGTATTTTTTTTTTATTTTTTTTTATGTATGTTACCGCATAACTTCGTCATTTGTGAACCGATTTGAAACAATATTTTTTTATCTGAAAGGTACTGCTTCCAGATTGGTCCCATTTTAGTTTTATTAAAATCGGTGTTGGCCTTTTTTTTTTAATATTTATTTTAATGTTTGTAACTGCATGCCTCCGTCATTTATCAACCGATTTAGAATATTATTTTTTTATTTGGAAGTTTATTCTTACGTCCAGATTGTCTCAAACAAATTTGATTAAAATCGGTTTAGCCGTTTGACAATGAAGTCGGTTTCTCAAGTTTTCTAAACTTATAATTATTAAACATATATTATTTGTGTCGCTAATTTAATTTTATTATTTAAACTAGCATACGGTCCACCTGATGTTAGGTGTTAACCATAACCATGCTTTGATATAGGCGGGCACGCGCCTCAGAAATGTTCTTTCTCTTCTTGCTTAAGATGTCTTTCCTGTCTACAGTAAAGTGCCTGTTTCATTTCCTAAGTGGCCTACGGGTTAATGGTTCTGTTCCGGTACCTTATTACGGGAGTCACAGGTCCACGTTAGCTCAAATAGGCAGTTTAGTATTAACATTATCTCTAGTGCATAATTTATTACGTTTGACAGTGATTGCTTATTAACGTGTGTCGCAAACCTGTCATGAGCTATGGAATAGGGCCACGGTAGGACACGTAAAAACCTAGAGTGAGAGAAAAGTGATGAGAGTGAGAGAAAACATGCATGAACTGTGTGAAAGATGACATGGATAGGAGAGGAGTGAATGCAGAGATGATGGCTGACAGAGGGGAATGGGGGAGGAAGACATGTTGTGTTGACTCCACATGAAGTGGGATAGGAAAACGAAGAGTGTGGCCAAGACCATGATTTTGCGACTCATGTGACTTTATTTATTTAATTTTAATGTTATTTTATTTTTATTTTTAGGTAAGAATTGCTTGCGTTAGGAAACGAAGTCACTCTCAGAGACTGTGAGTATACAGCACACCACATTTCAACATTTTTTAAGATACGAAAATTAAATTTTATTACTAAGTTATACAAATTTCTATGCATGAAAACTTGTTTGGATTCATAGATTCGTAATCAAAATATGTGAATATGACAAATGCCGCTAACTGTACCTAATGGATCTCCATTGTGCCCTGTCTAAACATGGTCATCTCCAATATACTTAGCGTATCGATTAATGGCACGCGTTCTTATTGTCTCTCGTGCAATGTGCATGCCTGCTTTGTCACCGACTATGCGACTCTGATTAATTCACTTATTAGGGTTTGGCCACAGTGCACGAGACAAGACGTGAATAGGCTAGCGCCAGAAAATGTTCCATTTGAGATGTAGGAGGAATCACAATTTTATTAATATTATCACTCTGTTTTTTTCTTTCTAGCAACTAGCTGTTGAAACCATTAAGATAATAATTATGTACTGCGTACTAGAGAAGCTATTCGGAACAAAAGTCTTTTCCATTTTTATCAAGTTATAATTTAGGTTTGATACAGCGCTTTACGTGGTTAGATCGTCTAACCAAGCCAAATATATGCAGCATTAGATTGCTTCTAATGTGCTTTCGTTTGACTCAAGTTTTACTGACGAAAGCGCGTGTTGTCACATTGAGTGCCAAGCTTCGTGTGAGTGAGAGTACGCCAGTTGACCTACCCGCTGTGTTCGATATCGGTGGTTGAAACAAACATATGACCCACCTTATGGTGATAACCATCGCCTATAGCAAAGCATTGCTTCCTAGGTCACGCACGTCAGGAACGTACCCTACGACTCGCTGCCCATCAACTTGGGCATACAGATATTCAGCCTCACGTGCCAATAATTTCACCGGCACCTACAGAAGCATGGTCCCGTTGTACCCTCTTAGTACGTAGCCCTCAAAATCTAACGCTCAAAAATAATCGAATTTTTGCTTTGCATATTTTGTGAAACTTGCAAGTGTAAACAAACCCTTGGCCAATCAATAAGCCGTCCAAACACGACATCGCGTCCACGCTTCGCGGTTTTATTGTACCAGTGCGTGTTTCCTAATGCGCCGTTAGGCGCAGACGCTATTGTCTACTGAGGATGATGATATAAATCGTAAATACTACTACTAAGTACTGTCTACTGGAGACTAAGGGCCGTATGCAATACAATGCTTAAGTTAAATCGAGCCTCAAGCAAAGCATAGATAAATAAATAAAATAAATATTATAGACAATCCACACAACACTATCTAGCCCCAAACTAAGCAGAGCTTGTACTATGGAAACCAGATAGCTGATATAATACTTAAATAAATTACTTTTTTGTGTAAATACACACTATAGATATTTTGACTGTTCACTTTTCAAAATTGTCAACTGATCTATGCTTGAGGCTTAACTCAGACTATTCAAAGACTGGCCCATATGCAGAAAAGAGTCTTGAAATTAAGTCGAGTCTCAAGCACTCTCAAACATAGATTTTGTGACAGTTCTCCATTTCAAAATTTTTGCCTGGGTATGTCGAACCTCAAGAATATTTTTTTTGAGAGTTCACTATTTAAAATTTTCAAATAATCTATTTATGATTGAGGCTTAACTCAGACTCAATCAGTGTTTGGGCTGGCTGGGGTGAGGTTAGCAGGGGGACAATGCATATTACACCTCATTGCGGGTCGTCAGTGCAGACCTTATTCCCCCAACTCAAATTACAGTTAGATAAATACAACTGAATCGAGGATCTCCTTCTTTTTTTAAGTCGGTTAATAAAGCCTTACAGTCCCTATGCATTGTAGATATCCCTCCAGTAACAACTATTCTTTCAAGATTAATGGAGATCGAGAGTTAGATATATATAAAAACGATTTATTGTTCACAAAGGAAAACAGAAGTTTTCCCTTTAGTTACGAGTACAACATGAATAGCTTCAAGAAGAAATGTAAAAATATCTTCTTCTTCTTCTTCTATCGTGACAATGACACTATAGACAGTTTTTAATACTGCTTTGTCTGTAGCGTTGGCATCGTCACTTGTGCAGATTTTCGGGCATAAGGGACAGGTCAGAAGATGTGACAGACTGGAATGGAGCTCCACAGTCGCAGCCAGTAGGGTAAAATATCTTTGGGGTAGGCAAAGCTCGTTTATCTACCTTTTATGTAAACACAATTCAGAAAAATTTCGAATATCTTGTGCTTCTGCCTTAGTGAAGGAGCTCTTCGAGGCGCACTTCAAATCCTTTCACCACACTTGGTTCGAAAGAATCAATGACACGATAAGAAGTAACGCTGAAAAAAGCTTTCTACAAAGGGATTTTTTGATGCATAATAAGCGGCAAGTTTCACTGGGTACTTCATATTTCAGCTGAAACCCCGCCATCATTATTTCTGCCAAAGTTGCATAAGTGTTGCCAGACTTCCGATCCCCAATCCTCCCAATGAACCCTTTCTACCCTCAACCCTAAGGGCCCTCAGTGAGGGAGGGACATATTGTGTCAAATGAGACACATGTACCAAGTAAGTGCACAGAAATGAGCACTTACACCGATATTGCCGGGGTGAGGACGTTCTGAAGATTTGTGGCTTCAAGTACTGTACAGTGGCGAGCAAAAGTTATTGCCAACCAGAAATGTTCATACTTTTGTCGCCCATTGTACAGACGCCTGAACTGAGATGTACCTATCACTTTAAGTCCACTGCTGGGCATATCAAAGAACCCACTACATCACTACATAGTTGTAGTACTAGTATAGTATTATCTTATCTGTGGTTGTAGTAAAAAAAATTTAGTAAAAAAAAAAGGTTTTTGTAAGCAGCTTAAAAGCAATCGACATTAAAACAATACGAGCTTTGTATTTTTCATAATAATGGAAGTCTTTTTGTTTTAATCATAATAATATATTAATTTGCCAAACTTCAATGGCTATATTTACGATACGATAATTACCTAAAAAAATATCCATCAAACACTGTACTAATAAACAACGTAAAATATCAATTTTATTTAATGTAATAATTATTTTGCTTTTTTCGTCATCCTCAACAGTTGTCGACTCTTGCTGATATTATAACCAGCTCATGCCATGACGCGGACTCTGATAATATGAATTTTCTGCAACTGCCATTTCTATTCCGTTCTTACTCGTAACTCTACGAAGCCACTTGTCCACGCCAGACGACATCAAAGCTCAAAATAGGCTATTGACGGGCGACCGCGACTCCAGCGACACGCGCGACCATAAATCGCGTTAAGTCGCAGTAAAAGAAAAAAAAGTCGCGATCAGACGCGCCGCTGCTTCTTATTTACGAGAAATACGAATCTAATACTATTTTTGTTAAGCTAAAACTATTTAGTTTGTTAATTATACTGTCGACGGAGAAGAGGTGAGGCATTTAGAGTAGATGAACGCATTTCTAGATAATCGTTTGTAGTCCCAATTCATTTACAACATTTCGTCTACGAAATTGTTTTCGTTTCGCCTATTTGTCTCTCTCTATTGTATGGAGAAAAGATGAGACAGCAAAAATACGTTACGTAGAAACGATCGAAATGAGTTGTCTTATCAATTTTCCTGACAAGAGAGACACTTTTGTATGGAAAATTGATGAGACGCGAAAACAACATTTGGTAGACGAAATGTGGTAGCAAAACTCCGACTTCGGGATCAAAATCGCTGAATCCAGCGATCTCGAATCGCAGCCATTCCTTGCAACAAACAAGAAATACTCAAGCATATTGAATTTACACTATCAAACACAACATGAGTGTTTTTAACCCCTTTTGTGTTCTCGCACGACAGTTGCAAATTGCGACTGCGTTCGGTAAAGGAAGGTCTATTATGTAACGCTCGAGCCATTTCTTATGAGACTCTTCTTCTCTTCTCTTCTCTTCTTCTCTTCTTCATTTCTTAAGACGTCTGTTGTCTACTCATTCAATTGGCTTATTACTTAAAAACAAGGTGTAGAAAGGCTGTTGGAAGACGAAATGTAGGGCACCCAGGAGGACCGACGACATTGTTAAAATCGCGGGAAGTCGGTGGATGGAAAGGGCTCAGATTCGTTCTTCCTGGAAATGTGTAGGGTTGAAAAAAACATACCCTACGCCGACAAGAGTATTGCTCTTAAATAAGAAGAAGAAGATTATAACAACTAGACTAGGAAAGCTCACAGCATGAGCGAATTTTCGTTTTATTTCCACACTTTGCGCGACAGTTGTAAATTGCGACTACGATCAGATAAATATTTAAATGTAAAGGATAATACGGTTTTATTTCAAGCTAGGAAGTAGGTCGCGATACGACGAAACAGCTTTTGGGAAAACCATTGTAATTTGAGCTTTGTTTTTTTGAACAATTTAAAAGTTGAATTGGAATTGAGATCATTTCCAAACGATCTATAGATATATGTAGATAGATAGATTAACTCTTTATTGTATGCAACGAATAAATAAATACATAAACTATTAAAAATAATAAGTACAATGTGCCTTATCGCTGAGAGCGATCTCTTCCAGACCACCTTTGAAGCTGATATTATACGAGTAAAAATGAAAAAAAAAAAAAAAATAATATCAAAATTGGTGATGTTGGTGTCTATGGGTGACGGTGACCGCTTGCCATCAGGTGGGCCGTAAACTGGTTTGTCTATCTTTTACATAAAAAAAAAAAACAAAAAACTGATATAGTTACTAATTACTTGACAGCTATAAAGATCGTTTATCTATAGATTTGTTTGCAAACGATCTTTAGATAGTTCGTCTATCTCATCGTCATTGGAATCGTTTGCAGTTAGTTCCAAAAATGACAAACTGTACTGAATCCCGTGGGGCTATTACTTAACAGACAATAGCGATAGCGGTAACGGTCGAAATCGAGACAACGATTTAGACATAGAAATAGTTAGATACAGTTCAACTTAAATGTAATGACGGCAAAAAAGGAAAGCTATAGGTATATAGACTTTTTTAAAAAGCAAGACTGATTTTACTCCAATACGTGCTCTACAGCAGAGTAAGGCAGAGCACGGCATTTCCCGCTTCAAGCATTTTTTTATCATACCAAAAATAAAGTTACGCGTTTGGCGATAGCATCATTTAAACCGAACTTGCCCTTCGGTATGGAAACTCATCCAGAGGACTAAATAGTTTCTTTTTCTAAGTTATTAACCTACTTTTTCTGTTTTTGTTACTAACACCATGGACCTCATAGTTATTATAGTCATACTTAATTATATTGCATTACTTTTAAGTTTGTCGCAGACCGCTCGCGATTTATGTCATAAAGGAGCTGGTAACTATTACGCATTCTGTGACAGCATGCCAACAGTGCCAACTCCTTTAACTGTCACGCATGAGCGAGCATCGAATCCGCATCCCAACGGTATTAGCATTTGCGTAAAATCGTTCTCCTGTGGTGAGGTAAATACGGATTTCTGGATCATAGCAGCGAGATATTTTATCGCTTCATAATAAAATAAGTACGTGTGTTGGCAAACGCTGCGTTTTAAGTAATAAGTTTAATCGGTGCATGACTGGGTTTTGAATAGTTTGATCTTTTTAACCGGCTTCAAATATAAAAGAAAAAAGTTCTCAATTCGGTTTGTTTTTTTTTATGTTTGTAATCACGTAACTTTGTCATTTATGAACCGATTTGAAGTTTTTTTTTCTGATAGGTACTTCCAGGATAGTGCCGTATAAATTTTATCAAAATCGGTGCAGCAGTTTGGCCATAATGTCGGTTTTTCAAGTTTTTAAAACTTGCTAGTCTTACGTGATGTGACTTTCGTAGATGGTGGAGAAGTTTCAGTCTGAAGAGTTTTCTCTCAAATCAAGAAGTAACTGTTTTGGTTGTTTTAAATATCTGGAAGATTAGATAGACGAGCGGAGACCATACAAAAATAAATAGAAGAAAATGCCTGATAAAGTACCTACTTATTCAATTCAATTCAATAAGCGTTTATTCAATACGATACAAGAATCACTTTGAAACGTCTTAAAGCTAGGTGAGTCTAGGTGCCAGTTCCACGCGACCAAGCGTAGAAGAACAGGCAACAAACTACGTCTCGGTTCCTACCGTTTTTTTATATGATCCTTTTACAAATCAAAAATAGTCTAAAATAATAGCAGTGAAGTTCCAGTGTGGTGCCACTTCACTTAGTCAGACGTATGCAATGTAATTATACAAAAGCAAAAGTTTCAAAGACAGCACACGCTACGCTTCAAAGTTATAATAAAGTATCTACACAGATATAAAAATAAGATATGAAATAGTAGGTACAGACATTGCAAATTGACATGCTAGCTTCCTATGGGTAGAGTGACCGGGACATCGGGCCACGCAGTTTTATCATTCATATAGCTATCTAGAGTATAGTACGCTTTCTTTATCAAATTACTCTTAATATAGGCTTTAAACTTCCGAATTGGAAGCTTAGTTGCATTTTCCGGAAGTTTATTGTAGAAGCGTACAGTGTTCCCCATAAAAGACCCATTTACCTTCTGTAGACGAAATTTGGGAATATAAAGTTTAATTTATTATTTGAAAAAATCGGGATAAATCCTTGCTCTCCAATCACAGCTTATACAAGCGAGCCCGACGAGGTAAAATAATCATTTGACCTTGAATAACAGATCGCTGACCTAAACAGACCCTAACAAGACCAAATAGAAAAATTCTCCAATAAACTTTCAACATACCAAATTATTCGTACCAAGAAAACACGTCACCTGTAGAATTTAATATGTATTTCCCCGTATTCCCGAGAAATTTGCAGTTTCACGGCTAATTTAACCTACCGCGGTGGTGAGTGGGGAAAAATGTATGCATTTTACAAACATACGCTTGAAACAGCATTTTAGATACGAATTCTTAGAAATCTTTTGGTGAAAAAGCAGACGAATATATCGTTACATTACGACTACACGTACGGTTTTTACAACCACAAATGGATCCTAAAATAAGCATACATTTTCGCTGCAGAGCTCCTTTACGAATAGACATTTGTATTGTGTGGTCCCAAACTATTTCGTAAGTTATATTGTTTTTAAAATGCAGTACTAAGAATCAAATAAATAAATAAATATTGTGGACAATCCACACAACACTACCTAGCCCAAAATTAAGCAGAGCTGTACTATGGGAACCAGATAGCAGATATAATACTTATACCCGTGTACATTTTTTTGTAAATACATAGTTAGAATACAATAGAACACCCAGGCAAAGAACGCATTCATCACACAAACATGACCTACAAATATTTGTTCTCGGTGGGGATCGAATGCACGACCTAAGCGTAGGAACCAAGACGTAGTTCGTTGCCTGTTCTTCAAGGCTTGGTCACGTGGAACTCGCACCCAGACTCACTTAGCTCTAAGACGTTTCAAAGTGACCTACGACCAGAGATGCCAGTCTGAGTGGATAACCTCTCTAGCCTCTGTAGGATCCTATAGTCACTATAGGATAGTCTCTAGGTATTGGATGCAATACCGACTAAAGAATGGAATGATACTAAGGAATGTTCAACTTAAAGTTACCCCTTTACTCCTTTTGAAACACTGAACCCTTAAAACTAAGACGGAAGGTATTCGTAAAAGTTTTCGAAATCTCAAGAAGTCAATGTTTCAAAGAGCACTTGAGCTGGAAACTGGCTAAGTGACACGGTCCAGTAGATTGGTACCGAAGGGTGCTTACACACAAGAGGGTAATAAGGTGACTTACAGACGGCACGGCTTGCCATGGTGAAAGCACCCGGAACATACAAGACTCCGCGAGGATGGGTCATAATGTGCCTAGGGTTACCAACTTTTTTTACAAGAAATAAAGCATATTTAGGTCTATGAAGAATATTTATCAGTATTTTGGAAGAATTAACAGTATTTTATATATTTATTGTTTTAAATACATATTTTTTAGAACTTCTCGCACAACTTACTAATTACCAATCTTTTTAAAAATGTCATAGCCTCATCACAATAATTATAACTGAAATCAAAATAGTGAACCTCTGACTAAATAAAAACACACAACAATTTGTGTGAGCGTCTAAGTATAACACATAATAATGTGTTTGCATTTTGATGCTTAAAACAGTATTTTGTATACTTTATTTTTGTTCAACAGTAAAAAGTATAATTTAGCGAAAACAGTATAACACTGTTTAAAGCAGTACAGTTGGCAACCCTAATGTGACCATGCTTTTCTTTTCAATTTTAAAATCTACATTATATTTCTCCCAGCGATATTGGAAAAGCACTCATCACGAATAACATGTTTTGTTCCGCGACATTTCGCTAATTGATATAATTTTACTTTTATTTCAGTCCATTAAAACAACAGCCATTACCGAGATCAAATACAAATGATCAATCACAGTGAATAGCCCGCCTAATGACAGGAACATTACAATATTTAACATGTGTTCCACTTGCGAAACTTGGCATGGTGATGTATGGCCTGCTTTAGAGCACCCTAGAGCCCTATTCGACTTCATTTATACAAAACGTAAGAAGTTTTGATTATTTTGTGCGGTTTACAATTTTGTTTTCCCTATACGTTGGCCTGACGTAATGATGATCTGCGGGGTGATTGTGTAATTTCTGTTGCTATCAAAATTATGATCTAGCAGATAAATGATACTAACAAGGAACAGCGATCACGTTTCTTGTTGCCTTCATTTTTCGATCGCTATACAGGGCGTCCCATGCACGGATATGCCACATGGAGAGGAAGTACTTTTAATATTGTAGATAGAAAATTTTTACTGAAAGAAGGCATTATTATAATTTAAAAAACGATTTTCCAAAATATTTATATTTATTTATAGTTTTTAGACAGCTTTTGAGCAATAGGTTGCCGTGGTACGGGCATGTCATGAGGAGGGATGAAAGTCATGTGACTAGGAGAATGATGAGTATGGATGTTGGATATGTGAGCAGAGGTAGACCAAAGAAAACATGGATGAACTGTGTGAAAGATGACATGGATAAGCGAGGAGTGAATGCAGAGATGACGGCTGACAGAGGGGAATGGAGGAGGAAAACATGTTGTGCCGACCCTACATAAAGTGGGATAAGGGCAAGAAGATGAAGAAGAAGAAGATAGTTTTTAACCAGAAAACACTCAGAGTCCTATGCAGTCGTTCATAATCATAATCATTTATTTGCCTCAATGAAGTGTATACATGAAAGATCTTAAAAATAATAAATAAGTGTCACTCATTCCCCATAGCTGGGATGCAAATTTTTGGTTCATGCCATTTAAGTTACGAAACAACATGCAATTATATTAAATAAGTAATAAAATTAAAATTCCATTCTACTAACGCTAAACTCGTACAATAATAATTAAATGTCATATCAAAAGAACAGCAAAGTCAGAAAAAAAATATATACAAATACAAAAAAAACGTTTACGTTTATACGTTTCCACGTCTACCTCATTCGATCTCACTAAATAAATCTGGTATCCTTAGGAATTCCTCAACCGTAGTCCCATTAATTCCAGCACCCTTTCCTCACCTTGGGCAATTTGTTGAACTCACGACCCATTGGGTTCTTACATTAAATGGGTGGATAGTGCACCTTACTGATAGAATAATAGTACTTACGCGGAAGTTAAACTTAAACGATAACTTGGGTATACTTTCAAGTTATAGATAAGTATTTTTTATCTAAAGGAACACAACCTGATAAATAAAAAACGTTCAAGTTGTACAGTAGTTTTAAAAGGTTTCAAAGGTACGCACTTAAAATCCTTTCACCACACTTGGTCCGAAAGAACCAGTGACACGATAAGAAAAACAAGTTGTGTGTTTTTAATTAGAATTAGTTACAAAGTGTTAGATAAGAAACTGGATATAAACAAAAAAGGTGAATTAGACATTTTTTAAATTTATATCTCTGAACCTACAAAGTTCGAAAATATGTGTAAAATGCAACCAAGGAGCCTCTTTGAAGTGCACTTAAAATCTCTTCACCACACTTGGTTCGAAGGAACCAATCACACGATTAGAAGACGTACATTTGATTTTGGTTCCCATAGTACAAGCTCTGCTTAGTTTGGAGCCAGATAGTGTTGTGTCCAAAATATTAATGTATTATTTCAAAATATTTTGTTTATTAAACTTATTCTCACAAAACATGTTTATACAAAACACAAGTCCATCAACTTATAACCCGACGTTATACACAAGCTTAATGAACTACAAAGCTTAGTGTGAGTACGTCGGTACTCCGGAGGTCGTATTAGCGAGAGGATTGCAACACCACCATTAGTTGGCGTGTCGAATTCAATGCGTCTGACAATTTGAGATGGCAGAAAATTTAAACGGATGCGGCATACCAATAATTACGTTGTTTTTTTATTTTTTTTTATACAACTAGCTGATAGAACAAGCTTATGGCCCACCTGATGTTATGTGGTAACCATCGCCTATAACAAAGCATTGCCTCGTAGGTGACGCACGTCAGGAACCTGCCCTACGATGCACTTCCCTGCGTCCATCAACTTGAGGCTTACAGATGTTCAGCCTCACATGCCTGTAAGTTCACCGTTGTAAGTATAGATAGATAGAAAATTATTTATTGTCCTAAACAACTATTGCATCGTACAAAGGCTAGCTTAATGCTAGAGAGCATTCTCTTCCAGTTAACCTTTGTGCAATTGTTTGAGCACAGAATAAGAATAAGTTACTACTGCGTAAGGTTCGAGTTACATAGCATACTATCGCGAAGCGTGCTCTTGCTGTACAGTACCAAAAAACGAAAAACAAAATAAACTTGTTTGACTGGACCATTGGATGAGTGAGTGGCGGCTACACTACAATACTGCGGAAGTTTGTTTTACTAGTTATCGTACATAAACAAACTTTTAATGTAGGAAAACAGGCCTGCATTAAAATGATATTTTTGCTGAATCGTGTTTTGTGATTGCACGAAACTTAAATACCTACATTCAGTCCTAAAAATACATTTTATTAAACGTTAAAATGTGCGAGCGCGAAGTTGTTTTACGTTTTTCAGGTTTTTGCAATGCAAGAAGTATTTTGTAAAATTAATACTTAATTAAATGAAAATAATTATTAATTGTAAAAATAATTTTATATCGTACAAGTAGTATGTATTTGTAAAAAAATCCTTACTATTCTGCATGTGTATAAAATAACGGTAGTTTAGTGGTAGTGTGTAAGTATGTCTAAATCTAGTTGTGTGACTGATGTCTTAGTATTATTAAATATGCCGCATCAAATATTCTTGAATCCTTACCATTTGCCATTAAATCGTACCTTTTGATGGACTATCGTGAACGTATCTGAGCGAACTACAATAATTTGTACACGCCTGTGGTTTCCACTCTATGGGTAATCAAGGTGTACGGTAATTCTCACGAAGTTTGTACAGATAATAATCGTGGATGATCGGTTTGTAAGGTTTATGCAGAGATTCATCTACTGATACGGATGTTTTAATATAAATACGGATACGGAATTAAGACAAACCTTCGTTCCTAGCACATAGAAAAGCCTTGTCAGCCCAGTGGTAAAATATGACGATAACTAATTATATTTTGTCAAATGTACGAAACAAGACAAATAAATAAATATAATAGACAATTCACACAATACTATCTAGCCCCAAACTAAGCAGATCTTGAACTATGAAATCCAGCTAGCTGATACTTACTTACATTTTTTTTGTAAATACATATATTATGTACTTATATCACCCAAACAGAGAACAAGCATTTATGTACACCACACAAATATTTGTTCACCGTCAGGATCAAACCCACGACCTAAGGTGCAGAAGGCAGAGCTACTACCAACTGAGCCTTGACGCCTGTCACAGATATTATAAGGCCGAGGTTTTTAAAAAACACAATTGATGTAAAAAAAACCTTAATTTTATCATTCCTTCACAGATTGTTAACAGAAATCTGAATTATTAATATTTTTATTATCCTTATTTTTATTGTCCATAAATTATTTTAATCCTGGGATGAAAATAAATACTAAAATGGGCCTCATACAATTTTAGGTGATATAGTTCACGCTGGGTAACCGTGCAATATATTGCACACCGTTAGGAAGCGGCTAGACATCAGCCCTTGGGCAGATGAGTTCAATGCCACTATAGTACCAAATAGAAATAACTAGTCTAGTACAGCTAGACTGCTAGCTAGTACAACTTAACCAGCTTATACCTTAGGCATTGTTCTTCAATTATTTTACGAGCTTGGTTCTTGAGTTTTGATGCAGTTTTCTCCAATTCGTTCTTTCCAACGCAACCTACCAACCGTAAATTTCCGTAATAGATAATTTAAGAATTTGAGAATTTGAGTAAGGCTCCCAATAAGTCAGCTTCTAAGCGTCTGGTTTATGAGCATTTCCTGAAGCAGACCTCATCGGACCTTAACCAATAAGTATTGTACCATGTTGTTAATTCTAATATCTAAGCTTTCCTTTTTATGTAAGCACGCCAACGCCATTCCTACCTCTATGGTTGGCAGGTAGAAAATGCTTAAAGCATTAAGCCCACTTTTTGTACATAAATTTAATTTTTTAGTGCAATAAAGAGTTAAATAAATAAATAAATAAGAATTTGAGTTTGTGTCTTCAATTTCTCCTTCTTCTTGCCCTTATCCCACTAGGTGGGGTCGGCACATCATGTCTTTATCTTCCATTCTCCCCTATCATTTGTCATCTGAGTACTCACTAGCTTCTTGGACATATCATCCCTCACACAATCTCACAAATCTCTCAATCACAATCAATTTGAGTTTGTGTGTTAACATTATTTTAATTATTATTATATCGAGACATTTCATACCTATCCTAACTATTGTAAACTTTTTACTAACTAATATTATGGTTTATTTTTTTGTATTCGTATTTTTCTAATGCACTTTTGACTTCCTACGACATGACAGCGACCTTCATTTGTCTGATATTGGCCTTCCTCTTCCTCGTTTACCTTCAACTTAACTTGTTTCAACCTTTCCTAAAATAATTCTTTAATAATTTTCTTCATGTAGCTGTCATAATGAAACAGTATCACAGTAGGATCATTGTGGTATGATTATTCTGAACTTGGAATAGGCAATAGGTAATCGAACCAGACGATCTAACCAAAAAGTACAGTTATCAGAATGGGTTATAGTTATGATTGAAATAACGTCCCGGTAATGAAGCGAGGCCGTGACCAGAGCGCGCGTGACGGGACAGTAGGGGGACTCTTCTTCCTGGGGATTATGGGACAAAAGTTTAATTTATAATATTATTTTTCGAAAAGATCAGTGTCTAACGATTTGTGGTTCTAAGACTTGTATACAACCATACCGCCCACACCGTACGCGCATATGCAGCCATACCGTAGCGTGAGTGAGAACCCATTTTTAAACCGACTTCGATATAAAAAATGAGGAGGTTCTCAATTTTTAATGTTTGTTATAGCATAACTTTGTCATTCATGGGCCGATTAGAAATTCTGTTTTTATTTGGTAGGTTGTATATATTATACCAAAAAATAAAATGGGAAATAATTAAATGGGATTATGGATGGAATAACATGGGATCAATCTGGAATATTCTCAGATTGATCCCATAGAAACTTCATAAAAATGGGTTTAGCCATTTTGTTTAATTGTTCGTAACTACATAACTTCGTCATTTATGAACCGATTTGGTAAATTCTTTTTTTATCTGAAAGCTAATTTCCAGATTTTTTAACTTATATTATATATGAAGAGTATAGGGGCACGAGAAAAAAAATTGTGCAAGATGTATTAGCATCTCTCAGGCAGAATCTCTGATGAGAGCACACAGATCGTAGAACAGTGATTGCGTCTTTGTTTTCTGTGCTACAGTATTGACACAGGTTAATTAACGTGTTGTACTATTAATTAATGCAGATGGCGGTAGGAATCAATTGTATTTGAGATGGCAGTGAATCAATTGCACTATCCAACTTGCTTTTGTCGACTGTCATGAAAAGGGCATTTGTTTGATTTTTTAACCCTCAAAAAAGAAGAGGGGTGAAGAGGGGTGTTAGAAGTTTGAGGCCTTGTGTGTGTGTCTGTTTGTCTGTGGCCTCGTTACTCCGAAACGAATGCACTTTCAATTCTTCTTCCTGCCCTTAACCCACTCTATGTGGGGTCGGCACAACATGTTCTCCTCTTCCATTCTCTTCTATCAGCCGTCATCTCTGTATTTATTCACTTTTTTCTTGTCCATGTCATCTTTCACACTTTCATCCTATTTTTTCTTTGGCCTACCTCTACCCAAATATCCATCTAAATTCATACTCATCACTCTCCGAGTCACATGACAGTTTTCTATACTAATATTCTATATAGGATTTTTGTATTTTTGTGTGTATGATTGTAATGAATAAACTCAAAAACTACTGTGCCGATTTCAAAAATTATTTCACCATTGGCAAGCTACATTCACCCTGAGTAAAATAGTCTATATTTATGTGTTGAAAAGATAAATTTACAGCCATTCGAAGCCGGGACAGGCCGCTAGTATATAATAAAAAAATAAAATAGTTACTTAACGTATGGCCACCCTGCACAAGTAGCAATTGCTTCATCCAATCGCCGACTAACCGACAGTAGAGCCAGTAAACATAATAAGCAAGGAAAATGGGAAACCGTTTCATTGTGGCCCGTTCTATTGTGGCCCGTTGTGGGATTTGACGGTATTGAACTAGTTATTTTATTTTTGTTTGTATGTTTTGTCGATTTTATGATTGGGCCTTTGAAGGGTAAGCGGGCCGAGGGTTTGTTTAAGGGGCATTTTAGGTTTTAGTTTGGATTGGCGCAATACGAAAAACGAATTGAAGTTTGTTTTGCAACACGTAACTGGTATACTTACCAAGATGGTTACGTTTTGGCCGTAGTACCAAGTACCCTAGTAATAGTAAGGAGGTTGCCCTCAAAAGAAATACCTAGAGAAAAATGCATACATTACGCCGACAAGAGCGTTGCTCTTAAATAAGAAGAAGAAGACCAGTTAGTCTTTGTCACTAAAGCCATTAATTTAGTCTTGATGTGCAATGTGAATCTAGTCGCAATATGACAGCCAGCTAAACGCAACAATTATAAAGTTTAAAAAAACCTTGAGGTCTTTAAAGTAGCGGTGATAAAGGCTATTTCCGTGCACTCACGGAACTGAAACTAAGCAAAGAAACACGAGTCGAAATTAAGTTTTGTTTGAAAGTGGGACGTCTCAAGTCGCGCTGGAATTAAAGTGAGGTAAACAAACAGAACTTTAGACGCTGCATCTTCTAAGGCTGTGATCACAGGCATAGAAGCCAGCGATAGCGAGAATTTATGCTTTAAATTTCTATAGATCATTATGTTCCTGCCCTTATCCCACGCTAAGTGGGGTGGGCACAACAGGTTTTCTTCTTTCACTCACCTATCATTCGTCATCTTAAAGCTCACTTCTTTCTTGCTCATGGCATCTTTCACACAGTCCATCCATCTTTTATTTAGTCTACCGTTTCTTCTATAACCAACATCCTCATGCTTTGTTATAGGTGATGTACCACTTAACATCTGATGGGCCATATTATGCTTGCTTCATCAGCTAGTTAAAACACTTTTAACTCATGCGTGACCTTTGGAATAGTACTGTCAAATTGTATAAGGTTTTTGGCAACGAGCTCAAGGCCACTTTATACGGACCTCGGCTTGGGATGTTGCCAGGGAGATACTTTGCATACTTGGCTGATTTGAGGGGCATGCGATCAGCTTTTGTTTCTCAAATTAGATAATGATTCCTATGAAACCACCTATGAACAGAAAGTAGACTTCGCGATGTCACATGAATGTGATGACTTTTGAAGGGTCGCGCGTTCTGTGATCACGAGAACGCAGTTTTAAAAGAAAAGCAACTTGAGACACAGTGAGAGACACATTGTCGATGCGACCCTTTGTCAGATGAAAATGAAATCGAGGCCCTGGTCTTAATATTGTGGCTAAAGAGCTTTATTCTCAAAAGAAAGAAATAAACAATTTCATTTGAGAATTACTAATAACAAATTTTAAGTGGTTTACAGCGAGCATGCAGAGCGTAAACTAAATAGGTAAATGACTATAAATATCTACGTTTAGATCGAACTTGATAATTAAACTTAAACTAACTGTAACTGTAGGGATTACCCATCCACCCCATACCGTAATAACAAAAGTATTATAAGAATCTCGCTCTGCTTATCACTAGATGAGCCCCAGAAAGCCGGCGGCATTGTAAAGCACGTAGGTAAATCGTGATTTGTTAAGCGCCGTATCGTGGTATTCTTGTATTTAACTATAAAACAAGGGAAACGCTCTTTGAATACATTTTGCCGAACAGCTGAATCGCGAGATCGTAAAGTCTAAGAGAAAGTACCTATTCAATAAGAATACTTTACTTAAGAAACCTAGGTTTTGTTTACCTTTTATTGTTTTAAAAACAACTTAGATGTTTATATTAGCTCAGCCGATTGTCATTATTTTTTTTGTCCTTGTCTTACTTCATATGGGGTCGACACAGGTGTTTGTTCACCGTTCTCCTCTATTAGCCGTCATGTCAGTAGTCACTCTTTTCTTACTCATGTCACCATTTACACAGTCCATCAATCTTTTCTTTGGCCTATCTCTACTAACTTCTACATTCATACCTAGCACTCTTCTCGTTACATGATATTCTTCCCTTCGCATGATATGCCACGCTAACGTATTGCTTCTTATCTTTTCAGTCACTGGCGCCACTATCAACTACCTATGATACACTCATTCCTTATCCATTCTCGTCATTCCACACATCCATCTCGACGTTCGTATCTCCGCTGGTGGATGCACTCTTCTTTCATCATCATTAGTGCAGTCGACTGTACTTATACAAATCTTTATTCCATAGAGTACATTATGAATACTTTTTACATAACGACTGTCACTCAGTCGCCATTATAATGCGATTACCCGTTTTACCCAACCGAGCGCGGAGGTATTTAGTTATTGGCCAATTTGCTGGGCCTTTTTTGTTGCATTAAGTCACATAAAAGTTATAAAAAGCTTGTGCACTACACATTTTTCTTCTTCTTGTCGTGTTACTGCTTCTTCGAACTAGTGTGGTGAAAGGATTTTAAGTGTGCCTCCTTTCGTGCACTGGACACACATATTTTTGAACTTTTTAGGTTCTACGACATGCCGGTTTCCTCAGGATGACTCCGTTACCGTTGGAGAGTACTGGCATAGTGCTAATTCGTTTTTTTCATAATGATCAGCCTAGCCTTTTATCTAATCTAAACGAACGGCAAAAAAATCAATCTTCTGATAAATATGCGTTAGCATATTTGTCACTGGGGATGGTTCTAGTACTAGTTTAGAGTGAAAAAGATATGAAAAATGTGTTGAATTTTGACGTGAAATTATGTGTCTGCCGGGGAAAAAGAAGTAAAATCTCTTCAAATCGTCAAGAACTACGTGAATTTGGTACCACTGAAAACCAGCGCTTGTTGCTGTTTTTGTTGTGTTTGTGTGTGGATTGTCCATCAATATTTATTTATTATTAGAACAGCTGTTTAATTTAAGCTGTGGCCACTCGATGATTGATGATGTGTTCGTAGCTGTTTGTATAAATGTCAAATGTCTACACTTTATGATTTTCTATACTCTCCTTTTGTGCGATTCAAGTTGGAATAAAGTAGGTAAATCAAATAATAAGCAATCGTATTGCGGTTGTTATTTCTTGAAGTCTTCATCATTGGGTTCTTTTTACAAAGTATAGAGAAAAAAAATCAATGGCTTTATTAGTTTTTGTAAAGGTTTTATTGCGAAGATTTGTTGTTTTGTTTGCTTAATAGCGTGTCTATCTACCCCAGCCGTTGTCAAAATGGGACCGCAGTTATCCACCACCAAGACAAACTACTTAATACTAGCGAGGTACCGAGCAATACGACTTCTGTACCCCTAGTCTGAGTTTTACTCAATCAGTAGGCCTACCACAAGCTCTGTCTGGCTCTGTCTCTGGCTCTGGTTTTGTGTCTGTGTGAGTGTTGTCTAAATAAATCCTACGTCGAAACGTCACACACCAGTATAATACGAGTACACTGGTGAGCACACACACAGACTCAAAACCAGAGCTAAAGACAAAGCCAGACAGAGCTTGTGGTAGTAATTCGATTGAAACGAGCCTCATCATTTCTACATACAAAAGAGAGAGACACGTAGGCGAAACGAACTGTTGTTTGTAAAACTGTGACTTGTCCTTTTGAACTAAGGTCGTGTTTTGAGACGTAAAGTGGCTCGACTCAAAAATCACGAGATCACTCGAAAACTCCAAACTACAAGCGAATAAAAAAATTAAAAGTTACGATGGGTTTGTGCCAAAAAATTAATTAATTTAGAAGAAATATAAGATTGTTACCGGGTAACCATATATGCAAATTTTTATCCCAAACAAATAAAAGTGTTTATTATGATAACCTGACACCCAGCCAGGGTGTCATTCAGCCAACACCTTGAATCTTTTATTGGATTAAATTATACGTTAAAAGGTAAAGCGATTTAATATAAATCGGTTAAGTAAACGCCATTAACAATCATTTTGAACTTGTTAAATATTTGTTTTCCGTTCTGTAGACCTGAAACAGTCTAATTTTCTGATTGAATAACTTCTTTGCTCAAGTTTCTGGTTTTAAGGAATTTATGACCGTTTTATAGCGACTGTTGCGACGTTGTCGCGTGGAACTGGCACCTAGACTCACCTAGCTTTAAAAGTATCAAAGTCCTACTGATCCTACTGAATAAATACACTTTTGATTTGATTTGATTTGTTGGTCAGAGAACAAAGTTGAAAGATTTCCTCGGTATTCTTCCTCAGTAGCGTCATTTAGGTACTTTCATATTTTAAAGTTTAATTTTTGAGCCATTACGGAGGCTTTAGGGGGCCCCAAAAACTGCATAACCTGGCAGCTAATCTGTAGTGACCAACTCAATTGATCGAATTTTAGGTCTCTCTCTCTATCTCAGATTAACTTTGGTGTTTCCGCTTTAAGACGGTGAGCGCTTCCAAGAAAAACAGTACTAATATAATTAAAGCCACCCACGATTCTCTCAAGGCTTCTTCATTTATTATTCTAGTAAATAATTAATAAATCACTCAAATGAACATTGCTAAATCAACAGTGGTGAGGTTTTTGCTAAGAGATAGATTCAATTGGGATTTTGATGAAAGGGTTATTCTCAATTAAGTTATCAAAGCGAGCCTTAGGCATGACGAATATTTAAGGTATTAATTTTAATGGAAAACGGTATTAAATTTACTCGAAAAACTGAAATAGGTCCCTTCAACATCTCTTTGGTAGGTATTTCAGCAGCAGTCAAAAAAACTCCAGTTAAAGGTCTTCTCTATATAATACCTACCCGTGATCTTCACCATACCCTCGGGCCATCTTTTTGGATCATGGTCGAAATTCGAGGCTTCATTCCCCAATAGCTGGTTCATTATGCTACATGGCATGCTCATTGCCACTTCAACTTTTTTCATTTCTTTTCGGACTTAATTTTCCATTTCATTAGCGTCACTTCAAATACATTACCGTTACAGAATCAGCTATTACTGTTTCTATTAATATTTGAATTAAAACAATCCCTCATCTACTTTTGCTAATGAACTTTCCAAGTTTTGACCATAAATAAGTATTTGTTGTTATTAAACAATTTACCTAATAATTCTAATGTAGGGTGTCAGCGGTTTTAATAAGTAAACACAAATAACCCCTCAAATAATTGAAATTCATGAGGTTGTGGTTTACAAGTATAACAAAGCTATACAGGGTTATAAATCCTCACGAAATTATAAATTGAACATTATTACAAATAACTGGCACGTGAGGCTGAACATCTGTATGCCTCGAGTTAATGGACGCGGGGTAGTGCATCGTAAGGCACGTTTCTCACGTGCGTGATCTACGAAGCAATGCCTTGTTATAGGCGATGGTTACCACTTAGTATCAGGTGGGCGATATACTGGTTCCATCAACTTACAAAAAAAAAACACGTCATATTTCATATTTTTAGATTCAATAGTTAGAGACTCGAAACATTGAGAGGAGAAAAGATCGTATATTTTACTATTAAATTTTTAATATACAGTTCTACGTGTCCCCTCATTGTTAAATGGGGGACATACCGTACTTTTTATTCCCATGTGTCCCACTGAGAGCACTGGTGGTCTAGTGGTGGCGGCCTCGCCTTCCGATCCGAAGGTCATGGGGTTCAAATCCACTCGATTACCAATGAGTTTTTCTGTTGAAAAATTTATGTGTACTATGCCAGTCCTCTCAAAACGGTGAAGGAAAACATCGTGAGGAAACCGGCGTGTTGTAGAACCTAAAAAAGTTCGAGCAACACGTGTCAAGGGTCACGCAAAAAGGGCCCGCCAGCGGCCTACTTGCGGAAAAACCTGCCCGCACATCAAGTGCGCATGATAAATTTGCCGAATTTCCCATGTGTCCCCAGAGCTGGGGGGCAGACGAATATAATCTTTCAGAACACACATTACCTAAACCTAAAAGCTCCACAAAACAAACTTATTTCAGCACAAATCTTTTCTCCTAAAACTATTACCTATATAAAATGTTTTCAAACACCAATTTTCTACAATCCCCCGGCGGAGGTATTACGGATGTGACGTCACAATCTTTTCCCAACACCCGCGGTTTGTTGCACTTTAAAAAATCCAGAGCCTTATATTTATGAGCAAATAGTGTTACTGGTATCGAAAAGTGCAGGAAATTCTGGTTTAACGATGTTATTGTGATCGGTGTAGGAAAACACATTTTTTTGGATTAATTTCATCCTGTATGCTTTAGAGGAGGAGGGGAAAGAAAGCTGAGAACAGGGATTATTGACCCTGTGTGACATGACTGGCCTCTCAGCTCGGTTGGTAGTAGCTCTGCCTTCTGCGCCGTAGGTCGTGGGTTCGATCCCCACCGAGGAAAAATATTTGTGTGGTGAACGCAAATGTTTGTTCTCTGTCTGGGTGTTATATTGTATTCTAAAGTATGTATTTACGAAAAAAAAATTATGTTATAGTATTATATCAGCTATCTGGTTCCCATAACACAAGCTCTGCTTAATTTGGGGCTAAATAGTGTTGTGTGGATTGTTTAAAATATTTATTTATTTATTTATATATTTAGGCTATATTCATGAGTTTAAAATAAATCCTAGAAGCTTACATCATTACGTTGCCACCAAGTAAAGGTGTTTGAACTCATCATTGCGAAATATATTACAAATATTATTTATTCGACAACATGACATGGGGCGTAGCAATACTGATATATTGGAACACGGTGTAAATAATAGCAACACCGCCCAAAACATGTGTTCGAAGATATACGATTTAACGGGACCTTTCGTTCGAGAATTTGCAAATATACCTACATAGTTTTTTTATATTGCCAAACTGGCATCTTAGAATTTTTTTTATAAAGGTAATTGCGATAAATACCTATAAATAGTTTATTCAATATAATTATTGCATCTTTGAGTTGGAGCCTGTGTCTCAAAATGCGTAAATAAAAAATAGTATTCAGAATCACAAGGATTACGTAGAAATTAACAAAAGATTGTAACAATACATATTTTTATACATTAAAAAAACTAACAATTAAACAAATATTTACAAAATCAGCATATCATTCAAATTACAATAATTATGCTTCAGTGTAGCGCCATTTCGAAAGCATAGGCTTAATCCTTCAAACTGGAAAACCAGACTGTTGCTGGACTCCCATCAATCATATCACAAGTTTTGGTCATCACAGATCCCTTGGCATCGTCTGGACAATATCTAGCGTGTTATAACATCCCTTCGGCGCTTTCGCAATAACACCAATAGTTTGAAACAACGCGGCGTAATGAAAAATTCTCTGCCCACTACTATAAGCCAGTATAACTCTGGTGGACTTTTTAGGCCGTTTCCAAGCCTATGTCATGATTTAATAAAAATAATTACTATAGCTGAAGTTTGATTGTCTTAGGCCCGTATTCATAAACAGTGCTTGAGTCTCAGTCGAGCCTCAAGCACTCTCAAGCATAAAATTGTTGTCAGTTCTCCATTGAAAAATGACAAACCCTCTGCAGACCGAGGCATATCCTCGGTGATCCCGATGACTTTATCACCACCGCTAACGCGGAGGTGATCGAGCCATGCAGTTCGGACAAAAACACTGCACAGATTCACCGACCCCGCCGGCGGGGTCGAAGACGTCCCTTAGTGTCCCGTAGTCAGCTTTCCTTCCTCTCCGGGCCTAAACTAGATTCAAACCCCCCCTGGTAACAGCCCAAGCCGAGGTCGTACCATAGCGGTGCCCTTGAGTTTGATGCCCCAAACTAACTTTACTGGTTGAGCGCCCTCTGCGCTCACCATTGTCCGGTAGCGCTGTTAGAATCCAGACAAGAATCACCAGCATTTTGTCCATTCGAAAAAAGAAAACATTGAAAAAATACAAAAATCTATGCTTGAGGCTCGACTCAGACTCAAGCACTGTTTCTGATTAATGGCCTTAGAGTTAGAGCGAGTGAAGGAGAAGAGAGTTATAATTTGAGACGACACAAAACGAGGAAAAATGTGTGGACATCTTCTACGACATGACAGCTATATAATGATTACGAGCTACATTATATACCATATGAGCTACATCATTGAAGGAGATAAAAAAAAACTAAGCTCTTACATTTAAGAAGAAGAATAAGAGTCTGATGGCTTTGAACGTGCCCTCCTAAGCCGAGAAATGCTCCGATACAAATGCTTCTAGGGGTCTCTTAGAGTGCACGGAAGAAGCCTCTGTGTAAGTCGTAGTTTCTCATACCGTACGTCATTGTAAATCTTAAGGGCGGAACTGTGACAGTCAGTATGTTTATTGTTATTAAAACAAACGCAAATGGTAGGGGAACTCACCCGTGACAAATGCCTTTTACTTCGCTAACTTGTTATTGCACTTTTGTGTTATAATTTTCTTAGGAACTACTTGTATTTCTGAACAAATTATTGCTTATGATGTTTACACGCAAAATGTTTTAACTAAGCAATTTTATTTTCAAGACACGTCACGGATTCATTTTGATAAATATTGAACTAGCAGTTTTTACATAGCTATTAACCTGCTATTGGTACCTCATCGAATTTTGGATGATTTTATATTCATTTTTACAATATCATAAATAATAAATTATTAAATATTGTGAACACCCAAATTAAGCAGAGCTTGTAGTATGGGAACCAGATGCGGATATAATACTTATATACCTATACATATATTTTATGTTTAGAATACAACTAGTTGGTAACCGAGCTTCGCTCGAAATTTTTTTCGTTAATTTGTATTTTTAAGAAATCAAAAGAGTCATGTTATTATCTTTACTGGTTTATTCTTACTGAACCACGCCATCTGCTGGACATGCTTGCAGTTAGTTGCTCACAATCGTCAATAGAT
Organism: Thera britannica; assembly: GCA_939531255.2. Lineage (NCBI taxonomy): Eukaryota > Metazoa > Arthropoda > Insecta > Lepidoptera > Geometridae > Thera > Thera britannica. The sequence continues at coordinate 20,192,077 of OW618037.2, forward strand.
GGCAGGAGTAGTCACATATTCAGTTTATGTTTTTAGTTTTTTTTTAACGAACAGACTCATTTTCTGAAAATGAATCCTAGCTAGATCAATTTATCGCCCCCGAAAACCCCTGTATACTAAATTTCATGAAAATCGTTGGTTCAGTTTCCGAGATCCTAAATATATATATATACTAGCTGTGCCCGCGACTTCGTCCGCGTGGTATAGTGTCTATGGGTAGCATTTTTAATTTGCAGCGGAAGAAAACAGTAATTAAATAACAACGTCATATTCGCGTGCACGTGGCACAGTCATCTGCCCTCTTACTAAACTTAGACATATGGCGTCGTACTACGCCACACTTTCATCCCCCCCGCATTCCTCTCCAAACTTCCCCCACTCTCCTCAACACCCCCCACATTCTCTCCGCACTCCCCCCAGACCCCTCCACAATCCCCCTGTACTCCCCCCGCACCTCCCCTCCACACTCCCCCCTGTACTCCCCTCCACACTCCCCCCTGTACTCCCCTCCACACTCCCCCCGCACCTCCCCTCCTAACTCCCCCGTGTACTCCCCTCCACACTCCCCCCGCAACTCCCCTCCACACTCCCCCCTGTACTCCCCTCCACACTCCCCCCGCACCTCCCCTCCACACTCCCCCCTGTACGCCCCTCCACACTCCCCCCGCACCTCCCCTCCACACTCCCCCCTGTACTCCCCTCCACACTCCCCCCTGTACTCCCCTCCACACTCCCCCCGCACCTCCCCTCCACACTTCCCCCTGTACTCCCCTCCACACTCCCCCCGCACCTCCCCTCCACACTCCCCCCTGTACTCCCCACCACACCCCCCCGCACCTCCCCTCCACACTCCCCCTGTACTCCCCTCCACACTCCCCCCGCACCTCCCCTCCACACTCCCCCCTGTACTCCCCTCCACACTCCCCCCGCACCTCCCCTCCACACTCCCCCTGTACTCCCCTCCACACTCCCCCCGCACCTCCCCTCCACACTCCCCCCGCGCAACAGACTACAAAATAAGTTTTAAGTTTCTAGCTCTAAAAATTACGATACTTCCATACAACTTTCAACCCCTATTTTCAAGGGTTGTAAGGACAACCCTTTTTTCGCAATAAAAAGCCTATGTCCTTCCTCAGGCCTTCAACTATCTGTGTACCAAATTTCATTTCAATCGGTTCAGTAGTTTTGGCGTGAAAGCCACACAGACAGACAGAGTTACAAACGCATTTATAATATTAATAAGGATATATATATATATACAAGATTTTCTCGTTTAAAGGTATAAGATATAACACCCAGACCGAAAACGAAAATCTGTGTTCAACACACAAATATTTGTTCTCGGTGGGGATCGATCGCACCGCAGAAGGCAGAGCTAACTACCAACTGCTGAGAGGCCAGTCAAAGTTTCATTCTTGCTATGTCAGTGTAAAACATGTGCAAAACCTGTGAATCGTGATTGAGTCATTAGTAATAGGTAATCAACCTTATAAAACACCTGTCAAAAACATTAGATTCGCTTTCAACATGAATAAGGTGTCTAAAATCTAAAAGTCATTGCATCATCATAACATTTGCTTAAAAAACACCAACTCCTTGCGACCAAAAATCAACACCTCTCATGTCTCAAGAGTTCATGGCCTTTTTGTGTGGTTTGAGTGATGTGCACGGAATGTCACGCGTCGACACACATGTCAGTGTCACTTGTGACAGCTGTCAACGTCGGATCAGGCGGCGGTCACTCAAGGCCGTACATGACTTGTTAGGCAAGGCTGTCTTTGGTAATGGTGTCAATTCTCAAGTAATTTTTCTGAAAAATACTGATTTGACTGCACAGCAGTATTTTATCTATGCCTGGACCAAAACTGTTGCTAACCGTTTTCTAATAAATTTAAAATACAAAAGACGAAACGAATGACAGTGACATAAACTATTATTGTCACTTTTATGTCAACAAATAAGGATGGCAACAGGTTTTTTTATGCAACTAGCTGATTAAACAAACGTATGGTCCACAAACATAAGAGGTAACTTAAGACCCACGCACAACGGGACGGCATGGAAAGCGATTTTGCCGTCAGCCAGCGCACATTAGCCGCTTAGATACCACGGCATTCCAGCGCCTTGCCACGGCATGCCGCGCCGCGTCACTCCGCGGTATGTCGAAACGAGTGCTGGAGCACTGCACTCGCATGCCGTTGCCTACCGTAGTACGCCACGGCATCCCCCCGCGGGAGTCCGTTGCGCGTCTTTCCATGCCGTGCAATGAAATCCCTTTCGATGCCACGGCATCATTTTAAAGCATAGCAATTTAGGTCGTATTTTTATTGCGTTACGTTTGAATGTCCATTAGTTAAAATTTAAATACCTTGCCATGACGTCGGTCTGCGTAGGTCATTAACGACCATAATATAAGCTACTGAAAATTACTGAAGTGTTCAGCAACCAATATGATTATGAGGATAATTTCAGAATTGCCATATTAAATTAGTTTAAGTTCTTTTTAAATAATTATGGAAATTATTGCACAAATAACCTGAAAATTCTAACATTCATTCAAAAATTATACAAGATCATTTTAAGTTTCTAAAATAGTTTGCATAAACTATGAGCTGATTCCAGACTCGTTATAGAAGCACGCTCCAGCTCACCAGAGCTCAGTGAACTAGCTTAACCGATTGTGGAGAGCTAAAGATGGTTATGATAAAACTTATTTCAGTTTGAGCAAAGCGGTCGTGACGTCACTCGCTTGGTAATTTCTAAGAATAATAAAACTATTGGAATTATTTATAAAAAAGCGGCCAAGTGCGAGTTGGACTCGCCCATGAAGGGTTCCGTAGCAACAAGTAACATAATATAAAAGTTCTTGTAGTTCGTCGAAAGGTAAATTGCGACTTACAATTTATGACGTATTAAAAAAACTACTCACTAGATCTCGTTCAAACCAAATATCGTTGTCGTACATCATATATTTTTTTTAGTTTTATCATTCTCTTATTTTAGAAGTTAGAGAGGGGGTTGACCCACAAGCTCTGTCTGGCTCTGTCTCTGGCTTTGGTTATGAGTCTGTGTGAGTGCTCACCAGTGTATTATACCTGTTTCCGTTACTTACATCCGTTCTCCGTCACAATATCTTTATACATTTTAGCCTTTGTGTTATTCTGATTCACTAAAATCCATGCAGTAGTTTTTACGTGAAAGAGTAACACATCCATTTATCCATCTATTTATCCATCCATCCATCCATCCATCTATCCATCCATTTATCCATCCATCCATCCATCCATCCATCCATCCATCCATCCATCCATCCATCCATTTATTCATCCATCCATCCATCCGTCCGCACTTGCAAACTTTCGCGTTTATAATATTAGTAAGATTATTAGAACTTCCTGTTGCTTTAAGTACGAATATGTCAGAAATTGGTGCTCAACAACAAACACCTTTTCGCTCACATCTAGATGTTTCTGAAATCTATTCCTCTTCCACCACCATCCCTCATCATAATCCGGTACATCCATCTTGTGAGTTCCGCGTTCATTTGTAAAGCTTTGCTTTACTGAGAAACGACTGCCGCTATTTACAAGCGTAAAACTGAGTCAAAATTAAAAATCTTTTATTTAATCGCAAGGATCATTTTGAAACGTCTTAAAGCTATGTGCGTCTTGGCGCCACTTATCCTCACTCCTGTCAATATTTTTCAGAAACACTACCTACATAAAAAATTATGTACGATGAATCACGTCGTATTTATCAAATTTTTTGTATGTACGTATATGTATCACGTCGTCTCCTTCGTTCGGTTTTGTTTTTGAGATAACGGCAGGCAAAATGTTCATGACAAGTAAAATACAAAAATATGTCGTAGCAGTAATTCTTTTTGCTCAAAAGTGACTTTAAATGATAATAGACAAGGTGATAATGATCACTTTAGCTCAATCAGCGATTTATGTCGATCTTTCACCCTTTTCTGAGTGTGAATGATGCAAAAATCTAGGTAATATATTTTTGATTGCTTTACGGGCTTCACATGACGGTGGCTGTATCATAAGCAACATTCGTGAGATAACTCGGCTCAACTCCGCTCACTGATTTCGGTTAATCCCGTCATAATGTTGTGAAGGTTATTATGCAAAATCCAGCCATGTGCGCACCTTTTGTGTGCACGTTCTTTTGAACGAAGGGGATTCATGTCTAGGAAATAATTTGTTTTGTTGTGAGCGAAGCGAGCCGGTCAAGTTATTGCATTCGTTTGAAGATAACTTTAGAATGGGAGATGCGATCTTCATGAAATTTGGAGTGTATTGAGATAAAACCAGTACAATTGGTTTTTGATTAGATTGTATAGTGTTTTAACCGACTTGAAATAAAAAAGGAGGTTCTCAATTAGTTTTTTTCAGTATTCAGTATATTTATTGCCTTATTACCTTACCATTATAAATTTACCATTGTCAGATCTTAGGATCGTCATTTAGGAGCCAATTTAAAAAAGTTTTTTTCAGCTGAAAGTTATTTGGAATGAGATGTGTAATGAAATAAATATCTGACTAGACGTCGATTTTTATTTTTTAGCCAATAATAACGTAACAGTTGACACCAATGCATTATGTAAAACAAATACAAAATACAAATCATTTTTATAATGTCCCAAAAGTTAAGAGCCGAACTGGTTTTCTTTAGTGTAGTAAACACGTTAAAATCAATAAATAAAATACAAATATTTTTTAATGAATTACCTTCTAACTTCTAATACTTAATAGTATTTAAGTGCTTAATCCTACACGTGTACACGCTTGAGTTATTACTATTATATATCGTAGATATAATACCCATACCTATGGTACATAAACCTGAGGGTAAGACTAATTATGGTTCGTTGCTATGAAACCTTATTTAACTTGTGCGTTAAAACATACCGTCTGACATTCCATTCATAAGTTGTAAAGCTATTTTTAACTGAGTTCAAATAAAAAAGAAGGTTCTCAAGGTTGTATTTTTATAACTTCGTAATTTATGAACCGATTATTTTTTTTTATCTGAAAGGTACAGATTGGTCCCATATAAATTTCATCAAAATCACTTCAGCAGTTTTGCCATGAAGTCGGTTACGCAAGTTTGTTTAACTCCACTTGTCCTTAGAAAAAAAAATGTGTGAATTAACGTGACATTTCTTCTCACAAAGTTACCTTATGGGCATTTATTTATATTGTGTTGCACTTGACTTGAAGGCTGCAGACATTTTTTTTATACAAAACTTAACCTTTATTTATGCATTGTATTTATGAAATGTTTTTATATTTCATTACACTAAAAAGCTGAAGTTAAAGCATTGCCTTTGTAAGGCGCACTTAAATCATTTCACCACACCAGTTCGTAGGGGCCTAGGAAAAGAATTGTTGTCAGTCGTCAAGATAAAACGCTATGATTTGCTATGGCAACGGACACACATAGCAACATAATGGGGAGTAGCTATAGTTAAATTGTAAGGTTTCAGTATTAACGTATTAATTAATTTCTGAATGATTTTGTAGCTTTCCTCGATATTAGTAATAATGATGTACTGTAAAGAACAGTGAAATCTATATTTATAAAAAAAGTCGTTTTAGTTACACTATTTATAACTCAAGAACGGCGGAACCGATTTGGCAGAAAATTAGTGGGGAGGTAGCTTAGAACCGGGAGAAGGACATAGGATACTTTTTATCCCGAAAAAGCAACGGGAACGGGGTGTTACGGGAACTAGTTAATTATAAAAATAAAAATAATAATAAAATTCATTTACTTTCTCTCTTAAAAACTAGGAACACAAGGTATAATATTTATGAAACGACGGGATATTTACCATGATTAAATTTTTCTGAGTTGACTTCCGATATTTCGGCACAGTTGCATGCACCCTGATCACGGATGAATATCGGAAGTCAACTCAGAAAAATTTTATCATGGTAAATATCCCGTCGTTTCATAAAAATAGTGTTAAAAACCATGATAGTTTCAAAAGTTATAAGGTATAATATTAATATAAGTAGTATTATTATAGTAGGTAGTTGACCTTACATAAATACATAAAAAGAAAAATGCGACAAGTAATTGTAAGCTCAATACAAAAATAAATAAAAATTTATTTTTGTATTGAGAACCATATTTTTATGTTTAACACTTGTTTTTATCTCGTTTCAGGTATGTAAAACCAATCTGCGTTTGAAATAACGTGCTGCAAAAATTCGTAAGTGTACCTCTAGTATTAGGCTGCCCTGAGGCCTGCTTCTATTGACTGTTGATATTAAGGTGCTGACAACTTCTCTCTCGCATATTTCAACATTTTTAAACATAACATTACTAAGCGTGATCTACGTGGCAATGTTTATAGGCGATGGTTACCACTGAACATCAGGTGGGCTATAGGCTTGCTCCATCGGTTAGTTGTATAAAATAAGCGTATTTATGAAACATGACAATTATGAAAAATAATGTGCAATGCACTTTCAGCAAATTATAATTTAGATTCAAACAGGTTTTGTTGAGGTTGACGAACTTTTTTGTAAAAAGTTCTTTCTACTAGTTCTCGTACCCGTAACAAGGTTTTGGTAACTTTAAAAAGTTAAAATGTTCGTGAAGTTGTTTGGCGTTGGTCTACCCCTTAACTTTACCTTAGGGTCACAATTTCTCATTACAAACACAATCAAAATCATTATCACTACACAAGGCCTCGTACCACAATGACCCTAAACTTAAATTACAAACCTAAGACCCCCTGATATCAAGGATGGGTTTTATGAAGACATCAAAACCAGATTATTGTCAAAGCGAAGTTATACCTGTCATAAACACGAAAACAAACTTAAACAAGCCCTTAAAACTCCACCGTTACGCTAAAATGAACCTTACGTCTAACGCAATAAGAAATAGACGAATAATTCGTGCTTGTTTAAGGGTAAAGTATGTTTGTATGAGTGATGAATGGAGAGATTATATCAAGTAATATTTAATTACGGATGTCTTTCGTATATCGAGATTGGGCTTTGGTGAGTATCATCATTTTTCTTGACGTTTGTGGACTTTGAAAATCTGTAGCATTGGGTGGGAAAAAGCGTGGCATTGGTGGGAGTAAACCGTGTATTTAATACTAGCGGCCGCCCACGGCTTCGCTCGCCCCTTTACCGTTACGCCCCGTTGATTTTTCTTTTAAAAGTTTTTCCTCTTTTTCTCCGCTTAGGGAAATCATTTTCCAATTTCCTTTCTTAGTGCACCCCTATGCTATAAAAGAAACATACCCTCCAAGTTTCATGCTTCTAGGACTTACGGTTTAGGCTAAGCGTTGATTGTCAGTCAGTTAGTCAGTAACGTAAGAGTTTTATATATTTAGATGTCCTTCATTACTTACCTAATTCAACATTTACCTCTATGAAAAAGGCTCGTTTATGGAAGTACTATGTACTAATACCATGCCTATTTTTCCGCAAAGCAAGGATTACGTGTTTGAATCTGAAGGGAGAGCATCTGTATACCTCAGAAGCACGCAGGACAATACGTCGTAAAAATCTTAAAAATTAAAAATAAATTATTATTATTAACTTAAAAATCCTTTCTCCACACTTGGTTCGAAAGAAACAGTGACTCGATAAGAAGAAGAAGAAGAAGCACGCAGGACAATGCGACTCTGAAGAAGTGAAACATCAGGTCGGCCATCCAAATATTTACAGATCTAGCAAATTTGTCCAGTCGTGGCATTCGAACCTACACCTTCCGTCTACCGTTATGTACCTTTCTTCATGATCGACAAAGTAAACATAATCCTGATTACACAGAGAAACCAATTCGGTGGATAAACATAACGTCTCCGAAAAGCTCTTTTTATATAAAAAGCATCACTGTCCCCACCAGATATTATCAGAGACAATGATAAGTTTCTGGTGAATTGTTTATTTGCTATTTGGGAATGGGAGTACTACAATTACATCTTACTGTAACAAATATTTTGACTGGCCTCTCAGCTTAGTTGGTAGTAGCTTTGCCTTCTGCGCCGTAGGTCGTGTGTGTGATCCTCGTAGAGAACAAATATTAGTTTCGTGAACGCAAATGTTAGTTCTTGGTCTGAGTGTTATATTACAAATAAATTATAGTTTAAAAAACTAAAATAAAACGCTTTTATAACTAATTGAACTAAAAAGTTAAAAATAAAACTGTAATAATCAATTGAAAAATTTATATTATTGTACAAAAAAGCGTGGGGTGCTTTTTATAATAACTTCAGACATAATAAACTATTGATAAAATATTTACATCAATCAAAATCAAGCCCCCCACGCTTTTTGTACAATAATATACATTTTTCAATTGATTATTACAGTTTTATTTTTAACTTTTTAGTTCAATTAGTAATATTTTTTTAATTTTTAACCTTTAACAAAATATTATCTCGTAAGTCACCCATATCGGAAGTTTTTCGACAATAATCAGTGTTACATACTGTAACTGAATTCCTTCATTTGTTACAGATCGGTGTAAATGCTTCCAAATACAATAGATACGCCCGAAGTGGCCTTGCAAAGGGGACATTGTTTTTCTAGACGTTTCAGAGTATTCTATTGACTTATTTTTCAAGTATTTTGCCTTCATTCGCCTTGTATATGGGTTAAGGACGAATGAGGTATACGCAAATAAATTCTCATTCGGTTTTTGTATTGAGAGTATTTGGGAAGGAAAATATTGCTTGTTTTTTATGATAATTGACTACTGTTTCCTACGTGTTGTCCTACATGTTATCGTGTTCCTAAATGAGAATATTGTTTTGGAAAATGAATAACGCTGAAGTAATTCGGCCGGCGGGCCATATAGTCGTTGCATCAAAAATGGTCAATGACTAAAGCCATCTAGCAGGATGGCGATGGCGATCAGTGAACCGCTGTCAAATATGACAGCGATATTTGATAGCGTTTCACTGATCGCAGGCGATCAAGATGAGCTCAAGGCTACCATCAGCTTGACGTGACTGAGCTGCGGAAGTCCAAAAATTTAACTATGCTACAAGCGGAAACCCATCCAAATAATGATCGCGCAGAGCGTTGCATACAGTAGTACACCTCAGCGCTTCTGAAGACCTAAATGCCTTAGCCAGAGGGTTGTTAAAACATTACACAGATTTCGCATTTGCAATAAGTATTTTCGAACACAAAATCTGCACGACCGGATTCGAACACGCGACATTAGGTTCAGAAGGCGGGGCCGCCACCACTAGACCACCAGTGACCAATTCACAGTCGAAATAATAAAGCCGGTTCACACTCATTTATATTTTCCCCGTAGCAGCGCTCTGGGGAAATCTAGAAGCAATCTATCTTCGAAACAATATTGAGCTGATCACGTGCGGATACAGCCTTATTCGTTGCGTGTTTTATAAGATTTCGAAAAATATCGCGATGAATTTCTTCTTCAAAAAGTGATGAAATAATTTGTTAGTCCATCTGATGTTGAGCAGTTATAGCTTATACACTCACACGTAAATATAGCGGCCGCCCGCGGCTTCGCTCGCCCCTTTACCGTTCCCGTTGAAAAAAACATATTTTTTCTCCTTTTAAACCTTCTCTGGACCTCCACAAATCATTCAAGACCAAAATCAGCCAAATCGGTCCAGCCGTTCTCGAGTTTTAGCGAGACTAACGAACAGCAGTTCAGGTAATGTCTGACAAGGTCTATTGGCTTTCGGTCTTGACAGAATACCAGCTCATAGCTTCCTCACAGTAGCTAGGCATTATGCTGAGTCAAGAGGCCCTTTTGCTGCTGTAGCACACAGAAACACGACGCACTTCTCCATTGTCGATGTATCTATTTATATCTTTCTTCTTTTAGTGTCCTTGTTTTTTACTGGTATATGTGTGCTTATGTAGTAAATAAATAAATGTATATATCTTGTCTTATAGAACCAATGTTATTAAGTAAAGTAAACAGGCCTTTGCATATTGTAGATTATTTTAAAGCGTCAGGGGCAAGGTGTTTACTCATACCCCTATTTGCGGGATGCTATAGTGCCTAGGACAGGATTTTAGATAAAATAGGCTTGCCCAGCACTTATACCATCCTGACAGCTTAGTCGGCCTAATCCACATGAAAGACATGGTCAATACTTGCGAAGCTAACTAAGGCTTCTTCACGATGTTTTCCTTCACCGTTTGAGAACACTTGCATTGTGTGCATAATTTTTTTGTCAAAAAACTCATTGGTACGCGACTGGATTTGAGCCCACGACCTTAGGATCGGAAGGCGGGGCCGCTACCACTAGACCACCAGTACCCTGATAATGTAATGTGATTATTAGGTGTACATTTAACTTACAGAGCAAGCCTTAATATACCCCTATACCTTTCTGCTCGAAACTAGGTTTGGTAGTACGAGTAGTATTTCCCCTGACGAACTCTTCCAAAGAGCTTTTACTAACTATTAAAAAGTGTTTCCAGGAATAGTGATTTTGAGCGCGCTTTTTCCACAAAAACTTCCTGCATAGCAAAAAGAACAGAGAGAGAGAGAGCAAAAAAGTTTGCAGCTTTTAATGGATATTCAAACGAAACATCTATTTTATCGATTTTTGAAACTACCCTCGTTAATAAAACATGCTATTTCCGTCCATATTGTTATAGTGATAAAGTCTAAAGTGGTTTTGGTTTTTTATTGTTTACTGCGAATGTCCAGTGCTTGCTAATTCTGCAAAAAGCAATAATAACTTCGCGGCACGAAGCTGCTAAAGACTAACGTCCACTGAAGCGAAATTCGCCACTCTACAATCATTTAAGTACTAAGTAAATTTTAAAAACTTGAGAAACCAACTTCTTGGCCAAACTGCTGAACCGATTTTAATTATGTTTCTATGGGACCAACCTGGAAGAATATTTTATATCGACTCATAAATTTCGAAGTTGTGCAATAACATTAAGAAAAATACAATCGAATTGAGAACCTTTCCTATTAGAAGTCGGTTAAAAACAAGCTTTTATCTCGACTAGCTTTTCCAGCTCAGTTGGTAATATAAGCTTTGACTTCTGCACTAGTGAGCGTGGGTTCGATTTCCACTGAGATTTAATATTTGTGTGGTGAACCTGCCCTGCGTCCATCAACTTGATGCATACAGATGTTCAGCCTCACGTGCCAGTAATTTCACCGGCACCCACACCCTTCAAACCGACACACAACAATGCTGCTTCACGGCAGAAATAGACATGGTGGTAGTACTTCCCCGGACTAGCCCTTAACAAAAAGCTCTACTACAATTGAGTGTCTACCATGCCTGTGAATTGCAGTCTTGGGCTTTTCTTATTTTTAGTAGACAAAGGCCTCAAGCGTCACCAAGCGTTTTTCAGAGCAGCATAAATCAAAAGCACGTTTCACACGCGCTTTGTTAACGCTAATGGTCTTTTAATTACTAACAGTTTCTGGAATTTCAAAAAGTAGCTCAATTGACTTTTGAGTCCCGGAAGTTGTGTTGATATTTTTCAGCATTTTCTTATTTTATTAATCTTTGATGGGTTTTTACCCCCGAAGTTACTAATTTCGTCTAGTTTAAGTTCGGGATGTTTTTATAGGAAGCTGCTACTTTTAGGACTGTTACTGGTACTGGTGAAATTACATAGTAGACATAGAAAAGACAGATTAGACACCCAAAATCGGCCACAAAAGTTCGAAACCATGTGCCTAGTGCAAAAAGAGCCTCTCTGAGGCACGCTTAAATCCTTTCACCACACTACAAGAAGGTCACTATCTCATGAAATCAAAGTACTTATACATATTTATTTGCTGAATTACATGTAGCAAAGATGTTAAAATTTGTGGTTGAATCAACGTAACCTATATGGCATGCAAAAATAAAATTATAAACTAATTAAATTAATTTACTTATAAGATAAAAATAAACATAGGGATAAATAATAACTAGTTATGAGAAAGTAAATTGTTAAAAATAAAATAGATAGTAAAAAAAATAACAAAAATAAAGCAAAATGTAAGTCAATGTAAGAAATAATTGCACGTTGTCAGTCAGTAGGTAAGTAGTACTCAAACCCGAAAACCAACATTTCGCCTTCAAAATGTTAATGGGTGTGCTTCCACGCGTGTAATTCATAAAGGAACGTTTGTCTGTCTGTATGTAATTAGTATGTTATTGTGTACACCCAACTGTCTGTGACCGAAGTTAATCAAACTTTGTTTTGAAATCTACCCTCCTTTTCATAATGATCGCTGAGCGCTCCAAATGCCTTATGTCTTACGCTATCTCTTTCTGTTGACTTGAAAGTGACAGTGACGTGAATATGTTTTATAACCGTTTAAAAATGTTATGCATTATTAAGAGGGTTAACTTTTACAATGGAATTTTCGTTTGTGGATAAGAGATAACGAGGGGTTAAGATGAAATGCGGGTTCCAAGGAATTTGAAAATAGGCATGTTGCTCTGTGCCTGAAAGAGGGCGATAGAGACAACGCCTACGTAGGAAACATACAAAATCTATAAATAGGAAAAATCAGTAAGAGCTGTACTCAAAGAGATTTTACATATACATTTCGTATACTCCTGTTTCTGCCTCCAAAATTGTATTTATTGATTTATTTTTTTAATAAAAAAATATTAACTACAATTAGTTTTCTGGACGTCTGAAAAAGGCGGCAAAATTAAAGTTTGTTTTATCTAACCCATATCGTTTCACAGCTGTGCAAAGGTCTCCCCTAAATCCTTCCAACCGTCCATCTTTTCATCCCACCATCCTCGCTCGAAAGCGTCGACAACGTCCCCCAACGCTTTCTTGGCCGAAAGAGTAATAAGCCTAAAAAAACTTGAAACAATATTATAACAATACGTAAATCTATCCATACCATAACCGTATCAACAGGAAGACGTTTCATAAAACAACTCCCATAAAATATTAAATTACTGTAAAACAACAAAGAACACAGTCAACTTCAATTACCAACGGAAACCAATATAATAACCCTTTCAACTTATTACTTTAAAAAGATTTTCAACCCTTTATATTTAAATTCTATCTAGTAAACCCTTTGAAGTGCAGGATGAGACTATTAGAACATGGACGATCGTAGATATACATTGATCTGGATACCGCAAGTTACATAACGCCTTACCGCTTTTGAAACAGATTTGCTTGCAAGCTAGTTGACTCCGCTTATTTCTTTGTTCACTTATTTTGACTATTGGGAGGACCAATGGGACCATAAACATCTGTGTCACTTAGTAAAACCCATCTGTTTTAGGACATTATCACTTCCTAAGACTGGTTAAAATCTGGTCACAATCCAAATCACAGCGGGATATCGGTAACTAGCGTTACAGAAAATACACCCTTAAGATGGTAAGGCAGATCTTTTGGTGATGGTACGTGCCGTTATCACTTGAAGCTCACTTGAAGGGTCCCTTCAAGTGGCCAAATCCTCTGGAAAGATATGGTCAATACGTGCAGAACTGACTAAGCCATGGGTTTCCTCACGATGTTTTCCTTCACCGTTTGAGAGCACTGGCATTGTGTACAAACATTTTCTGAATAGAAAAATCCATACAGTAGTGCTTCTAGTATCTAGTTAATTCTACGTCTGTGGTCTCGACCGCCCGCGTTGTATCGACAACCCCTAACCAACTGTCACCTAATCTGGATTGTCCTTACAAACTATTACCTGAACTGCGTCTGTGTTTATAGTAACTCGTAGTTCAACTATGTCGTTATTTATAGAAACTAGTAGTTAAACTGTGACGGTGTTTATAGTAAGTGTTAGGTAATCTGTGATATCCTTTATGTTTTCTCATGAACATCTAGACGCTTTGATGCTTTGTGTTTTATGAACGCGGTATTTGGTGTGAGAACAATGTTCTGTTGGCAACAAACATTGTCGTTGACATTAAGTTAAATACCTCATGACTTTAAATTTGCACCGTACTTGCTTTGTTAATTTTATTTTAACCACCTCGTCTTACTTTTAGTTTCTATCATGAGTTTACACATCTTAAAAATGACGTTTTGCTAAATGGACGTTCTGCTATACAGACCATACTGATAGTTGGACGTTTTGCTACATGGACATTTTCCTATTAGACTTACTGCTCATTAGACCTTTTGCTCTGTTGGACATTTAGCTTCTTAGATCAGGAGGCTTATAATTTCACTCATTTAATTGTTAATAGGAATTTAGTGATAATATTATATTTTAATTGTAAAAATAAGTCACTTAAAATTTGCATGCCAATTTTGGTGAAATATGTGAAACTGATAAAATTTGCACATAATGTGCAATAAAAAAAAAGATTAAGTACTTGTTTGTATTTATGACAGGTTGCAAGCCTATCATCGCGTTCGGGAATAGCTTCAACGCACTGATATCCAGAGCGCGTCCGTTTCGGCTAACCCATCGCACAGCTCTTAACACGACTGCGAGCCTAGTCACTTAATTCACTCTGCAATGCACGCGGCCTTTGTGACTATATCACTCGTAACCCAGTTAGCCTGACTGTTTTGCTGTCTCTACCATACACACGATATACATATTAGGTACGGTACAGTAAAGCGCAATACACACTGAGCCCGCCGGGTCGCCGACATATTATGTCGGCAACTTTTTGTCGGCGGTCTAGTTGGCGACTTCACTTAATACAAGTCGGAAAATTTGGTCGGCGGCATGTCGGCGGCTTGAGATGAGAAATTTATTTGGCAGTCAGTGATTGACCTGTAGTGACAAGCACGTCACTACAGGTCGAGCGTCGCCGGGCAACTGAGCGCAGGCGTCAGGCGTACCCAAGCCGCCAACATGTCGGCGGGCAACACGCGCGGGCGCATGTTGCTGACATGATTATTTTCATACAGGCCGCCGGGTTGTGTCGCCGGGCTTTGTCGGCGACCCGGCGGGCTCAGTGTGTATTGCGCGTAAGGATGGGTAATATGGATATTATGTAAGTACGGATCATTGACTTTTTGATAAGCTTGAAAGTAAAAGAATAGTATATTGTTACCCAAGAGAACTTATTTAGTCCCAAGACGGGGTTAGGATGCAAATATTTCGACGGACTAAGTTTTGACAAGGAATATAAATAAAATATATAAGTACGGTAGTATAAACAAAACTCAAAGCAAACTGTAAAGCAGTCTTCGCAAAGTAAGCTTTGTTTATCGAAGTTTCCTATCAATATTTTGAATAAAGAAGAGCTTTGACAGAACTATGAAATATAATTTTGGTTGAAAGTTGAACTTTCCATCAAAGTAAAGTCAAAGTTCGGTCTATGAATCTCGGCCTAAGGGGGCTGACCAAGAAAAGTCCGTGCCATTTTGTTTCTCTTCCGTCAAATCAAATGTTATCTATTTAACGTCACATAGCAATAGTATACCAATAAAACGCAGCCAAGTGCGAGTCAGACTCGCCCATGAAGGGTTCCGTAGCATCAAGTAACATAATATAAAGGTTCTTGTAGTTCGTCGAAGGGTAAATTGCGGTCTACGATTTATGACGTATAAAAAAAAACTACTGACTAGATCTCGTTCAAACCAAATATCGTTGAAAGTTTGCATAGTAATGTACAACATATATTTTTTCTAGTTTTATCATTCTCTTATTTTAGAAGTTAGAGGGGGGGGGGGGACCAAATTTTTTCCACTTTGGAAGTGTCTCTCGCGCAAACTTGTTAGTTTAGAAAAAAACATTATAAGAAACCTCAACATCATTTTTGAAGACCTATTCATAGATACCCCACACGTAAGGGTTTGATGAAAAACAAAAACTTTTTTCCACTTTGGAAGTGTCTCTCGCGCAAACTATTAAGTTTAGAAAAAAACGATATAATAACCTCAACATCATTTTTGAAGACCTATTCATAAATACCCCACACGTATGGGTTCGATGAAAATATTTTTTTTGAGTTTCAGTTTCAAGTATGGGGACCCCCAAAATTTATAGTTTTTATTCTATTTTTGTGTAAAAACCTTAATGCGGTTCACAGAATACATCTACTCGCCAAGTTTCATCAGTCTAGCTCTTACGGTTTCGGAGTAAAATGGCTGTGACACGGACGGACAGACAGACAGACAGACAGACATGACGAATCTATAAGGGTTCCGTTTTTGCCATTTGGCTACGGAACCCTAAAAAGGATCAATGACATTTAAATTGGCTGCTTCTTCTTCCTCTTCATAGTTTTTTTTATTCAAAAAAATGAGATTCTTTTTCAAGTTGCAATGCCTACTTTGAATCGCATTACCGTAAACCGATGACAAGAATCTTTTGACGTTTCGCCGATTTGCGCTTGATATTTTCTCTCATAGGTTTAAAGACATTTATTTCTCATAAAACATAAAAAAAAAATGTTCACTTAAAATGAGATTACACAGCTTAATATTAATAATACATTGTTTTGCCTCTTGACGGCTGCCGTAGCACACGTTTACTTGATACACACATAAACTGTTGGCTACAGTGTGGCCACATATTTGCCTAGCCTTGATTTGAATAGTTGTATGTTATCGCATTCTTTAATGTCATTAGATAATTGATTGTATAGCTGTACTCCCTCAAATAATATTGTTTTCTTTCCGTAGTTTGTTCGTACCTTATTTAAATGTAGTTTATGCTTATTTCTTAGGTTGTGTGTGTTTTCTTTTTTGTGTAACTGGATATTGGTTTGAATGGAATTATTAATAATGTTTTTAATAAGAACGCAGGTGGAGTAAATATAAATTTGATTCAAGTTAAATAATTTAGTTTGTTTATATAGTTGTTTTGTTGGCATTAAGTAATGATAGCAGTGTAAAACTTTAATTATTTTATTTTGGGTTCTTTGCAACGGACCAAGGTATGCCACAGCGGCGGATCCCCAAACTTCCATTAGGTAGTCAAGGTGTGACTTCACCAGCGAGTTGTAGATCATTGAACGCACTTTAGCTGGAATGCAATATGCTATTCTACGCAATGCTCCTAGCAATGTGGTAAGTTTGGTCTTTACGTGGTCAATATGAAAACTCCATGTTAGTTTGTCATCTATCCATAGTCCAAGATATTTTTCTTTACGTGTTTGCTTAATGATGTCATTATTTATGGTAAGAGGAGTAAAATCTGGTATTGGTTTATTTTTTGCTGCAAGGATCATAAATGAGGTTTTTTCCGTGTTAACTGTGAGAAGATTATACTTGAACCATTCGTTTAGAATATTTAGGTCATTTTGTGCGTCGGCTATTATATCATGGATCGATTTATCGAAGTAAAAGAGGCACGTATCGTCCGCGTACATTGTTAGGTGTCCAGTTAGTCCTATTGTATTTATATTGTTTAGGTAAATTAAAAAAATTAGTGGACCGATTATGGAACCTTGAGGAATGCCATAGGTGACCTTTTTTGGCGCACTTTCATAGTTATCTATTTTTACAACTTGCCGTCTATTCTGTAGGTATGATGTGAACATACTAAGTGCAGTTCCCGTGACACCCACGTTGTGTAATTTTTTAATTAACTTACTATGACTTACGGTGTCGAATGCTTTTTTTAGGTCAATGAAGATTCCTAGGGCAATACTCTTTTGATCTATATGCGTTTTAATTTTAGTCACTAAATCTATAGTTGCGGTTAAAGTACTTGATTTTGGACGAAAGCCATATTGTTGGTCAATGAAAAATTTTTTTTCCGTTAAATAATTATTCAGTCGATTATACAAAATTCGCTCAAAAATCTTCGACAAAACCGGCAAAACCGATATCGGTCTGTAATTACTAGGGTCATTTTTAGTTCCTGACTTGTAAATAGGGCTAACTTTAGCAACTTTAAGAGTATCAGGGAAAACACCTTGTGCTAAACATGTATTTATGCATTTCGATAAACTTTCAGAAATTATACTTTTTAGGCATTTAATAGCCTTCGTACTAATTCCGTCTAATCCAGTACTTGTGTTACAGTCCAGTCCGTCAATAATTTTTCCTATCTCGTCCGTGGTGCACGGTGATAAATCGCTTAGAGTTGAAAGGTGTATATAGCTAGGTTCGTACATTAAGATGTTGTCTGTGTTGTCGTGATAATGTTTAGGTATTTTATTTGCTAAGTCTTCTCCTACCGACGCAAAAAATGAGTTAAATAAATCGCATATTGCATTACCGTCTGTGATTTGTTCTGAATTTGATAATAATTTGGGAGGACCACTGCTTAACTTTATTTTATTTTGTGCTAGCTGGTTTATTACCTCCCACATTTTTTTTGAGTTATTTTGATTGTCGTGGAACAATTTGTAGAAGTAGTTTTTTTTGTGTATTTTAATCATGGATCTAACCTTACGCTGTTCTTCGTTGAAGCTTGTTTGTATAGTTTTGTTTGCTGGGTCAGATTTTGTTTGTTCCCATAAATTGTTTCGCAAGTTTATGGAATTGATAATATTTTTATTTATCCAGTCTGTTTGTGGGGGATTTAAATATTTTATTTTGTCTATTTTATTTTTATCTATTTGTTCCACTATGAAATTTTCTAAATAGTTGTAGTTGTTGTCATGGTTTAGGTATTTTGTATTTAGTGTGTTATTGTATAGGTTGTCATAGTCTAATGCTTTGTATTGTATTTTTTTGTTTAGGTGAGGTGCAAGCTGGCCAATCTCAAGAAAAATATGTTTATGGTCTGATAGGGAAGAATCGATGACCGTCATACTAAAAGAGTGATTTTTTACATTTGTACATACATGGTCCAATAAGGTATTTGTTGTTTTAGTTTCACGAGTGCTGTACCTCTTGTCTATTCGATTAACAATTTCGTATCCAGTTTCTCGAATTTCCTGTAGGTATTGTGTAGTGCCATTTTCCGATTTCAATAGGTCGATGTTAAAGTCGCCGAAGACAATAGCCCGTTTTCGCCGCTCCAACTGTGACGAGTATATTTCCAAAAAGTTGTCAACGTTGGTATCCCCGGGCTTATATATAGCTCCGATATTTAAGCACAGCTTGTCGATATATATCCATAGGTAGTGGTTTCCGTTTTCACATAGTTCCTCCGTAATCTCGTGTTTTATGCTATTGTGCACATAAATGGACACGCCGCCGCCTTTGCTATTTTGTCTATAATTGTAAATATGTGTATAGTTAGGTAGTTGGTAAAGTTTTGCATCGCTTTCTGACGTAATCCACGTCTCTGTGAATATTAGTAAATGCGTGGTCCTAGGTATTGCCGCCATAATGCATTTTATTTCGTCAAATTTGCCAGCTGTTCGGATGCTACGCATATTCGCATAGAAGAATCGCAAAGACGATGAATGCAACGGAATATCTTCATATTTTTTTGCGATCTGATGACAAAACTTATCTGTACTGTTTGTTTTTTGTAATGGTGCTGTTATTAGTTTTTTTGGTTGGTTTTGTTGATAACAATTCTGGGAGCCCCTCGTATGTACTTTATTGTAAGGTCTTTTTCGCCGTTTTCTATACGGGCATTAAGCTCTTCTCTCAGCAATTGCAATAATCGCTTTTGGTTTGGGGTTTCATCGGAGAAGATTTGCATATTTTCCGGTAAACTTGATTTGTTTCGTAACAGGTTTTTTGGCGTATCAATGCTGTTAAAATAAGCTTTTATTGGACGGTTCGTGTTAGGCACATATTTTCCCAGCCGTATGCATCTTAACGGCTTTGGGCAGTTTTTATCCACAGATTTCAGCATGTTTATGACTTCTTCTGCGTCGTAGTCTTGTCTTGTTTTAAAGTTTGGTTCATTTTTTTCAGATATACCCACTATTATGATATTTTTTTCGCGGTCGCAGCGGTCCTTTAGCTCAAGGATGAGGTTTTCGTGATCGAGCGCGGACGGGGACGGGGCCGACGACTGTCCGGATGTTGAACTTTCGGTGTATTCTTGTTTTTTCATCCTAGATATTTCGGCTTCTATGTTGGTAATTTTGTTTTGCGTTATTGTGTTGCTTGATTTAATACTTTCCATTTCGGCATTTATTTGGTTAAACTGTTTGGAATAGGTTTCCGTCACTGTCTGTATTGCCTTCATTTCGTTTTTGACTTGAGATATTTCTTCTCGAATTTGGCCTAAGGTTTCGTTTTGGGTGTTGCCGAATTCTACCATAAACTTCATTATGTCGTTGCGGAAATTTGTGAAGTCGGTTTTGTAGTCTTGTTCGTCGGCGCGCTCTTTTCTCTTTCTCTCCCTTGTGTTGATTAGTTCGAGTAAGTCTTTGCTATCTTTAGTTAATAAGTTAGGCATAGACCCGCCAGCTCTCTCGCTACCGCTTGTGAACATGGTGCCGGGCGGAGTTTGTTGTGGATTCATTGCGATAAGTTGCACTTGGAATGTAACTGCGATGTGCTTACTTCGCGCGGGTGTGAGCGTGATGAAAAATAGCAGCGGTTCTCTTTACCCCAGGGGGTGAGGGGGGAAGCGCACGCGTCACCGGTATGCACTACCGCGTACTTGCCAGACGAAACGTGATAAGTGGTAATTAGTATTCTTACGTTAAAACACTTGTATCACTTGCAACTTAGGGATCACTTTTGTGTGACAGACTTTTATTAAATTCGCGATAAATTCAAGCACACGTCTGCTTCCGACTAGGCGCAGAGGCCAAAAGCTCATCATTTGAAAGCTCTATTGCGCAAGTGAACGAATAGAAAAATCTATTGAAGCACAAATGGAATTCTATTCAACTTTATAGAAATAATGGATTAAAATCTGGAGGACTGCTGAGAGAGAGTGCTGCTGCTAGAGGACTACGTAGTCGATAGGTTATCTAAGTGAGCTACTAAGAGCTGGATTCACTGATTAAATCGATCGTTCAAATATCTGACGGCTATTTATCTAAAATTCTGTAAGCAGAATTTATAAATAAGCCGCTGTCAAATATTTGATCGGTCCATTAGTAATCCGTGAAATCGGCAAAAACTTTGGCATCTATTATAGATAATTTACATAGCGTCAGGGTAACTGTTGTTTACTCATGTCCCTTCTTACGAGACGCTATAGTGCCTGGGACAGGATTTTAGATAGCATCATCATCAGCTTAGTCTGTCAATACGTGCGGAGCTGACTAAGCCGCAGGTTTTTTAGTATCTAGATGTGATCGAATAACAAAGTCACCAGCGTTGTAGATAGCTTATACCCCATCCCTATCCCGCATAACAATATCGAGTACGCGTTTCCGGATAACTTATTGTGTAACTTTGGCGCAAAAAGTGTAACTTTTTTGCAAGCTGTACGCTAACAATAGGTAAGTCTGTTTCGCCCCGAATATTGCATAACGATATGCCTGTGTGGTCCGCTCCAAACGGGTTAAATGTTTTGTTTGCATTGGTAGTCAAAACATGGTGAAAAATAAAAGTTTGTGTACTTAATATTCATTCGGTAAACGGTTTTGTTTTTACTCGATTGACATTATATTATATCTTTAAACCATTGAGCACGGGACGGGTCTGGCTCTGTCTCTGGGTATGGTTTTGAGTCTGTGTGAGAGCTCACCACTCACTGTGTGTGAGGTTTTGACGTAGGATTTATTTAGTCAACACTCACACAGACTCTAAACCAGAGACGAGATTAGAGACACAGCCAGACAGAGCTCATGGTAGGCCTACTGTTGTCGGTATTGGTCTCAGTAGGTACACAGATAATTTTTTACCTACATATCCTCCCTGTCTTCAGCTGTCCGTTCTGTGTGTTTTTATGTATTTGTCTTACGTAATAAATAATTATTCTAATTCTAATTTTGGGACATTGTAAAAATCTTTAATAAGTTTCACTATAATAATAATTTAAGTTTAAAAAACTTGAGAAACCGACTTCATTGTCAAACGGCTAAACCGATTTTAATCAAATTTGTTTGGGACAATCTGGACGTATGAATAACCTTCCAAATAAAAAAATAATTTTCTAAATCGGTTCATAAATGACGGAGGCATGCAGTTACAAACATTAAAAAAATTATTTAAAAAAAAATGGCAACACCGATTTTAATAAAATTAAAATGGGACCAATCTGGAAGCAGTACCTTTCAGATAAAAAAATAATTTTTCAAATCGGCTCACAAATGACGAAGTTATGCGGTAACAAACATAAAAAAAAAAAAAAAAAAAAAAAAAAACATACAACCGAATTGAGAACCTCCTCCTTTTTGATTGGAAGTCGGTTAAAAAAACTAGTTTTTGTTACTTTGTTTTTATAACGCTTTTATTAGCTTCACCTGTATGTATGTATGTATGTATGTTACCGACCTCTTTGAGCTCTATTTTGTCCTACTTTGAACGATTAGATTTGATTCAAACTTTGCACACCGGTCAATGGTCGATGACAATGCAATAATATGAAAAAAAAAAAAAAAAAATGAAAAAAATACTAAAAAGTAAAAAATAAATTATAGTTTAAAAAACTAAAAAAAAAACGCTTTTATAACTAATTGAACTAAAAAATTAAAAATAAAACTGTAATAATCAATTGAAAAATTTATATTATTGTACAAAAAGCGTGGGGTTTATTTTTAACTTTTTAGTTCAATTAGTTATAAAAGCGTTTTTTTTTTTAGTTTTTTAAACTATACTTTATTTTAGTTTTTTGTCGACATAACAGATAGTTACGATAACCCCGAGCTTCCTTATGAAGTATGGTCTGACTCTGCTAAAAACCTATCAAAGGATGATCGATCCCGCATCTGAGAGCACTTGCACGGGCATCGAACCCGCTACAGATTGGCACGGTGCCAGCATTGGGATTGCTAGTTTGTGGGGTGTCGCTTTAAGGTTTTTTAAAAGGATGTCGTAAATCCATGTCTAAAAACTGGTTGTCTTAAAATTAGTATTTTGTTCATAAAGTACAATCGTATGAAGTTGTGGACAATTCAGGCAGTGCCGTGGGCTGCAAATGGATGCGGGTATACCAAGATCGTGGTATATGACAAGAGCAAAGAGAGGCCTATGCCCAGATTTAAAATACCACTAGCGGTCACCTATCCAAATGGTGTTAACGTTGATTTGTCTATTGGTAAGGACGCATGTGCTTTGTTTTCTTGTGACTTTTCATTCATCAGTGGTGATTATGGTCACTAAAATAGTCGCAATGAACTGCCGGCTTCATCATCAGACGAAGATGAAACTTAGGTCCTTAGTCTAAAAATATTTAGACATCAAAATCGGTAGTTTGGCCATGAAGTCATTCTCAAGTTTTGTAAACTTTTGGTCTCTCTTCTTCTTAAATTTAAGAGCTTAACCTTTGTCAGGGTTTTGATGCAGTTTTCTCCAATTATGTCTTTCGAATGCTGCCTCCTTGACTTCCTTATACGACATGACAGCGACTTTTTTTTTTATCTGGCCCATGTAACTTATTCTTGGCCTTCCTCTTCCCCGTTTCCCTTCAACCTTTCCTTCAATGATTCTTTATGTAGCTGTCATGTCGTAGAAGAACGAACTTAACTTGAAACTTTTGTTATTTAATTATAAAAACAATTTTAAAGTTTTCACTTTGAAGTAAAATGCATAATATTCCCTCCAAAAAGCGCAATGGTTGATTTATTCCAACAATTCAACCCCTGCAGTGCTGCTGACGTGTTATGAACAACTTGTCAGATTTCAACTTTTGACAGGTTAACAGATGTGCTGAAAGATTTAAGCTCTGGCCGTATCAACGCGAACTGATATACCGGAACGTCATAATAATATTATTAAAATGAAATATTGAAGTACCCTCCAAAGGAATGGTTTGAGTGATGTTTATGTTATTTCAGTGGAGTAAGTGAAGAATTACAAAGAAATTAAGAAAATTAGAATTAGTAGAAACTAAAGATTTTTTTTATTTAACAAGCAGCAAGAAATAAAAGGCTTTTTATTTTATTTTATTACTAGTGGCCGTCTGCGGCTTCGGTCGCTACGTTCCTGTAACTTTTTCGACTTAAAAAATCCTATGTGCTATTACGGACTATAGTCTATCTTTGTGTAAATTTCATACAGATCTGTTCAGCCGTTCTAGCGTTATTAAGTAACAAACATCCATCCATCCATACAAACTTTCGCATTTATAATATTAGTGGGATTATTTCCGTTTTCAGTGTTAATATTTATATCCTCAAGAATATCTAAACCTTTGCGCTCATCTAGATCGCTGCGATCAGTATCGCTGTCAAATATCGCACTGTCACCCTATGCTGCCATCGCCATCGGAGGCTTAAAGGCAGAAGAACGTTCAAAAAATATTACGTTTTGCAAGAGAGCTTTTAGCAAAATATACCAGTATTTCTCTTTCACAGCAATCCGAACCCGCTGAAAAATATCATAGTGGGCAAAAATCTCGAAATTTCCAAAGAACGCTATCAGAAAAGGCTCTAAAAATAAAAGGTGGTACTCACAACTGCGATTTTTCCCCGCCGTCGTAGCAGCTCAGCTGTGTTTGACATGTCGGTTGCTGTGACCCACATTTGTCACTGAGGGGTTATTGTCGATTTAAAATCTTTTCATAGTTTTTGTTACGGAAAAAGTAATAATACGGACCCAAGACTTTTTATTAATACAACATGCTGTTCTAACATTCTGGCGATAATTGCGATAAGTGGTAACCATTACTGTAAAAAGAATTAGACAAACCTTTGCTTTTTCTATGCAATAAAGTAGGCAAACAAGCACACGGCCCACCTGTTGGGAAGCGGTCACCGTAGTATATGGACGCCTGCAATACCAAAGGCACCACAAGCGCGGTGCCGACTTTTTAAAACTTTTAAAACGCCCTTTTTGAAGAAACCCATGTCTCGCAGGGTGTGTGCTTTAAGAACGCTTCCTGCGATGCACTTCTTCTTCTCATCGTGTCACTGGTTTTAGGAACCACTGTGGTGAAAGGTGCCATCAACATGAGGCATAGGGTTAAGCCTCATATGCCTGTTATTTCACCGGCACCCACGCCCTTCAAACCGAAACACAACCACGGTTGATAGCAGAAACAGGCATAATGCTTAAACTTAGTGGGTACTTGTCTGAACGAGCCCTTCACGAAGAGCTCTACTACCGATAGCTAGTTTTTTTCAAGTCTTACAGTGATTCTGTAAAAACAGACGACCAAAAGTTACATTTCACAATGAATTTACGACATTGTAAAATTCACCAAAGAAGTTCAAATATTTCGCCAAAACTCCAAAGATTGTTAAACACCCCAAAAAGAAAAGTTCGTGCCGCGCACTTTATAAGAATTTCTTGTCACCCCGGGCCTGTATTACTTTTTAAATTAGCAAAAAGCCCGGATTTC
The DNA here is from genome assembly GCA_939531255.2 of Thera britannica. Taxonomy (NCBI): domain Eukaryota; kingdom Metazoa; phylum Arthropoda; class Insecta; order Lepidoptera; family Geometridae; genus Thera; species Thera britannica. Next base: position 20,217,289 of record OW618037.2, read on the forward strand.
ATGATCAGCGACAATTTTATTTATGGTAATGTGTGTAGGCAAACTTAATGCAGCATTATCTTCTATTCAAATTTGTAAAATTTTTAAAAACATAATGAGACATCCTCAAAGATCCAAGGGCTGCTTTCACAGATGTTTATCTGAAAATGTGCAATCAAACATTTCAGTTAAACAGCTGCCGTGATCCGTTATACCGGCCCTTATGAGTCTACCGTGCTCGTGGATAAAAAAACTTTCTACATCTTGTCCACATGATTTGTCAGGGGCAACTATACTGCCTTTACTTATGGAACGCTGTAGTACTTGGGACAGGGTTTTAGAAATTGACTTGCCCAGCACCTATACCATCCCTTAGCTCAGTCAGCCTAATCGTAAAAAAAAACAGGGTCAATATGGGCTTTCTTCAGGATGTTTTCCTTCACCGTTTGATAGCATAACAGTCGCCAATTCATTTCAAAATGCAGCCCGGTTGTCGCAAGCGGGTAGAAAAACACCAGGAACTAATAGGCCAATAAAAGCGATAGAGTTTAATAACTGCCGGTACCAGGGCATCAGAGGCTGCAGGCGGTGGGTTAATAGGCCGACGCGGATCGCCCGAGAGAGACAAATAGAGCTATTTTTCTCTTTTGCTATTAAAAATCGGCGCAAGTTTAAGGCGAGCGCGATTTACGCTGTCAGGAGCGTCGATTCTAGCAAACACGGATTGAGAGAACGCTGAATCCGCGTTCCATTTTCAAATTTTTCAAACAAATACTGACAACTCGCATCGATTTACGCGATAGCTTGAGTGATTTGTGTTGCTGGAATCCCTGTACGACAAATCAAGTCCAGTCCACGTGGAGTACCTAATGGATAATATAAGCAGAACAACCGCTCAAGATCAGCCTTCGAATGGGCCATCTTATTGCTCCGTATAGTAAGGGAACCGTAAGTCACGTTTTATTTTATATAAAAATTAGACCTTTGGGAGCACCGGGACTGTTTAGTAATCGTCATCATCATCAACCTATATCAGTCCACTGCTGGACGTTGGGTTCTGCCAAGACACCACCTAGCCGGAGGGCTTCCTACACTACGCTTACCTAAACGAGGTCTCCACTCGTATTCGTATGCCCAACGATTGTCTGTTCTACGGCAAACATGACCGGCCCACTGCCACTTCAGCTTACAAATCCTTTGGTAGTCGACATAGCTCAAAAGCCTTGGTTGCTTAGCAATACTGATTCCGAAAAAATCAGAAAAAAAATAAAAAAAATCCTGAAAGTATCAAAATACCAACATACCACTGTGACCTGTGTCTGTGTATAGATAGTGCAATCCACGAAGGCGCGCCCCACTATTCCTCCTAACCGTTTATAGTATATGTGTGTGCAAGCTTCCGTCAATGTTTGAGTGTTATCGGTACACACTAATTACCTATGAGTGCACACGCACACTACAATGAATAGACTACGGTTCGCGACTGCCGCTCGGAGCAAACTCCCCGCACCCCGCGAGGGGCGCGTCTTCGTGAATTGCACTATCTATAATTAAAAACGCTATCGCTTGTCACTTTAAACTAGGCACAACTGAAACCATTAAAAATATAACGTATTTAACTCGCTTCATACGAGTTAAAGGGGAATAAAAATTGTTTATTTTGCTTTTAATATTACGAGGCACAATTTTAAAATAAACAGTTTTACTAAAATAGTAATATTTTGACTGCGTTTACTGATTTGAACTCTGGCTTTCCTTAACACTATACAGCTGCTGTCTGTGGCTCCGCTTGCTTAGTGAAAACTAACATCAAAATTTAAGGCACTTTTCCTCCAAAGCCCATTCGGTAAGCTAGGTAAGAAGTAACCTAACAGATTATTCAGATGACGAACTATATAAATTCCAAGTTTTATCCAAATCTATACGGGCAAGATTGACTCACAATCATCAAACTATACTTTTACATCTCATCACAAAAAATACTAAACTAATTGAGAACCTCCTTTTTCATTTGAAGTCGGTTAAAAAGATTGTCTTGAGTGACTGACATACAACACACATATTATAAACCGCTAGTCGTACCGACTTAAAATTTAGAGGGAGTGTTCTTTATGAAGTGTAAGTACACCAAGAAATTTTAAAATTTTTGATTTGATTCCTTGGGTTTCTGAAAATTTAACCATAGAAGAAATGCAGTGGACGTTGAAGTTTGCACGGAAAAAGCTTAACGCGAAGTCGCGCGGGATTCCACTAGTTTAAAATATAAGTAGAATACGAGAGTTGTTTAAGACCTATACGGAATAAACCTCCTTAAACAACAAAACCTTAAGAAAGTGTGGCAATTGTGATGACAATTATTACTCTACGTAGCCATAATTTGCTTTGTATAGAAGCCGTGTCTTGGTGTTTATTCACACCAGCCGAGTCACTTGTGCTAGTCGACTCTAAGTCAAGCAAGTTCGAATTCGTATGACTAGTAAGACTTCGCACGCACGGGACGCAAGATCCATAATTTAAACTTCATCGTTTTGTTTCTTAACATACTATACCCAATCTAAAGCATTAAAATTTACTGTTATATTAAGAGTGACTTTAGTATGGTCGACTAAACGGTGGCCACCTATCATCTATGCTGTGTGCGGTAGCCAAAAAGGTTTAAAACCGGTTTTGAACTTTTTTATTTATGCAACTAGCTGATGCATAAAGCATATGGCCCACCTGATGTTAAGTGATAACCGTCGCCTATAACAAAGCTTTGTCTCGTAGGTCACGCACGTCAAGATACACTGTCTTGTGTCCATCAACTTGAGGCATATTAGGTGCTTGGCATCGAGTGCCAGTAATTTCACCGGAGGCACATAGCGATGCTGCTTTACGGCAGTTTTTTTTTGTCAGCAAAATAAAAGATAAACATTAAAAACCTAATTCACTTACAATTTTTTCCCCGTGACCATAAAATCGTTATAGTCCGCATAATACGCATAACTATAAATAATACGCATAATACATAATATAACTTGTGATAGAATACTCATGCGAGTAGCTTGCCCGGTAACTAAAACGATTGCAACGCGCCTTCATGGTCCGCTGTTCACGAAAATTACTCTGTTATGCTCTGCTCCCCCTTAACTACTGTGCATTGCCTTAACGAGTGTGCAGCGCCTTAACGACTATGCAGCGCCTTAAGGGGCAGACTACCGTCGCTCACACACTTTAACATTTTTAAAGATATAAAATTGCTGAAGTTATTTATTAAAATATAAAATCGAGTGCAACAAAGTTGAGTACAATGAAAATGCACAAAATTGAGTAAAAATATCATTTTGCTGAAGTTTTTCTAGCAAAAAGTATACTAGTTTTCCGTACTTATGCAAACTTCTAGGCAAACTAGTTCAAAATTGAATCAAATGAATATGATGGAATGTACGAGCAAGAAGGTCATTGACGGTAGTCCACTTCACCACTTCACTGTGGATCACTCGCACGGCGAGTGGGCGAGATTTTGATTATTAAATTAAAATGTTATTGTTATTGAAATAAGGTTTCAAAGAATCTAATTTCGAATGTATATGAATAATTTTAATTCAAAGTATTAAATTAAATGAGTTTATTTTAGTAATTTAGTCAGCTCGAGAGATAATATTTGTTGAAATTATATTAAAATCGATTAAATCTAAAATTGCTTCACCTTTTTCGTCCAATTTGAGGTCTAGTGGAGTTAGATAGAGGCAACATGTTGAACTGAACGCAGAAATGACTATAACGTCCCGTAAGTAGGGGCATGAGTAAACACCAGATGCCCCTGACGTTACATAAATCATCTACGATAGATGCAAAAGCCTGTTTATTTTTTTTACGCAGAAATTACAATATTATTTTCTGTACCATTGCATAAATTATTATTATTATGAGCCTTCTATGTCCCACTGCTGGGCAAAGGCCTCCCCCAATCCCTCCCACTTCGTGCGGTCCTGTGCTAAATAATAAAATAAAATAGGCGTCGAGTAACCCGCTTAACATCAGGTGGGCCATCGTCATTCATCGTTTATTTTTGTTGTTGACTGTACATATAAGATGTCTACCTTACCCGGGAATTCATCTTCAAGACTTCACAAAAATCACCTGAAAATTCCCTTCAAGAATTTGACTATCTCCCGACCACCCGGTCGACTGAGCCATTCGGGATTGGATTATTATTAAGGGAGAAATTGAATTATGCGAACACGCGGCGCGGATACGAACCAATTGGATTTTCACGTTCATTCGCTTTACATCCGAAAGTTTACTTCTCCTCATTTAATTATTTGTTTTTTTTTGTTCAAGAATTTTACAATTTTGAATTTTTCTTTCACTCGAGTGCTCGTCGGTTTAGGGTACTCTTGACCTTGCCTTTCTCTTAAACGTCTACTATCTGCAGGCCTACCACAAGCTCTGTCTGGCTCTTTCTCTGGCCCTGGTTTTGAGTCTGTGTGAGACTCACACAGTCAACACTCACACTGTGAGTGTTCACTAAATAAATCCTACGTCGAAACGTCACACACACAGTGTAATACGTAGTATAATACACTGTTTGTATAATACACTGGCACTCACACAGACTTAAAACCAGAGCCAGAGACAGAGCCAGACAGAGCTTGTGGTAGGCCTACTGATAGAGATACGTCAACCGAGGATAAATGAAGATATGACGACAGGTAACTGAACCGTTCAACATCAAGTGGATCATCTAGCTATCCTGTCACTCGCATAAACAAACTGTAGGCCTACCGCGAGCTCTGTCTCGCTCTGTCTCTGGTTTTGAGTCTGTGTGAGTGCTCACCAGTGCGTTATACTGTGTCTGACGTTTTGACGTAGGATTTATTTAGTCATCACTCACACAGATTCGAAACCAGAACCAGAGACAGAGCCAGACAGAGCTCATGGTAGGGCTACTGTTCCGTCTATTTGTATCTAGTGCTCGTATCATGCAGCTACAAGTTATACTACCCTTCCAATTGCACCCCAGTCGATCATTCGACACAGTTCTAGCTGTTTCTAGCTCATAATTTATATACTAGGCTAACGGCCGACATCGAACCACATTCTTCCGTGTCAGTTGCATCTGAAGAGCTGTTCTCATTTAACCACTTAATCACACCACACTGGAACTTCACTGCTATTATTTTTATTTTTGATTTGTCAAAGGATCATATAAAAAACGGTAGGAACCGAGCCGTAGTTTGTTGTCTGTTCTTCTAGGCTTGGTCGCGTGGAACTGGCACCTAGACTCACCTAGCTTTAAGACGTTTCAAAGTGATTCTTGTAATTAAATTGAATAAAATGTTATTGAGTTTGAGTTAACCGACTTTCAAAAGTAAGGTACAGTCTTTTTATGATTAAGTAAACACTGAAGCTTTGCAAGCTATCTGCGATGGCAATCGGTTCATCGCTGTCAAATTTGACGGCGATATTATAATTACGTACATATATTTGTAAATGCATAATTAAAATACAATATAACAGTCACATTGAAAACAAACATCAGTATTCAGCACTGTTCACCACACAAATATTTGTTTTCGATGGGGATCGAGCTTTCGACCAACGGCGCAGAAGGCAGAACTACTACCAACTGAGCTGAGAGGCCAGTCAAATAATACTGGAAAAAAGCATACATATTCCCGTTGGTTTAAACCATTGATTCCCAACGTGGTCCAGGTAGACCCCCAGTGGTCCACGGTAGACTCGATGGGGGTCAACGATAGCGTGACAAAAAAAAGGTACACAATTCGAAAGCGGGGGTCCGAGAATATTTATCTAGTTTCGATACTGAAGAAAGGAGTTCCTACCACTAATTAACAGTTTTCGAATAAAGTTTTTAGTAGGTGAAGTCAAGCCAACATTTTGTTGGCTTGACTTCACCTTACCGTTGGCAGATATTATTTTAAGAAGTTTAGCGACTGTAACTACTAAAAACTTTATTCGAAAACTGTTAATTAGTGGTAGGAACTCCTTAGTGGTAGGGGCCCCTCTCCTGCAGCAACATTTTTACAATATTCCCAAAACCAACAACATTTTCAAAGTGGTCTATGAGAAAAAAAAGGTTGGAAACCTCTGATTTAAACAAACTCACCGTAACCAACAACATTTTCAAAGTGGTCTATGATAAAAAAAAGGTTGGAAACCTCTGGTTTAAACAAACTCAGTTACAAGCGAGATCGCATGTAGAAGCTATTTTATTCAGTAAGTGAATTCCAGCCATTAAATAAAACATAATAACAAAAATGAAAGCCATTGGGAAATTACGCCAGAAGAGTAGAAGAGTTAAGACTATTGCTCTGAAATTTTGATAGGGGCTCGTAACCAGAGACGAAACGACTTCAAGGCATGTAGGTACTTAGACTAGCTTGTTCCTGCGAATTTATCTGCTACACTGCCCAAAGATGTATTTACACTATGCCAGTGCTCTGAAACGGTGAAGGAAAACATTGTGAGGAAACCGGCATATCGCAGAACATAAAAAGTTCGGAAATATGTGTCAAGTGCACGAAAGGAGGTGCTGAGGCGCACTTAAAATCCTATCACCACACTTGGTTCGAAAGAATCACAAATAAACACGATAAGAAGAAGAAGGCAGAAAAAAAAAAAAAAAAAAATTAAAATAGAAAATAAATATATTTAGTTGTATCATAAGAATCACTTTGAAACGTCTTAAAGCTAGGTGAGTTTAGGCGCCAGTTCCACGCGACCAAGCCTAGAAGAACAGGCAACAAACTACGACTTTGTTCCTACCGTTTTTTTGTGATTCTCCAATGTCGTTGTTACATCGGGTGGGAAGTTCCACCAACATGTTTCTATCATAGTAGTATGAAGTTTACAGACAGACGTGGTCTTTCAATATAGATAGCGACTTCTTCGTTCAGAATAAATAGTACGTGCCTATTAAATATTTAGATATAGCTTGTTTTAAACTAACTGAATTGTTTCTATTCCTTCAAAAAACCTTATACCTATAGGATAAAAACTCCAAGCAGTGGTCGAGTGGTAATAACCTCGCCTTCCGAACCTACGGTCGTGGGTTCGAGTTCAGTCATGTACCTATGGATTTTTCTGTTCGAAAAATTTATGTACCCAATGCTAATGCTCTCAAAAGGTGTGGAAACCGGCATGCGGTTTTCCCATGATGTTTTCCTTCACCGTTTTAGAGTAAAAGAAAGAAAGAAAGAAAAAATATTTATTTGCAAAGCAAAGAAAACTCACGCTAACAATATAAACTTAAAAACTTATCGACTACAGAGGTGAGCTTTGTGCCTCGCAAAACGGACTCTGGCTCAGCATATGTTGGTTGGCTAGCAACCAACGCTGGTCTTCCGACAGAGCCGGTTCGGCGATGTCACGGACTCTGCCACTAGGTACAACAATTAGACAAAAAAGCATACGAATTAAGATGTACATACTTACTAAAATAATGAAAAATTTCGACAAAAGAGTATGACATATAATATTATAATCAGTATAAAATAAACTGCTATAAAAACACAGATGAAAATGATAAATACAAAGCGAATGAATTTTAAACCTAATATTTGATTCACGTGCACAACCGCAACATGATACCTACCTACATAAAAACGGCACAACCTATAGAACCAAGGTAGGTAAAAACCTTGATTTTAGTACTATAATGTACCATAGAAGGTACTATATTATATGATGCTTATATCGTTTCTGTAACCTTCCTGCTTCTTCTGATTTTCAAACAAGTAACATTTTAGTTTATGTTTAAAGCCATGTAAATGTTGCAGGTTCCTTATTGGCGGAGGAATATTATTCCAGCACTTAGATGCAGCGTAGCGGAAACTACCCCTAAAGGAAGCAGAGCTGTGCCGCTGTGTCGACAGCTGCATCGAGCACTGGCGGGAACCACAAGTTCTAGAGCTAGACACCCACGTTAGCTTCGTATAAAGATAAAAAGGTGCTTGGTGCTTCAACACACCAAAGAGAAGGCACGCTAGATGGAGTTTACGACGGTGCTTCATTTGAATTGTCAAAAAAATTCAGGTGATTTGTTTGAGTACTGACATGGTGCACATACATTTTAGAACCAGAATGAGATGGCGGGAAGAACATTTTTTTTATTCAACTAGTTGATAGAACTAGCTTATGGCCCACCTTATGTTAAGTGGTAACCATCGCCTATAACATAGCATTGCCTCAGGAACGTGACCTACGATGCACTTCCCTGCGTCCATCAACTTGATTTCACCGGCACCCACACCCTTCAAACCGAAACACAGCAATGCTGCTTCACTGCAGAAATAGGCATGGTGGTAGTAGGTACTTCCCCGGACGAGCAACACACAAAGAGCTCTTTTCATAGTCTCTAAAAAGTCATTGACTGGCCTCTCGGCTCAGTTGGTAGTAGCTCTGCCTTCTGCGCCGTAGGTCGTGGGTTCGATCCCCACCGAGAACAAATATTTGTGTGGTGAACATAAATGTTTGTTCTCTGTCTGGGTGTTATATTGTATTCTAAGTATGTATTTACAAAAAAAATATGTATTCAAGTATTATATCAGCTATCCGGTTCCCATTTTACAAGCTCTGCTTAGTTTGGGGCTGGGTAGTGTTGTGTGAATTGTCCACAATATTTATTTATTTAAATATCTAAAAAGTTTAAAATACATAACATATTATTATTATGTCGAGTACACGAAAGGAGCTTCTGATACGCATTTAATACTTCCTTTTGATATTTTACACGTATCAATTATTGAATCTCATCCAAAGAGGATATTATATTGAAAATCACAGGTTCGAAACACGATATCACCCAACAAGGCACATTTGAATACCATCGATATACGTCCTTTCAACCGATTGCGACTCAGTGGATCGAGAACTTGAGTTATAGAGGCTCTTTGAGAGGGCGTTTATTAGTTCTAAAATGTGAATCCTTCCGTTTTGAGGTACCTACTCAATATTTACAGTCTTTGAGTCCACTCGTGGACTCTCATATAAATACATATTTTAGACAATCCACGCAACACTATCTAATCCCAAACTAAGCAGAGCTTGTACTATGGGAACCAGATAGCTGTTATAATACTTGAACACTTTTTTTTGTAAATACATACATAGAATACAATATAACACCCAGACAGAGAACAAACATCGATGTTCACCACACAAATGTTTCTTCTCGGTGGGGATCGAACCCACGACCTACGGCGCAGAAGGCAGAGCTACTACCAACTGAGCTGAGAGGCCAGTCCATGGGAGTATATCTATGGGAGTATTGCAATAATTTAGTCAAATTGCCCTACATATTGTATTAAGTTTCGAGCAACGACTGTATTTTGTTGTCGCCGCGGTTTTGGCGGCGCGTATTTGTCATGAATAGTAGATGATTAAATTAGATTTAATTTGGATTTTAAGAAAATTAACTAAAATAAGTATTTAAATTATTATTAATTGTGAGCAGTTGGAATTTAGTTTAAAATAGAAAATAGTGGTTGTTTAAAATAAGAGTCGTTTCCGCTAGATGAGAATTATTGTTGAAGGTTGGTAAAATAAGTAGGGCTGTTGACAGGATATACGAGTGTCGCCTCGCCATTGGTCCACGTTTTAAATATGGTGGCAATGGTGGGACGACACCCCACCTTTTTATGAAATTATGGAACTCGGCTCAGTTGAATTTGGAAAAAAGTAGAAGCAACAGCTCCTAGCTTGGTTTACTTCACCTATAATATGGTTTTATAATAAGTTTAGGAGAGTGTACTAAGTATTTGGTTGTAATGTATGGCTAAGTGTTATAATTAAATTAATGTACAAAGTAATTGAAGTGATTAAATGATGTGCCACGTATTAATGCTCTTGTCTTATTCTAGTGAGTTTTATAATTTGTGTTCTTCCTACCTATTACTTTTGGGAAGCTAGTTAGATAACACTTTATTGTACGCCACAAGAATAATAGGACATTACACATTTAACGAACGAAAATACTTATACTAAAGCAAAGTACAATGGGTCCTATCACTAAGTATTTGAATTTTATTCTTCTTCTTCTTCTTATCATGTCACTGATTCTTTCAAACCAAGTGTGGTGAAAGGATTTAAGTGCGCCTCAAAGAGGCTCATTTCGTGCACTTGACACATATTTTCTTTTTAGATTCCACGATATACTGGTTTCTTTACGATCTTTTATTTCACCGTTTGAGAGCACTGGCATATTATACTGAATTTTATTTAAATACGAAAAGGCGGTGCTATAAGAGCTTCTAAACTAATTTGACTACCTATTTATATAAACTAAAATCAGCATGTAAACATTGAAATGTTAATTTACGCACTACAAAATTATTGTAAGCTTTGATTATTACACTCTGTCTTAAGGTTGTAGGTTCAATTCGTACGAAGAACAAACATTAATTTTATGAAGAAAACCGTAAAGAAGAGTACAAAAAATGCTGGCTGTATTCATTAGTGCCTGTTATTTATTAAAATTGAATTTGGAACATCATGGCCGTTCGAAATTTGAATGAAATAAAAAGCAAACTCAATTTGAATTTAGAACGATACATAATGGCCAGGGATAATACAAAACCGAATAGTTTTTTTATGGATATTGTTGGTACAGTACAACGCTATTTTCATTTTGTTTGTAGTTTTTAAAACATTTTAAACGCGGCTGCACCCTATTGTTTTATTTTAAAATCGCTTGCAGTATATCGTACTCACCCCAGTTCAGTATTTAATATCACCCTTTATGAACAATTTAAGCTTCAACCCTTTTGTGTAGACCAATTTACTAAGCATAAAAATGCAATTTTAACATACCTACCTTTTGCATACATACATAACATACCGTTATACATATACTGACGTATATGTAGTAGGCAACAAATATTGCACATCGGCTAATTTCGGCTTCAAAGGGCGTAGTTTTTTTTTTATATAATGTTCTGCACGCATTGACCATGTATTTACTGTGGATTAGGCTGACTGAGCTGTCAGGATGGTATAGGTGCTAGACAGCCTATTTATTCAGTCTTAAATCCTGTCCCAGGCACTATAGTATCCCGCAAGTAGGGGCATGAGGCCTGTGTACTTTATTTATGCATATCTCTAATTTACTATAGCGTCGATTTTACATAACACCGTAAGAACAAGGTTGCAAAAGTAATGTAAAACTTACCTACTTATATTGTAAAAAAACTTTAACCAAAAATCTTACATTTATCAGAAAACGGTCCGATTGGCCTCCTATCTGGCACTGAATAGATATGAGGTTGAATGAGGCTGTGAATGGCCACGAAAGGGTTACTCCACTTGTCATGTGAAAGGATGGAATCGACAAAAAGACTCGTAGGTTTATGTATTCAAATGTAATACCTAGTACGATATAACTTTTAAACATGGGTTTTAACACTATTTTTATGCACTCACAAAAATCATGGTAAATATCCCATTGTTCATAAAAACTAAAAGGAACGATATAAACTCTTGGTAACCGAACGGAGAGGGAAGCTTGGCGCGGGAGATTTGAAATGCTACCCAAAGACACTATTCCACGCGGACGAAGTCGCGGGCACAGCTAGTAAAACCATAAAATTAAGAACTGCTATGGGTAGTATGAACTTATGGACTTTTTACTTCAACTGTACTCTCAAAAACCTAGTATACCATGATTAAAAACTACTAGGGTAGTATGAACTTATGGATTTTTTTGTTATTTACTTCGACTGTACTCTGAAAACCCTTAAAATTTTCATAGCAATAGAGTGTACGAATCGGGAATAACACGATATCCGCTGTCAAGTATACTTTTTGGTCTAAAAACTCTGTCAAAAGTGCTTCACATTATTTACGCACCAAAGCCATTCCCCTAACACAGGAAACATCAAGGCCCACAAGGTGAGTAATAGTGGCCCATTAATTAGACAATATCCACAACAGGCTAAGCACCAGAACGGGCCGTAAATTGAAAGAAACGCAAGGAACATTTAGTGGGCGAATGGGGGTCGTTATAAGTACTGTGCCTCAAGTCTGAGACTGAGTGTTCTTCGTTTATGGCTGTCCGCATTGCGTGTCCGCTGTTTTATATAAATAAAAAATAAAATAAATAAATATTGCAGACAATCCGCACAACACTATCTAGCCCCAAACTAAGCAGAGCTTGTACTAAATACATACTTAGAATACAATATAACACCCAGACAGAGAACAAACATTTATGTTCATCACACAAATATTTGTATGGAGGCACAGTTCTCAGCTTGCCCGATAGGGGCGCTTATCGCTGCTCCATATACAATGTACACAATTCATACGGTTTTAGGCAATAAATATTGCACATCGGCTGTTCTGCTTTCGTAGCGCTATCTCTTTCTGACGCACACTACGCCCTATGAAGCCGGTCGATGTGCAATATTTGTAGGTGTTTTGACGTAGGATTTATTTAGACAGCACTCACTCACACAGACTCAAAACTAGAGCCAGTGGCAGACGGAGCTTGTGGTAGGCCTACTGAGGAAGATGCATGATTTACTTTTCTTGACACTGACTTGTCTAAGGTAGCTGCTCAACATCACGTAGGCCAATTGCTTGTTGCTTCACTTATTTGTCTGTTAAACATAATATAAGTTTAAAAACTGGAAAAACTTCTTGGTCAAAGTACCTACGGCTAAACCAATTGGGACCAATGTTGGAAGTATAAATCTTTTAGATAAAAAATATGTTTTCAAATTGGCTCATAAATGACAAAGTTATCCTATATTTTTTTTTTTATTCATTCAGTCAAATATTATACCTAGGTACTCTCTTTCGCAATACAGAACAGTGAGTGCAACTCAGACTAGGTAGCTAGTGGATACAATGATAGCCCCATACGATTCAAAGGGTACTCAAAACCAGAGACAGAGTCAGACAGAGCTTGTGGTAGGCTTATACTGTTTACGTTACACGAAGCTGTCTTGTCATCCTGGCTTGAAAAACTAGCCTTTTAATATCCTAGCCAGAAATAGTACTTCGTAGATGAGACCTTAAAATATGCTGTAATGAAGAACTCAGGTATGTTCTAAGTTCTGCCGTAAGTCCTGGGCCGTTTATCCCCTCAATATGGGCATTAAGCTCCCTTCCTAATTGGAAGCGGCATTAAACAGCTACGGGTATGCCACAGGGGGGTAGGCTGATGGCAAGTCCACTCTGACTGGCCTCTCAGCTCAGTTGGTAGTAGCTCTGCCTTCTGCGCCGTAGGTCGTGGGTTTGATCCCCACCGAGAACAAATATTTGTGTGCTGAACGCAAGGGTTTGTTCTCTGTGTGTATTCTAAGTATGTATTCACAAAAAAAATGTATATAAGTTAATACTTATGAGCTGAGCTTGTACTATGATTAGTGAATACTTAGCATCGTACTTATTTTGGGGCTAGATAGTATCGTGTGGGTTGTCAAAAATATTTATTTATTATTATTAATTTATGTGTATTGTATCGCCCTATATCCTGAAGTGAACGAGCTGTTTCCTTCTCAGCTGTAGCCATGTAAAGTGATTTATCGTGGGTCCCAATAGCCGTATCAAATTAGAAGTTATCAAATATTTATGAAATTAAGCCGGCTACGTAGGAACGCTTAAGATTATTAATAGCCCCTTCCCACTGGTGTGTGATATCAGCTCGCACGACACACTATGGGAACGGTCTCGTGCGCCGAGGTGCACGGTAGCACAGGAGCCCTTTCTGTGTGCGTTGCCGTGCGTCATCGTCGGCTGTGCGTTATTATCTGCAGAACCACGCACCGTAGGAAGGCAGCATAAGTCGTATGAGCTAGGCAGCGAAAAAACAACATGGCGGTATTCCATGTTGTTTTTTCGCTGCCTAGTAGAACCAGTAGAAAATAAATAAATATTGTAGACATTGTACACAACGCTACCTAGCCCCAAGCTAAGCAGAGCTTGTCCTATAGGAACCAGATAGCTGATACGAGTACCTCTAATACTTAATTATTTTTATTTCGTAAATATATGACTCAATACAATTTAAAACCTAAACAGAGAATAAACATCTATGTTCACCACGCGCAAATATTTGTTCTCGGTGGGTATCGAACCCACGACCTACGGTGCAGAATGCAGAGTTACTACCAACGGAGCTATGAAACCAGTCTATGCTTCTGTGCGCGTTTATAACTTCCCTGTTTGATGCCAGGCACGACCAGATTCGAACCCACAATCTCAGGACCAAACTCTCCCTAAACATCTGCTTTACAAAAATTAAGAAATCCTAATGGCCTCTTCATCAACACTCTTCTTTTTGTGCTTTTTCCTGTAACCACTTTTCCAAGACATTTTTACTTTTATTCTAGTAATTTTAAGGTTGATTTTCCCATAGCAAAGCATTGAGAAATGGCCCCTATTACACTGCAGGACAAAAGATTGATACCGTCATTAAAATCTATTATAGAGGGTGTTTAAAATATGGAGGCTTTATTGGAGATCATTCGTCAAACGTATGATACGTGTGGGAAGGTATGGACTTCCTTGGTATAGTGGGGGGGCGGGCGGGGGGAGGAATTCCGTTTGAGTACACTCCCGTACGGTAATTTTATGTTTTTCTACTATTTTCATTTGATTCTCCCGTAAGGTTATTACTTATTACTTAAAATAAGCAATAGCAATAGCAATAATAATAAAATGCAATGCGGCGACGTGGAAGACCAAGAATGAGATGGCGGGACGAACTTGACTCCCACCTTAGATCGTGGCCTTACACTGCGCTAAGTCGCGAAGAGTGGAAAGAGGGAAGGGAGGCCTTTGCCCTGCAGTGGGACAAAAACGGCTGAATAATAATAGCCGTGGTGTTGTTTTAAGATTATTTTTTAATGAGACTACAAATTATATGTGGTGTCAAACTAAACTAGTTTAAGATATTGTAACACATTTAGTCGTCACTTTACTATCCATTTTTACGTCAATTAAAACTGAACAGAAAATGATAACTTTAATAGTTACGCATCATGGCTTATTTCATTTATTATTATTATTATTATGAGCCTTCAATGTCCCACTGCTGGGCAAAGGCCTCCCCCAATCCCCTCCACTCTGTGCGGTCCTGTGCTAAGATGTTCCATTGCGGCCTGTACTTGTCGAGCTCGTCTCGCCATCTAGTTCGTGGTCTGCCGCGAGCGACGCCTTGGCTCTTGCGGCCACCACTCCGTGGTTATTTTGGCCCAGAGCTCATCAGGCCAAAATAACTCTCTCTCTATTTCATTTACTTTTTTTAATATATTTTTTTTCTTTTACAGGTAAGCCCAGGAAATATAGAATAATTGGTGGCTCCGTCATACTTGGCGGCTGAGCTTGGAGGTGAGCTTATTAGGCAATTGTTTATAAAAATGTTTTTTTTTGACAATACTAAAGTAAGAAAAAGCTACCATAGCGGGGAAGTTTGTTTGAATCAAGCAACGACTCATTTCTCCTGCTATCGCTGTTGCTAGATCTTAAGTATAAAGACTAGCCCTCCTAGTATCCAGCGACAACGGTGAGATATGTCATGTAATGGTTATTGCAACTGCTATCGCTGTTGCTAGTTATTCAATCATTCCCAACCTATCTTATGCCCGGGATATACGAGCAGGGGCATAGCTACCACCGTATCTGCCGTATCAATTATACGGGCCCCCAAGCCACGGGGGCCCCAGACGTGCGTGAGCTTAAATTAATGAACACTTCCCAATTTTTTTTAAACTGATAAAAAAATACCCAAGAACTTTGATGGGACATGAACGCCTGTCAGACCTGTCACTATTGACACCAAACTTAGGCAGAAACTTTAGAAAAACCCCTGTCATCTGGTCAGTCTCATCTATAAATTATTTAATAAATCACTTCGACGAAAAAATTTTAAATTTTTTATTTATACCCTTCATGAGGGCCCCAAACAATTTTTTTACGGGGCCTCGCCAAGGCACGCTACGCCACTGTACACGAGGCTAGTTTTTAAGTCAGGATAAAAAGCTAGTAAGCTAGCAAGCTAGCAATTCTTCGTACAAACAGAACTGCTATTTGAAAAGGAAGCTGGTTCTGTTCACACGAAGCTAGAACTGCTAGCTTGCCATCCTGGCTTAAAAAACTAGCCTTGTGTATCCCGGGCATGACTTACTATCCCGAAGCATCATCTTTGAAGTGGGTCTTGGCCTCCGACACAATAGAACGCCACCGGTCCCCCTCCTGCGGCACCCCTTGCCAGTTGGAAACTCGAAGAGAGCGGAGATCCTTCTCTACTTCGTCCTTCCACCGGTACCTGGCACTCCGAACTGGCACCCCATCTAAGGTTAAGCGGAGATCTTTCTCTTCTTCGTCTTTCCACCGGTATCTGGCAGTCTGGCACTTCGGAATGGCACCCCATCTAAGGTTAAGCGGAGATCCTTCTCTTCTTCGTCCTTCCACCGGTATCTGGCACGCCGGACTGGCACCCCATTTAAGGTTAAGCGGAGATTCTTCTCTTCTTCGTCCTTCCACCGGTACCTGGCACTCCGGACTGGCACCCCATCTAAAGTTAAGCGGAGATCCTTCTCTTCTTCGTCCTTCCACCGGTATCTGGCACGCCGGACTGGCACCCCATCTAAAGTTAAGCGGAGATTCTCATCTTCTTCGTCCTTCCACCGGTACCTGGCACTCCGAACTGGCACCCCATCTAAGGTTAAGTGGAGATCCTTCTCTTCTTTGTCCTTCCACCGGTATTTGGCACTCCAGACTGGCACCCCATCTAAAGTTAAGCGGAGATTCTTCTCTTCCTCGTCCTTAAACTGACATCTGGGTCGGCCGTCCGACTGGCACTCAGGAAAGCCCGTTTAACTGCCCGGAAACCTATAGGGCTATCATACCAAATCATAATAAGAACCGCGAATTTAAATTAAATCTTTAATTAAACATCTTGAAAGCATCAGTGTGAATAAGTTACTCGTATCTACTTCAACATCGTCCCGCCCGTTTTCTGCGTTTGCATGTTAAACCACATAGTACACGCAGCTTCATTGAACGCATCGACAAGAAACTTGTTTTAGCAGAGTAGGCTTGTTCTCTAGTTTCAGATGTCCTCGCCTCATTGGTAAATGGGAGGGGAGAAAGGATATACAAACAAACCAAGCAATTCGTTTCTCTTACTAATTTAAAAAATAAACAAAGTAAGATTCCGGAACCCCACAATTCGGACTTAGCTCACATAGGATATTTATTTAAGCAAACTGTTTCGTAGACTTCAATACTCATAGGTGATTTGAGGAGAATTAAGTATGTACACTTATTTGTAGACTTGAATGGACTGCATATCAAACTGAATGTGTAAATTTACGAACTTACACAAATACTTTTATATCTTTGGGAATCAGAACCTCTTGCGTCTGTCTTCTGAATAACATTCAAGATAATTTCATAGTACAGTCGCGGTATGAAAGTGTTCGTCACCTTAGAGTCGGTTTTCGCTTGCACCAGTGCCTTGATCATGAACACATTTTGACATAATTTGTGACGTTAACTTATCGGTGTATTCTGTTTCAAAAGGTAGTATGTGATCGTGATACGTTGAACAAATCAAGTTGAAAATCGACGAACATTTTCATTCCGCCACTGTACAAGTGCACAGTTCCGCAGCGTGTACTGTACTATCTCGCTATCTGCATCCCGTGGCTCCGCCCGCCGTCGTTTCACTCAACACCTCGATCCTGGTTTTTATTGTGCTACATTTGTGACATCGAGTTTGGTTTAATTTATTTTGATGCGGTATGTTTTTTTTTTTTAAATGAAATATTTTTATGCGTACTTTTGCATATAATGAGGTGGGAAAAACTAAATGAACTCACGAATTTTAACAGAAATTAAGACTATATGAAGCTTGAAAAACTTGAGAAACTGACTTCATAACTAGACTGCGGAACAGATTTTGATGAAATTTCTATGGGACCAAATTTTAAAATTGGCTCATAAATGATCAAGCTAAGCCAAACATTAAAAAAACCGAAAAAACCGAATTGAGAACCTCCTTTTTTATTTGAATTCTGTTAACAAAACGTAAACACGAACTATGTCCATATAAGATTTTATTTAATTTAGCGTAATTGAATTTTAATTAGTTAACTGTTCGGTAGTGTTGCCCCCATAATAATGCCATACCACATCCATAAAATTCTACATCACCACTAACAAGATAGCAGCCCTACCTTAAGGGTGGGCAATTTCACAGATAGCATCGCAACTCCGCAAGCCCAGGGCAACGCGGCCCCTTAAATAATTCAAATAAAATCCCACCACATATCTGTGATTGTAAATTTTGTACAGATGTGTGCACTTGCGGACGCAGAAATGGGACTGGAATTTAGATTAGGTTTGGAAGGAATCAGTACGTGATTATTGCGGTTGACCTGCATTTTTGCCTCGCCAATATTTCTTTAACTGCTCTTTTTCTCATCGTGTCAATGGTTATTTCGAACCAAGTGTGGTGGTAGGATTTTAAGTACGCCTTAAAAAAGTTATCTTCCCGCGATCTTGACAATGTCGTCGGTCCATCGGGTGGGTGCGTGTCCTTCCTTATGTCATCCGGTTCTTGGTCGCCATTCGAGAACCTTTTTCCTCAACAGTTATCTTCTACGAGATATACCTGGGGCTCAACTCTAGACCAGTGGCTTTTTTGTCACGGTAGATATAAATCACAAGAACTGTCAAATTCACTAAAGAAACTGACAGTTCTTGTGATATATAATCTACCGTGACAAAAAAGTCACTGGTCTAGAATTGAGCCCCTGCCCATTTATTTTGTAGGTACGCGATTGTTATTAATAGCTAAGTACTCTTCAAAATCTTTTGAATTTGATTCGACATTGTTGAACAAAGTCTTCCTAATAAATCTTTAATTAAAGTTACGATGATAAATTTATTAATGACTGTGTCTAAAGTTTTCCTCAATTGAACTAGAGGACTAGCTCAGAGACAATTTTATATTACTTTTATTTTATTTGAATAAATTTTAGATTCAGATAAAATAAAAAAAGTTATAGTAAGTATTTAGTATCTATTATATGAGCTATCTGGTTCCCATAGTACAAGCTCTGCCTAATTCGGGGCGAGATAGATTGTCCGCAATATTAAATAAAAACAAAATAAAATTTAATACCCAGACAAGTTAAAGACCAGATAAATTAAAGATTTATCTATCTATAATACTCTGTCCTCAAGTGTACAGTTCCGTATACGAGTAACAAAGGGCGTGGTGCTTTTGACATCACCTGTTTCGGTCCGTTGTAATAACATACATTTTGAACAGACAAACAGACGGGTTAACTGATTTCACTGGGAATATTTTAACAATAAGAAGATATCCATTCTGATGGTACAATGCATAACTGTACTTATTCAACTTGGTAATTACACATACTTAATTCAATATAATGGGACTATATAAATAAATATTATAGACAATCCACACAAAGTCAAAGTCAAATAATGGTATCACAAGGATCAATTTGAAACGTCTTAAAGCTAGGTGAGTATAGGTGCCAGTTCCACGCGACCAAGCCTAGAAGAATAGGCAACAAACTACGGCTTGGCTCCTACCGTTTTTTGTATGATCCTTTTACAAAACTAAAATAATAATAATTGTAGCAGTGAAGTTCCAGTGTGGTGCCCGCAACACTTTCTAGCCCCAAACTAAGCAGAGCTTTTTGTATGATGGGAACCATACATGAATTTGATCTAAACCCTAAAACGCAACGATAGCGCGTTCTAGAAACCGTATACTTTTAGTCGTGCCATCTAGTTGTGATTTAAGAACTAATTGAACAAAGGACTGTTATAACTAGCGGCGCGTAAGTCTAGCGCTGAGCGATACGCGGAGGGGATAGCTGCGCATATGTGCTGTCGCCGCACGCAATACAATAATAATTTTAAATAGTTATTAGCTAAAAAACGATAATGACATTATTTTAATGGTATGTCAAATAGTAAGATGTCCAAATATTTGAAACTAAGACATAATTTTGAACAAGTTTATAAAGAGTAGAAAAGAAAAACATATTTTATCAATAACAATACAATTGAGAACGCGAACTACACTGTATGTGCGCGGGGTATCGTATCGGTGCGGGGAGGGGATCTCGACCGGAGAGCCAATCGGCGCTACGCACGCCCGCCCTTCATCCCGCTAGCCCCTCTCAGGTACCTTATTTTTGACTTCTGCGCAATAACGGTCAGCGCTAAAGTTACGTGCCGCTACCTATACCACTGGTCCTTGGTGATAAGAGATCTGAAAATAATATCTACCGTGCCTTATCAAAGTCGCGGACCTGTTTCGTTTTGTTTGTAGCATAGTTACACAGATAATTAACAATCCATGTACTGACTACTGAGCCTCGTTAGATACGGCTCCCATAGGCTGGCGTGATTACGTTACAAATTAACTACGAGCTGGGTAATCCCTGCGGATAACCACCGATTGGTATAACTACATTAATACTACATCTAAGAAATACACACACTTTTTAGCCCCAAATTAAGCAGAGGTTGTAAGTATTGTAAGCTGCTAAGCTGTTTATATCAGCTATCAGATTCTATTTTTTTTTGGAAATAATATTATACAAGACATTATACCAATAGAATAATAATAATAGTAATATGTAGGTATGTGTACAAAAACTATGAATGAATGTAACGATGTAACGAAAATTGTCTTTGGAAAAAAAATGGCTTAGTACATGTACTATTGAAAAGCTATATTCACCTTGAGTAACATAGGCTATAAGTATTTTAAAAAAAAGTCCACCCGGGCGAAGCCGGGACAGGCAGCTAGTAATATTATATTCTTAGAAACATTTTTCCTCTTCGATTTTGTATCGTCTCAAGTATACTCTAAATACCTAAAATACCATAATAATACTCACTTTACCCTACACTAAATACATAACCCTAACTAGTGTTAAAAACCATGGGGTCAATTTGACCCCAACTTTTTGATAACTCTCAGTCATCATTTGAAAAAGTCACTGCGCCATACTATCTACTTTCTAATATGCTTAATAAGCTATCCCTGAATCTTACATGTCAATATTACATTAAATATTCAGTAGGTAATATTACTGGTATATTACAGATATAAATCACACTGTGTTATTACATGGTTTGGAGTTGTTTTACCGTTTTTAGGGTTATCATGTCCGTTACGGAACCCTCTTTGGTCAACGATATTTTTGTAATCTAGTAACTACTTACATAGTATTCATGGAATATTATTACAAATAAAAGTACGAAAGTTTGCGAGTGATCTCCGTTTCGGCTGAACGGATTTGGATGAAACTTTGATTTAAATATGTATACTTATAAATAGTTTGTAAAATCCGTCCTTACTGTCTAGAGTAAGTACTAAACCGTTATTAATTTTGGAACGGGAGCCCTCCATGAGCGTAGTCCGACACACCCTTGGCCAATTTATTTTCTACTGCGCCCTCGGCGGTTTGCAAATGTGGTAGGGTAATGTGTTTTCATGTTAATATATTGCTTGGAAATTGTTTTTTGAGGTTGATTTTGAATCAGCGTCAGAAAAACACGCGTTTTACAAACCCAAGAGGGAATACGTAGATTGTATAGGATGTTATAACGAAGGGGGTTGGAGTTGAATCTGGAGCGATAGTAATTTAGCGAGGGATCTTGCTTCAATTAGACTCTTCAGTATAGTTTCATTTTGACTCATGAAAAGGTTATTGTCTTCTTATTAAGGTATATTGTCTCATTATTTCTCCATACAAAAGAAAGAGACACGAAATAATTCAAACTGATCGAGTAAACTAAGACAACGGGTACTGAACCCGAAGTCGGAGTTTTGCTACCACATTTCGTTACCAAATGTTGTTTTCGTTTCGCCTTTTTGTCTCTTTCTATTGCATGGAGCAAAATATGAGACGGCAAAAATACGTTACGTAGTTAGAGTTGTTGTCTCATCTTTTCTCCATACAATAGACAGAGACAAATAGGCGAAACGAAAACAACATTTGGTAACGAAATGTTGTAAATGCACTGGGACTTTGGGTACAGTAGTTGATTTAAATAGTGGACCTGTTAATAATAGGGGAGACCTATGTACAGCAATGGACATCTTCAAGCCGATAATGATGAGTGCCAAGTCCAGGGGCCTTATTGTCTAAGTCCTAAGTCAACTCGTAATCGACATCGGCTTCATTTTTGACATTTGAAACCTAGCCTAGACTTTAACGTCACTTTCATTTTGTATAACTATCTGATATAAGCAACACCACCACCACCGAAATTCAAACCTAGTGAATGAATGGAACTTGATGGAAATTCGTATTTTGGAATTGCGTAACGCCGAAATAAACTTTAGTTGGACCTTAGACAATACCAAAAAAATCTAAATGGGTGACAATCGCCTTTAAGTTCACAAATTTCAAGTTAGACACTATGGCTGCTGGTCAGTAGTTACTTTAAAATCTGTGGCCTTACGAAAGACTAATTAAAAAGGTACGCGAGCATTCCTAGATGATACCATCTATGGTAATGTCATGCAAATTAAGGCTCTCAGACCAAAGCAGTTAGTTTTAGAATCGACTGTGATCTTAGGTTGGGTTTAGTAAGATTATTTCAGTGTGTATGTTTGTTTGTTAATTGTAATTTGTAGATCGAGGAGTCGCAGGTTCTATTTCTATGCTTAAATTGCTACGCTACTGGATTCTACTTGGTCATAATAATGATCATCATCAGTCTTATTAAGCCTTTGCTGGATTTGATCATGTAATATTTAATTACAGATGATGAATTGTTATCCTTATATTCTTCTCATATAATTGATCTGCTATAAAATTGTGTTAGGAATGAAATTACAAAAGCACTGGTCAAATTTAACTTATTTTATTAAGATATCAATCAATTAAAATATCTCCAATGTGAATATAAAAGTTGTCCGCTTTGGTTCCAATGCAACCATCAGGAAAATCCGCTGCTTGTATATCACCATTCTTCACCATTTCCAGCAAGTTTTCAATGATGGTCGCCATTTCTTCATCATCTTTCATCATCTGCTTTTCCTCTCTGATTACTTTATCCTCCATCATCATCCATTGTCCACGGGGAATTTCTTTCAGCATTTTGTTTATGTTGAATGACAAGTTGCCGGCTGTATTTGAGATATCTAAACAGATATCGTGAAGATAAACTAGCTGAGGATACTCATTCCGGCATACCACGACTGTCATTCCATTACTGGCAAATATGTTCTCATAAAAACCATGTTCCTTGTACTTCTTCTGATATATCTTGAATAGTTTGTACAATTGGGATTTGTGGCTATCCACATCGCATGGAATTTCTCGGTCTTGCAGCCACTTGACTATAGTCTGCTTTCTGCTGGAAGCTGTTGGGGTGGTGATCTCTCTGCGAGGTTGCGTCAGGACCACAACAGCGCTCGGCGAGAGTACAGGCAGGAGCTCACTTTGAATCCAGGACCTAACATAACTGCTCCCGGTCTCATCGCCAGCTTTAGCGTCACTCATGCAATCGGACTTTGCTATCAAACCAGCAGTAGAAGAGAAGGCTAGAACTAAGTACTTGTTTGTTATTACCTTCAAAACTGAAACGTAGACGATGGGTTTGCCTTGAGATCTGTACCCTATGATTTGTCTCAGATAAAGATGTCTCTGGTAAGCGAGCCTTGGGTTTTCGGTGATAATATAACGATGGAGCGTCGGCAGGTGATGGTAATCCACAAGCTTGTTGTTGACTAGCGTGCGAAATTTAACATGCTTGTAAAAATTATTATCTCGTATGTCATTTAGGGTTGTCATTAAGTCTGTGATTGTTGGAATTTGTTTCTTTTTTATGAAAAATTCAATAAAAGCGTCTCTTATATCGCTGTAAATAAATCGTAGCGCAAAGATCGACAGCGGACTCGTTTCCACTAACGCTTGTTTCAGGGATCTATCCTCGTATTTTTCGTTGAGTACTTCGAACACTACAGGATCGTACAATGGCAGTTTGGTGAAGTATTTTAACTTATCTTCCAATGCAGCGGGAATTTCTCGACTGACATTTGATGCAGACATTTCCTTGCACGCTTGCAAAATATTGAATGCAATATTGATCTTGTCATCATCATCGTTTTCTTCATCAATGAGTTCGTTCTGTTGTGTTTGATTGTGATTATAATGGGCAGGGCGGGCCCTTTCGAGTGGGTCTTCCAGGTGCCCTTCTTCATATTTTATTACAATTTCTTCTTCGTTAGTTGCCATTCTGTCTGTAAAATAAATATACTTATTAGTACGAGAACCTGTTCATAAGGTTAAATGCTAATCTTTTGGGCTAATTTTTACCATCGCTATCTTTTAAATAATTATAATATGTATTTCCTTCTCTTCTCAGGGCTTGTCAGAAATATTTGGGTCTAGAGATGGAAAATCAGCCCTAAATGGAGTAGGAACTTAAGGCTAGGCTTAAACGTTAAGACGTCGCGAACACAGTAAAAGTAAGTAATTAACTGCATTTTGAAGAGCTATTCTGCTCATCGCTGAAGCGGCTGCTGATCGTGGGAAGTCGATGGATGGAAAGGGCTCAGAATCGTTCTTCCTGGAAACGAGTAGGGGAGGCCTATGTCCAGCAGTGGACTTCTTCAGGCTGATAATGATGATGATGATGATGATTCTGCTCATCTTTACTGAAAACATTTATTGATGTTATTGAATAAACAGGTTTTTTTTTATTTTTTTTTATTCTGATCATCATGCCAAAAGATCCTTATCAGATCTTGGCCAAATGTTTATGAGACCAATTTAAAGTTACCTACAATACCTACCATTCCAATAAAAAAAGAACCATCGCAATAAGATCTCATAATAATATAGTGGAGATATTCAGTAGCCCCCCTTTTGCTCCTTTTTAGAGGAAATGCCCTTCCAATTAAATATGCCTGACGACAAAAAAACCTATAGAGTCACTGTGTAAATTTCTTCCAGATTGGTTGAAAAATGCGAACTGCGTAGGTTTGCGAGAATATACAGAAAGACAGCCAGCAGGAGAAAATCATGTTTAGCGATCTCGAAACGTCAAAAACGTACAGAAATTATACTCGGATTTTTAATTAGACGATACCGGCTGACAGTAGCTAATGTCACTTTGTAAAATAATGTTGCCATATTTATAGTAATAGTGATGCGCTCAGTTCTCGTTCAATCAGATGAATGAACAATGAGTGTGAATATTTTAATAATTTCAAACTATAAAAGAATATTGAAATTTGTATAAAAAATTGTATAAAGTGCTCTGATATAAGTTACTAGTAGTATGTAACTACAATAAGTTTTTTGACAGTTTATAACAAAGCGCGGCGCGGCGACTAGTGCCAACACCGATGAACGCCACGCGCGTCGGTCACCATTTTGTTTTTAATTCGGCTTCTAACCTCTGGTCTGATAGCACAAATGTTTTTTTCTGCGCTCACGCTGTTTAGTTATTGTGTTTGTTAAGTTTTTCGTTACGTTGTGTTTGAGGTAATGGTTGTGTTATTTGTTGGTATATTGTTTCGCGCAAACGATATGGATCCTCAACCAAGCACGTCAAGTCAAGTTCGGCACACTAGCTGTTCACTAGACAATCGAGGCAATTTCATTCATTCAGGAGTTTTTTCAATCATTCACTTTGTCACAACACTATTTTTATTTCATCAAAAACTGACAACACAGTAAACGTCAGCTGGCTTCGTCTAATTAAAAATCCGACTAAACTA
The DNA here is from genome assembly GCA_939531255.2 of Thera britannica. Classification (NCBI taxonomy): domain Eukaryota; kingdom Metazoa; phylum Arthropoda; class Insecta; order Lepidoptera; family Geometridae; genus Thera; species Thera britannica. The sequence goes on from OW618037.2 coordinate 20,243,015, forward strand.
CTTACAAAAATAACCGAGCAATGTTCATTTCAGACTAAGAATAATGATAAAACAATAATAATAACCTGCACATAAAAAATGCACTCCTAAACAAGCAATCACAGTGTCACAAACGCAATCCAGCAGACACAGAGTCCCAAGCGCGACTAGCTAGGCTAAGGGACGACCTTAGCACGAACTGGCAACGCCCCGCCGCGACTTCCCGCGCCTCTTCGCGAGTGTAGTGCCTCTCTTTCTAGCATATCGCTTATTTTCACTCACACGATAACAATGAATAACCGCTTATTTAGAGTACAATAAGTTTGAGAACTAACAAAATGGTCTCGCGTTATCCATATCAAGGTAGATTATTATTATGCTAAAATAGTAGGTTATTTTCTTCGTATACGTATTTAAATGTTTATTTCTTTAATTATTTTTATTTGAGCAAATGTTTTAATACTTGGGGTTCGTAAAGGTACCTATTCTCTGTCCACTCTTTTACCTCTTTAATTATTGACAAGAAATGAAAAAAAAATACCGCATGGACGCTGATAGTATTGACGCGATATTTATGCTCTGTCGCGTCTCGGCATTGAATTTGGAGTACCTACAAGGGTGAAATACGGTACTTTTTACAACAAATATTAACAAACAACATAGTAAGTACATACCTAAACAAATACTTAATTCAGGTTTATTCATACAAAAATAGTGGAGTTTTATGTTCAATTTGAGGTTTAATTTCCTCAAAAATCATAGGTACTTTTCATAGTATTTTGAAATAAATAATACTAACATTTATGAAAACAGATGTAAAATGGGTCATCACTAATTGATCTGTTTGATTGATCTGATATTCTAAACTAGAAAACATTGCGTGGAAAAGCAGAAGAAAATATGCATTTAGGTAGGTCCCTAAGTACTACCTAGTAGATAGAACCTTACATATAAATGTAATTGAAATAATAAGTCGAGAAGTAATCTTTGCCATAGTTGCACACTCATTAAGCGTAAAGATCACGTTTATCAAAACAAAACCGCGTCGCGCGCCGAAACGAACCAGTCTGTAATGCGTCATCGCATCATTCTAAATAATTTAGTATCTCCGTCTCTTTCTGACTCACACTCGCTCTCTCTCGGTAGTAGTTATTCAGTCCTCGCGAGAGTCGAACGTGTGTAGTAATTGGAAAAAATGGTGAGTGGAAAGAAGCAGATTCTACGCCGTATTCACCGCAAGCTTCACGAGCAGCATGAATCGCCAGACAACTACATCGTTCATGCCAAAATGTATACCGGTCTTCATGCAAGTACTTTGACAAAGCTACTTAAAAGCGAAGAAATAAAACTAGAAGAGGATGGCGTCGATCGTGATCTGATTTACAACACGCTATGCTGTTTCTTCGTCCGCAATCGAGCCGATGGGGGGAAGGTTCCTACCACTTACGAACTGTTCGATGCTTTAGTTAAGATGAACAAACTAGCTCACATGGACATCGGCAGCTTTAGAAAATTACTTCTGAAAATGGGTTTTATCTGGCAAAAAGTTGAAGGTCGAGGAAATATAGCGTCGAACGCGGTGGTAATAGAAAGCCCAGTGCTCAGAATGCAAAAGTTTAACTACCTGACGGCTATACGGAAGAGCAGGGTCGAGCAATACGACGACATCTACTTCATCGGCAAAGTCGCTTACAACAACATAGAGTTTATGGATGCTCAAGAAAGTCATGTTTCAGAAATCGGCGCTTGGCAGCAGAGAGTTATATATGCAGCGGGAACCAAGACAATAGTATGTATGAAAGAAGTAGAGGAATTTAGTCAAGCTGTAATCGAAGATTGGATGACACGGCTCGTATCAAGCCTGTTGCAGCCTAGTGTCATAGTGGTACCTGACACCGACCACTTTAAACAGAAGCTTCTAGAAACCCCCACTCTATACAGCACAAAATTATTGATACGCAATTGGCTGGACTTCCATAACATACCTTACGACTCTGCTATGTCCAAATACGAGTTGTACAGCCTAGCTGAGGAGTATACCGACTTGGAAACCCCCTTGTACAAAATAGACGGTCTTCTAAAGGCGCAAGGGCATGTTTTGCTGCGCCTACCCAAGTGCCTTCAAGAGCTTAGCCCAGCTGTAATGCTGCACGAAATAGTTAAGAATAACTGGAAATCACCCAAAATACATTTGGAGTTATTCAGTGCTGACCGAAACACAACACTCGGGAGAAGAAGTTTTAAAGATTTAATGTTGAATGCCGCGAAACATTTGGCATACTTCACGAATTCTGTGATCACGGTTGAGCAGAAGGTTATGGCCGTGGAAAGGGATGTGGATTCGAAACTGGATCGGCTGATGGAGGGTAACAGATTTGTCTTGCCTTCGGAGTGGTATGATTCTGATGTGGCGTCCTGCAGTGATTCCGAATAGTTTCACGAATTATGTGTTTTTTTTTCATATACGGTCCCACTTCAGGTTTTGACGTTTTTTTGGAGAAATAAATACAATAGTGTACAATGAGTTTTATTATTTACCTACTCCAGAACCACTTGTACCGAACATCTTATTAAATCACAACCTTAATTCCTAGTGGTAAGGCTGTAATTCCTCCAGCTGGTAGAAGGCTTTTCAGGTGGTTTAATGGTGATTGCTTCTGGTATCGACGTGGCAATAACCGATGGTAAAGCACTCGCTGACTGGCTGTGTCGACCCTTAATATTGAAGAATGTTTTGTACATATTCAGGGTTTGTAAAAACGGATCACTTCATATTTCAAATTAAAGTGGGTTCGATCCCCACCGAGAACAAATATTTGTGTGATGAACATAAATGTTTGTTCTCTGTCTGGGTGTTATATTGTATTCTAAGTATGTATTTACAAAAAAAATAAAAAAAATGTATTCAAGTATTATATCAGCTATCTGGTTCCCATATTACAAGCTCTGCTTAGTTTGGGGCTGGGTAGTGTTGTGTAAATTGTCCACAATATTTATTTTATTTTATTTATAAAGTAGTGTAGTCAGTTAGAAAAGTATTAAGTTAAGAAAATAAACAAAGAAGACGATTTCCGGTAGTTATTTACGATAACAGACGATTATTACGAACACAGTAGTTTTGGTAAAAAAAAAACTTAGCCTTGAACGTCGGACTGTTTATTTTATTTATTATAAAATCCACAGCTCAAAAAAGGGCGTACAAAAAAAACATTAAATTTATACACTATGTATACTCGTACATAACATACATCAATTTTTTTTTTTTTTATATATAGCTTCTAGCCAATAACGAATTTTTATTTTTTGCTTAAAAGTTACTTTAACTTGCTAATTCGGAGAGCTGAGCCTCTCGGTAGTAGGTAACTGTTTTCTGCCTACCAGTGTTCAATCTATTGAACTGGGTCGCAAATAATACATACAGATGAAACTGTGCCGATTGGGAAATATGAAAAAATATGCAACGAGGATACTGCGGTGCATGCAAATCGTGGCCCCAGGTCAACCCCTGATTCCACACCACATGATTCGGCTGACAAACTCCGTAACATCGCATAATCTGCCATGGCAAGTCAGACGTCACTATAGCCAGTCTATTTGCACCTATTGGTTGCCTTCTTGCCATCCACGATCAAGTATACACACATTCTGGCAACGCTGTGTTTCATGCAAGTTAGGCGAACTTACATAAGCAAATTTTGTACAGTCGCGGTATGAAAATGTTCGTCACCTTAGAGTCGGTTTTCGCTTGCACCAGTGCCTTGATCATGAACACATTTTGACATAATTTGTGACGTTATCTTATCGGTGTATTCTGTCTATTCAGTTTCAAAAGGTACGTGATATGTGATCGTGATACGTTGAACAAATCAAGTTGAAAATCGACGAACATTTTCATTCCGCCACTATACATCTTTCAACAGATCAAGTGTGCGAGCAAGAAGTTGTTTCAGCGTCCTATGAAACGAATACCTATAAGATGTCCGTATGTTTTCACCGTATCTTCTAGCCTTGACACTTACTTTAACCATTTTCCCTCCAATAAAGTTAGCAGCAATCAAGACGGGTACTACTATAGCTTCGGAAATTTTCGGTAATTTTCGGAAGTTATCGTAAAAAGCTTGATCAGGCAAAAATTCATCACGTCAATGTACTTTTTCTGATTTAGATATGAATTTTGTTCAACGAATTCCAATATTTTTTAAATGAGAGTTATCTAGATTGATGTTTTTTTAGGGCCTGCGCACACCTAGTTCGCTGGCGGTAGCGATCAGTGAAACGCTACCGCCAGCGAACTAGGTGTGCGCAGGCCTATAGACTACCAAAGTGTACTTAACTTATTTAAAGACCTTTTACGATGCGTGCAAAACCGCGGGTGAAGGGTGTTTCGCATGAGATAATAGGTAGGTATGTCGCGGTCTCAATGATATCACCAGAATGTAAAATATCACGAAAAATCCATTATCTTAATCGTAACTTTAGGTTTAGGGTAGGTTTTTTTTTTTTAAGATGAACTCGAAAGATGTAAAAACACTTAACTAGCAAGAGCAATATTATCGACTAGCAAGAGCAATATGAGGGCAACCCATTGCACACAGTTTAGCAAAAAATAGTTATTTGTTATACAAGAGTGCAAAGCTGCTTTTTAACCGCGTGCTCAATTTTGATGACTGAGCAAGCGCAGGATTCTAAAGTTTAACCACGAGCGTAGCGAGTGGTTTAAAAGTTAGAATCCTAAGCGTTGGCGAAGGAATCAAAAGAGCACAAGGTGAAAAATCTTTGCACTCGAGTGCAACACGTAACTTTTCATCCCACCTCAGCGAGGAAATGACTAAATGCAAAAAAGAACATGGCGCGACTAAAAGTAACACACCAAGAAGGTTCCGAGTATGAGTTAGTAACAAATTTAAAAAGGTTGTATGATAAATTCGGCACCATGCAGGTAGAAGTAAATAGTAGGTTTAATGGTGTTTTGAATTCACAAATACACCAAGAAGGTTACGAGTGCGAGTTTTTGACAAAATAAAAAAGGTTGTATGATAAGTTCGGCACCATGGAGGTAGAAGTAAATAGGTTGTGTATTCACAAACTTATTGAACACGATATTCTAAATTCAAATTTACTTTATCCTCTAGCGGATAAAAACGGCTTTTCCAGTCAGAAATTAAACAGCAAAAACACACTTTCAGAGCTGGTGGGATGAAAAGTATATTGAACTTAACACGTTTTTTTTCACACGTTTTTTCCTGCTTTTAAGTTTGCTCAAGTGCGAAATCCACCTAGGCTTTCTACATAAGTATAACGATATTTAATCTCGATTTTCGAAAAATAAGTTCAGTTATTTTATTTATATATGTATTTCTAAGGGTCAAATTGAGCCTGCAGTTAATCAAAAGGCGAAGGCTACAGTTGATACACCTCGGGCTCAATTCTAGACCAGTGACTAGTGTTTCTTTAGTGAATTTGACAGTTCTTGTGATATATTTATCTACCGTGACAAAAAAGTCACTGGTCTAGAATCGAGCCCCTGATGTTATGGTGAGTATAATCATACTAAACCATAACATGACGCTCGGTAATCTTCGGGCTTCTTCGCGTAAATTCGCCTTTCTGGTTCATTACACAAGGCCATACGTTTTTAAGCCAGTCATCCGGTAATGGCCGAGGAAATTCAGCGACCCATACACGATCTTAAAGAGGTTTTCGGTAATGGGGACAAGGTAAAAAGTGATTCATTCTATGGAAGCTATTTACAGCAAAGCCCAGCGTTGCCCGAGTAGGTACAGCATTTGAATTAAACTAAATATTCTAGATCATTCTGGAAAGTTAAAGAACGTTCTAGATGATGGTTCTAAAACGTTTGCCACCTGTATCCCTCAAGTTGATGGGCGCAGGGCAGTGCATTGTAGGCCACGTTCCTGACGTGCGTGACCTACGAGGCAATGGTTTGTTATAGGCCACCACTTAACATCACAGGGGCCATATTATGCTTGTTCCATCACCTAGTTGTATAAAATAATAAGCTTAAAAACACAACATAGCAGTCAAAAAAACACCACTCCGGGAATAACTTACAGAAGTCACCATTTGAACAATTACCTTCTCCTCCCCTCCTGACCCAAACCCTGACTTTTGGCGAAAGGCCTACGCACATCTCGGCGATGGCGATCAGCTGAAACGCTGTCATATTTGAAAGCGTTTCAGCTGGTCGCCATCGCTATCACTTAAATGTGCGTAGGCCTTAAGATTAAGAGGAAAGTCTTGTGCCGCCCTAATTGACACACTGCTGTCCGTGAAAGGTGTGCCATGAGACTTAGGTGGTAGATTGTTATCACAGGATAAGGTAAAAGACAAATCAAATCATTTAATGAGAAGACGCGGGAGTCCATTGACTTAGCGCAAGTGACGTCATAGTTCCTCTTCATTCTGGTGCTGGACAGAAGCTCTGGCAATTGTAAGCGAGAGTGCCAGTTGCTACGGGGTAGACGGCGTCGCTGGGGACTGGTTGGTACGGCGGACAGTCCGTCGTGTTTAAATAGTAGTTACCCGTAGCACTGTTGGATAAAACAAATGCGGTTTGTATTATAAAGATGATAAACATAAATATTGTGGACCATCCACTCAGAACTAGCCCCAAATTAAGCAGTGCTTCTACTACCAGACAGCTAAAAAAATACTTAAATATATTTTTTTGTAAATACATACTTAGAATACAATATGCCACCAGAGAGAACAAACACCTGCCACCACACAACTATTTGTGTTCGGTGGGGATCGAACCCACGACCTACGGCGCAGAAGGCAGAGCTACTACCAACTACTGATTGTAACAATACTTACTTTGGGTCCGCTTTAAATCCCAAGCAGGTGGTGCCTGTGATATGGCCTGCTACCCACTCGGTGTAGTTCGTAGCCCCGCCGGCTTCTAGACAAGTGGTGAATGACTGCGCCCACAGTTGCACACAGCGGTTGTGGCTGCAGAAAGCTGGAATCATAAGATTACAGACGAACTCAAATTAGAACATGTATTTCTAAATGTATTACAGCTTTGTTCATAAAAAAACAAGCCGCTTCATTTCAAATAATTAGAGAAAAAAATTAGCGCTGGTGGCAGTGGTAACGGCCCCGCCTTCCGATCCTAAGGTCTTGGGTTCAAATCGGAGTGTACCAATGAGTTTTTCTGCCCAAAAATGTATGTACACTGTGCCAGTGCTCTCAAACGGCATATCGTAGAACATTTAAAGTTTTAAAATATGTGTCCAGTGAACGAAAGGAGCCTTTGAGGCGCCCTTACAATCCTTACACCACACTTGTTTCGAAAGAATCAGTGACGCGATAAGAAGAAGATTAGAGAAATCTTACAATTTGGCGTATTTAGGTAGGGTGGCCCTCTGGCTGAACAGCCCGGCTGCACATTCGTGTATGTGTTCTTGTAGTTTGGCCAAACAGTGGAATTCCCTGCGCCACTCATGTATTCACCATCCTGAGAGTCCGTGTTTATTATGTCTACGGAATCAGCGCAGGTCGAGTCCAATTGAGGGAATGCGTCGTAAAAAGGCTTGGCAGGATCGCAGCCACTGATGCTGTAACAGGTCATGTTGAAATAGGTTGTAAAATATTTAAATTGGAAGTACAAATTGGTTTGGTCATTGACAAAATAAGTGCATGAGGCGAGTGTGAATGGAGCTGCTGGAAGGAGAAGACCTCGGCGCATGTATATCTATCAAGGGCTATCTGATCAAGATCAGATATCAGATGTTTTAGAGAAAGGCCAGGTCAGAAGTACCCTAAACCGATGAGCATAGTATGAAGAATGTTACACGAGTGAATGAAGCGAAAGAGGTATGTCAGGATTTTAGTAAGTGGAAATCCGTGATACCCACCCCATACGGGAATGAGGCGTGATTTATGTATGTATGTTTGTACAAATTGGTACCAAATCTTTATTTGCGTTTCGGTAAGGCACTTCCGGAATCAGAAAATGAAGTAGCAAGCTGCAATCTAAGGATTACAGGAAGTGAATTGAGAAGGATTAAAGTTCGTATTGAAACGTACTAATCGCTTACTTAAATTTTTGGTAGAATAAATTTTATTTATACAGATACCGTGCTACTGGATTCTCAAGGCTTATGAGTTTTCTTCCAGCAGAACCCATGTAGGGACAGCCAAGAGAAAATCCAAATAGGATGGTATTCTTCAAATTGAACAGACCGGTGGTTGACGAGTTGTACAAAGCCTCGCCTGCTTTTGCGCCTTCCTGAAATATTTTTGTTATTGCTTTTACAAAACATGCATGTTTATGTATGTATGGTATGACATAGTAGATATTCAAGTTTGTTGCTGATGTTTTATGGTTAAACCATTCAACAAGTGAAATTTGCTCGGGTAAAGCCCTGCGCACATCGTCATCATCATCAGCCTGAAGAAGGCCACTACTGGACAACTACTGGGCTATGTGTAGGGGAGGCCACTACTGGGTGGCCTCCCCTACACATTTCCAGGAAGAACGATTTAGAGCTCATTCCATCCATCGACTTCCCGCGATCTTAACAGTATCGTTGGTCCATCTGGTGGGTGGGTGCCCTACTTTTCGTCTTCTTGTTCGTACTCGTCATTCGAGAACTTCGACAATCAGTGAACGCTGTTAAATATGTCAGCGAGGCTGAAATACTACCACCATGCCTATTCTGCCGCTAAGCAGCGTTGCTGTGCTCTCGTCTCTCTCCTAAGTCTCAAGCTCGTAAGCCTTAAGCCTTAGGTTGATGGACGCATGTCAGTGTATGATGACTAAAAATGACACGTTTATTTTCGCAATGATAGCCATGCTGCAATAGTTAATTAATTCGTTAGCTAGTTAGTTTATTCGTTGCGTGACCTATGTACGTCAACTTTGTTATTAACAATGGAACCACTTTCTTTTTTACATGATTTAGACCATCCTTTGGCTACAATTTCACCTAACAGCGACGATGTAGCCGACGATGGAGCAGGATGGTCAAGAAGACACCTATTCACTCTTGAAGAGGTCCAGATTGTAGTGGTCGGGGAAGACAGCTGACTTAATATCAGATGGGCCATATGATTTTTCCATCGATTCCTATAAAACAAAATGCTTGCAATGTTATAGTTACCTTCAAGGAATTGGCGGCAGCTCTTGGATAAGTTAACGCAAAAGTAAAGTTGGTAGAACCAGTTGCTGCTTCTTTGGTCCAATCAGCGAATAGCACATTCAAAGGTTTTCTGCTGTTGAGAGCCGATTCAATGAGCAATTGCATACATGTACCATTAACACTGCCGCCAAAGCCGTGTGTCATTAATATGTTTTCTAAGCTACTATTGTAGCCTGGTCGGCTTACGATATCTGTTGCATTTTTCAATGGTAGTGGTATTATATCAAAATCATCTATTCTCCTGAAAAGAAATAGACCAATGTATAGTGGCGGAATGAAAATGTTCGTCGATTTTCAACTTGATTTGTTCAACGTATCACGATCACATACTACCTTTTGAATCTGAATAGACAGAAGAATACACAGATAAGTTAACGTCACAAATTATGTCGAAAAGATATTGACTATCAGAGGAAAGATAATGGACCGCCAAGGACCGAGAAGAGTGGAAGGTTTTGGAACTTTTGCTCAGCAATGCTGCCGTCATACCAAGAAAGGTCTTAACTTACAGTTTTGTCAAAAATGAGTTAGACACAGATTTGGAATCAGCAAACAAAATGCTACCTTATGGGTTCACTTATAAAGCTGTAGCTCTAATGAATCCAAAGATACTATATAGATATTCGTCGTAATTACGTCAAAATTTGAGTCTTTTTTGTCTGAAAAGGCTTAATTTCAAAATTACGGCCTTTTGTTTAAGTATTCTCATCTTGCTTGTCTGTAAGGCCGTTATTCCCTGATTTACGGCCTTTTAGATTGACACAACTTAAAATCACTTTATGTTCGCTAACATGAAAAGCCTTAATTACCAAGATACCTCCAGTATCAGAATTCAAAAATCCACCCCACGAGCTTATTTTTACGTGATATGTATGTCTGAGATACGCTTTGAAAAAAGTATAGGCTCTTCAATGTTTTACAAAAACGAGTTCAATAGCCCAGATTATATGTATACAGCTAGAATGCATGAAATAAACCATCGAAAAGAAGGGTTTTTCTGCTCACGTACAAAAAAACAAAACCAAAAGGAATAACGAGTGAGCACAAAAATAATATCCTGCAAAGTTAGGCCAATTGATGCCAGCAAACCGAAAATTATTTTGGGAAAATTTGCATACAAACAATGCTGCTGCAAACCTGCTGGTAGATAATGAAGACTGATCACCAAATAATAATTAAATGTTAGAAAAATATATTTTTGTTACATTAGAACTGTTTTTGTTTCATAATTTAGGTCAAATGTAGTTGTCGCATTTGCAGGTAGAACCTTTCTTGTGTAGCGGGAGTAAAATTGATTCTGTCCAGTCTCTGGGCCAGTCGCTATGCTTTCAGATGTGATTACAGATCGTGTGTAAAACATCAATTCCGTTCTCGCCCAAGCACTTGATCACCTCCACTGTAAACTGGTCAGTCGTTTAATGGCGGTCTTAATCTCCACATGCAGGGTTGAAGGTTCCTGTTCTAATAAGAGCCAGTCAAAAAACTGAGAGTCAGTTACGGGAAGTGCCTGGATATACAGCTGTTCACAGTACTCACGCCACCTATTTCCTATGGCCTCCAGGTCGTGGATTGGGGGATCCCATTCGTATCAACGTAAAATTCGTATCAACTAGCGTCTTATTTTCTTTGCCTATGACTATAGAAATCTAGAATGCTTGATTGCTTGTCTCTGATTTCATACCTGATGTGATGATCATATAATTTTATACCTACTTAATCAAAGGCTTCAAGGTAATCAAGACAAAAGTCTTTAATCAGTGCGTGTTGCCAGTGATGACATACGGAACTGAGACGTGGTCGCTAACTATAGGCCTCGTGCACAAGCTCAAAGTCGCGCAACGAGCTATGGAGAGAGCTATGCTGGGAGTTTCACTACGTGATAGAATCAGAAATGAGGATATCCGTAGAAGAACCAAGGTCACCGACATAGCTCGTAGAGTTAGTAAGTTGAAGTGGCAATGGGCAGGCCATATAGCTCGAAGAACCGACAACCGTTGGGGAATAAAGGTTCTCGAATGGCGACCACGAACCGGAAGACGAAGCGTTGGGCGCCCACCCACCAGATGGACCGACGACATTGTTAAGATCGCGGGAAGTCGATGGATGGAAGGGGCTCAGAATCGTTCTTCCTGGAAACGAGTAGGGGAGGCCTATGTCCAGCAGTGGACTTCTTCAGGCTGATAATGATGAATCAAAGGCTTGGTTCTTCATTTTCAGTGATTTCAATTTAAAATACCAGTCTTAAAAACTTTGTTTAGGTTAGTTTCCTGGCGAGAAAAGTCATAACTGAACAATTATGGCTTTACATGCATGCCGTAATTACATTCTATGAAATTAGGCCTTTTAAGTGAAGTATTGCTTATTAAATATGATTTTTATGCTTAATTAAAAAAGAAAAAATAAGATAAGGAAGTGAACGAAACTAAAAATCAAAACGAAATAGGACTCAAAACAAAGACATTTTTTTTTTACGTATTATAAAATAAATTTCAATAACAAAAAACGTTTAGCAAATCGCCGGCCGTCATTTTGGACAAAACTTCGATTATCTCGAAATCAACTTTGGCCAAGTTACGGCCTTTCTTAATATGACGGCAGCATGGGTCATGTATGTAAACTAAAAAAAGCAGCCAAGTGCGAGTCGGACTCGCCCATGAAGGGTTCCGTACAAGAACCTTTATATTATGTTACTTGATGTAACATAATAAGGTTCTTGTAGTTCGTCGAAAGGTAAATTGCGGTTTACGGTTTATGACGTATAAAAAAAAAACTACTGACTAGATCTCGTTCAAACCAAAAATCGTTGGAAGTTTACATAGTAATGTACAACATATATATTTTTTTTAGTATTATCATTTTCTTACTTTAGAAGTTAGAGGGGGGGGGACCAACTTTTTTCCACTTTGGAAGTGTCTCTCGCGCAAACTATTCAGTTTAGAAAAAAACTATATTAGAAACCTCAACATCATTTTTGAAGACCTATTCATAGATACCCCACACGTATGGGTTCGATGAAAAAAAAATTTTTGAGTTTCAGTTTCAAGTATGGGGACCCCCGAAATGTATAGTTTTATTTTTATTTTTATGTTAAAATCTTAATGCGGTTCACAGAATACATCTACTCGCCAAGTTTCATCAGTCTAGCTCTTACGGTTTCGGAGAAAAATGGCTGTGACATACGGACGGACAGACAGACAGACAGACAGACAGACAGACAGACAGACATGACGAATCTATAAGGGTTCCGTTTTTGCCATTTGGCTACGGAACCCTAAAAAGGGTGCTACTAGTTATTAACCAATTGGTCAGGAGGACCTACTTTTATGCAAATCAGATAAGTACGTAGCTGTACTAAAGTTTATACAATTTGTAAAGCTATGTCAATCTCTGTAATATAATAAAAAGCTCTTACTGACCCATTGCTGGGCATACGGCATAAGGCTCCTCTCTTACAAGCCACTCTTGTTAGTTTTGGGAATTTTGTATCGAGGACTTTTCCTGCAGGTACAGAAAAGATATCATCCACACACTGTGCTGTTGGTCCAGCAAGACCTCTTATGGCCACCATTTTCTCAGACTTTTATTCCAGATGGACGTTTACAATAAAAACTCTGCAGTCTTAAGCATATATGGGACAACAGCGGTGGCGTGGCGATCCGTTTCAGCATAGGGTTATTGCAGACATCCGCACACACTAACGCGAACTTTGACAGTGTGATGCACTTGATCGCCAACGCAGGCGATCTAGATGTGCGCAAGCCTTTATAAGTGTTAGGCCAGGTATGTTTTTTGGTACTTACCTATAAAAATAGATGTTCGTACTGTTTGCCAGTTGCAGAGTCTCAGCTGAAAAAAATACACAGGTTTTTTGTACGCTCGCTCTCATTAAAACAATTATGCTGAGTGGCGGCCAATTTTTAAGTCAGTGTTAATTTTATATTGTTTATTCCTGTTTAAGTAAGTACTCTTATCTATACTAATATTATAAAGCTGAAGAGTTTGATTGTTTGTTTGTTTGGTTGAACGCGCTAATCTCGGAAACTGCTGGTCCGAATTGAAAAAATCTTTTTGTGTTGGATAGTCCATTTATCCAGGAAGGCTATAGGCTATTATAACATCACGCTATGACTAATAGGAACAGTATAAATACAAGATGTTGCAAAAATCTATGTCTATCCTTTTCACACGTAGGCACTTTTCTATGTCTATCCTTTTCTATCGCGTAAGAACTTTTCTATAAATTCTCAATAGAATGCTAAACGTTCTTGAATGTTCTGGAATACCCGGGCAACGCCGGGACTCGCGGCTAGTTTACTATATGTGTGGCAGAAAATAAATATAAATTCCTTTTTAAGTGCTATTTTGCACAATCATCTACATTCACATACAACTACATTTTGAGAGGTTAACCCCCGAATACTGAAACGCAACTCAGATTTAAGCACGTCTCAAGCGACGAATATTTGACAGATTTTCATTGAAAACTGTCAAATATTCGTCGCTTGAGACGTGCTTAAATCTGAGTTGCGTTTCAGTATTCGGGGGTATGTCGTGCTGGAAATTAGCCGGGTGTTTTCGTTGAGGACCAAAAAGAGCTGACTGATGTATTGAAAATAATAATTAATGCTATTTCCGAGTAGGTCAATGTGTGGAAGGGACACCTTCATGACGATTCAAGGTGATCCTCGTGATTTAACTGAACTGATTTGACTTTGAAACCTTTTTTCAATGAGATACATTGACTGGCCTCTCAGCAGTTGGTAGTAGCTCTGCCTTCTGCGAGCAGTAGGTCGTGGGTTCGATCCCCACCGAGAACAAGAATTTTTGTGGTGAACAGAACACAGATGTTTGTTCTCTGTCTGGGTGTTATATTGTATCTAAGTATGTATTTACAAAAAAAAAAGTATATAATTATATCAGCTGTCTGGTTCCCATAATACAAGCTCTGCTTAGTTTGGGGCTAGATGGAGTATTGTGTAGATTGCCTATATAATATTTGTCTATATATAACAGTGATAGGATAATCCAAAAATAGTTGCAAGTTAATGTATAGGTAACCACTTACCGAAAAACACCATCAAAACAAAAATAAATTTTTTCGACATTTTGCGTGTTTAGTCAGTAAGGTACACTATCAACTAACGTTTAGTGTTAAATAGTTCATTGTTGAAGAAACACACCATAAATATAACCGACTTGACATGAAATCTCGCCCGAGTTCGCTTGCGTGCTGCTTCTATCAACAACATCCCTTATCTTCGAGGTCGGCACTACAAGATTCATTAATCTGTGCTCTCAATTTTAGTTGGGGTAAATTCATCACGTAATTTATGTACGATTTGTTTCTAAAAATAGTGTTCTAAAACATGATAATTTCAAAAGTTCTATCATCATCTTCCTGCCCTCACGCTGCATGGGCTCATGTCATCTTTGACACAGTATGCCATATTTTCTTTGGTCTACCTCTTCCACCATCCACATCTATATTTAACACTTTTCTCGTGTCATATTACATCCCTCATCTGGTTAATCACAGGCGGTACCTTCAGTCTTCTATAATATTGTATAAAATAATACGCAAACACACAACCTAAGACTGCAAAATATGGTTTTTATCATACAAACTCCAAACAGTGTACCAAAACCGCGGCAATATGGCGACCCATTTAATACCCTCTCCCTCGCACGCAATGTTGGCCTTAATGTAGAAAGAGAGGCAATGATTTGCGACGCTTTTTATTCGATTAATTTCTTTATTGTAACGGGTCATATGAGTTGGGTTTTGCGAGTTGCATACGTACATAAGCTTTCATACGTCTAAGACTTCTTATTCAGGCTGTCAGTCAGTGACTCAGTATTAGAATAGTATATGTATAATATATTATAAATGAGTACAAGATTTACAAACAGCCAGCTAAACTAATATTAACCAAAAGTGAAAACAAAGGCAATGGTAATTTTATTTCTGTTTCTACATGACTGATAACGAAGTATAGTCAGCAGAACTGATGGATAAGTGAACCCGCGTAGTATTATAAATTATAAATGACTTGATAAATCCATCTTATAATTTTTAGACAGTGGGACTGTCATGCTATGTATGGAAAAAAAGCATGGTAATAAAATTAAGAAAAAAAAAGTTTTTTCTGTTGAGCTTACCGACTGTGATGCTGCGATGCGATTTAGAAAATTATTGAATGTATGTATATTTAGGGAGAGTGTACGAGTATGTAGGAGGGCCTTTGCCCTGCAGTGGGACGACCCAGGCTAAAATAAATAAATATGAAGTATTTTTTTACCGTCGACTGTTCATAGAATTCAGGTTATCTTTTTTATTCTATAAGATAAGATAATATACATTTTTTTAGTTCTTATAGAACTAGTTTAATAACTTACTTGATGCAGGTCAAGGGTACTCAGACTCGAGGTAATGTAGTGCAAAAATTTTTTTATGGAATCGTCACCGTATCGCCATTCCCAGTCGTCGACCAAGCGTCAACCACACGTATTCACGTAACGTAAAACGTTTACTCCTAGACTACTGGCACTTTAGTTTTGCATTTGTATTATAAAATAATTTAATTTTAATTACTTCGCTTAACCACCAGTGCAGCCGACTATACTTCGTAATCGAAAAAATTAAAATAAAATACAGCTAAAAATTTGCTATGTGCGTAACTAATGGCATTTCTTTACAAGTTGAAACTGTAGGGCATATTTAAAAATGATTGTATAGTTTGGGCTATATTCAATTTGGATAAATATATTTTGGCTATGGCTTTGTTATAGTTTGAGCTATACATATAATATCCAAATATATATTTGGATAAAACATCCGTGGCGTGTCAGGTACGGGGCTTTTATATTGTTTTTCTTTGATGGAATATATTAATTTACAGACTTTATAAGTGATTCAAATTCATTCATTATGTCATTTTTGAAAATGATTGTCAAGTTTTGTGGAAGTCTATCGGATTTTACTTGTTAAATCATATTTTTCTTTGAAAAATTTCTAGCCTAACAAGACGATTAATAATCGAGATCTGATCGAGTCTATCGAATTGAGTTTGAGAGTCGAGTGGGAGTTTGGTTTTGGCTTTCGCTTTATTTTTTAGGTCATCGGTAAAAAATATTCCTTGTGATTTCAATAGCATACCAATAAAACTAATTGGCCGCCAAAGTGTCCAACCAAGCAAATTATCTGAAACCACAATTTTCCCCAATTTAAAAGCAATCCAACAAAATGTTCTTAACCAAATCTGAAATTTGCTCGACATTTAAGTTAATCGTCGTGGATCCACCATCAGCGTTTTGCAAACAGACAGAATGTTCTAGCTTTATTACTAAAGGGTTTATAAGACTGTTTCTTCATTACAGGGGTAGAGAATTAAGGTTTTAAGGGGTGTTAAGGCTGCGAATGTCGTGTAAGACGACGTAATTCTAAGGTTTTGCGAAATTACAAGCGTGTTGGAAGTGTTGGAACAGACTATTGGCCGGAGATATTAACCATAACTTATACGAGTATTATATCTGCAGCTTAAGCTTAAAGTAGATAAAAAAAAATTCTGGAAAATATTGCTACTAATCTAAGGTCAAATTGTAAGGCTCCCAAGCGTGGCGGTTACTGCAAACCACTCCACAAAATTTATATAAATAAAAATTGTGGACAACCTACAACACCTCCACACAACCCTATCTATACTCTGTTCGCTTAGACAAACTAATGGAGCGCGCGCTCTCTTGCACAATTGTATGAGTGTGCAAGAGATTGAAGTATAAGTGAGCAGGACGGGACTACGAGCGTGTGTCACCGTAAGTGACTGCGATTAGTCAGGAGTGACCGTTTCGACCTATCAAATATTGCTGTCTTATTTGACAGCGTTTCAGCTGTAGGTCTACCACAAGCTCTGTCTGGCTCTGGTTTTGAGTCTCCAGCCAGAAGGGCAAGTCCCATTTCATTTAGCGAAACGAAAACAACATTTCGTAGACGAAATGTTGTTTTCGTTTCGCCTATTTGTCTCTCTCTATTGTATGGAGAAAAATGCGACAGCTAAAATACGTTACGTAGAAACAATCGAAACGAGTTGTTGTCCCATCAATTTTCCATGCAAAAGAAAGAGACACGTGCTCACACGAAAACGACATTTGGTAGACGAAATGTGATAGCAAAACTCCGACTTCGGGTACTATCTATGTACTTTTATGTTACCTATCAATAGCCTTAATGCCCTATTAGCCCACCCATGGACAACTTAACCATTGGACATTTGAAATTGATTTTTAATTTAGCTCTAAATGGTCGGTTGGAGGCTTATTGGCAATTTCTGTTCAGGTGAATAGTTCTATAGTAGTTAAACTGGGGTTTAGTACTATAGTTATAAAATTAACTAGCTGTCGCTTTTGGATTCACTTACGTGGTACATAGGCTGTGCGATCGATTCCCACCAAGGATAAAGTTAGTAGAAAACATGAGTTTAACATAATTAATATGAATGTCCAATGTATTTATTCTACTTAAACCAGCGTGCAATATTAAGACTAACATCATTAATGTAAAGTTATAATATTATTAATCATATATCATAATCTTTATTTCTCTTTAGACATGTTACATGTACTTAGATTCGTCACACATATTATATCACAATAGACATAAATTTAACTTTTGACCTCATCTATTCAGTCACTGGCGCCTCTTTCAAACTGCCCCTTATATACTCATTAATTTTATCTTATCCATTCTCGTCACTCCACACATCTCAACAAATAACAGCAAAGGATAAAAATACAAAAGTCACAGAAACCTTTTAAAATGTTAATAGGGCCAAGCATGTTCTGTTTTCTACAGGTGGTATGTGATTGTGAAAGTAACGTGAGTGTTGTTTTAAAAAAAAATGGTTGTCTGTAAAGTAGGTTTACTGACGATAGTTGAACGTGACAACGTCATACAGCTGTCCACGCGGACGCATCGCTCACTAGGAGAGAGACAGATATCGAACGCTGCCGAACGCGGAGGCCGATTGTGCCTCTTTGTCGCTCGTTCCGCGCTCTCGCTAGCACTTCAAGCCTTAAATAGAACGCCTCAGAGCGAGGTAACGCCGCATGAGTCATGTTTTTCGTGCGTGCCGCCGGCTCCATCGAATTATAAGACGTTGTCACGTCAAAAAAACAATCAATTTAAAAATATGTAGTGCCAAAGTAGGACAAGATAGTTACATCAGCATCTACAAGTCTACGACAGACTAATCGATATAAAAAGCTCGTTGGTGCAGATCAATGACGTCATTAAAATAAACTACCCTCTTCCAAGATACAAAAAACTTAAGAAACTAGCTCTGCAGAGCTGTGGTTTTCTTGAAAACGGTGGCCGTTAGCATATCACCGTAACTGTAATTAATAATTAATGATTCACACAATGCTCCAAATAAATAAGCTTAGTAATTATCCGCTACCAAACTAGTGTAAGCTCCGGGAACCATTTTCAGAATTTGAACTATTAATGTTTGGACTATTAGTCTTTGGTTAGGTACCCTAATATCTGAAATCTAGCTGAGCGCTGAGGTTGAGAAAGATTTCCAACGGGGTATTTTGCCTTTGGTAGTCAAAGAAAATATTGTTTTAAAACCACATATTACTACGTTGATATTGTTGGGTAAATGAATGCTTAGCCTCAAAACATCGACTATGAAATGACGGTCACCGTTCTAATGAAACGACTTAACAAGGCTATACAAAGCTGTGATTCGTTTCAATTGTTCGTCCATTTCATTGCAATTATTTTCTATTTGCGTACAAAGTACTCCATTGAGAGAAACGTTGAAAAGAAGCTAAGAAATCCAAGGCCAGCAATATAATAATAATTATGTGCGGGACGAAGAAAGAGAGAAGAGAATAGAATAAAATAAGATAATTTACGCGATAAATACCCGTGTCATAGGTTCAGTATGTGTTATAATCGCGAAAGTTCTTCTTCTTCTTCTTAATGAATGGCATCTGTCCATTTTGGATCAATTTTATAAGTGTCGAGTAATGAGGATATATAATTATAGGCAAATAGGTAAGAAATATTGCGTAGGAGTTGAAGGAGTTTAAGGTAAGGAGTTTAAACGTTTATAAATATTATTAAGGAGGTTGCTGTTACGTCGTATGTGATAAAGGAGGTTGCAATCATGTCGTCAGAAAATCAAAGAGGTCGCATTGAAAATAGGAAAATGAAAAAAACTGCATCATAACACTGTGCAAAGGTGCTATAGTAACAAAAATTATGAAGTTTTTTCTATTAAAAATAAACTAATAAAATATTAGGACTGTCGAAGGACATCCGTGAACTACCATTTCGACATTTAAAAAAACTTTATGAGTGGCTAGCTAATTAAGGGTTTTACAATATCAGAGAGCTGTTTGAGTAGGGTTGTTGGTAATTAATTATTTCCTGACTATTATTGACTTTATTTTAAATTATTTTAATGTGAGCCAGATGAACTTCCTTCTTTAAAACCAACATTTACCATATACTTCATGCAAATAAAGAGAAAGACATTTCTTTTCATATTATTTATTAGGCACATTATAATTTAGTATGTAATTGTACATAAAGTACTTCGATTAAATAGCGTCATGCGATTTATTGGCCATGATTACAAATATCTGCTTTTTTCGAAGCAAAACCATTTGTTTTTTTATGATTGCGTAACTGAACAAAAAGAAGGCAGTTTTTGCCGACCCTTTTCAATGTTATGTTCGGAGGAACGTAGACCAAATTAATAGTATGTTCGTGATCAAAGAAAATATACTGAAATAATATAAAATAGACGGTATTCTTACTGAAATTATGTAGGTAATTCACGTTTTCTATACTTAGATGTAATTTCGTTTTTTATAAAGCGAAAGTTTGTAAGTATGGATGTTTGTTACTATTGCACTTAAAAACTACTGAATACTGAATAAATAATGAAACTTTTCAATAATACATCAGCTTATAGGTACATCAGAATAACGCATACGGGAACGGGGCGAGCGAAGCCGTGGACGGCCGCTAGTAATCAATAATGTTTATTTCGGAACAGATTTACAATAAGCTAGAAGTATAAAAAACTGAGTATTCGTTAGATAAATGTTGTTTGAGTTTTATTATAAAAGCCCCAGCAGTGGGAAAAATATAAAACATTGAACAGGAGCACTTTCTACAAAATGACTCATTTCGCTCTCTCAAATAAAACGTGTAATACTTACAAGAAGCAGAAGTGGTGTGCAACGGTTTGAACATCAAGAACGAAGATCTAGGCATAAACTAGAAGTACTTACCTTGCTTTTAAAAATATACGTTATTGGAGGTTTAATATTAAAATATCTGACGAAATTTTCATCAACCGAGGCCTTGCGGGTCTTCAAAATGTTGTATATGCGACTGATCGAAGCGACGCGTGACCCAAGGGCTGGTGGGTATCTGGCGCAGCGCAATAGCATTGCTATTCAGCGTGGCAATACCGCCAGCGTCTTGGGACGCTTCTGTGGCACTGATTTGGATCAGTTGAGCTATCGCTGGATCGTTAGTAATGGTTTGTAGATACCTCAACTGTTTCTTATGTATTTTTTTATGTGTTTAACCGTAAGTTTTTTTGTGTAAATAAACATATTAAAATTCATATTTAAAATGCGAAGGTTTGTGCGTGAAAACAGCGTTCAAATCGGAGTTACGTGGCCACAGACCACAAAGCACAAGTCCGGTCTGGTATGGAGTACTGCTGTCACCTGTGGGACGGCTCTGCCAAACACCAACTCGCTGCCCTAGACTCAATTGAACGAAGAGCTTTTAGGCTGGTAGGCGAGCAGCACATGGCGCAGGCTAAGATCCAGAGTCTGGCGCACCGTCGCAAAGTTGCTTGCCTATCGATCTTCTATAGGTTACATTCTGGGGAATGTAGTCAGGAACTGCACGATCTCATACCACCCTTCCGCTATAGGACTAGCAGACGCACGGCTCAGTACCATCCATACCTGGTTAGCATACCACCCATTCGCACTAAGCGTTTTAGCTCCACCTTCATTATGCGAACCTCCAGGGAATGGAACTCATTACCGACGGCTGTTTTTTCCTGACAACTACAATCTGGGCCTCTTCAAGGCAAGAGTGAATAGGTGTCTTCTAGACCATCCTGCTTCATCGTCGGCTACATCGTCGCTTACCATCAGGTGAGATTGTAGCCAAAGGATGTTCTATTTAGTGAAAAAAAAAAAAAAAAAAAAAAAAACACACTCGGTGGCGAATTTACACATTTGCCGCCTGTTTTGCCGCCCCTATCAGAACCATCTTTAATTTGTTGCGTGGAACTGTCACCTAGACTCACCTATCTTTAAGACGTTTCAAAGTGATCCTTGCGATCCTACTGAGTAAATACATTTATTTTTTTGTTAGAGGCCCCTGGGGACCTTGGAATCTTGACCCGGGTCGACCTACCACGTGTGATTTTTTTGATATGCCACATCTAGTGCTCTAGTTCTGAGTAGTTTTGCAGTCGCCAGTTGGAGTGCAACAAATGTTATTACAAACACAGCACTGGCTGTTACGAAACCTGTGAAAAATTAAGCATTCTTAAGATTCTTGACCTTTCTAGATTACATGCAAATAAAAAATACAATGTTCTTAGACAGTTGTTTTCCTTTAGCGCTCATAGGTAACCCGGTTTTTTAACCAGTTACGTAGAAGGTTTACTTTTATAAGTTCATAACCGGGTTTCTAAGCAATAAAAGTTCTGTTATTCAGTTTTTTAGTTTATAACCGTGTTGTAGAGCCGAGCCTCTTTGAGGCACCTTTCTTTCACCACATTGATTGGTTTTAAAGAAGCAGTGACCAGTGACACGGTAGGAAGAGTAGAAGAATCACAAAACTAGACTTATTACCTATCCCAACACAACTCTGTACCCTTAAAACTGCCCTAACAAAGTAAATTAATTAAGCGCTACGTCGGATAGAATAGAAAAGCCATTTTTAGGGGCCATAGTGCGGCCGCGGTCGGCGCTGACGCCACCGTGGTCCCCGCTGACACGTGACGAGGGCAAACGTTACTGAGTTTACTTGGCGGTAACGGACACACGGGTCTTTCATTCATTAAATGCAGAGTGCTTTAGTAGCCCCTTCCCACCGATGTGTGATATCGCGCACGAGGCGGATCAGCTCGCACGACACACCATGGGAACGGTCTCGTGCGCCGAGGTGCGCGGTAGCATGGGAGTCCTTTCTGTGTGCGTTGCCGTGCGTCGTCGTCCGCTGTGCGTGATGATCTGTAGAACCACGCACCGTAGGAAGGCAGCATAACACCTGCACATTGCAGCTTAAGCCACTGCAGTCCATTGACATTTATGTATAGACGGCACATCTCTAACTGGCATAGTGGAACACAGCGGGTAAGCCAACTGGCGTACTCTCACTCACACGAAGCTGGGCACTCGATGTGACAACACGCGCTTTCGTCAGTAAAAACTTGAGTAAAACGAAAGCACATTAGAAGCAATCTAATGCTGCATATATTTAGCTTGGTTAGACGATCTAACCACGTAAAGCGCTGTATCAAACATAATTTATAACTTGTTAAAAATGGAAAAGACTTTTGTTCCGAATAGCTTCTTAAAGGCTGGTTTACACTTTGATTAGTGTGAGTGCAGCTGATTAGTGCGAGTACAAGTGTGTAGTGCGAGTAGCGTCCAATTCACTGCGAGTGTCTTCGGTCCACTTTACCAATTTTTGAAACAACAAGCGTCCGACGCTACCCACTAAACGCTAAACACTCCTGTCCAGACGTGTTTAGTGGCAGGCACGCTGCGAGTGAGGGGGAAGAGAGGGCGCGCGGGATGGCTACTCGCAGTCCACTCGCAAAAAAATAGAACACGCTTCTATTCACTTTACTACACAGCCCACTAATCACTTGCACTAATCAGTCTCTGTCCACACCTAGTCCACCTGCACTCGCACCTAGTCCACCTGCACTAATCACCTGCACTTGCACTAATCAAAGTGTAAACCAGCCCTAATACGCAGTACATAGTAACTCGATGCTGCAGCCAGAATTTCTGACGTTTCTCTAACGCCACTGCAAAACGCCTATAGATTTGCGCAAGGCTAGAAAGATCTGACTGACGCCACGGAAAAACCAATTCATGTTGCCCATTTCTGGGTAAAACACATAGAAAAAGGCTATTATGGTAACCATCGACACGAAGAAAGAGATAAAAAAAATTGGTGTTCAATGTTTTAGGCTGCTTCATCATCATCAACCTATATCAGTCCACTGCTGGCCGTAGGTCTCTCCCAAGACGTGCAGATGACTGAGCCCTTAGTGCGTGCTTAGGCTGCTTATTATGCAGCCAGAAACAGAACCAGACAGAGCTTGTGGTAGGTCTACTGGACAATTCGATGACAAAAAGATGTGTTTAAATCAAAACTGGTTTTTAAACACGGAACAATCAATAAACTAATTTAAGCCGTTGCCAAAGAAAAGCTGACAATATCCATACCAGGCAGCTGCGACGTTTGTCCCGGTGCCAGGATTGCAGATCGATTCGCGACTACCCTCAAAACTGTTCAACTGTTAAACTGTACGCCAAATGGGTTATAGCTTCGATACATTGGAACTGCTCTAATTTATGCGAAAATAAGCCCCAGTTTTCTATATAGCAGCTCTGTTATCGCCGTAATGTAGCAGTGATGTAGGAAGGCCTGCGCATAGCTATAGGTCGCCGGCGATAGCGATCAATGAAACGCTGTCAAATATAGCTGTCAAATTTGACAGTGTTTCACTGATCGCTATCGCCAGCGGCCTAGGTGGTGCACAGGCCTTTAATAGAAAAAACAAGACAATTATTTTCATTAAGTTGTCGTGTGTGTCAGTTATCACGGCTGATTTGGTGGTAGTCCTGCCTTCTACGCCGTAGGCTGTGGTAAAATAAAATAAAATTAGTTTCTTTCTTTCTTTCTTTTCT
The DNA here is from genome assembly GCA_939531255.2 of Thera britannica. Classification (NCBI taxonomy): domain Eukaryota; kingdom Metazoa; phylum Arthropoda; class Insecta; order Lepidoptera; family Geometridae; genus Thera; species Thera britannica. Next base: position 20,267,137 of record OW618037.2, read on the forward strand.
TTTTTGCAAACACATACTTAGGTACACAACACCCAGACAGAGATAACATAAAAACACTAATGAAAGTTTATGTATGTTAGTATATTACAAGTGAAAATACAAACAATTACATGTGATCTGAGGCTTTCTTTTTTACTTCCCGTGGTGTGTATACGATTTTTCTGCTCGACGACGGCGGAAAAGGGCAACTTCGGTTCGTGCAGCGGGCCAATAGTTGCCACTTCCCACCCGGTGAGCTGAAAAATATGTTCATCAACTTAACCGTCCGTGTGTCAGGCTAACAGCCCGTTTTTGTGCACAATATAATAAATTATGTAAAGGATGTTATTGTCTTCAGATGGTATCTTAACTAAGCGGCTCCTAGATAGAGGCAATTTACAGCCGGGACCCTAAAAAGGTTTAAATTACTTCCGAAGAGTTCACTTTATAGAGGTGGTTGATATCTTTGGAGTATTTCTGACTGACTCTGGCTCAGTTGGTAGTAGCTCTGCCTTCTGCGCCGTAGGTCGTGGGTTCGATCCCCACCGAGAACAAATATTTGTGTGGTGAACATAAATGTTTGTTCTCTGCCTGGGTGTTATATTGTATTCTAAGTATGTTAGTTTACAAAAAAAAAATGTATTCAAGTATTATATCAGCTATCCGGTTCACATATTACAAGCTCTGCTTAGTTTGGGGCTGGGTAGTGTTGTGTGAATTGTCCACAATATTTAATATTTATTTATTTATTTTATTTATTTCAGGGTCAGTAGCTCTGTCTGGCTCTGTCTTTGGCTCTGGTTTTGAGTCTGAGTGCTCACTAGTGTAAAAAGCAAAAAACTCCGAAGGGAAAATTTATTGGTGCACGGCTAGATTTGAACCTGCGATCTGTAGGCCTACCACAAGCTCTGTCTGGCTCAGTTTCTGGCTCTGGTTTTGAGTCTGTGTGAGTGTTGACTATATAAATCCTACGTCGAAACGTCACACACACAGTATAATACACTGATGAGCACTCACACAGACTCAAAACCAGAACCAAAGACAGAGCCAGACAGAGCAAGGCCTACAGATTAATTTCGTTTAGAATAACTTTTAAGGATAATTTTGGTTTTTCAAAGAGTTATTCCTTAACTTCCAGCAGTAGCGATCAAATCAGCTCGCAACAATGTGAAACTTCTGAAATATATCACCAAAGGGAAGTGGAATAATTTAATGTGCAAACGCAGAATACTCAGTTACTTACAACTTCGGGACATTTACTGTAGTTTGTAGTAGTTAGGGGCACGTCCGGAATTACATCTGGCACTTGACGATTGACACTGTAAATTTTGACATACCGTACGCTTGCGGCTTCTCTCGTGGTACCTTACTGGATAGGATATCACACTTTTCATTCAAGAAGATAAGTTTTTTTTTTAGAAATAGTGTACGCTATGTTTCATAACCTACTCTAATAATATTACAATCTAGCCAAATTCCGGCTAATAAGTAATTTTTCATTGACCTAAATTTCTAAAGTAAACTACAACTAAGAATGTGTCCACTAACACTTTTCTTACTGTCTCTATTTATGATGACGACACTTTGTTATTGTGTTCGTAATACGAACTTGACGATTGACACTGTAAATTATGAAAACATGGCATACGCTTGCGGCTTCTCTCGTGGTACCTTACTGGATAGGATATCACACTTTTCAATCAAGAAGATAAGTGCGAACAAAAACATATACTTTGCTTTTAATTAGGTAATTAGAACACTAAAATTCATCGAGGTATGAAATGCTGAGCTAAATTGAAACTAATAGCATCGGTAATACAGCTCAATTTACATTTAAAACAATTTTTTAAGTGACACAGTTAAAGTGCAGTCCCAGAATCGCGTCTTAATTGCATCGTAAAGTTGTCACGTCAAGTTTTTCCATAGAGAATGGGTATTCCATTTATTGCTCTCATAGAGGCGTCCTTCATTTCTCAAAATTGCTCAAATGATTTCCCCTAAATCTATCTTCTTCTAAATAAATAAAACTCTTACGTTACTGACTGACTGTCAATCAACGCACAGCCTAAACCGTAAGTCCTAGAAGTATGAAACTTTGAGGGCCTTATTAATAATCCTGGCGTAGCGTTGGACTAGTTGATCCGTGTTTTGTCTCTTGCATTGACATGCAATTGTTAACTCGAGCAAATGTGACAAAACACGATTTAACTACTTCAGCGTTGCGCCAGGATTATTAATAAAACCCTGAGGGTATGTCCTTTTTATAGCAAAAAGGTGCACTAAGAAAGGAATTTGGAAATTATTTCCCTAAGCGGAGAAAAAGAGGAAATACTTTTAAAAGAAAAATCAACACACAGTTTAGGGTCACAAATAACTCTTTTGGAAGCAAGAAAATTGGTGGGGAGGCTTAGTACCAGGAGACGGACATATGAATTTCATCCCGAAAAAGTTACGGCAACGGGGCGAGCAAAGCCGCGGGCGGCCGCACGTAAATACATAAAGTTACATTATCAAAGAGTAACAATGGGTAGGTGTTACTGGCAGGGAGGTAGTGTTGGAGAATTATGTCAGACTCCTACTCACCAAAAACCTCAATGTGTCCTACGGGACGGCTACGGAAACAAAGATGGATTCCTCCGTAGTGTAACTAAAGGGCAAGTCCCACTTCATTTACAACAGTTAGTCTACGAAATGATGTTTTCGTTTCATACAACAACACTTTATTCAATTTTAACAAAACTTTCCCCAAACCAGATAAATTATACTTGAATACATTTTTTTTGTAAATACATACTTAGACCATATAACACCCAGACAGAAAACAAACATTAATGTTCATTGTTTATATATTTATGAATAACAATTCGACTTTTGAACTACGTCTCTATTCGTAAGCGACTTGCGTTCGGTAAGCTCTATGGCCGGTCTGCACACACCGACTGTTGCCTATTCTGCGTCGGCGATAACGAGTCGGCGACGCTTCGTCATCTGCGGCCACTCGCGGCTTGGAAGCACGCCAGCGTCGAAAGCACGGGTTAAGCCGCGGTCCTGTCAACGCGACACCATGCGTGAAGTCTCCTTAGTAAGAACCTTCCTTTTTTAAAAAAATATGGCTATAGTCGGAGTTTTGCTACCATATTTCGTCTACCAAGTGTTGTTTTTGTTTCGCCTTTTTGTCTCTCTCTATTATATGGAGAAAATATGAGACAGCAAAAATACGTTACGTAGAAACGATCGAAATGAGTTTTTGCCTCATCAATTATCCATAAAAAAGAGAGAGAGAGATACATGCTCACACGAAAACAACATTTGGTAAACGATGTGGTAGCAAAACTTCGACTTCGGGTACAGAACTTGTGTGATGAAAGGATATTAATAGTGCGCCTCAAAGAGGCTCCTGTTGTGCACTTGACACATGTTTTCGAACTTTTTAGGTTCTATGATGTGCCGGTTTTCTCATTATGTTCTTTTCACCATTAGAGGGTAGGTATAGGCTTAGATATAAGCATAGTGTACATCAAATTTATATTCAATGGTTCATCACCACGTCATGGGCTAGTCGTCGAAGACGGCCACAGAATGGTGGCCAAGGGATGTTCAAAGACTTAGAGGCAGACCACCCGCCCGTTGGTCGAACGACATTGTTACGAGTGTTGGGAATGAGTGGATGAGATTCGCGAGAGACCGGAAAGAGTGGCGGGATAATGAGGAGACCAATACTCAGCAGTGGGTGGAAATACTGCACAGGTATTGTTTTTTTTTCTTGGTAGATGATATTATTTTCTCAGTAATCTTAGTACCAAGAACTAATTCAAGATTGTTTAATAATAATATACGAAGTTTTTTCATTTACGTCCTAATACTCACATTTGGCACATCTCATGCTGCTAGGATATCTACTGACTGGGCACTTAAGGCCTCTTACACCTAGTTCGCTGGCGGTAGCGATCAGTGAAACGCTGTCAAATACCGCTGTCAGATTTGAGATTTGAAAGCGATATTTGACAGCGTTTTATTGATCGCTACCGCCAGCAAACTAGGTGTGCGCAGGCCTTTAGCAGCGGTGATCTTCTTACACCCTGTCACATTCTCTGGAGTACTAGAAGATCGAAAACAATCAAACGAATACGCATTCTTTAAAAAAAATGGGTTCCAAGATTTACTTACAACAACAAATCCTAAAATTCGTATCGGAGTTCCGCATCAATGAGTCTAAACGGCAAACCTGGGCTGGCTTCTCTCCAAGCCGCAAGTGGGCGCTGACGACAGGAACCAGCAAAACATAAAACACCTGCATTTTTCACAAAACGCTCATGTTTGCCAAAATAGCAACGTTTTGATGTTTTCTCTTGAATTGCAATTTGCTATGTTTAAATCGGGCGTGGTCCAAGCTTTTTATATTTCAAATGGAATCTGATTATTTTCGTCAAAGTTATCAGCTTGATAAATTTGAGTAAGGGTGTCAAAACTATATTACGAAATTTAATAACCTATGGACCTATAAATACATTACTTATAGGAAAATATAAATTTACATATTTTTGTTTGTCCGTTGTATTGCTGCGAAAAACTATGGTATTAAAGACCAACTATAGATACTTATTTAGATTATTTCATAAAAAAGATATGAAACGTGGTGTCGCATTACTGCAACCGCTCCTTAAATGTCAACGTGTAATGGATACATTACAGGAACTTGCAATTTATGCAAGAGTTTCAGCATAAATTCCTTCAGATGGCGTTGAACACAGCTTTCGAAGTTAGTGCTTCTCTCATTTCGTCTGTGAATCGAAGCGAAACCTAATAAAATTATTAATATCTTAAACCTATTTAATGTATAACGGTCTGCAGATTGCTTAACGGTTTCTTGTGTATTTTGTACATTATGTAAATACTAGCGGCCGCCCGCGGCTTCGTTCGCCCCGTTCCCGTTACTTTTTTGTGACAAAAAGTATCCTTTGTCCGTTTCCTGGTTCTAAGCTACCTCCCCACCAATTTTCAGCCAAATCGGTTCAGCCGTTCTTGAGTTATAAATAGTGTAACTAACACGACTTTCTTTTATTTATATCGGTTTGGTCAATTGTTTCCTTGTGTAATACAATTGTACACTATTATTATACAATTTTAACTCTGAAGATATCTACAGCATAAGCCTCCGTCATACATTCCAGGAAGAATGATTTTAAGCCTTCTTAATCCACAAACTTTTCGCCTTTACAATGTTGTCGGTCCATAGGCCTTATTGGTAGGAGTGTAAAATCCAGTTTATTAAATATAGGCAGAGCGAACCGCTCAACATTAGTTGGGTCATATGCTCACTTCCTCATTAGGTTACAACAACATAAAACGTAAAAATGTTTTCACAAATAAAAGATTTCCTTTTGAAACTGAACTAAGTAGTTATCTCTCTATCTAACAAAGACATGGAAATAAAGAAGTTACTTGAGACTAGGATAGGAAGTCTTTTACTATAAAAGAATCGAATTTACTCGCAAATGAAGCTGCAAAGTTTCCAAGTGAAGCTGCGTTCACACAGCAATGCGTATTAAGCAGATCTCATTTAGACCTTTGCTTCTCTTTTATACTTTTTGATGTTTGTTTATCATCCAAAAGTAAGACATAGCAACGATTGCTAAGTATAGACCTTAATTATTAAATATATTATGTATGTAATTTTGAAATATATTCTGAATACTGTTTTGAAAGAAAATATTTAAAAAACTTGGAGATTTAGAAAATATAACTGAATTTGAGAACTTCAATTAAGAACAATAATATAATTGAACAGCAGGAGAAACTGACAAATGGGACTACTAATACTCATATTTTTTATGTTATTGTGAGATATTATGTCATGAAATGATTGGCATTGCACCTGCCACTTCCTTTAAATACAGTAACATAAAAACTAATTTTATTTTTGTTGTTGTTTGTAGGACTGGATTGTCGTATGAACGGACCTTCAAACAAGTTAATTACCAACTTTTTGTTGTAAATTTTTAACAACTGTTAGGGAGAAAGTTGTAACAAAGTTGAATATTGTATGAGGTGTTGTTATTTGTTGAATGTATTATGTAGTCGAACTCTCAGATTTCAGAGGTTTTGTGGTAATTCTTAAAGTTGTGGGTTTCTGTAGACTTTTAATTAAGTAAAGATTAATATCCTCACTCTCTCTGACTGGCTGGCCTCTCAGCTCAGTTGGTAGTAGCTCTGCCTTCTGCACCGTAGATCGTGGGTTCGATTCCCACTGAGGAGAAATATTTGTGTGGTGAACGCAGATGTTTGTTCTCTGTCTGAGTGTAATAATGTATTCTACGTATGTATTTATAAAAAGTTTATTATATAAATTTTATATCAGTTATCAATCAATAAATCAATTTTCCTGAAAATGTATATGCCTATGTCCAGCGACCTTCTTTAGGATGGTGATATAAAAAATACTGGGTCTGGGAATGACGAGAGAAGTGAAAAGTAGTAGGTACAATAATCCCAATGTTCTAGAATAGAATGCTCCTAACTGTTCTAGAATGTTCTTTAACATTCTTAAATGATCTTATAATCATCATCATCATCATCATTTCAGCCCGGTATCACCCACTGCTGGGTATATAGGCCTCCTTCATTTTCTGCCAGCCTCCTCTGTCCTGTACGTCTCTTGTCCAGGTGTTTCCCGCGACCCTTACGATGTCGTCGACCCATCAACCGATCTTATAATAATCAAATTTAATTTAAAAACTGCCCGGGGAGCGCCGGTCTTCGCTACTAGTTCTTTATAAGTATTTATAAAAGTAAATGGTTTGAAAGTCATGTCCATATAATGCTGATCGAAATAGAAGGTATAATGACTGTCCTATCGCACCATCTTTCAAGGCATTTGAGTTTAGCCGATTTAATTTTCTAGAACATTGCACGGTCCTTTTCGTGTTATGACCAGAATTTAATTTTATGATTTTCGTATTAGATTCTGTAATAATAAAATCCTGCGACTTTGTCCGTTTATAACCTTTTCACTTTTGTCGTCATAAAATAAATAAATATTTTGAAAAATCAACACAGACTATCTAACCCTAAATTACGCAGAGCTTGTGCTATGGGAACCAGACAGCTGATATAATACTTATATGCATTATTTTGTAAATACATAGGTATTTATAATATAAAACCCAGAGAGAACAAACATCTGTATTCATCACACAAATATCTGTTCTCGGTGGGTATCGAAACCACGACCTACGGCTCAGAAGGCAGACAGTCAGTCAGTTTATCTTATTGCATTAGTAGATAAAAAAGCAGCCAAGTGCGAGTAGGACTCGCCCATGAAGGGTTCCGTAGCATCAAATAACATAATATAAAGGTTTTTGTAGTTCGTTGAAAGGTAAATTGCGGTTTACGATTTATGACGTATAAAAAAAAACTGCTGACTAGATCTCGTTCAAACCAAATATCGTTGGAAGTTTGCATAGTAATGTACAACATATATTTTTTTTAGTTTTATTATTCTCTTATTTTAGAAGTTAGAGGGGGGGGACCAACTTTTTTCCACTTTGGAAGTGTCTCTCGCGCAAACTATTCAGTTTAGAAAAAAACGATGTTAGAAACCTCAACATCATTTTTGAAGACCTATCCATAAATACCCCACACGTATGGGTTGAATGAAAAAAAAATTTTGAGTTTCAGTTTCAAGTATTATACCCCCAAAATTTATAGTTTTTTTTCTATTTTTGTGTAAAAACCTTAATGCGGTTCACAGAATACATCTACTCACCAAGTTTCATCAGTCTAGCTCTTATGGTTTCGGAGAAAAATGGCTGTGACACGGCCGGACAGACAGACAGACAGACAGACAGACCGACAGACAGACAGACATGACGAATCTATAAGGGTTCCGTTTTTGCCATTTGGCTACGGAACCCTAAAAAGGTTTTATTTGTAGTTATCAAATATTGAACATTTATATCTTCGCAAAATCTTCAAAGTCATATCTGAAAAATAAGACTTGCCATAAAAAAATATTCATTTGATTTCAGATTTCTTTTATTTTTATCAAACGCGTTTGTTTTGTGTTTATCTGTAACAAAAGCGTTTGCTTCGTTTCGGTTTTAGATTTAAATGTACCGTTTATACTTACAAAATATTCTCTCAGTGTAGGATTTCTCGTATGATAGTCTAAGATCCCTAGAAGAAGGACCTTCACCGAGCTGGTTATTTAATGAAACGTATTTTATATTTAATTAAACATGCCAATAAATATATTCTATATGGGTTGCCTATCAAATTTTAGTCCAGGATAATTATGATTAATTAATAATAAAAAAAAAAAAATTAAACTTTCCACTGGTTTGTTTATTAAACAAATTCTATACCAATCGAAAGTAATAGACCCCAGTATTTTTATTCAATAAACATACCGGTGCAAAATGCTAGTATCGATTTTCCTGTTTATACCTGGCTACCCGAGAGTTGTGACCGGAAAAAAATAGGCAACCTAACGTTTGCATATTCTATGGGGTCTATACTTTCGATTGGTATAGAATTTGTCGAATAAACAAACCGGTGGAAAGTTAAAAAAACATTATTTTTTTTTTAATTATTAATTCATCATATCCTGGACTGAAATTTGATAGGCAACCCATATAGAATATATTTATTGGCATGTTTAATTAAATATAAAATACGTTTCATTAAATAACCAGCTCGGTGAAGGTCCTTCTTCTAGGGATCCTATACTATGAGAATAATTTGAAATAGCACATCCACGGAATCTTCGATAAAAAAAAACTTTTCAAATTTACATTGCATGAATAAAGCGAAAAACGATCAAGTGAATTCTTCCCCACGGATCGAGGATTCCGTACAATTTCATTTCATTTTCAATCTAAACAGTGGACCATTATTTTTTATTTTAACGTGTGGAAATTGTCTCTCACATCTAATTTTGTGAGACTGGAATATCGTAGAAGATTTTTATTAGCTATTCTTATTTATACGAATCAATTATATAGAACTATCTCTGTTATCTGAAGGGTAATAAATAATTACTATACAGATGGAGTAAATAAGGATTCTTAATTTTTTTGTTGTGTCACTGGAACCATCTCGATGTTTTCCTTCATCGTTTGAGAGCACTAGCATAGTGTACATAATTTTTTGGGCAGAAAAACTCATTGATACATGACTGGACTTTGAACCCACGACCTTAACATCGGGCCGCTACCACTAGGTTACCAGTGCTCTAAAGAAGGAGCAAAGACCAGTGACTAATAGAAACAAAAATGTGAGCTGTCAAAAAATTTATAAAACGACGAGACGTGGGAAAACATTTTCTGACAATAAATAAAAAAAAATCTTCTGAAAGATTATGAATAGAGAAGTTGAGAGAGAAGAAGTTAAGCAAGGAAAGTAGTATGAGAAAAATGAGAATGAGAAAGCTGAGAAGAAATAATGAGGTTTTTATACATTTCCACAGTAACGGTGTTCATGTAACGGTCGCAGCCATTGACGTAACCATGGTTTCCAGCAAACATTCTCTACGCATATCCACTGACAAGACAAGTATTTATTACGCACTATGGGCTCGGGTTGAAACGTGAATTCTGTGGCTTTCCCGGAATAAGCGAATTTTGAGTTGTACTGTTTGGTTTTGTCGCGACACTTTGGGCGTTTTTATGAGGTGACCGAAAACTGAACCCTATTTTGCTTAATATTGTTGACTGTTCTTTTTGTTGATTTTATTTATTTCGAAAAGAAAACATTAAATCTTTCAATCAAATTACTGGCACGTGCGGCTGAACTTCTGTTTGCCTTAAGTTGATGGGCGCGAGGCAGTGCATCGTAAGACACGTTCCTGACATGCGTGATCTACGAATTAATGCTTTGTTATTGGCGATGGTTACCACTTAACATCAGGTGTGTAAAAAAAATGTTATTGAGTAGTAAAGCAGAGGATTGTCATAATCGCATTATTCTGTCGTTAGAGATCGATCAAAATAAACTATAAAAAAACTGGAATAGGCTCACCGCTTTTATTTCTAGACACGCTAGATCACGAAGAGATCCTCTCAAATCATGTAATATCAGCTCAATAAATGATGAATAGACAAACAAGACAAATATTATAGACAATCCACACAAAACTATCTAGCCCCATACTAAGCAGAGCTTGTACTATGGGAACCAGATAACTGATATAATACTTACATTAATATTTTTTTATCGTAAATGCATACTTAGAATACGATATAACACCCAGACAGAGAACAAACATCTGTGATCACCACACAAATATTTGTTCTCGGTGAGGATCGAACCCACGACCTACGGCTCAGAAGGCAGAGCTACTACCAACTGAGCTGAGAGGCCAGTCAAAAAAAATGAATAAATGATGAATGCCTAAGGGCGCTTGTACACGCTAAGAAAAAACGCCGGGTCTACCCAAGAATTCTTGTCGTAACAAGAAAATAACTGTGTACACTGCTCGCAGCGGTGCACGAAAAAAATCTTATCTGCGCAAGACACGACACGTGGAAAAGACAAAATTCTTGTCGTCTACACGAAGAATTTGTCTTGTCTGCCGCAGGAACGGCAAATTTTCTTAGCGTGTACAAGCGCCCTAAGGGGCGTCAGAGGAATGTCCAAAATTACATTTTAGTGTTACACCCCGATTTACATTTAGCAAGCAAGGTGACGTCGCAAACGTCACAGTTCTACAGAACAACATGTGATTTTACATTTGCAAATACAACGCACAGCTTAGATATATACCAGCTGGTTCAGTCCACGAGCCATTTAAGGTGAAAGAAAACAACGTCAAATCAAAGGGAGTTATTCAATATAATTACAAGAATGTCGAGATCCAGAGCAATGACAGACAGAGAGAGACCTAACGGAGTTGGGCGGAACATCTGGCAAGACGTGGTGTCGACAAGTGGGCAAAAGATGGCCGAGTACTGGAAAAAAGAAGAGTTAGTGTACGGTTGTCGGCAATAAATATTGCACATTGGCTTTTCTGCTTTCGTAGAGCGCCATCTCTTTCTGACGCATACTACGCTCTATGAAGCAGAAATTAGCCGATGTGCAATATGTGTTGCCTACTGCTGTATTTGTTTTTATTTATTTAACACATAGTTTATTAATTTTCACTTAACCAGTAGCTTAAAACTTAAGTTAGGTTTACTTTGGACGTGCAGTAGCACTATGAGTTGACGACAATTTCAGCGTCGTGAGTTCAAGATCATGGTGAATGGCAAGACCAAAGAGAGGCCTATGCCCAGTGGTAAAGGTAGACTGTGGATGATGATGCTGAATATCACAAAGACCACGGTGAAACTTCTTTTAGGCCTTAAAATCTAGGTGAGTCTAGGCTTGGAAGCCATGCAACAAAACCTAGAAGAACCATAGACTTTGAAACTTCTTGACGCACAATAGTTTCTTTCCTTGAAAATAACAGTCAAGAAACTTACAGCTAGAGCGAAAACATAACTTTCAAGCGTTACACTTTTGTTAATGTGAAAAGGAGGTTACAATACGAAGTCTGTTAGCTACTACTTAAATAGACTGTGGCAACTCGTTGTTATACACACACAGAGAGGGAATAGTAAACAGTTCTGATTGAGGAAACTGCTTGAACAGCTCTTTTGATTAGGTTTTAATCGTACAGTCAGCTACAAAAATGCATAAGTTCGGTTAAATTCGATTAGTAGGTATTCCCAAAAAAGATAAAATTGGAATATTTTTTATTCAAAAATAAGTAAATAATGCAAAAACTATTTAATGGTCCATAGTTGTTTTTTTTTTAATTATTAATTAGATTATAAGTACTGTTTGTTTTCCTAAGAAATAAATAAAAATAAATAAATAAATAATAAATAAATAAATGTTATAGACAACCCGCACAACACTATCTAGCCCCAAACTAAGCAGAGCTTGTACTACAAAAAAAATATCAAAAAAAATTAAATGTGTTGTTGTACCGACCCCACTTAGTGTGGTCTATGGGCAGGAATTTTGCCGTTGGGGAATAAAGGTTCTCGAATGGCGACCACGAACCGGAAGACGAAGCGTTGGTCGCCCACCCACCAGATGGACCGACGACATTGTTAAGATCGCGGGAAGTCGATGGATGGAAAGGGCTCAGAATCGTTCTTCCTGGAAACGAGTAGGGGAGGCCTATGTCCAGCAGTGGACTTCCTCAGGCTGATAATGATGATGATGGGCAGTAAGATGATAATGAAATGGAAGATACCTGTAAACAGCTCCAGGATTTATAAGATACAGGAAACTTAAAAGATGATTTGTACTACAATACACTTACTTAGCCTTCAGTCGCGTGCTACACAAAATAAGATAAAAAGATCTGTTACCATAAATAAGCCTATTTTAAGAAGATTTGTTGGAGGTTGCACCTTCTGGACGACAATCTCTAAGCAACTCAATAAAAGTTAACTAACTATAAACAAATAATAGAAATCCCTTCGTATGTCTTGAGGGTTTTTGAAAATGAGTAGGATGACATACAACTTTGTGTATTCCCATAAAAAAGTAGGCGATAATAATATTCCAAACCCACAAAACCTACGACTAATAAAAACGTTTTTGTTGTTATATGTATGTAGTACATAATATTAAACTGTACCAATCCTGTTTTGTCTTGGTTAATTGTACCAAATTCATTTGCAGTGCAGTATTAATGTTATGCAGTTTTTTTTTGTTGGTAAAGTATTTAGTTTTACCAATCCTTTTTCGTCTTGGTTCTTTCAAATTCATGTCCAGTAGCCAAACGTTATACAGGATGATCCAGTATATAAATCGTGTGCGTGTGTAGGCAGTATTTATTGCGTTCCGAGACGAATAATGAATCAGCCTGTATAACACGCAATGGTGTTGATGGGTCCTGTCATGTTATCGTGGGTTCGATTCTCGGAACGCGTAATTCTTTGCGAGATTAACATTGTAATTCGTTTGTCATTTAGTTCCTTTCCTTTCTTTTTAAGAGCTTAGCTCTTGACGGGGTTTTTCTCCAAATGATTGTCAAATGCGGCCTCCTTAACTTTCTCATACGACATGACAGCGATCTTTTTTTTTAGTGTTAGATAGAATTGCGTTTACTAATCTGTTTTTTTTTGTTTCAGGTAAGATATTATCGATTATGGAATGATAAAGTTTCCTAAGGCAGAAAGGATCTGACTGAGTCTGGTAAGTAAGCAGGTAATAAGATAATAAATGTTAAAAAAAATCAGCAGTAATTAAATTTAAAACAATTGTAGCCTTACTCTTACAAGCGTTAAGTAATGACACAATTGTTTTAATAATTATTAGCTTAAAGTTCCCCTGTCACTGTTTGACATTACCGGATAGGCCTGCGCCCACCTAGGTCGCTGGCGATGGCGATCAGTGAAACGCTCAAATTTAACAGCGATATTGAACAGCGTTTCATTGATCGCCATCGCCTGCGACTTAGGTACCTCGCACACCTATGCCGCGGGCAGAGATAAGATAGCAGATGCTTAAACCACTGATTATCTTTTGAAAAATGCTTGTAAGTAATATAAGTTAATAAGGTTAAATTATCATAGCTACGAGTAAGTAGTTCGATTACTGAATAAACAGTAAAAACCTTTTTAATAATTCTTATTTCATGTTTGAGAAATCCATATCTAGCGTAGCAGGTGTTTAATATTTATACTGCGACCAATAGAAATTTAAGATTAAACTTATTTCATTTCTTACCAAATAGGTAATATAGTTTCCGAGACATAATAAAGTCCCCGACAATAAGCTCTAATTAATCTAAACGCCAATCACGTCCGATATTTATTGCATTATCACCCCCCACCCTGAACCCCTCTTTCCACCCCCCTTTTAACCCCCTATCTTTAAATGAACTGCATCGCCAATTGGCGTTTTCTCACACATTCTTCTACCTCCACTTTATCGGTGTCGGATTTTTCACGGCATTTACGATAAGGGGACATTCACACATAGCGTTTAAACGCTAATAGTTCGTTCATGCCCGTAGCACACCTCCGCCGCGGAACCGTGTCATCGACACCGCTAGATGAGTTCCGCTCCGATCAAGTGTAGTTTGATTAGCGGAATGGGCATCGGAACCTTGGCAACGCACGTGTTTGTAAAAACTGACATAGCAGTGTCAGTTTTTACAAACACGTGCGAAAACAACGCGGCACCGCAACATAATGGCGGTCAAAGGTGTGGCTGGCGTCGGAGCAGATCGACTAAACCGCGCAAAGAAAGAGATGGAATATAATCAAATCTACGCGTTAGAACAGGCAGTTTCGCTAGTGTAGGACGCTGATGCCATCTCTTTTTGTTGATATGAAAGTGACAGTGACAAGAGACTTTTAGCGACCCGCTAAAAAGAGTCCGGCATTAGGAGTGTGGGGTTTACATGGTATCCAGTTTGGATCAAACTGTTTGATAGAACTCTCTTAGGGACGGTGGCATGGAGGCTTTCCCTCCGTGCTCTCGCTTCAAAAACGCCATGTTTAAGTGTGCCCAAAGCCTCATAGCTTTTTATTGTATTTAGTAATGTCTAACATCGTTCTGCGCAGTCTATATTGGGAGACCGCTGTGTCTTTTCATCTGAGTGACTTCGGATGCTGTTGGTTCAAGACACAGTTCAAGTGATCTGTGATGGAGGTCTTAGGGCGGCCTTTAAAGTATACAGCATCACCAGATACCATAAACCATTACTATTTTTTACCATCATTATCCATACTACTGGCAGTACTGTTCTTAGCTCAACTATAATTCCTTTCCACAAACCAATTTCCTATGCAAAATAAAGAAAACAGACCATCTCTGTCCATCACACACGTCTCTAACAAACTACTGATGCATCAACTTTAAACACTTGATGTATTTATGGCCCGACCAGGCCCAATTGATACCAACGGCTCCCAAGAAATCCCTCGATACGGAGAATCCCAGCAAATCTTGCCCACGTCTACTTGTACCCCCACCAACATAACTTAACCTCCCTTTTCTACAAAACACAACCACTACCGAGCTCTTTTAAAATCAGTCTGTTCATGTGTCTACTTACAAACGCTAAAGTAACTTGACCTCTGCGTCTATACAATTTGCGGAACCCGCCGGGTCAGGATATAACAGTCGTCACAAAGGTTCTGTCCAACTGAATGTAACCCAACAACATTCGAAGGTAATTGTGATCATGAATCAATCCTATCTCGATATCCTTCCATTGCGCACGAATCGAACTGTGATCTTCCATTGTACGGGTTACATTGCTTGTTTTGTACAGAATTTGTATCTTGAAGTCAAATAAACCGAGGAGTGTGTGTAGAATTTTTATTTATATTGGAGTGCGTGTTGTTTTGGTAAAAGGCTTAAGCAGACAGGACGCAAGGAAACGATAGTTTGGGAAACTAATATAAAGGAATTTCCAGGCCTATTTATTGGTTGCTAATGTGATCGCTAACGTTAGGGTTGATGTATGGGTATGATATTAGAAGGGTTATTGTTCAAACGTTTATTGTTACAAACAGCTCTGGTACATTCGGCCTTATCGGTGTATTTTCTATAGGTACTTGGCAGTAGGTACAATAAAAGGCCACTAAATAAAAAAAAAATTACATCACTCAACAAGCACAAGCCGGTTTGAATTCGAAATTGGAACGTCATTTCATTCTTCTGAATTCAAATAACATTCCAAAACAAATTCAAATATAGAACTTAAACTTTTTAAAGTCAATAGAATAGGGATAAAGCGCTCTGCCAGCATTCACACACATTGGCCTTTTTCGTCCACATTTGGAGTTCCGTGTCGTTCGTTAGAAGTCGGGACATCAAATCGAATTTGGGCGACTCCGGTGCAATGCGGAGTGCTGAAGTGTCTTTGTTTTCCGGATTTTCTTCTATTCGATTCGTTTATCCTTTGGCTTATTTCATTTTTGTAGTCTGGTCTGAAACTTGAAAGTTAATTTTTAACCAGTTTTCAGTAATGAGCTGAAACTGCTGTAGCCATTTCACCGTAAAAGACATACATTTAATATTACTTCAACGTCAGGTCTGCTCGTCTAAACAGTCTAGTTATAAAACGAACATAAACGCTAAACTCGGTAAAACTTTGTAATAAAATGTTTTTGTGGTGAGTAAATTGGGTACTTTTGCAAATTATTCTACTTAGCTTTTAAGCATTTTTACTACGGTTACCTACTACGTCTAATAAAATATTTATTCCCCATCAAAAGCACGTTGATTGTGTAAAAACAGACAGGTCGGAGACAACCAATAGTTTTGACGATAAAACCAACCGCTAGAGAATAATTCAACTCCGAAGTGCTAAAGAGGTTACGGTACAATAAAACTAGAAACAAAGAACTCCCTGGAGGATCGAGATACTGGCAATAAATAAAACGAACTTACGGTTTTGGCCTAGTTTTTAAGTTTTTAAATCGATCGATGTGGCAACGATCGCGTCATTATTCTTCCCAACTGTCAATGCGGTTCGGTAAGGTGCATGCTCGGCGGAATTCTTCCTGTTTACTCTGTGGGTGGGTTTCAGCGATAAACGGGAAATATAGCAGCAATTTTCACTGTGATTCGTTTTGGTGTAGTAAATTACTAGAGGAACAAATAATGTTGTTTATAGGAAAAAGGAAAATGTTTTCATGTTGCGATTATTACGTTTTGATTTAGAATCGTTGCTATTTTACAACGCAATAAGTAGAAGTAAATTGTCTATGGCACTCTAAAACTTATTTTTAAACTGTCACTTGTTACATTTTGAATTTGTTCTTTTTGTGAAAGCTCAAGCCCATTCTTTTATCGCCGGTGAAGTGTTAATATTTTTGTTTAAACGACCTTTGCTATCTAAATGATGTTGAATGACTGAACACTTTTAAACAACAGAAAAATATACATTTGGATAACGCGCTTCGCCCAAGGGCTTAGATAAAATGACTTGTTTGTTATTTGTTGTCTATGTATGTATTTCAAAATAGTTTCTATTTAGACTAGTAAAGCCCGCGTGTTCACGCATGTCACCGTAATCCAATCTTCATGTTACCCAGAGAACCAAAGCTTTTAGGATTTCAGGTCTCAAGCTATGCAGCATGTATTTCCATTTTCTTTGTTACTGTTTTGTCTCTATACAAACAGGCATCCATGCTCACTTTCAGATCCCTACCTGTGTTCTATGTCGTACTTATTAAGTCTGAAAAGTGTCAAGTACACGAAAGGAGCCTCTTTGAGGCGCTTTTCATATCCTTTACACTTCGGAAGAACAGTAGTGACACGACTAGAAGATCACACTTGTTTGAAAATATAGATAGTGCAATCCACGAAGGCGCGCCCCACCTAACCGTTTATAGTATATGTGTGCAAGCTTCCGTCAATGTTTGAGTGTTATCGGTACACACTATTTACCTATGAGTGCACACGCACACTACAATGAATAGACTACGGTTCGCGACTGCCACTCGGAGCAAACTCCCCGCACCCCGCGAGGGGCGCGTCTTCGTGAATTGCACTATCTATAGTTTGACACGTCAAAAAGAGGAAGTCGACAATCTTTGGCTGTTTCATATTAATGTGTTTTACATATGCGGTTTACATCAAGTTCATATATAGTTGATGAGCAGGTGTAGGAAATTAGCAAATCCGCCTGTCAGAGGCACCTAATCCGTCGCGCGGAATCCATTTGCAAATGCAATCGTATTAATAAATGCTGGTTTCCGAATGAAGTGCTGAAGTCACACCGAAACGAGCCGTTTTGTTTTTGACAAGCCTAAAAAAAGAGATCTGGATATATTTTTATCTGACTGATAAATTTGTCTGAAGATTGAAAAAATTGCCCTTTTGTTAAGTTATTTATTTAATTAACAAACATCCAGCACAAATTAAATTCGTTATTAAGTTTTTTTATAAATAAAATCTGTTAGATTTAATGAAAAAGGGAATAAAAAGTATTACATAATTTAAAGTCACCAAATTTTTGTTGAAAAAGTTGAAAGCACAAACTTAATCTTTTCAACGGCTGTGTAAAAATAACAATTTTGATGAAATCTCTCAAAGAGAAATCTGTCAATGTCAAAGTCATAAACTCGTTGCCTACTCTAATTGCAATGTATTATGTTTATTTCATTCGTTTCTGTGTAACAGGGTTCTAAATTTATCGACAGCATTAGTTCAATTCGCTTTAATTTTGATTTTGGTTTCTGTACTGAATTGGTAGTTTATTGGAGCGTGCAAATTACTACCTATAGGATAGACCTAGTTCCGGGTTCATAATCAATTATTGTATAACAGGTATTCGTAGTAAAATCGTCGTATTCTAAAAAAAATGAAAAGTCTAAAACCAGTATGTATTCAAGCTGTGCTGTATAATAAAAGTAAAACGACATATTGATCATAGAGCAAAAACGGAAAACTTTCCAACCATAAAAATGGCAGAATGCAAAAAATGCTCTTGCCATAAACAACCCAAAAAGAAAGAAAAAGCGCGGCCTCAAAACGGAAGCGATAATTTTCAAATTCAGAACGTTTATTAGCAGCTACGATTTACGAATTTGCGCGGTTTTCAAAGCGAAAAATTAAATTGAAAATAGTTAAAAAGCAACAGTGCATACAATAGAGGGGCAAATCTCTATACAACTGGAATAAGAAAATCCTGGCAGAATCCAATGCGCAATAAGCTTCGCTTTGCAATAAAAAATATAGAAAGAAACAAACCGTTCTACAAAGGAACTGGAACTTCGTTTTAAATTTAGAACGATCATAATTTTGAATTTTGCTTTCATAGATAGAGGTTTGAGTACATAAGCGAAGTAGGTATACAAAATATTTGAAACATACGAGCTTCTATAACGGTTCCTAGTAGCCAAAGAGGGATTAGCGTTTTTTTGTGAGTTGGAATTTGTACTGAAACCTAAAAAGAACGAAAGCATGTGTCGAGTGCACGAAATAAGTCTCTTTGAGGTTTAAAAATCCTTTCACCTCACTGGTTCAATATAAGTAGTGACACGAAAAAGAAGACGACTGAAAACAGGTTACGATTATTTATTTTGAATTTTAGTGAACTTCAGTGAAGTGTAACCAAATAAAACTAAGGTCTATCTACTCCGCTGTTGAACTGCAGTGAAGTGAAATAAAATAAAGCAAAGGTCTACTAAAATCTATTCGCTGTCGGAAAATAAAGATTGAATCAAGAAGCATTTTAAAAGTGTGTGCAATAAACGGGAAGATAGAAAATAAAAACAATAAATCTAAGCAGCCTTTGCGGAACCCAAGGCAGTGGAAAAAGTGCTAACTCGTAAAAACGGAAGTCCGTAGGGTTGCCACTCTTGCTTCTAAAACAATTATTATAGACTTCCGCCCCGACATCACTCGCTTAGAATCTTGCTAAAAGCGTTGTAATACTAGCTTCTTCTTTTTCCTGCCCTTAACCCACTTTATGTGGGGTCGGCACAACATGTCTTCTTCTTACATTCCCCTCTATTAGCTGTCATCTCTGCATTCACTCCTCTGTTATCCATGCCATCTTTCACACAGTTCATCCATGTTTATTTTATCACACGAACAATCCCACCGAGAACAAATATTTGTGTGATGAACACAAATGTATGTCCTCTGTCTGGGTGTTATATTGTACATATTATAAGTAATTAAAAAAAAAAAACAAAAAACATTTTTTAAATTAACGCGATCGTTATGCATAATTATGTGGATGAAAAGTGTATTTATCGCGATTATCTTTTATATTTCCCTAAAAAATTTAAAAATATCCCTGGAATATCCCCCTTCATTTTTTTTTCATCATCTATATAAAAAATATAATACGAAGCTCTGTTAAATTTGGGCCTAGATAGCTAGGCTTATAGTGGATTGTCCACCATATTTTTTTATTTATATGCTTAAGTATTTCTTAAAGTGTTAACCCTACATTTCAATATGAAATGGCTGGGAGTATAGAACCGCCCATACACAGAAAAACGGACAGACTAAACAAATATATCGTGAATCTGAATAAGCGTTACTTCAAGAAATACCCTTTTAAGACTATGTAAGAGGTCTGTTTGTTATGTGACACTGTTGTGGGGCTTTTCACTTATCACTTCTCTTCTACGCTGTAGACTGGCCTCTCAGCACAGTTGGTAGTAGCTCTGCCTTCTGCGCCGTAGGTCGTGGGTTCGATTCCCACCAAGAACAAACATTTGTGTGGTGAACACAGGTGTTTGTTCTCTGTCTGGGTGTTGTATTCTAAGTATGTATTTATACAAAAAAAATCGGTTGTCTGTAAAGTCGGTTTACTGACGATAGTTGAACGTCATACAGCTGTCCACGTGGAAGCATCGCTCACTCAAAAGAGACAGATTTCAAACGCTGCCGAACGCGGAGGCCGATTGACCCTCTTTGTCGCTCGTTCCGCGCTCTCTCTTGCACTTCAAATCTTAAATGGAACGCCTCAGAGCGAGGTAATGCCGCATGAGTCTTGTTTTTTCATGCGTGCAGCCGGCTTCGTCGAATTATAAGACGTTGTCACGTCAAAAAGTATTTAAGAATTATATCAGCTATCTGGTTCCCATAGCACAATTAGTGTTGTGTGGATTGTCCACAATATTTATTTATATTTTATGTTGCTAGTTACGTAATACGTTATGCCGTTATGCCGTGTTAATCTGCTGACAGCTCACCTACCAGTAATCACCGTTGAATGGCTACTGGGCAATTTAATTAACGCATTATTGAAGGCTAAATTATCTTAACCTAATACTACCCACCAAAATTGAACGTAATTATCATACATTCATTTAATGATGGGCATAGATAAGTTGGCAGATAGGACTGTTTATCATCATACAGTGTAGGTATCATGATCATCATAAACATACATCATAGCGGTCGTTTTGTGCTTCACCGTAGTCGGGTAAAAACTAAGGCAATAATATGTGGAAGTTTACTGAAAATAATTAAGGGTTTGACAACAGACAAACAAGTTTAAACTCGAACAATTCAACATTAAAAGAGCATTTAGAGCCCATACCGACCCAATGGTGAGAGCTACCCATAATTCAACTATTTAAGTAGAAAATGGATTGCTAATTCTTCGTCAGCGCTTCTAAAACCCTATAAAACGATACCCATATTAACATTTAAGGAAAAAAAGAATCCACCAAAATGAAATGAAAAAAATGAAAATGAATTTATATGCAACACATAAAAAAAAAATACAGTGAAAACATTCATATTAATACCTACCTACGCCATAACATAATAAATACACACCTACAAACTAAACATAAGAACAATAAAATAAATCAAACAAAATTAAAAGAAAGTCGTAGGTAGGTAAATATTACATATTTGCAAAAAGTGCTGTAAATCGGACCATAGCTCAGCATGATGCAGGCTGACAACAACCTACGCTGGTCTTCCGCTACCATCCGCTCATCAAGAAGTTTTCGTACTAAAAAGTTTGTTTTACAAGTTTTTGTATGTTCTTTTAGTGGTAGCAAAACAAAAGGCATATCTGTGCACTCTGCAGTTTCCAATTACCTTTATCTGTGCCCTCCACTGTCAGTGTTTAGTTGAATTTGCATATTTCACTAGAGGTCCCTTGTTGGTTTAGGGTTGTTGACCTTTTGACACTTAGGTAGTACTTCTGAGATCCAATATCGTTTGTGTTTGTCCCAAGTCGGGGTCCAATAAGTAAGTTTGTAACTTAGTTAGAGTTTTAGTCAAATACGACTGTGTGATGGCTTGCATATCACTTAGGGTGTATTTATATGTATAGACATATATGTCACAACATACTTATATGTCACATATACACTGTGTCATATTATAAACTATACCAGTTAGAGAACTGGCATAGTGGAACACAGCGGGTAAGCCAACTGGCGTACTCTCACTCACACGCAGCTTGGCACTCAATGTGACAATACGCGCTTTCGTCAGTAAAAACTTGAGTAAAACAAAAGCACATTAGAAGCAATCTAATGCTGCATATATCAAGTTATAACCTAAGTTATAACTTGATAGAAATGGAAAAGAATTTTGTTCCAAATAGCTTCTCTAGTACGCAGTACATAGTAACTCGATGCCTTATGTAAGAAGCGTTGACATTAATTGATTGGGGAATGGAGGGAAGTTCTTTGCCCAACAATGGGACTGTAGGTAGGTTGTTACCTGTATGCCTAAAGTTGATCGCAATGCAGTACATCGCAGGACACGTTCCTAACGTGTGTGACCGGCGAGGCAATGCTTTTGATAGGCAATAGTTTTGTACCACTTAACATCAGGTGGGCCATATTATACTGTTCTTTCTTCTTAACAAAACCCGTTTGTTAGATTATTTTATTACTTTTGTTATTTCATCGCAGGACCAATATAAATTTTATTAAATCTGGAATCCAAGTGTTCTTAGAATACAAATGGATATTTGGCTTCTGAAAGTGCAGTGTGGAAGCCCCGAGCATCAGTCTTTACATAGCCATCACAGGGGCATCAGTGCCGGCAATCACCGCACAGTGTAACGTCGTCAATCTCACGTGCCGCACGATTTATAGCTCGATTCGGCCATGCTTCGGGGATGGCTGTGGTATTCGGATGTTCCCTTGTTACTCACGTGCTTGGTGAGTGAACTGACTCACGCAACTGGGCCGCTGGCGCTAGAGTCCGCGCCACGACTGCAGTCTTACGGCAAAACCAGAAATAATCTTCTTTACGTACAAAAATAGTAGTAGGTACTACTAGAATATAAAGATACTGTGACAGAAGCGCCGTGTCTATCGGACTTCAGTTGTGGCGCGGATTCTAGTGATTTATTTTGGCGTGGCGGGTAGTGGTTGTTCGTTTGATCAACTGTCTGAAACTTTTAAAATATTAGATAAACCTACGGTTTTGACGAAGTTGGAACAGCAAGGTCTAGAAGACATCTGGCTAAAAGTGGATAGATACATCCTTGCTTTAAAGAAATTGAGATTGTAGTGACAGAAAAAACGACTAATGACGGAAGTTCTCACACATGAAGCTTGTTAAGAAAAAAATAGGATAACCTGAATACGAGATCCGTATAACTCCGAACTTATTCGAAGCCGGACTTGTACGTTATATTCGCCACGTTCACGTGAACTATCGAAGGGAACAGTAAAGATAAGAATACCGCTTCTGGGATATTTGGATGCGGAAATAGGATAGCCTGAATAGATATTTGAATTTGATTCTGGAATCAAGAGTAACTACGGATTGATATATGAATGTGGGCTGTTGATTTATGTAAAAATCCCTTTCATATTCCCCGATATCTTTATAACGGTCTTGTCAGATATTCTTGTCACTGTCACTTTCATGACAACAAAAAAAGATGGCGCCAATTAGGGCTGACTGGTCTTTTGACTGACTTGACTATTTTATTTATATAATTATCCTCACTAGACACTGGAAAAATTTATCCGAACCGGACACATGCCATAATTAAGAAGAAGAAGAAGAGTTTGGCCGCTAAGCTAATCAGAATTATCAGCGATCAATATGAATCAAAGGGCAAGACTTAACAGATCACAAATTATTATAATATTAATCATTTTCAATCAACTGATTTGAAAAGAGATGAAAAGTGCTCAAAATTCCGGGAAATTCGGTATTTTTTCTTAAGATTCGTTTAGACCTAGAGTATGCCAGGTAAGCTGTGGGCAAAGAAAGCCACCAATTGGCATCCTGACCTAGCGAGAGCTTGATAACTTCTTGACGGGACTGGATAAGCTTAGCCCAGGATCTAGATCTCAGTTTAGAGAGAATGGGTGCCTCCGAGTCCAGCAGTGGGACTCTTAGGGCACATAATAAAAATAAAAATAAAATAAAGATTCGTTTATTCTTTAATACCACGGCAAAACCAAAGAGCCTTTGCCAAGATTTTCAATGAAATCACAGAACTAGGCGGGCGTAGCAGGAATCCTGCCAAAATATAATTCGCCCGTTTTGGGCTCCGCTGATTTTTACTACCTCTACTGACAGTAACCTGTATTTTATTTTATACTATTGTAAATATTGAGAGGGAAAATAAAAATACGGAATCCAAATTCCAATACATACGGAGGGGAAAAGATTTTTAAAAGTTTTTGTTTATATCCGGATTGAAATGAAACCCTGATTTTGAATTTAGAACCAGTGGTTTTATTTTTTAAGTTTTGTATGTTTTGAAAATGGAACGTGACATTTTTAAACTTTTATCAGGGTTGTCTCAAACTTAAAAGATTTTGCAAACTTGATCGTGCTGGATTTTTCTGTAGCTGTTTTTTAAATGTAAAAAAGTAAATAAGAAAAATAAAGAACGACGTTCAAACGTAGAAAACTAAAAGACGACGATTAAAATCGTTACCATTGGTGGTTTATAAGAAATTCATAAAAAAACTTTATAAATAGGAATATAATAAATGAAGTGTTTTGAAAAAGTAGGTTTTTGTACTAGGTACATATAAATAAGTAAGCTTGTGTTTATTTAATAAAATACAAATTACTCTTCATACGGAACATTCACTTACAGAAATTCGGATAAATTCAGTGTTAGTGTAATTCTCACTAGTTTATTTTTCCCTTTGAGTTGTGATATTTGCCTGATTCAGTTAAATCGGCTCAGGCTGAATTAAACCCCTGGTTTTCTAGAAAACGGTGGACGTAAAAATTATTATCGCTTAACTTTGTTACATCGTTCATCCACTCGTGCCGTAGCTTGCCTGGCATATCATAACTAAATTGTGTAAACTTAATGGCATTAAATCTGAGTTGAAATGGTTTTTTATTGATACTTATTTTTATAAATAATCTTATTACTAATAGTGAATATTGAGATCCCGTTTTCGATTACAAATAATAACCACCTAGTTATAGGGTTTCTCTAAAAAATACTTAAATATTTTCTAGAGAATACTTATGCATTTAAGTTAACCATCTCAGTCCGGTATCACCCACTGCTGGGTATTAGGCCTCCTTAACTGTTTGCCAGCCTCCTCTGTCCTGAGCGACTCTTGTCCAGGTGTTTCCTGCAACTTGTACGATGTCGTCGACCCATCGTGCTTTCGGACGACCTTGATTTCTCCGGCTCGACTTCGGCCTACTTCGGAAGTTAACGTTATTTTAAGTCCGCCAAAAGCGTTCAATGTTTTTTAAGAAACCGAAGCTTAAGTCGAGTGAATGAACTAATGGATGGTAATAGCCTCATTACTGTTTCATGACACGGATTTCGGAATTACTACTATTTTTCCAAAATACGTGGAAAACTGAAAGAGCGGTAAGGAAATAAATGTTTTATGATCAAGCCATAAATGCTTAACTTTTACAACACAACGTAATTCAATAAAACAAATATTGGTAGACACTCAACATAGCTCCATTTAGCCCCAAACCAAGCCAGTGATTGAAATGCAAAAGTGAAAAAGCTATTATCAAATAAAAATCATTTATTTTGGACACAAACACATAAAGATACTACAACACGATTAAACCAGAGTAAGTAGATAGGTATAATTTAAAGATAGGTAGAAAGTATAGTAGATACAATACAGTAGATAGCAGTAGATAGAAAACACATTTAACGTTTTTACGATAACGAACGGTAAGCATTGCTTGACATCGTTTCGTTTTATGCCAAAGCTATCGGACGAGCAGATGAGCCACCTGATGGAGAGCAGTCACCGTCGCCCATAGACACCTGTAACACCAGAGATGGTGCTGATAGTAACAAAATTGAAGTCACGTTCAGGGTTCCGTGAAGAATACGTAATTATCCCGTCACGAAACTTACGTTAAGGAATATGACGTTGAAATTATGCCAATAGTGTCGCGATTGTAAAATAGCGGCGTCGGTAGAAATTTGAATTAATAATCGCAATATCGTGCGCACATTGTTATGCCATCAAACGTGAGTGTCGCACACTGATCCAAATGTTAGTTAGTAGGGTTGTCACAACAAAACTGTCACTGTCAAGCCATGAAAGCATTTAAAGGGTCAGCAACGCGCGAGTGATGCCTCTGGTGTTGCAAGCGTCCATAGGCTACGGTAAGCGCTTTCCATCGTGTGGGCCGTATGCTTGTTTGCTAACTTAGTTGTATAAAAAAATCGGTTGTCTGTGAAGTCGGTTTACTGTCGATAGTTGAACGTGACAACGTCATACAGCTGTCCACACGGACGCATCGCTCACTCAAGTAGGAGAGAGACAGATTATGTCGAACGCTGCCGAACGCGGAGCCCGATTTTGCCTCTTTGTCGCTCGTTCCGCGCTCTCGCTTGCACTTCAAGCCTTAAATGGAACGCCTCAGAGCGAGGTAACATAACGCCGCATGAGTCATGTTTTTTCGCGCGTGCAGCCGGCTCTATCGAATTATAAGACGTTGTCACGTCAAAAAATGAAAATATAGGACGTAAATCTGGTAACGTCATGAAAAAATAAATGCGCTCACTAATCATGGTGCCCAAGGTCATTGTGAAAGTATGGCGTCATGATGCGGACTCATATGAGGCACGTCCGAACATTACGAAAGAAATAGGAATAACATTTGAAAGTTTATGAAATGTGTTCTGATCGTGAATGTTTCAAACTTTTTTCAAGTCACACATAAACATAAAATTCCGGACTATAATTTTTCGTATATTTGGTTGGGGGACCATCACCATCATCATCTCTGGTCTAGCATAGAGTTGCTTCACTAACTTAACATATGAATTATGTTGAGCCAGCCATATGATCATTCCATTAGCTAAGTAGTTGTACAAAAAAACTAGGATTCCATAAAAGAATAAAAATAAAAAGCCTATAATATTCCTTAATTTACATTTTTTTTAACAAACTTAGATCTATATTCCATTAAGTTCCAGCACTTTATGGCTAATCTCATAGGTTTTTGATAATTGGTTCCAGCATGCGCGGCACGCTCAAAAATACGTTACGCCCTGTTTTTCCTGCGTCAGCAAGGAGTTTAAAAAGTCTTCAGTTACTGGACGACACGATCCTTTAAGTTTTTCCTGCCAACCCTAATAGTCTGATCCCAGCAAAATGCACAATCCGTTTAATAGGCTGTGCGATGGCGCGTACAGCAATTGTAATTTATACGAGTGCGTCCGTGTACACGCATAACTATTATTAACTAGTTGCTGTCGCGCGTGACTCGGCTCGCAAATTTCTTGTAAGGGCGCCTTATGCCTCATTTATTAATGCAAAATAGATGTCTTAAACAGATTGATAATGTATGAGTATCATTTCATCAATAAAACGAAAATAAACTACTTTCTTTCTTTTTTCTTTCTTTCTTTAATAAGTGAAATAAAACTAAAAATCCATTCACAAAATATTTACAAATTATGCCGAAATATTTTTTTTTAAATATGCTTTCATTTTAACAAATATATACCTTGTAGCTTCCAAAGTTTTATATTACATTGGTCCCAGTAATTAGTGGCTCAGTCAGTCAGCCAAAGCAGTAGTTTTGTATTATAATAATTATGGATAGTTGACAGCCCTAGGCCTATGCGATTTTGAATATGCACGATTTTGAATGACTGGCCGAATATTATTGAAACTATTTGGTATAGTTATAAATTTATGTAGATATGTGCAAGTATGTGAAAATATTTATTTACACAAAGAAACTTACAATTAAACAAATACCTATTTACAAAATGTACAAAATACACAAGAAACAGTTGAGCTATCTGCAGATCGTTACAAACGATCTAGAGATAGCTCAACTGATCCAAATCAGTGCCAGACGGAAGCGTCCCCAAGACGCTGCTGGCGGCATTGCCACGCTCCCAATCTGTAGAATTATTGCTTACATAGTAAGGTATGTGATCGCTCTCTAAAACACTTTTTTTTAACAAATCGTGCCTAACGCGGCAATATTTTTGAAGGTACAAACAAAGTCACGTCGGATTCCATTTGTTATATTATATTATGTACATAATTAATTATCAAAAATAAATAATTTAACGAGTATAAAATATTTATGTTATTGAATTTCAATTCATTAACGAGCTTAATCCAAACGCTGAAAGTATTAAAAGCTTTGGTAAAAGAATTGATAAATATCATAATAGCAGTGAAACCGCAGTCGAAACCATACAATTTATAAATTGGTGGCTTAACGTCGGGTTGCAAAGGGCTAAATACAAGGGGACGTACTAAGGACGGTATTCATGGGGCTAAGTTAATTTATTTCTCAACGCAATGGTTGTAAAACCTTGCACACGCAACGCAATGTTGTTGCCCAGGAGTATCCTAGAATATTTAGGCATAATCTAGAATTTTTCAAAACCCTGTGTGATAATATTGGTAAGAACCAATTCCCAATTAATATGTATTGACACTGATGTGAAAACCACTTTGGTGTACATTTCATACGCAGTTTCTTTGCGATAATAAGCAAAGTTGGCTTTAAATAGCTTAGAAGCAAATAGGCATTGCTTATAAGTATAGATTACTGTCTGTCTTTAACATTAGCGTGAGTTATTGTTGCTGCATTATGCATATTTACACAGTTTAAACAGTATATTTAAGTAAATCAATAATTTCTATGAAAAATACATCACGAAAACTGGACTATGTCCTAAATGTTCATCCTGAGTACACCCACCCACCCAATAACAAATCCTGCAATCTATGAGGATTAATACGCTTTTATTGGATGATACGTTTTTCAGTAAAAATGGCGATCCAATTTGACATCATCCGCGGTTAGAGAGGCCGATTGACCGACACAAAGACCGGATCAATCTAACCTATCAATAAAACCGGATAAAATGAAGCTTACAGCTTTTTCAGTCAGACATTTTTTTTACTTTTTCGTGTTTTTTCAAGTTTGTTCAACTGACCTACCGTTGGGCAATAAGAAAAAACAACACATTAGGGGGTCTTCGCATCCTCATAATCAAGTGAAGAGAAGACTGTTGCCAGCTCGATGGAGGCTGGACATCTCTTGAGATTTTTCTATAGATAGGAAATTCTGTCTATAATCGACCAACTTTCCTAACCAGACAGGTCAAAACAAGAGATTGACTGAATATCGCAACGACCGCAAGACCGGGAATACGGTTGGTCGCAAAGACCGTATAGCTGACAACCCTACTTCATTCCCCCTTCCCCTATTTACCCCCCGCGGCATATAAGCCTTCCAACGACTGCTGGTAATGGATATGTGCAACCGCATTGAACTGTTGATCCCATAATTGATTCAAAAGCTTACTTTTCCACCTTATTTATACCGAACCCTAAAATGTTAAATCTAAAAGGCGGTTATATTTCGATGCTCAGCGAATTTTGTGATTAAAATTCGTCGAACTCCCAACTTTGTTTTTGACATTCTTTTAATTGATGTTTAGTGCGAACGAAGTCACTGGCGTAACTAGTAGGCTACATCAAACAATGTCGCTGTAACAAACGTACGCCAAAAGCAGATTTCAGGGATTTCAGGCAAAAACGTGGACTCGATTTATTCACGTTACTGATACAAGGAAACGTACTCAAAATGCGACGTCAGTTGCGGTATTCGAAAGAACCCTGTCACTCACGTGAGTAACACGTGATCCTTCACGTGAAGAACTGTTATAAAACTGCCTTATTTATTAAATGGACAATAATTGATGGGGAAGGCCTAAAAGCCAGTCACCATAGTTTGGCACTGCAAAACGTGTAAGCTAGTAAGAACAGTTTACACGCAAATAAAGTAACATTCCAGTTACAGTGACATTCCATTCAGGTTCCTATTTTTTACCTACATCAATTTTTATTACTTCCTAACAGCTTACTCATTCTAGAGAATTGAACTCCAAACTGCAGCGCCCCTACGGGGTACATACACTTCTACTTATACTGTACTATTATTTTAAGATCTATGTACATGAAAGCAATAAATTAACACTGCGCGCATAATAATTATCTCTTCTAGAGGAATCCCGCGCAACTTTCTTTCGAGGATCTTCTTGAGGGTGAATTTTGAAAAATCTGAGTTCTTCCCCTTAAATGGTAGTCCTGTGCTGAATATAGACCTCATCTTGTAGTTCTGGAGATCTCGTAATGAGTGGACCTTTGTGCATAAGATTAAGTAAGGGAAGTGTAAAGGAGCATGTTCTCCTGACCAAGTAATGCTATTGCTGATGGGATAGGGGATGATAGAGTGCTTTCTTTTTGCGAAAGTCGAGCTAAGATGATGTGATTTGGATGATTTAAGTCCGTTTTAAGCCGCCTTCAGAAGGGCAAGTCCCACTTCATTCTTCGTTTCGCCTATTTGTTTCTCTCTCAAAAGATGAGATAGCAAAAATACGTTACGTAGAAACGATCGAAACGAGTTGTTGTCTCATCAATTTTCCATACAAAAGAGAGACACATGCACGTGCTCAGTGCTCACACGAAAACGTTTGGTAGACGAAATGTGGTAATAAAACTCCGACTTTGGGTACAAATGTGCTGTAAGAACCATAGTTCACATTACCAAAATATGATAGGATGGTAGCCTGGGCAAGCTTTTTACATCTGAAATCCTGTCCCAGGTATTAAAGCGTCCCGTAATAGGGGCATGAGTGAAAAAATTGCCCCTGATCCTGTATCATTAGATGCAACCGATTAAAAAAAAATTGAGAAGTTTCTCGATTTATCTGCATTTATTTTATACTAGCGGCCTGTCTCGGCTTCGCACGGGTGAACATTTATTTTTTAAACACATATAGCCTATGTTACTCAGGGTGAATCTAGCTTTCCAATGGTGAAAGAGTTTTTGAAATCGGTACAGTAGTTTTTGAAATTATTCATTACAAACACACAAAAATACAGATCTTTCTTTTATACATATAATATTAGTATAGAAGTATAGATTTAAGATTATAGATTTACAGATTTCAGGTAAGAGAATACTAGGTATAATAGTACTATTCTATTATAGAATAGAACTATTTCTTTTCCTTGTCCTACTTCTTAAATCCATCTGAATTCATTCATGATCGCTCTTCAATAATTGAAAAAAGTTTCTCTGAACCCCGTCAGAAATACCGGCGCTTAAGCGCCATTTTCTATTAAATGGAACTGTCTGAACAGCGAACATTTGGCTGAAGTCTGTCTTCTTATGCGGTGATTGAAAAAGTTTTCATTTGACGTTTTACAATATCCTCGCTGAAGATAGAATTAGTTACTGATGAAACTCGTTTTGTGTCATTGCTGAAAGCTTCATAGCTTTTTTATTATAATTGTTTTTCTAGTGTTATATTTTACTTTGGCATGGGACGGAGATGAGTGGAAGGAAAAGTGGGAGACCTCTGCAGTATTTGCTCCGTTGTGTGATTTCAACTTGCTATGCGTAGTTTCGAAATTAGGATATAGAATCAGAAATTAGGATATCCGTAGAAGAACCAAAGTCACGACATAGCTCTTAGAATAAGTAAGTTGAAGTGGCAATGGGCAGGTCATATAGCTCGAAGAACCGACTACTTTGAATAAAGGTGCTCGCATGGCGACCACGGGCCGGAAGACGAAACGAAGGGCGCCCACCCACCAGATGGACTGACGACATTGTTTAGATCGCGGGAAGTCAGTGGATGGAAAGGGCTCAGAATCGTTCTTCCTAGAAATGTGTAGGGTAGGCCTATGTCCAGCAGTGGACTTCTTCAGGCTGATGATAATGATGAGGAATAATATGTGCCGCTTTTTTGAAAGCCTGTGAATGACAAGATTGAAGTTGAGCCATAACGGTCCTATAGCAGTCATTTAACTTAGCACGCGGCTAATTCTGTTGCCATCTCTATTTGTTGACAGAAAAGTGACAGTGACATAAAAGTGTCAGGCATTATGAATGAGAGTGTAAAATCTTTACTAGTCGTTCGATCTTTTTGACTTCGAGTTTCAAAAGTAGTGACCATACTCGTGTCGAACAAGCTGGATGATTAAACCCAAATATTTAATTAATGGAATCCCATAGGCTCAAGTATTCGCTCGATTAGGAAGGGTTGCAGGCCATTCCAGGGTTAGTACGCCAATCACATGCTTTAGACCTTCAGCATCATCATTATAATCCGGTGTAACGGACTAGAGGTCGTGGGGGTCTCCCATGGAGGTCGTAAGAAGCTACTAAGGGAACGCACCAAGGAATGGTCAGCGTTCTTAGTACAACACTGAATCTACGGTCCCCAATCGCTGCTAAGCGTGGGGACTACGGCAAACCCCCTCAAATTAGTTAGAGGTTTATGTCCTCAGTCAGGACTTATTGAACCTTTCTCATGGAGGAATAAGTAATCTAATTAATAGTTATTTTGACTAGCAAAAAAATATTTAGTTTAGGTCATATTAGAATCATAACTATCCTTTTTGCTTCACCGTAGGGGAGAAAAAAATACACGGTTGTAAGCTCCGGTTTTCAAATCAGTAAAAGCCTGCGCACACCTAGGTCGCTGGCGATGGCGATCAGCGAAAAGCTGTCAAATTTGACAGCGATACTTGACAGCGTTTCATCGATTGTCATCGCCAGCGACCTAGGTGTGCGCAGGCCTTAAAGCCGTTACCACCAGACCACTATTAATATAGACAAGATGATAAACCACAAAAACATGTTGCTACAAACGAGCAAACTTTAACTTATCACACTTCACTTAGTTTGTAAAAAGAGGCGTTGCAAAAGAAACTCTAATAAAGTGAGCCTAACTTATAAAGTGTACTGATGTAAAAATTATAAAGAACAGGAGTTGTTACCCTGGGCATAACCTTATCTAGTCTTCGCAAACTTTTTAAACTTTATGGCTGTACAGACGAGGTGATCGCCCACCCAACTTTTTTTTACAATTTATAGGTTTGCGTTTGACACCAATCTCACCTGCTGTTAAGTGATGATGCGGTCGACGGTGTGGCACGCTTACCTAGAAGATACCTTTGCACTCTACTCTTAAAGACATTCAAGTTACAAGTGTTCGGAAAAAACAAACTCCGGCAAGGAATTCCACTACTTGGCATTTGACGTCACTAGTATGGTCTGTAGGTCGCCCTTCTAGGAATTCAATTGAAATAAGAACTCGTGCAGTTTCAAAACATCACGCGCTCCGAGTTCCCATCATCATCATCATTCATCATTATCAGCCTGAAGAAGTCCACTGCTGGACATAGGCCTCCCCTACACATTTCCAGGAAGAACGATTCTGAGCCCTTTCCATCCATCGACTTCCCGCGATCTTAACAATGTTGTCGGTCCATCTGGTGGGTGGGCGCCCTAATGTAAGATTTTTAAAAACACTTTCGTCAAACGACTCAAACATGTCTGTAGTACCTTAGGTGCCAGGTTTGGAAATCACAATATGTTTGTAATATTTTATGGAGACGAGAAAAATATTGGAGACAAAATCAAGCCGTTTGTAAAACCTTTGAAACAAAGAAGCAGACGCACTTAGAACTGAAAACTCCATGAAAAGATTCTCGCCGAAGCCTTTATACAAGAACAGTTTAAAGAATTTATTAACCGCAAAGATAAGCTCAAAGGATGATTTTGATGGAATTTCTTATTAAGAGCATTTTTTCTAACATTTCCTTGAGTTTGTTAAGTTTTTTTCAGAGATTTTGACGGCAAAATCTTGGGCGGATCCTTGAGAGTATCTAACCATTTTTGCCTTTTAATCGTTAGTAAGGGTTCTCTTGTACAGTAAAAAATATATAATTATACTTATCAAGTCTAAGGCCGTATTCAGAAACAGCGTTGCAATGCCGCCAGCGTCTTGGGGACGCTTCCGTCTGACATTACTTGAATCAGTTGAGCTATCTCTAGATCGATGAAACGGTCTGCAGATAGCTCAACTATTTCTTGTGTATTTGGTACATTTTGTAAATATTTGTTTAATTATATACACTTGTATTCTGCAAGTGAAGCTTAATTCAAGTTTTTTTGATAGTTGTAGGTAATGTAAATTGCTCTTTGTAGCCAACTTTTTAACTTCATTTTAAGTTAAATTGCTTATTTAAAAATGAATCTTGCTTCAAAGGGTATTTTTCTTGTTGTGTGAGAGTTTTTTGCAGTTATTTTTAGTTAAAATTAGTTTTAAAGTTAGACAGCAGATTTTAATATTTTGTGATACCTTATGCATATTAAACTTTTAACATTTTTATAAATATTCAAATCTCACCTTGTCATAACTTCTTGTTTATAAATTGCATAATAATATATTTTTTAGTTGTAAGGTGTTTTCCGAACTAGTTTTTTAGGCTGATATGATAAAATACCTACCTACGTCATAAATACGGTTTAAGGTCGGCCGCATACACACGTTTTCCGTTTTCGGACATCCGAATGCATGGAATCAATGTACCTATTTGTTCCATTCGAAAAAAAAGCGAACATGTGCGACAAATAATGTATTTTATATTGATTCAATGCATTCGAATGTCCGAATACGGAAAACGAATGCAGAAATCGAATACAGAAAACGTGTGTATGCGGTCGACCTTAAAAAGTCTGCTATCCAAATCGTGACTGAGCCGATTGTTGCTGTTGTATTTGTCGTTACATCAGTGACCTACCATGACCTTATCAACATTATATAAATTCCTCCCACCGCTTCTCAAGTTCCCCGACAAGATATTACAATCTCCATGCCCCAGAGAGTCTCACATTGTCACACAAGCTTTTTCATAAAAATATCCCTTGTTTCAGGTGAGTCCCGTTATCCTTTTACACAGCCATGAACCGGAATATTCAAGTAAGTTGGATTTGCACGGGAATTTACTCCTTATCATATACGAGAACAGACGAAATCCGTCTGGCAGGAGATGTTCTAAAAATTTAATTACGAAAAAATACAATATGAAGAGTTTCGCATTATTTGAGTAAACCCACGTTTTTGGTAATTGTATTGTTGTATTTTATAGTCATTTTTCTGCGTATTTTACACTGGATTCATTATGACTAGTTGAGTGCCCTCAAGCTTGTTCGCGTGGATTATTTATAGGTATTATCTCTGAGCTGAAATTATGGTATTTGTTTCACAGTAAAGCTTACTTACATTACAAAACGGAACTAATTTCCAAATTAAATGCTCCTATATGAGTCTGTTAAACTAGACTATGCTTTTTCAATCAACCACACTATAAATCAGGTTTTTGTTTATTTATTAGTAAGACATCTAATAAAGGTTCTTCATCAGCACATCTAGGCGTTGGCGCGTTGGCGACTATAGGCGCTGTCAAATATCGCCAGCGAAATTTGACAGCGTTTCAGCTGATCGCCATCACCTACAGATGTGCGTAGGCCTTTACAAAATGCTTATATTAAAATACGAGCTTACATTTATAGAAATAATGATATGGAGATATAGAGAATATTAGGTACATTCTTCTTCTTATCGTATAACTGGTTCTTATGAACCAAGTGAAAGGATTTTAAGTAAGACTCTTTTAATGCACTTAATATTACATTTAATTAGCTACACATTTTTCTCATATGTTTACTCTCACGAAACTAATTTTTCGAACTGAATAAAATTTACCAACACAAAATTTCGCACCGCCAAAAATCAGCGATACCTATCTACATGGGCGGCCGGTGGCATCGCCTATTTTGGGGTTCTACCTCGTATCGCGGTTATGCAAAGGTAAACCCATTGTTTTTGACGATTGTAGCCTTCGCCAATGGTCCCAAACATGTATACGAGAATCTGATAAAACTTATTGCAAAAAATACCTACCCACATCATCATCAGCCCGAAGAAGTCCACTGCTGAGCATAGGCCTCCCCTAGACATTTTCAGGAAGAACGATTCTGAGCCCTTTCCATCCACCGACTTCCCGCGATCTAAACAATGTCGTCGGTCCATTCGGTGACTACGCAGATTCGTAAATACATTTTGACACGAAACTTATACCTAAGATTTAATTTAAGAAGTTTTCTAAAGTAGAATCACATTATGAAGTTGCTATATTTTCTGTATTTGATGCTTCAGTACTGTTCTGTCTATCACATGTGTCAGTCTCCAGGCCAAACTACACCTTCAATCCATTCCACATACCTAGAAACTTTACTATACACTCCTGGTGCGTATTTTCTTCCACAATCTCTCCCGAAGGAAGTCACTCCTACCACTTTATGAAGAGGGAACGAGTTTTTACAGTCTACTCTGTCGACCATGACCTGTAGTGGCCCACCGGAGTCGCCTTGACAGGTGTCTTTTCCCCCATTTTCGTAATCACCAGCGCACATCATGTTTTCTGTTATCCCATGTGTCAGGATCTTTCTTTTGATCATGTATTTGACTGAACGGTTGCAAACATCACTGGATATCACGTCAACGTCAACTGTCATCAGCGTTTGACTTCCCCTTATTGATCCTGAGTTCGTGACTCCAAATCCTGTTGCTGTTAGGATATGGTGGTCGTAGTTTTCGTCTAGATTCAGACAAGCTATTCTAATGTCTCTGTTTAGTGTGAACGGTGGGTCTGCTCTAAAGAGGGCTAAGTCGTGGTATTTCGAAGGTGGTTTGTAATCGGGGTGGATCACAGTTTCAGCTATATTCCTTTCTTGAGCGATTTCGTCTATTTCATTGAACTCGAAGGTCGCGGTTCCCACTCTCATGATGGAAGCTGGTCCTTTCCATTTGTCAGCTTTGCAATGAGCAGCAGTCAGAACCCATTTGTTTGTTACGAGGGTCCCTCCACACTGCCAAGCAGGTCGTACGTCATCGCTCATTCTGAAACCGATGAGAACCATATGAGGAAACAGCAGAAAGTCAATGGGAACTCTTTTTCTTAGCGATGGGTTGAGTATGTTCTGACACTCCAGCATAGTCTGCCCGTATTTCTTACACTCTTCAAATGCTTTTTCTCCGATTGAATTTACTGATACCATTGAGAAAATCAACAATAACGTTTTCATTGTTCGCAGTTGCGTTAGTACTGATTACATATGGCCGTTTTATGGCTTATGTACTAGTGTACAAAGTGTGTCGAAAGGTTGCATCTTAATAGTTATAATTGAGTAGCAATACTGGCTATGCTTAGAAGTGCTATTTCAAATCTAATAAACACTCTCGAAGGTAATGTTTATCATTTTGTCTATAGATTTGTTAGATTATATAGATAGACTAAAATTAAATCTCTGTTATACACACAGAATAAATAAATGTTACAGACGTTGACCGAATAAATAAATGCTAAAAACTATCTCTTCCAGACAAGACAAGACTCTGGACGGATAAGATTAAAAACAAGGTATGAACAGCGGTTAAACTTAAATCAATCTGATTTTAAATGTTGCGAAACAAATAGTTTCAAAAGTAATATTCTAGAACAATCATCACATATTGTTTTTCATCAATCAACCAAGAGATGAAACGTAGGACGGTATGAAGGTTATTATCCAACTTTCACTAACAGCATATTTTCTCAAACTCAATTTTATATCTTCTAGAATTTCCAAGTGGTATTAAGTTTGCATTGCCGGAGAGTTCCGTTAAGAAATAGTCCGTTAATACTAAAACTTAAACCAATTCTGTTTGTTAGCCGTCAGCTATTTCACCTGGATCTTCTTCTATAGGGTGGCTGCACAGTTTGTGAAAACTCGGATATTTTTGGTCCAGTCTTACTTAGTCATATTCAAAGTCAGATAAAATCACATCTAAATTGTAACGAAGCATACAGTGAAGGAAAACATTTTTTTTAAGTTTTCTTATCATTTTCTAAAAAAAGAGATTGTTTCACCAAGGAGTTTTGCATTGCTTCATATTATGTTATGTAATAATCTATACCTATATACAAAAAAAATCGTGTACACTATTTATAACTCAAGAACGGCTGAACCGATTTGCCTAAAAATGAATGGGGAGGTAGCTTATAGGAACCGGAGAGGAGACGGGCATAGGATACTTTACATACTTTACACGCGTTCGGGGCGAGCAAACCGAGGACGGCCGCTAATGATTTATAAAATACTAGCAGCCCGTCCCGGCTTCGCACGGGGTAGACAATATTGTTGTACATTATTTTGTTCTATCGCTAATAGTTTCGGCAGCGCATTCAACGAAAGACATTTAAGGACTCATTTTTCTACACCTTCGGTTACATTGTTGAAATTTTACCAAGGATCCCTATTTTTTTTTCAAAATGACTTGTAGTCTATGTCAAATTGGAAGAATGTAGCATTCTATTGGTGAAATAATTTTTTA
Organism: Thera britannica; assembly: GCA_939531255.2. Classification (NCBI taxonomy): domain Eukaryota; kingdom Metazoa; phylum Arthropoda; class Insecta; order Lepidoptera; family Geometridae; genus Thera; species Thera britannica. The sequence continues at coordinate 20,305,262 of OW618037.2, forward strand.
AATCGGCCCAGTACTACTTGAGCCTATTCATTACAAACATACAAAAATAGGTACAAATCTTTTCTCTTTATAATATTAGTATAGAGATCAAGCTTAGTGTGACGATAAAGTGTTTTGAAAATGGAACGTTATAAACTCTGCATTGAGTAGCAAATGCCTACTTACACAACCTCTTTGCATAGCAGTAAATCCTACTTACTGAGCAATGCTCAGTAAGTAGGATTTACTGAGCATGTATAATGTTAAAGGTTGAAATTCAATAGACTGTTACTTTACCAAGAAAACGTCTTCTGATCAAAATGTCCTATTCAGTACGTCACATTTTCTATACCCAATACTTAATTTATAGTTCCGTCCCTAGTTTGTATGTTTATTCCTTTATACAAACTCACTAACTCCTTCAAGCTCTTTTCCGAGAATATCTTTCGCTTCCTAACATTATTATAAGGAAATAATATATGCTTCTAGAACTTTAGTTGCTTGGTTGTCAATAATTCTTCAATGGTTTGTTTTGAGCTTGTTTGTAGATAATTTTCTTATGCATGAGCTCTGTTTGCATCTCTACATGCTAATTCCAAACATTTATTTTACACAAATTTATCCTGATTGGGTTTTTACGACGTAGGGCGCCCACGCCCACCCACCGGATGGACCCACGAGATTGTTAAGATGGCGGGAAATCGGTGGATGGAAAGGGCTCAGAATCATTCTTCCTGGTAATGTATAGGGGAGGCCTATGTCCAGCAGTGGACTTCTTCAGGCTGATGATGATGATGATCCAGATTTGAAGCATGACTAACAATCATCGAAAGTTGTTTAAAAACTGAAAGGAAATGGTCCAGAATGTTCCAAATCATGGCTCTCCCAGTCAACACCGCGAAGAGCGCAGTTCAAATAAAGGAATAGCTGCAGATGCACAGTCGGACCACGCTCGCTGTGCAAACGGTAATCAGAGCCGCTACCAGCCGTGCTCTTAAATCTGGCACGTGATTTATGTACCTATTCTAATCATATTATTATAGCAAGATAGCATTTCAATACAATTCTAAATTCATTGGTTCGAATTGGTCTTGGACTAATGGATTAAATTAAATTGATTAAATTCTCACCGTGCAAGTTTTCTCAATATACTTCTTTATTATTTTTATGAACCAACGGGATTTATTTACCATTATTAAATTTTGATGAGTTGACTTCCGATATTTGGGTACAGTTACATGCACCATGATCACGGTTGAACTGAAGTCCACGAGTAAAAGAAATGAAATGTGATTGGCAGATAAATCGATCTACCCTCTTTCGCACTCTTTTATTGGTTTCGAGACTTCGTGATCATGGTGCATGCAACTGTGCCGAAATATCGGAAGTCAACTCATCAAAATTTAATCATGGTAAATATCCCGTTGGTTCATAAAAATAGTGTTAAAAACCATGATAGTTTCAAAAGTTATACTTCTTTATTGGTATATTTTGTAAAGTTTTTTGACGTGATAACGTCTTATAAATCGATGGAGCCGGCTGCACGCACGAAAAAACATGACTCATGCGTCGTTACGTCGTTTCGTCGTTCCATTTACCTGAGCCCGAGCCCGGGACGGGTAAGGGTAAATGAGGGTAAGGGTAAGGGTTCGGTCGGGTTCCGGGTCCGGGTCCGAGAGTTCGAGTCCGAGTCCGAGTCCGAGTCCGCGAGTATTTGCTTATGACGTTATCACGTTGAACTATCGTCAGTAAACCGACTTTACAGACAACCGATTTTTTTTTTTTTATTTATAGGCTTGCGTTTGACCGCAATCTCACCTGCGGTTAGGTGATGATGCAGTCGACGGTGTAGTATGCTTACCTAGAAGATACCTATTCACTCTTGTCTTGAAAACGTCCAAGTGATTAGTTATTTAAATAATGTTGTTTAGTTTTTAAGTTACATGCATTAATGGTCAGATTTTACATAATAGCAAATCGAAGCCCGATTTGGGCAAAGTCCTTTGTGTCCAATGTTTTTATCGCCCTTTATATTTGTTTAAACAACTAGCTGAGGCAGCAAGCCTATAATATAATTTGATCATTGTCACTAATCTCCGTTACTTTAGTTGAGATCAGCAGGACATGTTTTTCTTCAATTCTCCTATAGCTATCCCTTAGCCACTTACTCAATAGTCACTCCTTTCTTTTCTTACCCATGTCATGTCATGACAAGCGAATTTTCTTTCAAAACATCCTGCTTTTCCATTCTTTTCTCGAGTAACTGTATTAAGAGCCTATAGAGTTCGTATACTCATACTCAGTATACGTCTGTATGTCAAACCACATGTGTCCCGATTGCTGGCCACAATTCACTGCGGAGACTACGAGGTACAAATGTGTTGATATGCCTTTATTATTTCTAGAATAACTTATATTTCCTATTAGTACCCGAAGTTGGAGTTTTGCTACCACATTTCGTCTACCAAATGTTGTGTCTCTCTCTTTTGTTTAGAGAATTGATGAGACAACTCGATTCGATCGTTTCTACGTAACGTATTTATGCTGTCTCATTTTTTCTCCATACAATAGAGAGAGACACATAGGCGAAACGAAGACAACATTTTGTTGACGAAATGTGAAAATGAAATTACTTGCCCTTCTGTATTATATTGCCATCAATGTGAATTTAAAGTTAGCTTATTCCTTAACATGGTAGAATATCGATTAAATGAATAGCAGCGAAATTCAACTCCAATATTTGGAAACAAAGTTTGAAATAGCCTTAAAATTTGGGACCATAGTTACCACTTCACGCTTGAAGGCATGACGCGATGTTTGGCCCGATAACGCTGAAATTGGGGTTTCGTTTCGGTGTAACATCCCCATACATGTAATCCTGCAAATATACTTTGACTTTGATTACAACCAAAAGTAGCGAAACCAGAAATTTTACTAAAACTTAGTAACTTCTCGAATGGCGACCACGAGCCGGAAGACGAAAAGAAGGGCGCTCACCCACCAGATGGACCGACAACATTGTTAAGATCGCGGGAAGTCGGTGGATGGAAAGAGCTCAGAATCGTTCTTCCTGGAAATGTGTAGGGGAGGCCTATGTCCAGCAGTGGACTTCTTCAGGTTGATGTGTGTGCATTATTTTTGGCCAGCTTTTGGTATACCTTATCCACATCACGTTCATCTTTGGCACAGCAGTGTAGTCCCCTCAGATGTTTGCCCTATTGTGAAGCCCGTTAGCAAATACTAGGTTCTCAGGTCTGTGCGAAAAAACTCGCTTTGATCTGAAATGCTTCGAATGAAAAGCCTGAACACTTCTTAATGGCTTTGTGTTCCATAATAGTGTGGATTTAGCATTGTCTGGTTTTTGAGGTTGTTTTTTCCTGAACTCGCAAGAGGAATTATGGCTGTTTGTGTATGATTGAGTAGGTAATGTACACGTTTGCTTCTGTCTATTGTTTTTTTCTAGAATTCAATAAATGATTCATTTAAAACATCTTCACCAATAAGCTAAGTAAAAGTGGATTAGGCAGACTAAGCTGTCGGGATGGTATAGGTGCTGGGCAAGCCTATTCCATTTAAAATCCTGTCCCAGGCACTATAGCGTCCCGCAAGTATTTAGGGTTTGTGTAATCACCAGCTGCCTCTGACGCTATATAAATAATCTCCAAATAGATGCCTGTTTACTTTTTTTTTAAACATCTTGCGTCATGGCATAACGAGTAGTAGTAAGCTATACCATGGTCATTATCCCGTGACGGGCCTCTAAAAGCTCTTAGAAAATGCCACGAAATTTTCAAACATACCATGGTCAAGGCGTGTTAAGATATGCATTTTTATTTAATCCTAGTAATCCCATAAGAGCGAGCGGATCCTGCATTGGTACCCACGAGATGCGGCACGCGCACGAGGTCGACCTAAGAAAAGGTGGTGCGACGATGTGGTAGAGGTGGCGGGACCCGCATGGACGCGAGTGGCACAGGACCGCTATGAATGGAAGCGCATGGAGGAGGCCTACACCCATTTTTGGGTGCCCAAAAGAAGTGTTAGTATGTAAGTTGTATAAAAATGTTTAGATGTAAAATTAGAATTAAGTATCTACCCTTCCTTTGGAAATAAATGGCTTATTTATTTATTTATTTATTTAATCCCATAAGAATGCAATTTACGAACCAAGCACAACACAATCATAGGCTTCAAAACCTCATGCACGGTTGTCAAAACAGTGCGTTGCCCAACTGGGACGTACAGTCAGCATGTGAAGTCTCCACTTGACCTATTTCCAATCGCGTAGAACCCGTAGGGATGGGTTTTCAGTCTTTTTTCGCTGGTCTTGTTTGCGAATATGCAAATGGTGACATTTCCCAGCTATTGCAAGTATGCTACATTTAAAAATAGCAGCCATTTTGTTGCAGCGAGAAATTCATATCAATAAAATCAAAGTTTGTTTAATCAGCTTCAATTACATTTTAAATTGCTTTTGTTAATTGTTGACCAGGGAATTGAAACCAATGATTTTTGACGTGATAACGTCTTATAAATCGATGGAGCCGGCTGCACGCACGAAAAAACATGACTCATGCGTCGTTACGTCGTTTCGTCGTTCCATTTACCTGAGCCCGAGCCCGGGTCGGGTAATGGGTAAGGGTAAATGAGGGTAAGGGTAAATGAGGGTAAGGGTTCAGTCTGGGTCCGGGTCCGGGTCCGGGTCCGGGTCCGGATTTTCATTCATTTTCATTCAGTTCCATTCAGTTTCATTCAGTTTCATTCAGTTCCATTCAGTTTCATTCAGTTTCATTCAGTTTCATTCAGTTTCATTCAGTGTCATTCAGTTTCATTCAGTTTCATTCAGTTTCATTCAGTTTCATTCAGTTTCATTCAGTATCATTCAGTTTCATTCACATTCAATTCAATTCAGTAAAACTAAAATTTTCTTTTGAAAAATGCAACCATTCCATCAGTATTTTCATAGGACGTTATCACGTTCAACTATCGTCAGTAAACCGACTTTACAGACAACCGATTTTTTTTATAAAAATAGTGGTTTGTTTCATTCAGAGCATCAATAGATATGTTTCTACTATGTGTCTGGTCTGGAAGAGATCGCTCGTAGCGATAAGACCGCCCATTGTACCTCTTGGTTTTTTTAAGTATTCTTGTTTTATTTTGTTGTAATCTTTCACTCTGGTTTACAATAAAGTGATTTTCTTATATTCTTTGTGTCTCACTGATGCGTTCACCTCACTGGCTCTTTTACTATCAGTAACCAGACCGGCAGTAAGTTTGACCAATGTTTCTTGTCTGACATTGTTCAGTGACCTGCTACAGAGATTAAGAAAAAACTCGTGACTGGGTAGAAAAAGGTTAATCTAATTTATTAATTTAGAACCAAGATAAGTCAATCACAATCACCCAGCGACCCACCATCGACTTATACGTTTAGACGCCAGATCTCTAACTGGCATTATGGAACACAGTGGGTATGCCAACTGGCGTACTCTCACTCACACGAAGCTAGGCACTCGGTGTGACAATACACGCTTTCGTCAGTAAAAACTTGAGTAAAACGAAAGCACATTAGAAGCAATATAATGCTGCATATATTTAGCTTGGTTATACGATCTAACCACGTAAAGCGCTCAGAAACTTGTTAAAAATGGAAAAGACTTTTGTTCCGAATAGCTTCTCTAGTACACAGTAACTCAATGAGACCCGCAGTTAATATTTAGTCTCACAGAGTTATTAGAGTCTCACAGATAACTCATTCTTACAACTCATCCACGCGAGATATTGGGTTTGCGAAAACATGGCCGACTCAATGAAAAATTAGGGAATTCCTGCCTGATTTTGGCGGGAAATTCTCGCGAGAAAATTTTGTTCGGTAAACAAATTTTTGTGATAAATTATTAGGGAGGTAATATGAGGTCGGAGCTCATTCCGGAACATGATATATTTTCTGTTAAGTTGTAACCCTAAAGGGGAAAATAAATTATGCGAGTTTCTTTTGCAAACCAAGTGTTTTGTTTATCGCTATGATTGCGCAGCACGAACTAGTGAGTTATTGGCGAATATTTTTGACACTTAACTTAAATTATACAGCCTATTTCTAAGGTCGATGAACTATTGTTCTAAGTCAGCCTTCGTGCTTTCATAGACTGCAGTGTACGTTAAGGCAAATATTTACAACATACACCACGAATAAAAAAAAACCCTAATTAAGGTTTTTTAATTGTAAAAAATGGCCCATAAATGGTTAAAATATAATATTTGTATTGAAATCGTACCCCCTTAACCATCTCACTTATCTAAAGTGTACTTAAAACAATATTCTGTTTTATCTATACAATCATTACTTTTTCTTATAAATTATCAAGAAATTATTTTTTAAAACTTGATGTTATTGTTTTGCTGTCGCTACCATTATTAGGTCCGTAATAGTGTGAGACGTTTGGCTCCACGCCTAATAGGTACAGCGGCTAGATAACCCAGTACTGCCTAGGACTTGCCAATGTGTGTTGTCAGAACTAATATTGGTCTTCGTCACTCAAGCAAGATTCACTCAGATGTGTATGCAAATATGTATCTACACGCCACCAAGCTTATATATTTTGATAATTTATGTAGCTAACTAAGTAACCGGTATTAATGTCATTAAAGACTGCCAGACTGTCAAAGCCAGGTGTCAATCCTGCTTGACATGCCCTGAGGAGCATGGACATTGTAAAATCTGAGATACTTTTCGATTCATTTTGGGAAGTGGCTTTGTCATTTTAATAGTTTTTCTAGTGTTATTTTGAGTTCTGACGCTCTCTATATAAATCATCTACAATAGATTCTTGTTTTTTTTTTTGTAATGATTGTAGTCAAATAAGCGGTTAGTTCTTTGGATTCTTTGACCTCAAGCCCTACTTTCGGGACCCATAGTGCCTGAGACAGGATTTTAGGATTCACCTTAGCCTGACTTCTTGGACTATTTAATTAACTCACTTGACTTCAGGGCTTAGTCACGTGGAACTGGCACCAAGACTCACCTAGCTATAGAAACGTCCTATAGCTAGGTGAGTCTTGGTGCCAGTTCCACGTCAAAGTGATCCTTTTGATAAAACTGGATAAACATTATTTTGACTTTCAAGAAACTTCCGCATTGGAAATACAGAAGATTTGAGAGTGATGTAGGTAAAACTGTAGATACAGTACAGACTCATGAGGAGTTGCGGTGATAAGAGACGCTCTGGCCGGATATGTGACAAGTTGACAACTCGCTCAGGCTTCTACTGGTACAGCCAACTGTACTAGCAGATAGTCAGAAACATAGCTTGAGTCTGAGTCGAACCTCAACCACAGGTTTTTTTGACAGTACGGGCCTAAGACTCCATGATTGTTTGAAATCTCAACTTGACCTCTCGTCAAAGGGTTGATAGCTGAAAACCAGTGCTCTGCTCTTGAGCGATATTATGCGCTGACATATCACCTTTTTGTCTGGCTGCATCACACAGTCACACACACACCATTTTTATTTGGTAGTTTTTATTGCTTTTATTTACGATTTGCTTTTATTTTTCATTGTAATTATACTTTCAAACGTTTACGCGATGCGTGGAACTGACACTCGCCTGTATTGAGAAACAGAGCTTGAGTCTGAGTCGTCCATTAAAGACGAGAAAAAAATGCTTGAGACTCGTTTCTGAATACGGGCCCTAGATTCATCAAGTTTTATGACGTTTCAAAGTGATCCTTGTTACAACTGAATCAGGAATTTTTAATAAATGTTCGGTAGCGTCCAAAAACATTCCCCAAACGTCAAAACCGTTTGAAAACATCAGGATGGGTACCCCCATAATGCCAAAGTAGTAAAACAATTCATTTCCTGTCTAATAATAAGTAATAACAATGTAACAACCTCAATAGACGCTTAGTCTGTGAAACAATAGGAGCTATGGTATGGTACGAATTGAATTGGTTTCGGTTTACAATTGAATTGATATCGAATTTGTGCTACCGTTTGTCAAAAGGTATTGTGTTAATTTGTAAGTGAGTAATTTTGTTGGAAGGGAACGAAATTATTAGTTACTAGCGGCCTGTCCCGGCTTAGCACGGGTGGCTATTTATTGTTTAAACACATAAATATAGCCTATGTTACTCAGGGTGAATGTAGCTTTCCAACGGTTAAAGAATTTATGAAATCGGCACAGTAGTTTTTGAGTTTATTCATTACAAACATACACACAAAAATACTTCATTCCTCTTTATAATAATTAGTAGGTATGGACTAGTCGCTTCGCTCGCGTCTTAGTGGTTATTTCTAGTTAGTTTGATGCAATGCTTTGTTATATGCGATGAGTACCATTTAACATCTGGTAGACATAAGCTTGTTCCATCAGTTAGTTGTATAAAAAAAGTTTATTGTGATAAAAAGGTTAGAATAAAAGCCTACTAGCCTAATCTAGGTTACAAACTATATTTGTTTTATATTTCATTCATATTCGTCCGTCTAGTTAGGGGCGTGATTGAGTCACAACAAGCGAAACATCATAATATTTTGCATTTTTATTATAAGTAAGAAGGGAATTGTTTTAAGATAGATTTGGGCAGGTAATATATTGCCTCCGGATATGTTTACCTAAATTAACCCTCCAATTCATAATTCATGCCCCTGATTATATACAAATAATCAAAGCTTAACCCTTAGAACCAACAACAACATATGAAATACAGGGCGTCCCACGGATATGACACATTGGAGGGAAAGTACCTTAAATATTGTATGTACATGGATTTTTTTACTGAAAGAAGACATTATTTGTATTTAAAGTACGATTTACACTTACACTGTATTCATAGTTTTTTTTTTTTAATAATAGATTAATTTTGTATCAAAAATGTTTATGTTATTTAATATATTAAAAGCTAATCACGCAGGTACACAAATTTTGTTCCTTATTTAAAAGTATTTGTCAAAATAACTAATAATTTTATATCTTTTCTGTAGTAAATGAAGCTTTATTTTAGAACTGAAACAAATAATTTAAGTTCCTTCAAAACAAAATTAAAGTAGATAATTCCGTGGATAACGAAATGTACTGTATTTAACACTTGAATAATAGACCATCGATAGGGAAAAATCACAAATGGTGACACATTTTTAAGGTGTGGACAGACAAAGAGCGGGATACGCTTAATAAAATTGACCTCTGTACTTTGATAGCTAGCTAAACCTTGAGCAGCAGTGGTCTAGTGGTAGCAACCTCGCCGTCTGATCTTAAGGTAAGGGTTCGAACCCGGTCCTGCACCTTTGGATCTTTCTCTTCGAAAAATGGATTTGAGCAATGCTAGTGCTCTCAAATGGTGAAGGCAAACATCATGAGGAAACTCGTGCTTATTAGCCAGTATTAGGCCGAATTGGCTGTCAAGATGTTATAGGTGCTAGGCAAGCCTATTCCATTTAAAAATCTTGTCCCAGGCACTATAGCGTCCCTTAAATATGGGCATTAGAAAAAAACAGTTGTTCTAGACGGGATATAAATAAATACGATATTTACGATAGATGCAAAGGCCTTTTTACTTACATAAACCTTATTTCCATTTCGTAAATCCCCTGTCACTATAGTTTGACCGCGACCGCTGTATCGCGCCTGAGGTAGTGCGCGGTGAGATGGGGGGGGGGGAACCGGACTGTCTATGTCAGACGCACAAGAGATAAATATCCAAAGATGGGACGAGCGTTATCTCGGGATGTCAAGACCGTTATTTTTAAAATAGCGGATTATTGTTTGAAAATTGACAAGGGATTTTTGTAAATTCAACCCCAAAAGAGGTGCAGCGAGGTTGAAGTTTGCATGGACAAAACTCAACACGAACGAAGTCGCGCGGGATTCCACTAGTCGCTAGATAAAATAACATATCGTTTACGATATCGTAAGATCTATCTGAAAATATCGAGATCGCATGTGCACTTTTGCTCTTTTTTCCTCGGCCCCCACCTCGCCGCATTTTCTTAGGAAGAGGCACAGCGGTTTCGGCTCACAACCTAATGACCCAGTTATTTTTTTTTTTAATTTTTGCAATTCGTTTTTATCAAATAATACTAAATTCTTCCTTGAAATTCTTGAATTATAATATAAATTTTCGTAGCCTACGTACTTCCCGCTTCAGCTACGCTTACCGCTGTGCTAACAGTCGCACCACGCCCGGAATATCCAAACCTATAATTACAACGTGTGAATGAATGCAGGTGCTAAATTACTATACATCGTGTTTCCATGGTGGTTACGCCTTTTGGCTTCAACTACAAGCTACTTAAGACCTTACATCCCTAGAATAAAGCTTGAAATGGTCTGTTAGCTATTTGTTTGACCGTAACTGTAAAAGCTTTTTGTCTAGGTAATAAGACACAATATTCTATTGAATTTCTTGCAAATTAGTATGGATGTTACTTATGTAATATTCTAACGACCGTATCATTAGTTCGATGGAAACTATTCTATGTACTTAACTATATCTGTGCTAGGTAATTATGGCCCTACTGAGTGCGCTGGTGGCCTAGTGGTAGTAAGTAACCCTACCCCGCCTTCCGATCCTAAGGTGGCGGGTTCAATTGCTTCTAAAAGTTAAGCATATTATTATATGCTTAACTTTTTGATGTTCATCAAACTATCACTTATTAGAAATTATCACAGTCCACAGGAAAGATATGGAACATGACTAAGCCATAGGTTTCTTCACGATGTTTTCCTTCACTGTGTTTTCTTTCACTTTGTTATTTTATAAAATAACAAAGTCTGTTCAGTATTCAGTATGTTTATTGCCTTATTATCTATGAAAACTAAACATTGTGAGATCTTAGAACTAGTTTTTTAAATAAATCATTATTTCAAAGATATATAATGCCCCATAAGTTAAGAGCCGAGCGGAATTTGAACCCGCGATCTTCCCTTTGGTACGGGGCTACGCTGACCGCTGCGCCATCGGATTCTAATCACACTCGACGAATAACTCTTAGGGACTGTTCGGCACTAGCGCGAACATTCCCTTAGACATTATAAAAAACTTTGTGAAGTAAACACTATTTAGGCTATAAAAATACATAATTTACCCTGTAAGCATGTTTTTAAAACCGTTTGCATCACGCAACGGCTATTAGACTAACTTGTGGTTAAATTTGACATTCTGTTAGTTTAACTATGATCAGACATCTGTCGGTTACGGTGGGTGGGTTCACTGAGGGGCTGTTAGATAAAAAGCTACTTAAGGTCATAGTTAATAGTTTATGTGGAAGTGGAAAACCGCAAGAAAACATAGGGGACAACCGTTTAATTCTATGTTGGAATATGGGAAGAATACTTTTTTTACTGCATAAATAAATATTATGGACAACCCACACAGCAGTTTTTATCCTCAAACTAAGTAGAGCTTGTATGATGGGAACCAGAGCTGATTTTTTAGAAATGCATACTTAAAATACTAATAACACACAGACAAAAAAAAAGGTAATAGTTAGGCGATTAGTACCAGTGTAATAGTCAAATTAATCCTCTTCTTCTCTCTCTTCTTAAATTTAAGAGCTTAGCTCTTGTCGGGGTTTTGATGCAGTTTTCTCCAATTAAGTCTTTCGAATGCGGCCTCCTTGACTTCCTTATACGACATGACAGCGACTTTTTCTTTTATCTGGCTCATGTAACTAATTCTTGGCCTTCCTCTTCCCCATTTCCCTTCAACCTTTCCTTCAATGATGTTCTTTCGAAATCGAAATCCTCCAGTCGTTCTCAATCAATCCAAATAAAAAAAATATCCAATGGTATCATAGGAATCACCTTGAAACGCCTTAAAGCTAGGTGAGTCTAGGTGCCAGTTCCAAGCAACCAAGTCTAGTCAATATAATATTAAAATGTTTAGTTAATTCCATTTAGATTCAGTGTTGATCTGGCACTGGCATAGTTTCCCAAAATTAATTTAAGAAAACAGTTAATGATAATATTTATTCACGCAAAATGGTGCAATATTGCATTTCCATCCCCCAAAAGACCAACAAACCACCCTGTTCTAATCTCGGGGTAGCCATTCAACTATTATAGTTGTTTGTTCAAACCTATATCAAATCAAGTGGGTGCCTTTCGGTTTCGGTATTGTTTATTTTCCATCACGCTACATGCGATTTTCACTTAAATTAAATTAAATTCGTATAGCACAGATGTGTTGTGGTTATTGTTCTCGTTGAATAAAGATGAATATATTTCTAGAATTGATTTATTTTGGCAGTTACGATTTGTATTTTTACAAAAAAGATAGAAGTTTTTATAGGTGGATCAAATTTCTTTCTCGTAAATAGTAAAAGATAAGATCACATTTTTGCGTCAATGTTTCACTGGGTGAGTCGCTATAATTTTAGTGTGTTTTTTATATATATTTAGAAAATTATAAAGCATGAAGATTAGTAAGGTTGAGGTGTTCTTGAAGTGCGCGTTTCAATGCAACCTCAAGAAACGCCTACAAATGCGTGTGGTTAAATTGATATCCTGTTCCTCAAACCGATAACTTTTTTGCTTTCTATGTTTGATTTTCTCTACTGTGAGCCTGGGCTTTGTTTGAAACAATATTTAAAATATCGGGCGTACGTGCCTACTGAGAACTGTTAAGGCCTGCGTACATCTAGGTCGCTGGCGTCGGCGATCAGTAAAACGCTGTTAAATTTGATGGCGATATTTAACAGCGTTTCACTGATCGCTATCGCCAGCGACCTAGGTGTGCGCAGGCCTTTAAGCCTTGCGCAAAGGATTTTGCATATATCCGCACACACTGCCTCGAAATTTGACAGCGATACACTAGATTACTTTACTGACCAGAAATATAACATTCTGCAAATAAAATCAAGTTATCCAAGTTATTGATCATCCCAGAAGCAGTACGTACCTACTGATCAATTGTTTTGTTTCTCCAAAAACTACACAACATATTGTGTGAACCATCATTTTAGGTTTGACATGTAAGTAATCGTTCGGACGAGGGTAGACCTTTGTGCTCCAATGATTTATTGCACAACTTTCAGCCCCTTTCAGTTTCTAGTGCTGACTTTAAAGAGGTCTACAGTAGCGCAATTTTCACGGTCAGTTGATGGTCAGGTCATGGACTCTGTGGTCGCGTGGAACTGGCACCTAGACTCACCTAGCTTTAAGACGTTTCAAAGTGATTCTTGTATCGTATTGGATAAACGTTTATTGAATTGAATTGAGTTGAATTGTGAAGAACTTGTGAGAATGGAGTGAGCATCAAGTAGTATCATGACAAGACTGTATTCATGATGAAAACAAGACTGTACCATAGAATGAAGGATGACCTGTTGTGCAAACTCTTCAGTCCACATAGCGTGAGATAAGAATAGAATAGTCATGTGCTGATCTTTTACTCCGAATATTTTTTGTCTCATTACTGATTCGATGTACAGCTGAATTCTAAAATAAAGCTTTCAGTTGTACACTACTCCGGGTCTTTATGATTTTAGATTGAATATTTTTTTTGTTATTTCTGTTTCGATTACGGTTTTTTGTGCCTCCAGGTGGGCAGTACCATCTGTTATTATTGTCCCTAAGGTCAATAAAATGCCTTCCTTGTTTTCTTTCCTTCATTAGTAGAAATATGTAGATGTTCCATACACTTCCCAGTGTCAGTGGTTTATAGATTATGATCGATTTTATATTGTTCTCTAGTAGCGCATATACTCCTAGTTACCTTCTGAAAACGAGTTGTGTTGTTATTCTGTTTTCATGTACTATGTTCCTGTTATTAAAATATAACTCTGTTAAAGTAAATGTACACAACATCCTTTGTCTTGTTAACTTCAGACCCAGCTTATTATTTGTTCTCAGTTTATTATTTGTTTCGTAAAGATCTTCACACATTCGAAATAGAGTACACATTAAATGGTAGATTTTTCATCGAATAGACAGATGGCGATGTTATTGTGACTTTTATGAAAAGGGCTGACTTGTCTATTGACTGACTTGACTTGACTAAAAACTATTTTATTTATGTAATATATCCTCACTCGACACTGGCAAAATTGATCCGAAATGGACAGATGCCATAATCAAGAAGAAGAAGAGGGATTCTATAAATTTGTGGGCTTAGCCTTGCTCACATCGAATGTTAAGAAGAATATTTATATATCATTAATAGGATTATATTGCTGTAAGAACTCGCCACATTCTTTTTATTATTTTCGTTATTTCAACTTAATACATATACCTATTAGGTATATCGCAAGGATCTCTTTTAAACATCTTAAAACTAGGTGAGTCTACTAGAAGGTCCACGCGACCAAGCCTAGAAGAACAAGCAACAAAATACAGCTTGGTTCCTACCATTATTTTTAAAGTAAAATACATTCTACTATTATTACGAGACATAATTAGGCCAAAAGCGAAGAATAAACTCAACTGATGGAAGACAAAAAGCAAATTTACTTTTTAATATTTGAAGGTTAATGAGTTTGGACTAATCGCACTTCGTAATATTTAAGCCGAGAAAAAAGGGAAATTTTGGGATAAGGTTTCTGGGCGCTGGGAATGTTTTTTTGTCACGCACTATTTTTCGTTTGTAATCTGCAGCAGGTAAGTTTGGTATGGGCATTTCATGCAGAGGGATGACAGTCATTATTACGAGAAAAGTATTAGGTATGGATGTGGATGGTGGTTATAAAAGAGGTAGACCAAAGAAAAGATGGATGGATTGTGTCAAAGATGACATGAGCAAGAAAGGAGAGCACTGAGATGACGGATGATAGTGTTCAGTGGAAGAAGAAAACCTGTTGAGCCGACCCCATTATGTATGGGATAAGGAGAGGAAGATGATGGATTTGCAGAAGCTCTTAGTTGCGCGTCTGCCAAAGCTCTATTTATTTTAAGAGTAACGATATTTGTCGAACAAAGAAAGATGACATGAGCTAAAAAAAGAGTCAAATCAAAACTATTTATTCAGTAGAATTGCATGTTTGAAACGTTTTAAAGCTAGGTCAGTCTAGGTGCCAGTCCCACGCGACCAAGCCTAGAAGGCTTGAAGCCTCGAAGCTACGGCTTGGTTCCTTCTGTTTTTTTTTTAAATGATCCTTTTACAAATCAAAAACAATTTAAGATACAGTGAAGTTCTAGTGTGGTGCCACACTTAGTGAGACAGAGCGAGCACTGAGATGACGAATGATAGAGTAAAAGAAGAACCTGTTTTGCCGACCCCATTTAGCAAAAATTAGCCCTCAAAGCATTAAAAGACTACCCAGTAAATTATCTATAAACCGATTCCCATAATAAAACTATGAAAGAGTAGATCTTTTATGAAGAACCTTTCATAAAAATTACACCCTCATAGAAACAACAAAATGGCGGATGAGTTATTAAATTACGCATTTCGTGGGTTCATCGAAGCTTTATGTAATCAATTTGGTAAAATTGATATCTATTTCGGTAATAAAATAGAACTTGAGGGAAACAAGGGTAACTACAGCGAGGGATAAGCTGAAACGGCGTAAGTACAAATTGCGAAATGTTTTTTTTAGGAAAGATAATATTTAGGAGGAAAATGTTAATGGATATCGATTTTGTGTCACAGTTTTGTATCATTGTTTCTTATAATAATTATAAGTTTAAAAAACTTGAGAAACCGACTTCATTGTCAAACGGCTAAACCGATTTTAATCAAATTTGTTTGGGACAATCTGGAAGTAAGAATAACCTTCCAAATAAAAAAAATAATTTTCTAAATCGGTTCATAAATGACGGAGGCATGCAGTTATAAACATTAAAAAAAATATTTAAAAAAAAATGGCAGTACCGATTTTAATAAAATTAAAATGGGACCAATCTGAAAGCAATACCTTTCAGATAAAAAAATATTTTTTTAAATCGGCTCACAAATGACGAAGTTATGCGGTAACAAACATTAAAAAAAAAATATAAAAAATAATACAACCGAATTGAGAACCTCCTCCTTTTTGATTGGAAGTCGGTTAAAAACACGTCAAACACACCAGTAGGCCTACGAAAACTCTGACTCTGGTTTTGCGTATAAGTGAGTGCTGAATAAATAAATCCTACGTCGAAACGTCACACACACAGTATAATACACTGGTTGGAACATAAACAGACTCAAAACCAGAGGAAGAGACACAGGTAGGTAGATAGACCTACTGAAGTAAGTACAAAAAAAACAAAAGTGGACTTGCATCTACGTTTATATTCTAGATAAACACACTTTTTTACCAATTATTATCACATTTTAAAAGACGTTGTAGTGCCTGGTACATTATTAAACTACAAATAGTAGACCTTGTCAACTTAAATTACATGGTCAATACGTGCAAAGCTGACAGAGCCGCGGGTTTCCTTACGATGTTTTCCTTCACTTTTTGAGAGGACTGGGTTTAGGCCCATAAATTTTCCGAATCGAACAACCCATTAGCACACAAATGGTTAGTAATTTTTTGACGTGACAACGTCTTATAATTCGATGGAGCCGGCTGCACGCACGAAAAAAACATGACTCATGCGGCGTTACCTCGCTCTGAAGCGTTCCATTTAAGGCTTGAAGTGCAAGCGAGAGCGCGGAACGAGCGATAAATAAGCACAATCGGCCTCCGCGTTCGGCAGCGTTCGGCATCTGTCTCTCTCCTACTTGAGTGAGCGATGCGTCCGCGTGGACAGCTGTATGACGTTGTCATGTTCAACTATCGTCAGTAAACCGACTTTACAGAGAACCGATTTTTTTTTAATACAACAAGTAGTGTATGCTCGCCTGTAACAAAGCATTGCAGTATCCGATCAGATGTTCAGCCTCACGTGCCAGTAATTTCACGGGCACCCACCCCTTTCAAACCGAAGCACAGCAATGCTGCTTCACGGCAGAAATAGGCATAGCATAGAAAATATGTGTTAAGTGCACGAACAGAGAGCACTTATCCCTTCATCACACTTAGAGAACCAGTGACACGATATGAAGAAGATAGGCAAGGTGTTAGTACTTCTCCCGACGAGCCCATTTACAAAGAATTGTACTACAAGTGAACACGCGCCTTTATTCCTCATTAAGCTCGACGTACATTGGATGTTATGTTTTGGAAACATAGCTTGTTACCTGTTGTATATTGTTCCATTAAAACATCTCATTAAAATATTGATATTGCTCGGCAAAATTAGGCTTATGGCAAACGCGAACTATTTATAGGGTTAATAAATAGAAGTTATGAGATTAAAGCAAAATTGTTTTAGAAAATACGACGGTAAAAGCTTTTGTTTCTGTTTAAAAGGAAGGTAATGTTTTTCGGGCGTAGTGTAGGTAACATAATGTTGTGTAATTAGGTAATGTGGTTATTTATTGCTGGTTTTTGTATCATTGCTAGTGTTCTCAAACGGTGAAGGAAAACATCGTGAGGAAACCCGCGGCTTTTATACCTATACCATTCTGACAGATTAGGCCGACTAAGCTGTCAGGATGGTATAGGTGCTGGGCAAGCCTATGTCATCTAAAATCCTGTCCCAGGCACTATAGCTTCTTGCAAGTAGGGACATGAGTAAAACACCAGTTGCCCCTGACGCTATATAAAATCATCTACAATATATGCAAAGGCCTGTTTTTTTGAGTCATACTTCCAAGAAGGCAAGCTCTTTGGTTTGGTCACGTACCCAGACCTAGTAATGGCCTATTTAGATTCCTGTAGTTTTCAGTTTTATCCCACTAAAACCCGACTAATATTATAAATGTGAATGTTTGGATGGATGGATGTTTGTTACTCAATAACGCCAAAACGGCTGAACGGATCTGGATGTAATCAGGCACAGAGATAAATTATAGTCTGGAATAGCACATAGGCTACTTTCTGTACCAGTAAAATTTATGTTTCCCGTAGAATAGATTTGTTTAATTTTTTCATAGTGCTAAGGTTTGACATGATTTGTGGCTTTAATGGTAGTTTAGGGGTCAGAAAATTACAGATTAATTTTTATACCGGAAAAATGCACGGAAAAAACCATGTTTTTTAAATGGTTTTGTAGAAGTTCGTGAAACATTTTTAGAGTTTTACGTAACATACTTTCTAATCGCGGGTAACACCGCGGGGCGCAGCTAGTCTGTCATAATTTTCGTGACTTAGTAGTTGAGTTACCAATTTGGTAATAGCGGGAAGGTATTGCTAATCTGAAATATTTTTGTTTTTCACGTGATAACGTCTTATAATTCGATAGAGCCGGCTGCACGCACGAAAAAACATGACTCATGCGGTGTTACCTCGCTCCGAGGCGTTCCATTTAAGGCTTGAAGTGCAAGTGAGAGCGCGGAACGAGCGAGGCACAATCGGCCTTCGCGTTCGGCAGTGTTCGACATCTGTCTCTCTCCTACTTGAGGTAGCGATGCGTCCGCGTGGACAGCTGTATGACGTTGTCACGTTCAACTATCGTCAGTTAACCGACTTTACAGTTAACCGATTTTTTTTTATAGAAAGTGAGGATGCAGCCTAAGATGAAGCATGCTTAGCCATAATCCACCTGTACACTCTTGTCTTGAAAATTCCTAAATTGAAACGTTATTGACTGGCCTCTCAGCTCAGTTGGTAGTACCTCTGCCTTCTGTGCCGTAGGTCGTGGGTTCGATCCCCACCGAGAACAAACATTTGTGTGGTGAACATTGATGTTTGTTTTCTGTCTGGGTGTTATATTGTATTCTATGTATGTCTTTACAAAAAAAAAAAAAAGTATTCAAGTATTATATCAGCTATCTGGTTCCCATAGTACAAGCTCTGCTTAGTTTGGGATTAGATAGTGTTGTGTGGATTGTCCAAAATATTTATTTATTTAAACGTTTTTTGTGAAGTTATGTTTAAACTGGCTGGATTTTTCTAAATCAAACGGATTTTTTTCGCTACCGGATTCGAACCCACTATTTATCGAGCAGTAAAACCAATATTTGAGGATTAAATACTATCGGTTCGACCACGGCCAGTGCGTATCAAATGTAATGCGCCCTAACATTAGGGCGGGTTTACATTAGGGTGGGCTTACATTGGGTTTCATTAGGCTGTGCAATAATCGTTTCGCATGTCGCTTTCTATTGTACGAGTTCAATTGGATTATTTTTATGGTTTGATATCCGGTTTTTTCTATTGGCTAATAATCCGGTAAATTTGGCGTTTACGGATAAAGTAGATAGATAGATATATAGATAGATAGATAACTCTTTATTGATTACAATCCTACCTCTTTGGGTGGCAGGTAGAAAATGCTTGAAGCATTAAGCCCACCTTTTGTACATAAATTTAAGTTTTTTGTGCAATAAAGAGTTAAATAAGAAATAATGAAAATGACACACTAGGTAAGTATAGGACACAGTTTTTAGCTTAAAATAACACACATATAAGTCACAGTTAAACAATGGGCGGCCTTATTGCGAACATCTCTACCAGGCATGTAGATACGTAGGTACAGTAACGTGCACGAGGAAGTAACATTTTCATAATCTTAAAATCATTTTGTGTTTTTTTTTACACAACCCTATCTAGCCCCTAAACAGACCAGGCAGGTAGATACGTAGGTACAGTCACGTGCACGAGGAAGTAACATTTTCATAATCTTAAAATCATTTTGTGTTTTTTTTTACACAACCCTATCTAGCCCCTAAACAGACCAGGCAGGTAGATACGTAGGTACAGTCACGTGCACGAGGAAGTAACATTTTCATAATCTTAAAATCATTTTGTGTTTTTTTTACACAACCCTATCTAGCCCCTAAACAGACCAGGCAGGTAGATACGTAGGTACAGTCACGTGCACGAGGAAGTAACATTTTCATAATCTTAAAATCATTTTGTGTTTTTTTTTACACAACCCTATCTAGCCCCTAAACAGACCAGGCAGGTAGATACGTAGGTACAGTCACGTGCACGAGGAAGTAACATTTTCATAATCTTAAAATCATTTTGTGTTTTATTTACACAACCCTATCTAGCCCCTAAACAGAGATTTTACTATATCGTTGGTCCTTCTAGTGGGTGAGCGCCATACGTTTCGTCTTCCGGTTCTTGGTCGCCATTCGAGAACCTTTTTCCCTAACAATTGTCGGTTCTTCGAGCTATATGATCTGCCTATTGCCACTTCAACTTACTAGAGCCTTGCGCACTAAGTGGCTACATGACTGGCCTCTCAGCTCGTGGTAGTAGCTCTGCTTTCTGCGCTGTAGGTCGTGGGTTCGATCCCCACCGAGAACAAATACTTGTGTGGTGAACGTAGATGTTTATTCTCTGTCTGGGTGTTATATTGTATTATATAGATAGCCTTCCTCGATAAATGGACTCTCCAACACAAAAAATTTTTTTCAATTCGGATCAGCAATTCCCGAGATTAGCGCGTTCAACCAAACTCTTCAGCTCTAAAACATTAGTTGGTATAGATTTCTGATATTATAACTATACCCAACCTTTATCCATGGTTCGATGATTACAGAACCCGAGAACACAATCAAAAACTCAATACCCTTCTCGTGGAGACATTCAAAGACAAAACGATGTGTTATAAGAAAAAGAAAAAATCGTCGCGAAACGTGAAGCAAAACTAGCCCGGAGGAAACCATTTGTAAGAGCTTCGAATATTCTGATGCGGTATAACAGCTAAAAGGCTAGCAGGCGTTAAAACGCTGGATACCGAAAACAGCTAACTTAATTGACGTTTTGACGTGACAACGTCTTATAATTCGATGGAGCCGGCTGCACGCACGAAAAAACATAACTCATGCGGCGCTACCTCGCTCTGAGGCGTTCTATTTAAGGCTTGAAGTGCAAGCGAGAGCGCGAAACGAGCGACAAAGAGGCACAATCGGCCTCCGCGTTCGGTAGCGTTCGACATCTGTCTCTCTCTTACTTGAGTGAGCGATGCGTCCGCGTGGACAGCTTGTATGACGTTGTCACGTTCAACTATCGTCAGTAAACCGACTTTACAGACAAACGGTTTTTTTAATATTTCTTTTACTCGTGGTAAATATCCCGTTCTCGTTGTTTCATAAAACTATGCGTATTCTTTCCCACATCTGTGTATAAGGTTCGCGTAAAGTTTTGATAGCAGATGCTCTCCGCCAATATTTGAAGATGGCGCGAGGCCCATTTTTATTTAGTTTTCATTTTCCGCGCGAGGACACACGGCTGCACAGATACGGGCTATCTCTTATATTTTAATACATATAATATACTGGTATGTTCGTCTGAAAGGGTGAAAATAATGGCTATTGTGTTGAAAACTCATTGACTTTTTCAGCAGTGAAAAAACAGTCGTACGTAACGTAACTGTGCATATAGAAAAAAGTTATACCGATGGACGTGTAGCAGTAGAGTTCTTTGTGAAGGGCTCGTCCGGGGAAGTATTTCTATGCCTATTTCTGCCGTGAAGCGGCATTGCTGTGTTTCGGTTTGAAGGTTGTGGGTGCATGCAGGTAAAATTACTGGCACGTGAGGCTGAACATCTGTATGCCTCAAGTTGATGGACGCAGGGCTGTCGATTGTAGAGCACGGTCCTGACGTGCGAGAACTAGGTAATGGAACAAGCATATGACTATTAATTATTATGGATTTATTACGCCGCGAGGACGGAGCCCGATGCGTTGGAGCGACCAAGTGCGCTCAGTAACAGACTCCTCCGTGAGCGAAGTCATCCATACCGCGGAGGACAGAACCCGATGGAGGAGCATAGTGCAGACTAGGGTCCTGCACAAAGACCACAACCCTCAACAGTGAGGATACCGATGCAAGGAGGGAGGATTTTTATCCTTGAACGGTCAGAAATATTTTCATCCATGCTAAATCACACAGGAGCTACGGAACTCAGTAAAAACAGGGACATAAAAGAAAATAAAAGAGATGAGCAAAACCGTTTGCGACAACTAGTTCAACATAAAACGTTATTTTTATCGGCCAGGGACACCGGTTTATTGAATAGTGACTTAAGACTACGGTCTACGCCCCCTTATTTTACGGTTCAACGCGATGTCACTAAAGGGTTTAATGGACGTCGTGCCTAATAAAATTGAGCGTATGAGCTAGTGGCGACGGAACTTTTAGGCCACTCTTCCTTAAAGGTTCTTGAAAAATTAATAATAATTGTATACTATCTAGCTCTAAATTAAGCAAGGCTTGTAAGTAGGTACTATTGGAATCAGTAGGCCTACCACAAGCTCTGTCTGGCTCTGTCTCTGGCTCTGGTTTTGAGTCTGTGTCTATGTGACGTTTTGACGTAGGATTTGTAGTAGTTGCTTCTTTTAGTAAATGCATACTTAGAATACAATATAACACCCAGATAGAGAACAAAGATCTGCGTTCACCACACAAATATTTGTTCTCGGTGGGGATCAAACCCACGACCTACGGCGCAGAAGGCCGAGCTACTACCAACCGGATCGAGAGGCCAGTCAAACTCTTAATTTTACCAAAATTTTTCTAGTGTAGTAATAACTACAAAGAAATTATATTGACAACTAAATGGGTCGTCCATTTAGTTGTCAACATAAAATCTTTGTAGTTTTTTTTAGTAGTCTGCCATACTAATTGAAAACACGAATACAAATAATGACCTTGACTATGTATCATGTAGGTATTGCGTTTCTTTTTTTTTCTATAGACTAGATGACTTCATTTCATTGTGTCAGTTCAACAGAGTCGATGTCTTTTTCTATTGTGATACGTTCCATTAAGCCTTGCGCATATCTAAGCGATTTGCGATGGCGATCAGTGAAACTGTCAAATATGACAAAGTTGACAGTGTTTCACTGATCGCCATCGCCTACTCTTTGACAACTTAACAGCCAGCGTACGGTTGTAGGCAATGAATATTGCACATCGGTATTTCTGCTTTCGTAAAGGGCTATCTCTTTCTGACGCACACTACGCTCTATGAAGCCGAAGTTAGCCGATTTGCAATATTTGTTGCCTAATACTTGCGTTGTAAAATGTTTAGTTTTAAATTATCATCATCATCATTGGCCATTGGCTTAGGTTTAAATTAAATTACAAATTAAAACCTTTGTTTGAGTAAATTCAAATGAACTAAGCGCAAATTATTTGCGGTTTGCTGGTCGATATTGTTGCGAATGTTACAATAGATAAGTGTGGTTGTCCATTACCTGATCAGAATTTTTTTAAAAGAAAACGATAAAATACCTTTTTGATCATCACCATCTTCCAGGTATCATCCCACGCCAAACGAGGTCGCCACAATAGGTGTCTTCTTCCATTACCTCACTTCCATCCAATTCATAATTATTTATTGCACATGCACAGAATTCATAATTCAATAAGAATTCAATAAAAAGATCATTAAAAAACTGGCAACTGCGAGTTGGACTCGCCCATAAAGGGTTCCGTAGCAGCAAGTAACATAATATAAAAAAATTCGTGTAGTTCGTTGCTTTTTTTAATATTCGGAAAAAAGTGGCTGTGACATACGGGCAGACATGACGAATCTATAAGTGCCATTTGGCTACGGAATCCTAAAAACGGTAAGAACCAAGCCGTAGTTTATTGCCCGTTCTTCTAGGCTTCGTCGTGTGGAACTGGCACCTAGCCTCACCTAGCTCTAAGACGTTTTAAAGTGATGATTACTTTGAAACGTACAACTGGATACAGAAATTTTGAATTTTATTTATTAGTTTCTCATGCACAATGGACTAAAACCCAAAACGCAGCAATTCCACAAAATTACTCAAATATGCAGCGATTCTGTGGTATAGAATGTTCGATTTGTGTGCGTGTATTTAGCGTCACTGTCCCGCTGCGGTAACGCTGCGGGGACGTTGCGGGGACGGTGCGGTTCGCTTGTGGATCCACTTTGGCTCCGATGCCAATGACTGGTCGTGATGATGACGACATGTGCACCGTTCACACTGAGGTAGTCATCGCGGTAAGTTAATCTCAAAGCCATCCTTGTTTAGGATCTAACTCGGGTAGATGAGGAAATAAAAGAGCGGACTATAGCTGGACTGATTCTATTGACGAAGTAAAACGTGTGAACTCGGTTCCGTGGTAGTGGGAAGCGTTAGGCGCCGATTGGTGCCGGTCAAGTTGGCCTCTCTCCCCAGGCCCTGCCGATTGTCTCCGACATCCTCGTTATTTTGTTTCAAAAAACTATCTTTTGATTTTGAGATTTATTGTTATACAAGGTGCAGTTTTGAACCTGCAAAACATTTCAGGAGGTTGTTATGAGACTCGTAAATAATCATATAACAATACGATACCAAGTCAATAATCAATAATACTTTTTCTTTTCGATTTTTCAATTTTATTGATTTTCAGAATAACCCTCTTCAAAAAAACAGAATCACCCATTGCGATGTATCGCGTGTCATGTCACTGTGTGCGTGAATGCGATGACCAGTGACGTCAGCCTGTACGAGTCTCCGTCCACATTTCTATGAAACAAACGCGGCACATACGTTAAACTAAAATGAAGGTCGTTGCTATGGTTACGGGGAACCCCGCGATTCTCGTCATACCGCATTTCGATTTAGACTCGAAAATCTGTTACTGCGCATCGAAGGTTCAACCAACGTGCCGCGATCTGTACAAGTTGTCAGCAACTTATAGCAAATAATTTTACCTTAGATGTAGTTCAAATTTTTAACTGTATGCAGCTCACTGCATGGAGTGCCAGTGAATCACGCAGGGCGACTGCGTATCAGACCTCAACAAACCAGTTACTTGATAACACGATATCCATTTGTTATTTGCTAATTGTCTGACTTTCTGGCTTTTGACTACCCGGAAGCAACGACCGTACGGCAGGGCTGTATGGTCGTTGACCCGTACCGACCCGTGTGGTACCTAACGACTGTCCGAGAGCTACAAATCAGTTCGAACCAAAGGCTTTAATTAAGTGCTTACCGAAACACGGGATTTCAATGATGACGTTGCCGATTGGGGAATAACTCCGCGAACATTTCGATGGCTCGAGATACATTGTCTCCACTGATGGCATACCTACAAGCGGACCATCTCCACCAACTCTACATTGGAGTATTGGTCCGTCATCTTTACAATTAGGTAGTAGGTACCTATCCCGACCGTTAATCGAAGGCGCACTTGAGGGGCGGAATTTGCAAGCGTATGCACATACCGGCGTCATCAAATACACTAATAAATTGAGCCGATCGATGCGTTTGCGATGGCCGCGGGGGCGTGGCGGGGTGGCGGGGGGGAGGGAGCGGCCGGTGGTTGGTGCTTTGGTTTGGATTTATGAAAGAAATGTCGGTTGCGTTTGTTTGTGTGTGTGAAAGCGCAGTTTAAGGACACGTACAGATTGGTCGCGTTTTAAAAAGGGGAGTTCACACTTACCGATTTACGTAAATAAGAATAAAATGAAATAAAAATACCTGCCCATTTTATTGTTGATTCGGGTCGAGAATCACTAACATAATTACCTCCTAAAATGTTTTGCAGATCCAAAACTGCACCTTGTATAGACAGAGTAGTAGACTGAGGACTTTAAACATGTATTCGGGTTCACGAGATGATCAGACCTCGAGAGCAGGAGCATAGAAACTCTCTTCTTGTAATATCGAATCATTTTTATCTATTGAAAACTTGTACCATCACCTAATCGTGTTACTGCATTAAAGCACTATTAGCCATAAAATATACCACAACCTACCCATCTTCCCAGTAGATTTTCAGCGACTTTCCGCAATCTTTCACAATGTCATGGGTCCATCCGAGTTTCCTACTCTTCGTTTTCCTGTTCAAGTAACTAGCGCCAGTAGCTAAACACACACAAAGCTTCCTGATTCCAACGCGACTCGCCTGTAATTCTGTCCACTTCTGGATAGGATTGGGTATTGTTTGCTGTTTAATGAGATTTCGTGCATTGTACTGTTTTTGTTATCATTTTGCTTGAGTTCAAATTAATGAATTGCAATTTATGCTAGACGTTGTAATAATTATTTATGCGCTTTTCCTTGTTTATTTTAGTTAATTATAGTCAATAATTTCATTTTGTTTTATCTTTGTGTTGTAGGATTAACTTGTCCAGCAGGCCATGTTCTTCTGGGGATTTCAAAGCGGTATGGAAAATCCTATACCGTTCGCTGTAGCGTCCCGTAAATAGGGGCAAGCGTAAGAAATCATCTACCATTAATAAAAAAGGCCCGTTTACTTTTTAAAATGATTAAACTCAGTGTTTTTGCGATTTTATTGGAAATTATACGAAAACAACGTTTCAAATTAAAGTAAAATATCGTGTGATTTTAACGTGAACGCTTCATTTATTGTGATTTTCAAATGAATTGGTTGTTACGTTTGATGAGAGACAGGGCCGGATCAGAGAAGCGTATGCCGTTATAAAACGGCCGTCATACTTCAGTATAGCGGTGACGACGTATTTCTAGGACCTAGCCAATTAATGAAGGATGAAAGACATCCATATTATGTTCGATTTTAACCCGGTTACGAAATAAGAGCTGTAAGACAGAACTTTTTTATTAGTTCATACCCGGTTATGAACTAAGAACTGAATGACAGAACTTTTTCTTAGATGGTGGCCCGGTTATGAACTAATAAAAAAATCCTTCTACGTAGCTGGTTATGAAAACCGATTCAGCACTAAAGGGTTACTGCCGTGCTACACGGTTTGAAACGATGGTTTAAAACAGAAGTTTTAAACCGCGTAGACCAGAAGCGTTCTGCCAAGGTCACCTTGGTAGCAACGATGGTTTTAAACCGTCTAAAACACGTTTTATTTTACGATGGCACGCGTACTGAGTCAAACCTACACTACTAAGCAACACGCTTTATTACGGCCGTCATAACACCCGCAGTTAATTAGAAACGTCATTATACATGTTATTTTGGCAACCGATCGGAATCAGTTATTTTGAGTTCCCTGGGGATTTTCTTGATTAATTTGTCATGTTATTGTCACATCAATACTAAACATAAATATTTACTAAACATTACGGTTTCCAGCAACCTTATATACCCAGGTAATTTTGACATTTGGAAACTGACATAAATATGTATTGCATACTTATTGTTATTGATAATTTTTATGCCTCATCATCATCATCATCATCAGCCTGAAGAAGTCCACTGCTGGACATAGGCCTCCCCAACAATTTTTTTTTTTTTTTTGCATATTATAGGCTTATTTTTACATATACATTTTATTATTCTTTCTTATTTCCAGGAAGAACGATTCTGAGCCCTTTCTATCCATCGACTTCCCGCGATCTTAACAATGTCGTCGGTCTATCTGGTGGGTGGGTGCCCTACGCTTCGTCTTCCAGTTCGTGGTCGCCATTCGAGAACCTTTATTCCCCAACGGTTGTCGGTTCTTCGATTCTACGTCTTCAGTTTTATGCCTACTATGTTTATGTAACTAAGCTGTGTTTAACTTACGATTATTATATTTTATAAAGTGACATTCCATTTAAATTCCTATTATCTCTATAAAATTTATAAAAATATGGCGATATTTATTCTATTGAGTTTTCTATGCAGAACGGAGCACTGCGTATCAAATTATGGTAATGATATTCAAAAGCTAGTTTTGTTTATTCTAAGAGCCTTTTATACACTTGCGAGCTTGAAACTAGAACCGCTTCATCAAGACAATGTTTTTACTATTTCTGAATGTACTAGGGATCCTGGAATCATTTAAAAGGTATTTTGTTAGCTATCAAATCTGAAGTCCTACCACAAGCTCTGTCTAGCTCAATATATTGCAGTTTTTAAATTTGTGACAGTAAATAACTTTAACTTGAAATATTGCCTAAAGCTTTCTACAAGCCTAAAGAAATAAAGGTTCTCGAATGGCGTCCAAGAACCGGAAGACAAAACGTAGGACCGACCCACCCGATGGACCGACATTGTGTAGATCGCGGTTGATGGAAAGAGCTCCGACTCATCCTTGAAATGTATCAGGGAGGCCTTTGTCCGGTAATGTTATTCTTCGATGATGATGATGATGATGATGATGATGAATAATTCCTCGTGATGTTTTCCTTCACCGTTCGAGCACTAGCACCATGTATAGATGATAATGATAATAATGGTTAATCAATTATTCATACAGACAGCTCCAATTAGAGAGGCAATAGATTTTATCTGTAAGTACCAACACTTAATAGATAGCTTTGTATGTTACCGCAACAAAACTATAGTACACGACTAAACAGTAATACAACTACGGTGAAAGTAGTCAACGAGTTATCACTCACACAAGGGCAAGTCCCATTTCATTTACAACTTGTTGTCTTCGAAATGTTGTTTTCGTTTCGCCTATTTGTCTCTCTTTATTGTATGGAGAAAAGATGAGACAGCAAAAATACTTTACGTAGAAACGAGTTGTTGTCTCATCAATTTTCCACACAAAAGAGAGAGACACGACAACATTTCTGTGGATGCTGCGACATAGTTTTTCACACAGACAAGTACAAACTGGTTTTTTTTGTTCCTAATAAAGCATTATTGTATTAGTTTTGTATTGTATTTGGTACACGAAATGTGGTAGCAAAACTCCGACTTCGGTGAAAGATGCATACAGACCAAAGAGTATAATAAGATACAGACATAGGTAGTAAACTCATTATTTATAATGCCTGACACTTTAGCGGCTCGCTTAAACTCTCTTGTCACTGTCACTTTCATGTCAACAAATAGAGATGTCAACAGACGTGTCAGTCTGCTTAGCTAAATGACTGCTATAGGACCAATTTGAATATTAGCATTTCACTGTGTATCAAAGATTCTCATTCGATCGCGTGAATCTCTTATTTACCAATAGGATATTAGACCAATAGGATGTCATACCAATAAGAAAACGTCCCATAAGATCACGTGATCAGATTTCTTCTTTTCATGACTCTAGTTCTTTCAAACCAGTGTGATGAAAGGATTTAAATACTAGACCAATAGGATCTTATAGCAACAGGAAAACGTCCCATAGGATCACGTTGTCATTTCTTCTTTTCGTGCCTCTAGTTCTTTCAAACTAGTTTTGTGAAAAGATTTTGATTTTGAGTGCGTCTAAAAGAAACTCCTTTCGTGCACTTGACAGGTGTTTTTGAATATTTCCGTGGCTAGCACAATCTTATCGTTTGAGACAAGATAGATAAATAGATAACTCTTTATTGCTTACAATGACACTAAAGTAGGATACAGTTTTTAGGTTAAAAATAAACAGTCACAGTAAGTAGGGCGGCCTTATCGCCAACAGCCATCTCTACCAGGGAACCTTGCCAACCAAGCCCCAACGAACCGGTAAAACAGACGCCTCCGCAGCAACTGGACAGATTCTCCAGCTGGACGGATTCTCAGCTGGACAGATTCGCAGCTGGACAGATTCTCAGCTGGACAGATTCTCAGCTGGACAGGTTCTCAGCTGGACAGATTCTCAGCTGGACAGATTCTCAGCTGTACAGATTCTCAGCTGGATAGATTCTCAGCTGGACAGATTAGCAGCTAGCCAAACCATTATTAATTGAGGTACTGTTGAGTCCTTACACTATGTGGATGTGGTAGGTCTGACGTGGCACGCAATTTTGGGCTTAATTGGAACCAATGTTTACGTGATTTATCTGATTTCGGATCTGGCTTTTGGACCAATACTACTACTATTACTATTTAGTTGTTTAAGTATTGTAAATCTTGTGATAATTATATGTTTAAACATCTCTATAATACTATAGGAAACTAAGGTCCGTATTCAGACCTCTTTTATTGAGAAAATAAATGTTTGTTCTTATTATAAGTCTTAGAGCGCCAAGGTGTTAAGATATTTTAAGAAAATCAAATCCTAAATGTAAAAAGGGTTAAAAACGTTGGTTCTCTTGGTTGATTTATTTATTTATTTCGACCTGGTGCTCATACTCTTTCTTCCTGGGAATGTATAGGAGGATGCCTATCATATCATCATCAGCCTGAAGAAGACTGCTGGACATAAGCAGCCTATGTTCAGCAGTCTTCTTCAGGCTGATGATGATAACATTGTGTCTGTCACCAAATTCTCAAGAGCCCTTAAGAAACAATAAGTTGTAAGACCTCTCGAATACCCTGACTCAATCAACACCTAAAAAACTCTTGACAAAGAAAAAATCAAAAACCTTTCAATTACAATGAAGAAAGAAGAATAATTCAATCAATAGAGCCCAAGTGCCTTGGAGTTGTATTCAGCTGGCTATAAATACTAGAGTGGAGACAAAAGTATGAACGCGTAATCTTAGTATGAACGGTAAGCAAGGGACAAACTGATGGTAAAATACGCATATGCATGATAGATAGCTAGAAAATACTTTATTGCATATCACATAAATTAACAAAGGAATACAGAAAAAACATCAAACTGGATCAACAATGGACGGTCTTATCTTTAAAAGCCAATGATTATCACTTTTTCAGCTCATAAATGGTGAAGATATGCGCCAGCAAACAAAAAAAAACAACCGAATTGACAACCTCTTCCTTTTCGTTTGAAGTCGGTAGGTATAAGTGGAAGGGGGGTATGATGATTAGGGAGGCCTTTACCATGCTGTAGGATGACGGAGGCTGAAATCTATACTTATAAAATAAAATTGTTTTCGCTACTGCGCTCTGTTAGATTATTCCTCCTTTCCAAGTACTCGAATCTTCCGATACATTGAGACCTCAATTCGGGATCGGTAACCAAGTTACACGGAGGGCCAAGGAGACCAAAAGGCCCACTAAGAGCATTTAGACAAAAGAGCTTTCTGGCCAAGTGACCTTTGGTTTAAATGACACTAGCCACCATAGCAAATATAAAATACTCGATTTAAGATTTCCCCTGGCTTTAGTAGTGAGAGAAATAAATAAAAGTTCTACTTATCGTGTCAAAAATTCAAAAGCCCATTATAGATAAATAGGTTACTTTTTATTTGCCTCAAAAACACAGTGGTAATACCTATAGCATAATTTATCAAGAAAACAAAACAACAAAAAGAGATGAACAACGAATACAGGTACCCAAGAAATAAAAAAACCTTAAGCCTGGCATATTTTGTGCTTGCAATTTGTACACCTCTTGGTGTAAGGTCGTTGGTTCAAATCCAGTTGTACACCAATGAGTTTATTTGTTCAAAAATGTGTGTTCGCAAAGCCTGTACTCTCAAACGGTGGAGGGAAACATCGTGAGGAAACCATCACGTCGTAGAACCTAAAAACTTCAAAAACATTTGTCAAGTGCACGAAAGCCTCTTTGAGGCCCACTTAAATCGTTTCACCACACTTGGTTCGAAGTAATCAGTGACATGATAAGAAGCACGAATATTAAAATCGCCCCCCTAAGATAACAAATGGTATTTCTTATCAAATAATCATACAAAATACTTCTTAAAGTAATATCTAGCCCCAAACAACGCAAACCTTTTCCACAAATAGAGGTTATTTCTGCTTTGATGGAACATTCCCTTAAAAAGTACCAACAGAAAACGCCCTTGAACTTTTGAAGTGTTTTTTCGGTTGAGTTTATTTAATTTACGGTTTTGGGAAGCTAAGTGACTTTCAATTAGGTAAATCATTGTTTAACCTAGTTACGAAGTTGAAAATATTTTACTTAGGTGCGACTGGCTCGCGTCCATTATTATATTCCATCTATGAACTCTTAGGGTGTTATTAATAATCCTGGCGTAGCGTTGGACTAGTTGATCCGTGTTTTGTCTCTTGCATTGACATGCAATTGTCAACTCGAACAAATGTGACAAAGCACGATTTAACTGCTCCAGCGTTGCGCCAGGATTATTAATAACACCCTTTAAGGCCAGCGCACACCTAGGCCGCTGGCGAACGCGATCAGTGAAACGCTGTCAAATTTGACAGCGATATTTAACAGCGTTTCATTGATCACGGTCGCCAGCGGCCTAGGTGTCCGCAGGCCTTTACGTTACTGACTGACTGACAATGAACGCACAGCGCCGAGATTCATAGACGTGACTTTGCTTTACAGCAAAGGAGTCTTCGCAAAGTAAGCTTTGTTTATCGAAGTTTACCTTCAACATTTTGAATAAAGAAGAGCTTGACAAAACTATGAAATATGTTTTTGGTTGAAAGTAGAACTTTCCATCAAAGTAAAGTCAAAGTGCGGTCTATGAATCTGGGCCCTAGAAGCATGAAACTTGGAGGGAATGTTCCTTTTTTAGCATAGGGGTGCACTAAGAAAGAAAGTTGGAAAATTATTTCCCTAAGCGCGCTGATTTTGAGTGGTTCTTTCTGCCTTTAAAAATTACAACTACATTACCTGGCTGCGCAGCAAAGGTGTTTATAAAATAACATGAGTACAAGTGATTTTTAATATAACAGGAACTGGAATATTGTAACGTATGGGTTCGTAAGGGTTCTTTCTCGTACCCAGTAGGCCTACCATGAGCTCCGTCTGGCTCTGTCTCTGGTTCTGGTTTTGAGTCTGTGTGAGTGTTGACTGAATAAATCCTACGTCAAAACGTCACACACACAGTATAATGCACTGGTGAGCACTCACACAGACTCAAAACCAGAGCCAGAGACAGAGCCAGACAGAGCTCATGGTAGGCCTACAGGTCAATGACCTACGGAAGCACAGTTAAACCTACGCCATTCCCATAAGATGAATCAAAAGTTCAATCTCATGTAAGTTTCTCTAATGTATTCTAATTGTAATATTAAACGCATTAGATTATCATAATCGCTAAACAAATATTAGTGGACATCGATGTTGTCTATTGGACCACCAATCCAGTATTGAACCCACATGTGCACGCATGGTATTACCTTTTACAGCGTAGGTATGCACAATTGCAGATGGCTTTGTTACGCGCGTAGGACGTATGAAAGTATGAACGCACGGCAAATGCCAATATATTCCTTATCGACAACAGAACTCAACTAGATTATTTATGAAAAAGCTGAAACTATGGCTTATTCACAAAAGTTTATTATTTAAATGTTTTTTTAGATATGTTATGTCTCTGATTTTGTACCTGACTTGCTTTGTTAATTTTATTAAGTCATTTATAACTTATTAATTATAGATTTCACATTATAATTGTATTGAGCCATAAATATAAATGCAATAATATTTTATTTGTAAAAAACTTAAAATTTGCATGCCAATACTTTGGTAAAATATGTGAAACTGACTACATAATACTTTACTAACTAACTCCTAAACATATTTCAATCAAATAAACATTTGATTTCAACCTAGAACAGCAAAACACAGTTTAGCTCGCGTTGTACCTGAATAAATAAAACTATGACTAAAGCCACCTCATGTGCCCAATCTTGAACTGTGACTTGATACGTGTCTATGAAAGAAAGAAAGAAGAAAAAAGAAGAAGCATTTATTTAGGGCAAATGCAAAAAGCGAATGTGTACCCTGTTATAGAGTTTAACCCAAACAGTACTGCCACCAGTTTAATTGTTAAAGTTGTAATAAAATGGATCACCGATGGATTAGTAGAAATGATGTTTATTAGAGACATATAACTTTAAAAACATAGATCTTATGTTTATAAATATGGAATATTATAGAACTAATCTTTATTTAAACAAAGGAAATTGTCGAAACTTATGCATGCGGTGCAATTATAGTTGCATTTTATGGTTGATGTTGCACTAAAATAAATAAAAAACATAATACCTAAAACTTATAGAAAGGCTCAAATAAAAAGTAAAGTTACTTTTTTAATTCTTAGAAAACATTATAAAAGTAATATTATAAATAATGAGTACAAAAGGCGTCTTCTAAAGCATTGTGCACATGTAAGTGTTCTGGAGTGGCGATTAGTTCTGTGCCTCCTGTGATAGGTGATACAAGTCAAAAATTGACATTTTACAGGAGAGCAAAAACAAGGTTTAAAAAATTCTAGTTCATTGACTAAGTAGCCTAGGTTACACTTAAGTACTTTCTTTTGTAGATAAATATATTCACTTTCATTGTGCATTTTAATTTTCGGGGTAAATATTATAGTTTTGAAGTAATTTATTAAAAACCTGTGAGATGTACCTTTAATCATTTATAAATATGTGAAAATAACGTGTTAAATGATACAAGTACAGTTAAATCATGTTGCACCTATAATATTAATAAAATGTGGTCTTTGTGTAAACAGATATACAAGAAGTGAAACAATTGAATAACTCGTCAGAATATGTTTCAAACACAATGTTGCTCAAACAAATGATAAAAATACTACCCCAAAGATTAGATTGATTTACTTCTCAGTGCCTTATTTTGATAATTTACTTGAATTGTATCAGTTAGCTAAAATTCTAGCCTTTTTATAGATGTGTTAAATGATACAAGTCAAGTTAAACCCTTCATTAAAATACCAATTCATTGTGTAAATGAATACAAGTATTAGAAAAATAATTAAGGTTTATAAAACTTTTTCAAAATTATGAATTTACTTGTAAATAAGGCACCGATATCCAAAATTATGAACAGAAGTAAATTGAGATCTTTTTGAATGCAAGAAGCTGTGAACTTGACTACTAAAAAATGGCAGAGATCAATTTTACGCAGGTATCACAATAAGCAATGTAAACCTACTCAGTACAAAACATAAGATCACAACCACTGTGTGAATCCTAAAAAATCAAAAAGAATCAATCATAACAAAATTATAAAACACACACTTGAGGCAGTTTTTACTTAAACACATTAAAGGTAATTCTAATCTATAAGATGGGCAAATCGTCGAAAAAATTAAAGAGAATAAAAAAGTATGTATGTCCTGAAAAATATACTGATCAGTAGATGGACTAAAGATATATTATAACATAGTTTTAACAATGAGATAAAATAGCAAAATCCTTATAGTAGATCTTAAAATTACTCATACTCAGAATCATCATCATTGTCCGGAGCAGAGTCTTTGACATCATTCTTGTGGCACAGACTTCTGTGCTTTATTTATGAGAGCGCCATAATACTCATAAATAAAGCACAGTAAATCTAATAGATCCTTCTACTTTTGGATTGAAATTATAATCTTGAAGTGGTAGGCTTTCGGTACTTACTTATTTATTGTTATCATATCGCAAGCTTTATCCCGCTTAGAACAATCTATTCTCATGTACTAAACATTCTTGAATTATTTTTTAAAAGATAAACGGGATATGTTTTCTTTGACATACAAAACAGATCAAACATTGCACCACAGAAACTTTTCATTGTCTGTATTGTTTTTTGTAACAATTGTTTTAAAAAAAATTAAACATAAAAACATATCATGGCTAATCTCGATAACAGCAAATTTTGCAGCTGTCTGCACTAGCTGGTACCAATCTCTTGGCAAGTGAATATAATACTTGTGTGCTTCTTCTTACCCTCAATTTTTCTTTCAACTAACTCTTGGTGTTTGTCAGCCTCCAT
Source organism: Thera britannica (assembly GCA_939531255.2). Taxonomy (NCBI): domain Eukaryota; kingdom Metazoa; phylum Arthropoda; class Insecta; order Lepidoptera; family Geometridae; genus Thera; species Thera britannica. The sequence goes on from OW618037.2 coordinate 20,340,601, forward strand.
GTGAGTATGACTGTCATACTTAATCGTAAATTTGTCGTACCCACTAGAAATTTATGTTAAATAGATTGTAATTGTAGTGATGTATGGTCAAATTGAAGGTCCAAAAGCTGTCACTTGTATGCGTCGATCTATGGCGAGTTCAGACGTGAACAAATTCCCTCAAGGCTGCTGCGACACTAACGCCCGTGCATCTTCGCTAAAGATATATGAATAACGGCTTAACTTTTTTTGCTAACTTTATGCTTAAGCTTATTTTATAAGCGACTTTTGTAAATTGCTTCTAAACTTATCTGCTTTTTTAACTAACAAAACTTTTAACTTTTTATCAGCAGTAATTTGGTTTGGTCATAAACTTTTTGATTGTGCAACCAGTAAGCACGGTTACTGTGATAAAAATTGGGTTAAATTTCGTGAAAATCACTAAACGAAAAGTGGTTGTCTTTGTAAGTTTGTTTATCAGCTTAACTTAAACAGTCTGTTTAATTAACTGCTATTCGTTTAAACACCCATCTATATCTACAACCCCGCATTACTTTGTCATGTGAGCACTTGTATCATTTAGCACATCTTTTTATATATAAAAATATGATGATTTGGTTTGAGGTTTAGATACTATTCATATTATATTAACTCACAGTTAAAAATGTATTTGTGTAGAATGATGTAAGTCGAGATATATCACTTATCACATTAGTTAGACACACATTTAGATTTTGATTTGTAGGTACATGTTGAATTGTACCCTAATCAGTATTGAAAAAAATCGGTTCAAAATGATATGACTCTACCTATATCGAAATTCACGATACATATCCGGAAAAAATAATTGTGCAAATGAATATAATCGCTCTTGTACCACGAAGCACGAAAAACAACGCGTGGAGGCATTACTTAGCGGGGTTACAACTTGACATATATCTATATTCACAATTTATTTGCCAAAATCCTGTCAGTTATATCACTTTGCACCAAATTATCTCCGAACCTATAGCAGATAGAAGAACGTGAGTTAGACCCAAAAATTCTACATTTTTTTCTGATCATTTCTATGTAAAAATCTCAAAAAGGGTACAACTCGAGATACATCACTCATCACAGGAGGCACAGAGTTAAACCCTAACGTAAAATATGACAGCTATATTTGACAGCGTTGCACTGATCACCACTGAGCTTAAACTCATAAGTACCTACATAAATTAAAACCCAAAATTGTAATTAAACTACTTAACTTATAAGCTAGGGTCAGCATTCACACATTGCGAATTCAAAGGTGTAAAACACCTTTTGTGTAAATTTCGCACATCGCAATCGGACACCAGTAGGTAAGTAGAAAAGTAAGTGCTCATAATGGCTTATTATTCGTCCAAGCGTGTTGTATTACAAAGCTTAATATTATCGAAATTAACAACATAATTGGGCACTCGGTCGTGATCACAATGGCAGACATCTGGCGTTCAAAAAAGGGCGGATATTACAAACACTGGATGAATACAAAACGCATATCCCAAAGGCATATTCTCCTTCAGATTTTTTTTGATAACCCTGTAACAGTCTCAAGCTAAAATCTACCCAATCTTGCAAGAAATAGAGGCTACAATACCGGGGTTATAAATGAGTTTTACGCTTAGTTGATTCCGAAGAAGCACTGCATTTGAACATCCCTCAAAACACACTCGTAGTCTATAGAAATTGAAACGTAAATCAATGCAAACAATTTTGAGTCGTTTGCAGATCGCATAGAGGTGGTTTTAATTTGTAAATCAACCCTTTGTGGTCGTTTCGTGTAGCGTATAATTAGCGATTTTAAAATTGTTAGGTAAATTATGATGTTAGACTTCTAACTAGGTAAAATGTATCGCCATATTTCAAACACGCCTTTGCAATTTTCTATTATTAAATAGTCATGAGTTTTTCTTATTTGTTCATTGTAACAATAGTTAGATTGTAAAAGCGTAGGTATACCAACTTCAAAAAAAAAATCATCAATATTTGTAAAAGAGATCCAAACCCACAAACAACCCTTTGATACAATATTTCTATAAATAAGTATAATAAAAATAAAAAGACTGTTGATAAAATCCTTTGTAATTGGATGTTTCCACGGAAACTCAATCAACAATATTTCATGTATTTTAGGTATTATATTGTTATAAGAATTTGATAACAATGTAATAAAACATGTGATATGGGTTATTATTTATATTGGCTACATAATGGTGGCCAAGGGATGTTCAAAGATCTAGAGGCAGACCACCCGCCCGTTGGTCAAACGACATTGGTGCAAGTGCTGGGAATGAGTGGATGAGGCTCGTGAAGGACCCGGAACGAGTGGCAATAAAGAGGAGGCCTATACTCAGCAGTGGGTGCAACTGGGCTGAGATAATGATGATGATGATGAAGAATTTTATGAAATAACTAATGGTCTGTCCCGGCTTTGCACGGGTGGACATTTACAAACACATAAATATAGTGTATGCTACTCAGGGCGAATGTAGCTTTCCAATGGTGACAGAATTGTTGTAATCGGCACAGTAGTTTTTGTGTTTATTCATTACAAACATACAAAAATAAATGAAATGAAATAATTTATTTGCTTGAAGTATGGTAAGTACATTTTAGATCTTATAATAGGCAAATATAGAATCACACACTTCGCCAGAAATAAATCATTTACCCTATAAAAACACTTATCCACTAACCATGAATACAGTTTTGCTCTAAACTTATTGTAAGGCAGTTCCCTGATAGCTTTAGGGATTTTGTTAAATACTTTTATTGGCATTAAGTGGCTGTTTTTGCGACATAGAGCAGTTTTATCACAAATCTACAAATCTTTCCTCTTCATAAGATTATAGAATAAATATATAGATACAGATAGATAGAAATAGATAGATTAAAGCAGTCTGGAAACAATTTGCCTATATTAAATTTGATAAATGTGTAAAAAACAAAAACTGCTCATAATTTAAAGATTCGCGATGAACTTTCATAAAAATGTAAATTATATTCATTCCGAAAACCATGAATATGATATGATAGACACAAAAAATACCTAATTGAGAACAGTGATGAAATTAAATATGTATTAACAATAAAAAAACTTCGTGTTTTGAGGACGTTGACATTTGGTTCGAAAATATGAATTTATTACTAAGAGAGTTCACATGAATTATGTAGCATACGCATCCAGCCGAAATAGCGAAGATGGCTTTCTGCTACTCTGGGAAGACCACGGAGTGTGATCTGACGATGATTTCCTATTAGAGGAACGATGTTCAAAGTATAGACCAGCCCTATACAGTAAAGATATATGCAGCGTTACATACCCCGGACTGCGACCAGCCTCGAATAGCTTCCACTTGTTTCTTGAGATGATGATGGAGGGTGATGAATGGATCCACTATATGTTGAAAGAACACCCGCGCACTCGCATAGATTATTGGAAGTCAAAATTCCCGATATTGAAGACGCGCGCGTGCAGCTCGTTTTTGTGTCTCTGCGAGAAGACCGCTCCGATTCATGCGTGCGATCGAACTGACAGCTGTCATAGCTGTCACTCCAGGCTTTGACGTTTTATGTACGTGCATGACAACCGAATGACGGCGTCTCGATACTGTTGTGAGCTTGGAGAAAACTATGAACATCGTTATAAGATTAATGAAAGTTAGGTATAACGTTACGTTTCTACGGGAACGGAACATCCCGCCCACCAAAATACCTATGGTATTTTCTGGTTAAGAAGAAGATGAGAACGATAGAGATACGATTACGATTAAAGCTAGTTGGTTAAGATTAGGTTACCTACACTACGATTTACTTAACTTAGGTTTATTTAGATTAACATTAGAACTAGTCCTCGATAGGTAGAGGACACAGCTTGACTAACGGTCGATGGATCGTATGGTTATTCGCTTGTCTTACTGTTGCACTCCGAGCTATTCCGTCGCCACCATATTGAAGGTCAACCACTCTTGCGAGGGTCCAATGTAATGGAGCGCGGTTGTCGTCTTTGATTATAACCATCGAACCAATCGATAAAGGTTTAGAATCTTTGGTCCATTTGGCATGTTGCGTTAGAGAGTTTAGATATTTGGTGTTCCATCTGGACCAGAAGTTCGGTTGAAAAGCTTGTAACATCTGCCATCGAGGAAGTCGATTTAGATTGATATCTTCCTCGAGAACAGCTGTCAACGGTTTTAAGGTGAGGAAATGACCTGGGGTCAAACACGATAAGTCGTTTGAGTCGGAGCTGATAGGGTAAAGATGTCCTGAATTTAGAACAGCTACGATTTGAACGGAAGAAGTCGTCAGCTCATCGAATGTTAAGACGATGATTGAAAACATAAGTGGATGTTCAGAAGGTAACAAGGCAGGATGTTTGTGTTCATTTCGTAAGTTTGAGTGATAAAGCCTGCCACCCACTCTGAGCAGTCCTTGATCGTTAAGAAAAGGATTCAGTTGGCGTGAAAGCTTAAGTGAAACTTTATTCAATTTTAAATTAGAAGTTGATTCAACAAGCGCGATATTTGAAACGTTTTTAACGATTTGCATGAGAGCGTGATGACGTTCTACGTTATTGAGATACACCTTGCGATTCACTTGATTTGGATTACGAGAGTTGTTAATGAAGCGATAGATATACGAGAAGTCATTTACAAGTTTTGATAACGAAGAGAAGTGGCTCGACAATTTTTCGATAATGGAAGGGTCGTCATCAACGCCTGAGCTTACGTAGCCGGTGACTAAAACTACCGTTTTGCGTTCTTCAGCTTGGACGATCCTCTCCTCATCAGAGTTTATGCTGTGTGAATCTAACGAGGGACCTTCGACTAGCCAGAAGGGCCCCGCCCACCATGGAAGGCAAACAGGATCTATTTGGATTCGATTGAGGAAGGTGTCGCACAAGAATTGATATAGATCGATTAAGAGAACTGCTGCACAGAGTACTAGCTGAGGCAGCACGATACGATTGAGTCTGAAAGTGGCCACACAAGCCTTAAGACAGACGAGGTTGAAGTGGACTGCACCGCCCTTATCAGTGACGCGTAAATAAAAAACAGTACCATACATTACCTCCGAACTATCGTAAAACTCGTGTAACTCACCCGATATAGGTTGAGAGCAAGCAAGCTTGCGAGGGATATGAAGATGAATCAACGGTGGAAGTTGCTTGACCTCGCTAGGTGGCGATTGGTCCCGTCCAAAACTGAGAGTCCAAAGCTTTTGGATATGCGATTTGATTTGTTTTGTGATGGGTGATAGGAAACCTAGCAGGTCAAACACTCTAGCGAGTTTAATAAGAATGGAACGTTGAGGACAAAGTCGGTTGGAAGATCTGATTTCGATGAAGTCTAGGGCGGGATCCCATTGAAGACCCAGAACCCTTAGCGTTGAAGGCTCTGGACTCTCTTCAGATGGGAAGCGCACCAAGTCACGAGGATTTTCGGACTGAAGAACTGGTTTACAGATCGTCTCATCGGGAGTCAAGAGTGACGTTTGCGGTATAAGATCTGGTTTCGAGAGGTTTTGAGCTGAAGAATTCAGCTCAATATCGATATCCGATGGCGAGTGAGTTAGAGGGTTAAAAGTTGGTTGCGTTTTGCCAAAGAGAAGCCAACCAAAGATAGAGTTGAAAGCGGTAGGTTGGTTGGAGTGTCCTTTGACGTGTTGATGGAGGAGCGAGTCAGCGAAAACGTCTGCAGCAAACAATAGATCGATAGGTCCTGGAATATCGAAACCAGGATCTGCTAACGGTAGCGAGCTAACATGTGACCACCCCGATGTATTCAGCTTTGCGATAGGTTGATCGCCACATATTGTCGAAATCACGTGTAGGTCTAAATTAAACAAGACTTTGTTATGAGTACCTACGGCACACGTGACGTCACCGAGAATGGAAGCTGTGGTCTCTCCGAGCCCGCTCACGCTGGCGTTAGCTTGAGTTGGATTTAAGCTCAAACGTTTAACAGCTGATGCAGTTATAAAATTACTCTGACTTCCGGTGTCAAACAAAGCACGGAACGATTGCATCACGCCAGATGCATCTTGGACTTGCACGAGGGCAGTCGCTAGCAAAACGGTCGTGTGTGTTGGTGACCTTGAAACCAAAGACGATACGGTGAGATTTGATTCGATTGAGTTTTCGCGATGGAGTAAGGTGTGGTGTTTCCGTTTGCACGTGCGACATGTAAAAATTGATTTGCAGTCCTTTAATTGATGATTGGGTCGTAAACAGTTGAAGCACCAGAGTTTTTCAGTAGCAACTTTGATTCGATCGTCGTACGATTTTTTAAGAAATTCTGGGCAGGCTACGATTGAGTGAGCCTCACCACAGAAGGAGCATTTGCTGGTATACAGACCGGAAGGTGCACTTCCGGTTGGTTTTTGATCGGTAGCTGGTGACGTCACCACCGCAGAAGCGGGTGGTGCGGCCGCAAGAAGCGCGTGCGATGTAGTGTTACGTTTAGCCGCCGCTGTCGGCTCGGACCTTGATGAAATATTAGGTTTGGTAGATTCGATAAAATGAGTATCGCGCAACAATGCCTCACACTTCGATTGTAAGAAAAGTTTAAGTTGTGTGTAGGTAGGCAGATCCACGTCCGAATATTTTTCTTCAAAGTCCCGCCGTAGCTTAGTATCAAGTTTCGATAAGATATGATACACAAGGATAAAATCCCATTGATTAATCGGTAAATTTATCGTCTTTAAAATACTTAAGTTTTCGTCGAGAAGGTCAAGTGATTTTCTAAATTCCTTAGCGTCATTACATTTAAAGTTAACATTCAAAATGTCTCGCCAACACGTAAACGCTAAGTCACGTTTATTCTTATAGCGTGCGGTGAGCGCCTCATACGCGTCTCGATAGTGCTCGTGAGTCTTAGGAAAGGGCTTGACCACAGCTAGGGCGTCGCCGATAAGAGACGATGACAGATAATGAAACTTCTCCGTATCGGTAAGAGAAGTCGAGTTGTGTATCAACGCATTAAAAGTATCGTAATACTCAGGCCATTGTTTAATGTCCCCACTGAAAGTCGGAAGTACGATTTTTGGTAACCGGATGTTGGAAGAAGAACTTCCGGTACCACTGTTAGAAAGAGTGGACTCACTTTTAGTTAAGAATCGATTAATTGATAGCACCTGATAGTACATGTCGTCAAAACGTTCCTGAATTGCATTGTCTTCGTTTTCAGGATCGTCAAGAACTTCTTGTATCGTGAAATGAGCGTCCTCAAAATTAGCGGCAATCTGTTTTATAGTTTGGTGATACGATAAAAACAAATCTAATTGAGTAGGATCGTTTGTCGCTAAAACACCAACTTCTAAAGCCTTCGTCAAACGGTTGTACGCGACAGTACGTTTTCGACGCAAAGACGGTAAATCATTAGTGGTGTACTCGATGTCATGAGATTTAGACTTTTTCAGTGTACTTAGTTTACGAGGATGTTTGCCGAGAATCGACATTGTTTAGCTAACTAAGTAGGTAAAAACGGTAATTAATAAAGTATAATGAACGATGCGTAGGCGCAAGACGCAACAGATATAGCATTAAATATTCTGTTCTGATTGATAAAAGATTGGTAAATAAAAGAAAAGGTAGAAGCACGCTTGTATATGTGGTCGTAAGCTCATAAGCAACACAAATGCAAAATTCACATTTGTTCCTCGATAATTGTATTGTATGAGTTTATTACGATTGAGCAGAAAGATAACGATTTGTTGACCTTTACTTATGAAATACCTACGGCCAAACACGAAAGTTATAATTGATTAAAAAAAAACAAAATAGTTTGCCGATACTTTTGTGGTAGGACCGCAGTACCCGTACTAACTGTTAAGTAATCTGTTCATTCACTTCGTACAGAAAATATTCACAAGCCGTGCGCTCGGCCGCGATGCACGATGAAGAGATTCCAAACTACCCTCTTGTTCAGGAATGTGGCGAAAAGTGACGATTGGGTTTGCGAATGACGATTAGATTTATGAAATATTACTTTTGTAAGCCAAAGTATGTAGCCAAGTAGTAAGTTAGTATGATAAGTTATGCTATTGAATGAGTAAATTTATGGATTGAAGGATGTTTGATAGAAATATTACGAGTGAGAATAAAACCATGCAGCGATATTAAGTGATTGGATTGCACGATTTTAGCAACACAAGCAATAAGTCTTCGTTATTAAGATGACGATTTGATACGGTTTTAAATAAAATATTTAATCCCTGTTCGATGGTGATAGCTCGTAGACGGAGGATAAAATGATTTGAAAATTAGATACGATATGATACTTAGTAACCTGATGGCACGGAATAACTTAGAATGTGATAGATATCTATAATTTTTGTAAATTATAAGATCGATTTTGATAATCTAAGCTAACCTTGTTTTAACCAGAAATACCACAAGTAAAAGATGGCGATTGACGTGTAACGATTTGACAAAATGGAAGCTTCCCTGGTTTCGGCACCAAAAAGAATGTAGCATACGCATCCAGCCGAAATAGCGAAGATGGCTTTCTGCTACTCTGGGAAGACCACGGAGTGTGATCTGACGATGATTTCCTATTAGAGGAACGATGTTCAAAGTATAGACCAGCCCTATACAGTAAAGATATATGCAGCGTTACATACCCCGGACTGCGACCAGCCTCGAATAGCTTCCACTTGTTTCTTGAGATGATGATGGAGGGTGATGAATGGATCCACTATATGTTGAAAGAACACCCGCGCACTCGCATAGATTATTGGAAGTCAAAATTCCCGATATTGAAGACGCGCGCGTGCAGCTCGTTTTTGTGTCTCTGCGAGAAGACCGCTCCGATTCATGCGTGCGATCGAACTGACAGCTGTCATAGCTGTCACTCCAGGCTTTGACGTTTTATGTACGTGCATGACAACCGAATGACGGCGTCTCGATACTGTTGTGAGCTTGGAGAAAACTATGAACATCGTTATAAGATTAATGAAAGTTAGGTATAACGTTACGTTTCTACGGGAACGGAACAAATTATTTAAGACGAATATTTTGGATCAAAGAGCAGATGAATTCTGGTAAAAGTTATTCTCATATTGAATAATACTTCAAAACTTGAGAAAACGACTTCATGGTGAAACTGCTGACCCAGTTTTCATGAAATTTCTATGAGACCTTTCAGATATATTTTTTCAACTCGGTCGAATAAATAACGAAGTTATGCGTTAAAAACATGTACAAAAAATACAACCGAATTGAGAAACCCTTTTTATTTGAAGTCGGTGTAAAATATAAATTTAATTTGTTGAATTTTAGTATTTATACAGATATGAAAATCTATGTCTATGGTTTCAGTTTCTGTTGTGTAATACTTTAAATTTCCCTTACAATCATTAATAATCTGCCAAAACTATTATTACCATAAGATCAGATGGTTCTTGATCAGCACCACGTGATCTGATGGGTGGGACAGACCCATGAAGCTGATCAACTAAGAAAGAAAACAGATAGAGAGACTTTTCTGTCTTCAGTAAGGCAAAATAAGAGATGGATCGAGTATTATAAACAGCTATAAGAAAAGAAGACAGATCGCTCGACCATGCTTACATAGACGCCGCATGTGGCCGTTTCGACGGTATTTCCCTTTTCATTGTGCTATTTGTTGATTTAATTGTAGACACTACAATACAAAAGCAGCAATAACGTACTAAGTTTGTTTTGTATGCATTCTATTTTTTTGATTCCTATGATTATCTTTAAAACCTTTGCAGCCGTTTATATTTCAAACCAATTCAGATTACTACTGATATCTAAGATTGGAATTTGTACAATACCACTAGAGCTCCAAGACTTGCAAGATATCTTTTTAAGCTCTCAAATAATCTACTACAAAATCATCACCTATTAGACTAGTTATTTTTTCACAGCTACCAAACCCACCCATTTTAATATTAATATTAAAAACTAAAGACAAAATACCACGCTGAGATGTAAAATACCATAGTTCATACTATTAACCCGTATAGCGCCGCGGGGGGCACAAACTGGCTCTCCCATTACCATTTGTTACTATTTTATTGTCATTGTCATAGATTGGAATGATATAGCTAGTTTACTTCGCGGCCCACGCTCCTGCTTTCAATTATGCATTATTTATTTAAACTAGATTCAACATACGGTTTCGCGCGCTACCCTCAAGCCTATTAAATGTTGTTGATTTTAGTACTACCACGCAAAAAGCTGAGTTTGAGTCCATCGATCTACCCGCAATCTTATTAATATAAGAGCTATAAAACAACTGAACTGAAAATCGTCGAGTTCGAGATATTGTGCCATTTGGACCGTAGACTACCGATCGATCACTCAATCGGCATTGACAGATTTCTCGGTACTCCGATGTATACACGTGCCTGACTGAACCTATTCCTAGATCCGAATTGTACTCGATTCTGAAAATAAACTGACTATTCTGTATGAAACGATTCGTAATATCACTCATCGATTTAGGGAACAACACTCAGTGCAAAATAGCGTAGTCGCATTAAGCTTAATTGTTTTAAAGCACCGAACAGGCAAATGGTAGACCGTAATTTCACCTGATGTAGGTATGCAATGATCCGGTTAAAAGCACGTTGTGTAAAACACTTTCGAGCATTCCCTCTGCTTATAAAAACATCAAAATTAGTGGAACTAACCACAAAAGTCGACAAAGTTTTCCACGGCATTGTTTGATCTGATGGCCAACTTCTTCGTAGCGTGTCACTGTGCCACTAGTTCTTTCGAACCAGAAGTGTGGTGAAAAGATTTTAAGTCCTCCTCACAGACTGTTTTCATGCTTTTGACATATATATATTACCTAAACATATTATATTTTTCGAACATTTTAGGTTGTACGACATGCCGGTTTCCTCACGATGTTCTTCTTTCACCGTATGAAAGTAGCTAACTTACCGGCCGTCTTGGCTTACTGACTGATAGAGCCAGAAGCGTCTTCAAAAAACTGACCGCGCAAACCGTTACATATCTGAGTTGCCCGTTTAAATTGACCAAACAAGTTACGCCATAGCTTGACAGTATACTAGCTATTCAAATTATGAGCTGTAATCTAACCTCTGATCATTTTGACGGGTCACATTTTGTTTTTTAATCGACCGTTAGAGAAATTTACAAATTCGTTTTGTTTGTTCCTTGGGCATTTTTTATAGAAAATCGTCGACTGTTATGTATTTTTTATAGATTGTGGGATAGTCGATTTTTTATGGATTTTCAAATTTCAATATGACATGATTCTTATCGGATCGTAAAGAAATATTTTGTTAGTTTAATGATTCAAATGCGTAATTTTTATTTGATAATTTGAATTTTATTATGTTTTAAGTGTTCGGTGTTCAGTTACTCATAGCCTGTTTTGTTTATTTTCAGGTAATTTTGACAGCAGTAAAGTTGGACGAGTTTATTACTATTTAACTGGTTGGCAAGTATCTCTAAAGTTGAATTTAATAGCCGTGTTATATCTAGTATATAGTTCAAATACCTTAGATGTCGTTAAGTAATAACGACTTTCTAGGTATATGATTAAGGAATACTAGCACGATGACACAGTACAAGCCTAGGCGGGAATACACCGTACATACAACGCTGAAAACTACAGCCAACTGAACAATGCTAGTCAATGCATAATACGTTTTTAGGGTTCCGCACCCAAAGGGTAAAACGGACCCTATTACCTTACACACCCTCCGCTCTCCGCTCTGCTCCGCTGACCCAGTCCCGCTGTCCGTCTGTCTGTCTTTCTGTTTGTCTGTGTCTGTCTGTCTGTCCGTCTGTCACCAGGCTGTATCTTATGAACTGTGATAGTTAGATAGTTGTAATTTTCACACATGATGTATTTATGTTGTCGCTTTAACAACAAATACTTAAAACAGAATAAAATAAATAATTAAAGAGGGGCTCCATGCAACAGAAATATTTGAATACTCGTTAATGTCCGATATTGATAAAGGCAAGTTATATTATTATTATTATTGTATAGTCACTGTTAAAATAAATAATTAAATTAAAATAAAACTAATATTCAAGTGAGACTACCATGCAACAGACATGCTTTTTTGTCGTTTTTAGAGATGGTATGGAACCCTTCGTGCGCGAGCCCGACTCGTACTTGGCCGTTCTTTATTGTAATGCTATCAGACATTGCGTAAACGCAACAACAATGTATCAACGTCGCATTCTACGCGCGGTCACCTCGTGTTAGACACAAACACATCGCGCGCCAGGTGATCGATCCCGTATCTAGGGCTGCTGTTTATGACATAAGTTTATTTTATAATCATTTTTTGGTGTGCCAGTGTGGCAACACTCTTTTTGAGTAAAGTGTATTTTACAAAATTAAAGAAATTTTACAGTTCAAAAAAAAAGAGTTATGTCACACTGGCACACCAAAATGCTGTTAAAATAAACTTATGTCATAGACAGCTGCCACGTGCCTATCCTATCTCAATCTATTCTACCAATGTTATAATTGCCAAGGTGACGTGTCAATGTTTGTACGCAACAGCTGCACCGATTTGGGTGAAACTTGGAGTTGATATAGGTATTGATTGTGAATTAGAAAAACATCAGTAGGCCTACCACAAGCTCCATCTGGCTCTGGTTTAGTCTGTGAGTGTTGGCTAAATAAATCCTACGTCGAAACGTCACACACACAATAAAATACACTGGTGAGCACTCACACAGGCCCAAAACCAGTACCCGACAGTGCTTGTGTTAGACCTACAGGCTTTTTATTCGATGTAGCTGTGAGCGGAAGCTAAAGTTACAAGCAAAATTCGTTTGGCCAACCCTGGTGGGTGCATGGGCTGTTTAAAAGCATTATTAACTGACACGTGAGTCAAGAAAGTGGCAAGCTCGACGATATAAAATTAATGCTGAATGAAACCTCTATTTGCTCCTCTTTTCCACGACCTTGGGTTTGGACTTATCTTCACGGCCCACGCAGCTGTCAACCATCGTGCTACAGAATTTTATCAAACGTGTAAAACTCGTTCAATATTCATATTTCCCCGAACCATTTCCAATCGAATTTCACCCACGACACGACACAATATAAGTCCAAGGCCGACGGTCGACAAGTTGACAACCCTAGCCCAGCTGACCTCCTATTGTCTGAGCTGTCGACCGGTTTTTTGTCAGATTGTACGCACTTACAAGATTAATACACTTGGCAGGAGATAGATCACGGCAGTTGTTGAAGAGACCTTAAGTCTTGCGCACATCTAAGCGTTTTGCGGTGAAACGCTGTCAAAATCGCTGTCACATTTGACAGCGGTTCACGGATCGCCACCGCAGGACCCTTAGATGTGCGCAAGGCTTTAAGTAGGTAACTACGCAATGTGTTGAAATGTAACACAGCTGGTAGCAAGTCTGCTTTAGAACGATCGTAAAAAAGAAGTCGAGTCAAGCAGATTTTATAAGTGAGAGACCGATACGATAAAAAATTGAGAATACGACTCCATGGCCAAACTACTTAACCAATTTTAATTAAATTTCTATGGAACCAAACCAGTATATATTTTTTTATATTTTTTTAAATTGGCTCATACGATGACGAAGTTATGCGACGATAACAAACATTAATTTACAAAAAAATATGTAGAAATATTACAATCAGCTATTTGGTTCTCATCGCACAAGCTCTGCTTAGTTTGCGGCTAGGTGTTGTGTGGATTGTCCATAATAAATTTTATTTATTAATTTTTTATTTATAAGTTATAGAACCGAATTGAGAGCGTCCTTTCTTTATTAAAAGTCAGTTAAAAAAGCGATTATCGTAGTTCTAAAAGTGGATTCTATTCCTCCATTATTTTCCAATACAAAAGTGGAGAGCGAAGCTTGTCCGTCGTATTTCTATGCAGATTGAGTTGACTCCCGCGGGAGCCGCCACCTCGCTGGCACTGCCTCGTCGATTGAACGACTATGTTTATTTTTCGCTTAAAACGTTTTTTGTCGATGTAAATAGGCCTTTACATCGATTTGAGATAATTTATGCGGATTCTGAGCCCTCTAGGGCAAGCCCTTATTATACTCACCTCTCACTGGCCTCTCAGTTCAGTTGGTAGCTCTGCCTTCTGCGCCGTAGTTCGTGGGTTCGATCCCCACCGAGAATAGATACTTGTTTGGTGAACATAGATGGTTGTTCTCTGAGCCATCTAGGACAAACCCTTATTAAACTCACCTCTCACTGGCCTCACAACTCAGTTGGTAGCTCTGCCTTCTGCACCGTAGGTCGTGGGTTCGATCCCCACCGAGAATAGATAAGAAAGAAAGAAAAAGAAAGAAAGAATATTTATTTGCAAAGCAAAGAAAACTCACGCTAACAATATAAACTTAACAACTTATCGACTACAGAGGTGAGCTTTGTGCTTCGCAAAACGGACTCTGGCTCAGCATAATATGTTGGTTGGCTAGCAACCAACGCTGGTCTTCCGACAGAGCCGGTTCGGCGATGTCACGGACTCTGCCACTAGGTACAACAATTAGACAAAAAAGCATACGAATTAAGATGTACATACTTACTAAAATAATTAAAAATTTCGACAAAAGAGTATGACATATAATATTATAATCAGTATAAAATAAACTGCTATAAAAACACAGATGAAAATGATAAATACAAAGCGAATGAATTCTAAACCTAATATTTGATTCACGTGCACAACCGCAACATGATACCTACCTACATAAAAACGGCACAACCTATAGAACCAAGGTAGGTAAAAACCTTGATTTTAGTACTATAATGTACCATAGAAGGTACTATATTATATGATGCTTATATCGTTTCTGTAACCTTCCTGCTTCTTCTGATTTTCAAACAAGTAACATTTTAGTTTATGTTTAAAGCCATGTAAATGTTGCAGGTTCCTAGATACTTGTTTGGTGAACATAGATGGTTGTTCTCTGAGCCCTCTAGGACAAACCCTTATTAAACTCACCTCTCACTGGCCTCTCAGCTCAGTTGGTAGCTCTGCCTTCTACGCCGGAGGTCGTGGGTTCAATCCCCACCGAAAAAACATTTGTTTGGTGAATATTGATGTTTGTTAACTGCCTGGATGTTATATTGTATTCTAAGTACCTATGCATTTAGAAAAAAATTTATAGTTATTATTATATCAGCTATCTGGTTCCCATGGTTGGTCCGCTCCTCACTCCGCTGTCACACTGTCAAATATGACAGCGATATTTGACAGCGTTTCAGCTGATTACGTTTTATGTCATCGACCCATCGTGCAAGTGGTACATAATGTAATAATCATTATAATATTATTATTATGCAGTTACATGTGAAGTTACTTTATTTTCTTAAAAGGCACGCAGAGGCCGATTCAAAATATTCAATCTTTAAAATCAATTCCCGCTTCTCGCTCGTCCAATAACTCAGCGGTACAACAGGCATATCTCATTCGGAAACACGCTTATAACTGTACGGAGGCGATCCAAACACTTCGGCCATTCCAAATGGTTCAATAGTTCACGCTTCGTCGGCGAGGAATGTGGTAGGGATGCCTGTCGTACGACTTCGATCGACTGTCGATATGGATAGATATGTGCACGTGGGCTATCATTCCTGTGGATTAGGCAAATTAGGCTGAAGTCAAACAGGGCTTCGAAAAGTCTAATTATAATTTTTGTTATAGGCGATGGTGCAGGTGGGCTATATGCTTGTTCCATCAGCTAGTAAAATGTCTTTCAATAAAACCACACTTTAAGGCGCACTCAAAATCCTTTCACAATTCCACACTTAGTCTTCTAAGTTCGAAAGAATCACAATAAAAAAACCACTAAAGTGACTTTGATACCAGGCGCCAGTCCTCCGCGACCAAGCCTAGTAGATCAGGCAAGAGACGTACTTGGAAATATTTAATTTTCAAAATAATACGTCATTCTATCGATAAAAAGACATCCCTATCAAAGTTTTCTAAGAACCGACGACCAGCATCATCAGTCAACCCTTACATCTGAGGGGCAAAGTCTAAAATGCTGCCAACGCACTAAAACGGCCGTAGTTCTTGAGACCATAGCTTTATACGTGTCAGTATTAACCGCAGTCTTGCAACGGTGGTAGGGTCAGCCCTTACAACGCAGTATCCATTCCCTTGTGCTACTAATACTGATTGCAAAAGATTGAGAAACTTGGTGTCATTTTTTTTTAGATCTAATGCAGTTTCTGCACAAGTGTTACAATTTGTTAATATCAATATTTTGATTGCAACAGAATTACACAATCACCCAGCTGGTATCAATTTGAATTACAAACCCCATCTGTAGACCTACCACAAGCTCTGTCTGGCTCTGTCTCTGGCTCTGATTTTGAGTCTGTGTGAGTGCTCACCAGTGTATTATACTATGTGTGTGCCGTTTCGACGTAGGATTTATTTAGTCAACACTTACACAGACTCAAAACCAGAGCCAGAGACAGAGCCAGACAGAGCTTGTGGTAGGCATACAGTTTGGAAGCATTAGAAACCACCTTCTAAAAATCGTTTAAAGGAACAAGGTGATTGCATGCGGGCATATTAGGTCTAAACTTACCGGACTTAATAAACGCTAAAGGTGGGTTAACTTCTGAAATACTTGCGACGAACTATGTATCGCCGGTGTCTTCGGTGGAAACTTGACTTTCTTGTCCTGTAAGAACTTGGTGAACTCCTCCTGGTTCTTTCTTCAACAGTCCCAGAACTAGTATGTAATCTCGGGTGACTCTTGTCACTCGTTCAGTTTTGAAGTAAAGCAAACTGGGACAAAAAAGCTGGGAAACCAGCATATCGTAGAACCTATAAAGTTCGAAAAACATGTGTCAAGTACTTACACGAAAGGAGTCCCCTTGAGCCACGCTTAAAACCCTTTCTCCACACTCTGGTTCGTCTTCTTCTTCTTATCGTGTCACTGATTCTTTCGAACCAAGTGTGGTGAAAGGAATTTACGTGTGCCTCAAAGAGGCTCCTTTCATGCACTTGAAACATATTTTCGAACTTTGTAGGATTTTTTACCGGTTCGTGAAAACCACTTACACGATAAGAAAATTAAATATTTTCACCACATCGGTTCAAAAAAGCCAGTGACACGATAAGAAGAAGAAGAAGACGAACCGGTGTGGTGAAAGGATATTAACGAGAAGAAAAGTTCCAGATATAGGTACTCGTGCAAGCCCTAAAGTCTGGCATATGCTACTAAGACCGAATTGCAACTTACTAAGATCATTGAACAAATTTGACAAGCCATAAGGCAAGCCTTATGTCTGTTTCCTTCAACTACTAGGCTTCCCTTATTTGTGGTGTAATGTATATGCTGCTTAACATCTTTTGTTATATCATACTAGCCGCGAGTCCCGGCGTTGCCCGGTTATTCCAGAATGTTAAAGAACATTCAAGAACGTTTTTAGAGCATTCTCTTATCAAAACTTGAGAAAAAAATCCTAACGTGATAGTAAAGGATAAACACAAAAAAGTCCTTAAGTGTTAGAAAAGGAAAGACATAGCTTTCGGTAACATCTTGCATTGATGCTGTTCCTATTAGTCGTAGCATGATGTTATATAACCTATAGCCTTCCTCGATAAATACACTATCCAACACAAAAAGAATTTGTCAATTCGGGCCAGCAGTTCCCGAGATTAACGCGTTTAACCAAACAAACTCTTCAGCTTTATAATATTAGTATAGATATCAGGTGGGCCATAATATGATTGTTAGCTAGTTGTATAAAAATATATAGGTATAAATAAACCAATGTAAGGTACTAATATAGGTACTAGGGCATGTAAACCGATTAACCGATTAATCGAAAAACCGATTAACCGACTGATTTTAGGTCGGTTTTTAATCGGGTTTTTCCATCCAAAATAACCGGTTTTCGGTTATTTTTTTAATGAGTAAAATATGCCAACTTATTTAAAACTACACCTCGCAAACTTTATTTAGAACGGCTATAATGATCCACCTAATTATATTACAACATAATACATTAAAATTGCAAAAAATACAAATAAACACTCCTCAGAAAACTTTATCTTTGGAACGCATTAGATACCTAAGTATCTACTTTGTTGGTTATCATATTTTTTTTTATTAGCCTGAAATGTCCCATTATTGGACAAAGACCGCCCCCCGATCCCGCCATTCTACTAATCACTATCTTGTGTCATCAATTGCCAGTCTCAAAGGCGTCCAGTTCATCCCACCATCGCCTGAGTAGTCTACCGTGACGCCTCCTCGCTGTTTCAGGGCTCCACAATGGAGATTTAGGCCCACAGTGCGTCAGGCATGCGGCAGACGTGGCCGGCCCAGTCTCACTTCAGCCCTGCGGCTTTTTCCTCTACGTCAGCAGGTTTAGTCTTGAAACGCAGTGGTATTGCAAATGCGGTCAATTAATTTTACCCAAAGAATGCTGCGCTCCATCGTCTGCTAGCAAACCTTGAGTTTGGACTTCAAAGACCAAGTCTGCGAGCCATAAGTAAGAACGGGAAGGATGCACATATTCATTAGTTTGTATGTGTATTAGTAAGTTTGTAAAATAACACGAATTGTCTGTTGCGTGTTCTAGGCTTCTAGCTCCGCAAATCGTGCTCGTCTTCAAGTTTTTTCTAAATTGGAGTCAGAGTATTGGTTAAAAGCGCTTCCTTCATATAACACTGGTACTTTAATGGATCCCGTAACGTTCTGTATTGCAACTGGCCTACGGTTGGGTGCACTGTGCTACGCACCTCTTCAGTGCCAGTGTGTTACTCGCCACAGTTTATCGTGTTCTAAGGCCGCCGGTCGGATATCTCGTCATGCCAGCTTTAACGACATCATCAGGCGGACCTTTACCACCATCAACGTACCAGCCGTTCTCGAACCGAATGGCCCGTTGCGTGATGATGGTATGACGTTTGCTCCTTGGGAGTTGGAGAGGCCCATTGTGTGGGACGCTACGTGTTTCGACACACTTGCGCCTTCTCATTTGGCAAGGATATCCGTTGTGACTGGCGCGGCGGCAGATCTGGCCAAGGATCTCAAGAAGCGCAAATATGCAGGTCTCGTCAGAGCCTACTTATTTGCGCCTCTTGAGACTCTGGGTCCGTGGAGAACCAAGGCCTTGCGGGTCTTCAAAATTTTGCCTAGGTGTCTGATCGAAGAGATCCGTGACCCAAGGGCTGGTGGGTATTTGGTGCAGTGCATTAGCATACCTATTCAGCACGGCAATGCCACTAGCGTTTTGGACATTCTTCCGTCTGGCACTGACTTGGACCAGTTGAGCTATCTCTAGATCGTCTGCAGATAGCTCAGCTGTTTCTTGTGTATTTTGCAAGTTTCTTTGTGTTATTAAAAATAAAGTAACTATTAGGACTAATAATTATCAACTATTATCATGTTGTTGTATTTTACAACTTTATTTAGCATGAGTGAGTTCTGTACATTAACATATTTTAAAATTTAACAAGCTAATTTAATTGGTGCTTGCTTATTCAAATAACAAGTTCATTTTTATAAAAAAATATGGGTTTATTTTATCCTAAGACACCCATATGAAAAACTGGAAAAAATAACCGATTAACCGATTAATCGGTTATTTTAAATTAAAAACCGAGATAACCGGTTTTTTTAAACAACCCGGTTTTTACACGCCCTAATAGGTACCCTACTAATGATAATATGTGCATTATTTATGAAAGAAATAAATTATTATTATGCATATAGGTATTCATAGTATACACATAAGCATAGTCTGTGTATAATGCCGCCTTCCTACGGTGCGTGATATCACGCACCAGTGGGAAGGGGCTTTAAGACACCTTTGTTTTATAATTAAAGCAGTGCCAAATAGCAAACGTTATGCATAAATATGGAAGAAACGTGTATTTATCGCGATTACCTTTATTATTTCCCGACGACGTTTCGACTGTGTTACAAGAGCCGTGGTCGCGGGCAGACTCGCGTGAAATACCCGTTTCGTCCATATAATCAGTGCCAAATTATTCTAAACAAATATAATTTAATTCCCAAATAGAGCTTTTACAAGCTTTTAATATAGTACATGGTGATCTAACACGTTCTGATGTACTCACTTAAGTGTAACACTACAGAATAGCTACGAGTTTCTAGAGGTTTACCTAATGATAGTGTTCTTAGAAACGGTCGCCGTAAGAATACGTTAGGTATAAGACTATTCAATTCCAACGATGTAAGACAGTTCAAATTAACGCCCGTAGTGCGGATAACGGTGACCGCTTATCATCTTGTAGGCCGTAAGCCCGTTTGTCAATCTTTTTAACCGACCAAAAAACAGAAGTTTCTAAATGAACGCGTATAATTTTATTTTTTATTTTTGTTATGTATTTATAGAAGTAAATATCAACGACAACTTTGATGAAATTTTACGTCATAGTACAAGTATGTACAATTAAATTTTACAAATATTTCCTTGTAGGACAGAGACTTAAGAAAATTCTTAAATTAAAAAAAACCTTAAATTTGACTTGATGCTGGAAAAAGTTCTACAAGTTGCCATAATGTTGCAAAAGGATCCATGTCATTGCAATTATCATGAAACAGGATAAATAAGGCTCGAGACAGAATATAAATATTTTTGACGTGATAACGTCTTATAAATCGATGGAGCCGGCTGCACGCACGAAAAAACATGACTCATGCGTCGTTACGTCGTTTCGTCGTTCCATTTACCTGAGCCCGAGCTCGGGTCGGGTAATGGGTAAGGGTAAATGAGGGTCCGGAGGGGGTCCGAGAGTTCGAGTCCGAGTCCGAGTCCGCGAGTCCGCGAGTATTTTCTTATGACGTTATCACGTTCAACTATCGTCAGTAAACCGACTTTACAGATAACCGATTTTTTTTTATATAATTTCGGACATACGTACAACACGCATAAACATAACACGAACAGAGTAACTATAAAACATTTTTATAATCTAACAAATTGCTTGCAATGAAGAACATTGATGTAACGGTAAGAATAAGACGGTATCGTCTTTTAGTAAATCAAAGTGCGCATGTGGAGAGGTTGGCTCTAATTTGTTTGGACGTCTGCACTAGACACGGTGAAGTTTTGATGTAGCATGTAGTTTCACACGATCAGTTATACCATATTAGTATAGTATAGCATGCACTGGTGCTCGCATTCTTAGTTCATATAACGGAACTAAGATGAAAGCTATATTAAGTTTACTTAGTACCGCTTCTAAAAATGTATCAACTTCTTTCATGTTTTAAAAAAAAAAAAAATTATAGCTTATGGGGCCAGCGGAGGGAAAATTTTCGTACAAACGGAATACCAAAATGATTTCTAATTTAGACAGATTTACACTATATTATTGTAATAATTGTATGTGTATAGTATTTATCTAGGTTCCTCAACAGTTTTTATTTCAAATTACTTACCTAAAATGAAATAAACACCAATCGCATTTTACAAATTTTTTTCATTGTAAAATGTGATTGGCTTTAATTTAATTTGAGGGAAGTAATTTAAAATAAAAACTGCCCAGGAACCTAGTTAAATACAATAAAAATACAATTATTACAACAATATAGTGAAAATCTGCTTAAATTAGTAATCATTTTGGTATTACGTTTGTATGAAAATTTGCCCTCCGCTGGCCCCTTAACTTTGTCATTATGAGTCGATTCGAAAAAATATTTTTTGAACTGCAAGTTTATACTTTCAGATTGATCCCATAGAAATTCCATCAAAACCGGTTCAGCTATTTGGCAATGAAATCGGTTACTCTGTCATTTTAAACTTTTATTATCATTCTTAATTAAGTTGCTGATGGAACAGTGATCGTCTATAACAAGTCAAGATATGGAACGTGCCTTACGAATTTTATGCACTGCGTCCATCAACTTAGGTGTTGAGCCACATGTGTTTGTATTTTTACACAGCCTTCAAATCAAATTAAGGCCTGCGCACACTTAGTTCGCTGGTGGTAGAGATCAGTGAAACGCTGTCAAATATCGCTGTCAAATTTGACAGTGTTTCACTGATCGCCGACGCCAGCGGCCTAGGTGTGCGCAGGCACACCTAGGCCGCTAGGCAAACACAGCAACGCTTGGCAGAAATACGTCTCTCAACCCTTGACAGTAACGATGCTTGGAGGAAGAAAAACGTTTAGGTTACACTATGTTTCTTAAAACTTAATGTTTCTACGAAATGTAGCTGGCAAGCACTGGAGAAGAAGAGCCGAAGACCGGGCTTAATGGCGCGTCTTGCGACCTACGTCCAGCATTGGACTGATATAGGTTGATGATGATTTTTTTAAAACCTTGGATGCAGTTTCCCACCATGCAGTTTGTAATCGTGCGTGAGCCCCACGCCAGCACCTGTCCTGGCTTCCCTATCGGGCTACCCGCACTTGCAGGTATTCCCAACATGGCGGGTAAGGAGGTCGGCCACCTCATCGATATTACGCCTGTTAGGGTTCATTCCTCACTGGTTGCCGTGCTAATTTATATTCTATGTCTCTATTATAACATAACATAATAGATCGTTAGAAATAAGGTTCAATTACGTCTTTTATCTAAAGAAAGAAATAAATAAAATTTCTTTTTTAACCATAACATACTCAGAACGTAACATTGACAAGCTTAATACTAAAATAAGCACAAAAAAGTAATAGAGTAGGTACCTATCCTAGCTCATATATAAAAACAACTAGGTACGTCCCGCCCTTGTATAAATGTTATGCCAAATAGGCCCTGACTCAGCTTTAAAGGCAACAACAACTAACAAAAACAAAACAAAATGATCCATGTTGACCGAAATAAATAATTAAGAATTATGAATTAAAATAAATAATCCAGTTCAAAAAATAAATTCTGTATTAGAACAACGAAGGTCCCTAATAGAATCATCAAATCAAAAAAGTTCCTGTTTCTCTGATTGACGCTATCCATCAAAATATAATCCTTCTGTACTTTGACTCTTCGAAAAAACAAGGAAATATGTTTATCTGACGGGTAATGTTATTCAGAGACAGACCTCTAGTGAAACTCTTTTTTAAGTTTTCAAGAAAAATAAGAGTAATTTCTGAGTGAATAATCATAAACCTTGAGTCACTTTCGAGTATTTCAATGAGTAGAACTAAAGGTAAGGTACTCAACAAACAACTCAACTAACGAAAATAATAACTAAGGTGTCGAGTTAGATGGTTGTAGTTTAAATTAATTAAATGAAGGCTTTGGCGCTAATAACGCAATCGTGGACGGCTCTAGGCGTCTCTGGGGCGGAAACAACCCCGGTTAGGATTTAGAGGGTTGTTGTAGAATTTGACTTGAGTTTAAACGCATTTACCAAGAAAACAGAGGGTTACCTGCGCGTAAATGTTATAAATTAGAATAGACTTCATACCTTAATAATTATAATAAAATATCATGGTACTTAATACAAATCGACAAAAGCTCGGTGACAAGTAAATCCTTGGCTAAATCTGTAATGGTTTTAAATTTTGTCACATTTCAGCTTCATCTTTATTGATGACCAGGAAATAACTAGTAACATGCAGTCCAAATTAGTAACCTGACTGTGAATAGGTTTCTGAACCCATTTTCAGCATAAATTCAGCCGTTCCCGTGAGGTTGTAGTAGATCTGAAATTTGATTAGTATTAGCTTGATTTCTAAGTGGCTTTCGACTAACTTGCATAATACCTATAATAAATAATTATAAACGCAAAATTCCAGATTTAATAATTGATTAAATATTTTACTCAGTTCTAAAACTTATACATACTAGAAATCGCAAATCAATTCAAATTGGTCTCAAACCTATAGCAATTATCCTTATAATTGGTTAAAACAATTAAGTGTTCTACAAGGATCGATTATTGGTTCAATCCTATTCATTATGTACAGAAATGAAGACCAGAATTTCTCTAAATTACTTTACGAAAAAGGTCATTGGGTTGTCTGTCTGATCATTGAACTGTGCTCTCAACTTAAATGGTAGCCCTTATAGGTAAAAAGCTTACATAAGTGTGTGAACTGATTTCCCCGAAGACGTCCACTTTAAAAAAACTATTTGGTCAAACAGTTCTCACTTGAGTTCCCGGCCCTTTTAGGGTTCCTTACCTGGGTGCAAACCGGACCCTATTTAATAAGCCTATGCCGCCGTCCTTTTCAAATATGATGTCTCCGTATTTGAAGCTAGTTGTAATTTTCACAGAATACCTACGTGCTTCTAAGTTAAGTATCATGGAAAACATTTAAACAAATACAACCGAAACACAAGAAAACTGGTTTAAATAAATAAAAGTCTCCTCAATCCTCAAACACATCAAGTCTTGAATGCATTTTTTAAGGTTTTGTTTCCTTCTGTTCAATCACAGAAAGCGTCAAACATGGCCGCTTTTTATGACCAAACCAGATCTTTTGTCAAAACAGTTTTTTAAAGCCAAGACGCGTTAAAAGCAAGTAAACAGACACAGTTGCCATGTTTATTTCTCGGATTCCCCTCCTAAATAAACAAATTTATGGGATCAACACTGTCTCACGTTACATGACCCTTTACATCCTTTAATACTTTAACTCTTAAAACAATGTGGATAAAGTTCTAAATGTCACTGAGGGCTGAACTTCTGAAACTTTGTTAAGCTGAGTCATAGCTCCTAAAGTAATATAACTAAGGTTCAGTTTAAACTCTGATTCGGTATTATCACGTCAGAGTGCAAAAAATCTGGAATCCAGTTATGCACCCTTAAGATTTTGACAGCACAAAGTCTTTCGTCGCTGGCATAAATCGTGTTCGGCATTTAAAATTGAATCGCGGATGCAATGTGCTACATTATTTGTTTTGTACTTGGGATTTATCATCACTTCCTTTTAATTTTATTGAAAAAATTACTTTTTGCCTTTTATTTTATTTTTATTTCTTAGGAAAACAAACAGTTCTTATATTCTAATTGATAATTTAAAAAGACAACTATGGACCATTAAACAGTTTTCGCATAGTGAGACTATTGGAGCTTACTTATAAATTTACATGAAAAGATGAAAAAAATTAATATTATGTAACGAGAGACTAATAAGTACTATGTCGTAGAACCTAAAAAAATTGAAAACAGTGTTAAGTGCACGAAAGAAGCGTGTTCCAGGCATACTTAAAATCCTTTCACCACACTTATTCAAAAAAACCTGTGACACGATAAGAAGAAGAATGATAGTACAGTTTACCGAAAAATTATTAGTAAGCTTTAACTAGAATCTTGACACGGTGTTTTAGTAGTTTTAAAATGAATTCATAATAAT
Source organism: Thera britannica (assembly GCA_939531255.2). Classification (NCBI taxonomy): domain Eukaryota; kingdom Metazoa; phylum Arthropoda; class Insecta; order Lepidoptera; family Geometridae; genus Thera; species Thera britannica. Next base: position 20,365,861 of record OW618037.2, read on the forward strand.
CTTATAGCAGTCATTTAACTTATAATTCGTCCGTTCAGAGAATGCGTTTGACAGTTTGATCAGTTAGTCACAGTTAGTCACATAGTTAGTACAGCACTACAAATATAAAGCGCTGACATAACCTTGTAATAGCGCAGTATAGATTTAGAAAAATATTGTATAACAAGTTATTTGACACTCAGTTTGGCACAAAATTATAAAATTCATTGATTATTGATATAATAATGTTGTTTTAATGCTCATCAATTGTTAAAACGGTAAACAACCAGCAAAAATATTTTTATCGTAACTGCAACGCCATTACAAAGTTACGTCGTCAGTTCAATCGCGACGTATCAGGAACGCATTCTCTGAACGGCCGAACTATAGTAGACCGATAAGTTTGTTGCCATCTCTATTTGTTGGCATGAAAGTGACAGTGACAAGAGACTTGTTTATAAAAGAAAGCATCTACCTGCTAACATATTACATGATTTAAAGTATCTTAGTTAGTTTTGAGTTTAGGAAAGGAAACCGCTACAGAGGGTGGCAGCTAAAGCGATGGGAAGATGAGCTCTATAAGGAGTAGCGCAGACCATGTTTGGACCGCACCAAATGGCAAACCCTGGAAGAGACCTTTGTCCAAAGACAACCCAACCCTTGTACCGCCACGCTGGTTTCATATTAGAACAAACTTCTGCTAAGTCATATTTAGTAAGTAAGATTAGTATAAGTTAAGTTAAGCAATACTGTTTTTAAGGTCGGTGTTGTAAAGGCTTATTTTATTTTAGTATGTTTTTATTAAGTATGAACTCCATATTTTGAGGAAAATAATAAAGTTGGGAGTCAGAGGCGTGTGCTGTGCGAACGTGCAGTGTAGCAAGTGTTGCGTATTCATTCCTCTTTGTGTTCACTTCCTAGAGCTTAATAAAAGTGTCTCCACTGTTATATTGCGATAGAGCTGGTTGTTTTCAAAACAGCGTTCATTGTCTTGTGTCAATTGACAGCTAAAGTATTTTAAAACGAAATTGACTATGAATGAGACTCAATTTAATCAATTTATAAAATTAAAAAATTCGAAAGAATCAGTGACACAACAAGAAGAAGAAGAAGGTATCATTGAAACGTTCTTAAGGTAGGTGAATGTAGGTGCAAGTTCCACGCGACTTTTACGACAGAATACGAGTTGTGCTCTGTAGTTCCACAGAACACAACTCAAGCTGAATGGAAGGAAATAGAATCAAGATTCTAAAAAACTGTCAAAAATGAGTGTCGACTCTCGAAGACTTGAGAGTTTCTCTAGAAAGAACATGTGACTGGAAGTTCTGAGGCCAATTAATCTACCCTAGACCAATTAAACTGTCGCCCGCCTCCAGCTTTTGTAAGTCTATGGTTCCTTGTAAATATGTACACTCGACGACACCAGTGTTAGAATTATTGCGGCCACGATGAGCTGGGAGAGTCGAGCACATAAATGAAGTCGGAGTTAGACAGTTTTAAAATTGTTTATTTATAAGTAATGCAGTGAAGTTCTGGAAGATACGAACTTGAGAATTAATAAAAGTATGATGGTATTTATCGTTTGTAAAAGGATATAAAGTTTGGTAGAAGTTTCGTTTGCATTAAATATTGGTAGACATTTTTACGCGCTTCAATAAACCCAAAATATGATTAAAGCTTTCGGAAATGGTTATCAGATTACTGAAAGAGGAAATAAGACCATGATTTTTGCAAATATACAGGTGGATAATATTTTGTTTGCATTTATCATCATCGTTACTACGTAGAAAGCCAAACTTTTGCTGGTCAAAAATATCAACGTTTGAGAAATGTTGAGTTTATTAATAACTCAAAAGATTTTTTGAATTCAAATGTTCATGGTAAAATTCCCTATAACCATTGGCAAATCATTTTGGAACAGAGCTGAATTTAAATGTACGACGAGAAACTGCAAATAAGTACAACACTTATTAATAAAATATTTGATGCAAATAATATATTTAACAAGCATTGAAATCATCGACAAGAGAATAAATACGTTGAGATATTAAATATTCAAACCGCGTGCCAGTACGATCTGTTTTCTGAACTCTATGAACTTGCAAACGTCAAAGAACTGGCAAAGGTAAAAAAAAACAAATAAAGACTCCGCTTTTGCCCTCGGATTCGGCTAGAAAACACGTTTTTGCCAACATTACTAATCCATACCCAATTTGTCGGTGTGTTGGTTACGGTTTCTCGGCTAAACCACTGAACCGATCAAGGTGAAATTTGGCACTGAGACAACTTGTAGATATCGACTTCTAATGGACATTCCATATACGCACTGATGTCATTACTAGTCAAAAAATATCCTTGAAGAAAAGGATATTGAACCTGTGTTAGCAATAAATGACGTTTTGAAGGCTCGTGGAAAAAACTAGTAAGCACCTTGTGCTTGTGTGTGTGTCCATCCATCTTTCATTACTATTGGTCCAGCCAGTGTTATACCCTAAAACACAAACAGACAAAAAAAACATTTTCTTCTGCTCTTATTAGACTTAATGTGCGATCGGCACAACATATTCCCCTCTTCCATTCTCTTCTATCAAAATAGACAAACAAACATGCAATATTTTTATGCTTGTGCAGATTATTAGAGATACCAGCTGCGAGTGTTGCTACACAGCTCTGTATGAAGAGATGTCACAAAAAGGTAAAGTTCAGAAAACATCGGTCCAATAACTCGCTATGTGACAGAAATGCCGAACGAATATCAAAAGAAATCTACCATTTGTATAATACGAACACGGTTTTATAAAACGAATCGGATATCAGACAATCTAGGACACACTGCGATCATGTAAGGCTGGGAAAAGATTTTGATTTTGAGTGTGTATTTATATTGTGCTACACTGCCTGAATTTTAATACATTTTCGTCTAAAAGTGTGCGGCGTTCATTCGCTGATTATTTATTTATGTATTAATAAAAAACGGTTGTACTCCAATAACATAGATTAACTGGAACTGGATTTTCATATAATAAACTAAGAAATATGGATCCCGTTAATTAATGACATTTTAATTAATGGCTGAACATTAAATAAAAATAATTTAATTGAATATTCCATTATATATTTTTTTAATGATAATAAAAAGTTTATTCTCACACGAAAGATTTTCAGTTTTATATTTCAAGCGTAAATAACAAGGTAAACTATTTTAAACTGATCAAAGTTTCAGTTGATTCTCTGTCGTAAGTCCCGCTGGTCGTTTCCATCACTAGCCGGTATGTAGCCAGGGTAAGATAGAATTTACATAATGCTTTATTAAAAAAACAACGAGTTCTCATTAACCGTTTATTGGAAGATTCCGGTTTTAATATTGAACTTAAAACGGTTCTTGAGACGGAGACGTTTGGAATACTTTTATCATATTGAATCGGTAACTCAAGCATAGATACTTGTATTTTGTTATTAAAAATAAATAACTGTCAACATTCATGCCAGCATTGTTCTACGAGTAGAATACGGAATGAAAACCTCATTTCGTTTTTGGCCTTACTAATTTTTAAAACGTAAATGATAGTGTAGTTGTGTGGTTCCAAATTTGAAAAAAGTAAAATGGCGGTTTGAAAATGCGAAAAAGAAACCATAGAAGTTCTATTTTTAAAGTATCACGCAAAATGTAAAGAATTTTAGATTTCCAAGAGATTTTTATAACCTGAATACCTTCGTTCTTCGGGTAATATTCACACTCAAAAATATTCGCGCGCATTCACAATTTTCACTTCCGGTGCCCGCTTCGAACAAGAATCTAAATAATATTCGTCTTGGGGACTATATTCCGAAGAGATATTGGTTGCACTTCATAGCCTTTATGCCAAGGCTGCAAGGTTCAGTTTGTAAAAAGTTTATTGACCAAGATTCGAGTAAAAAGTTCAGTTTAGTTAGATGTTTGGTTTCATTTTACCGTACCGTGTCAAGGTAACGAGTGCAATCCCGCGAGACGATAAATATGTTTGTTATGTTGTTATTCCAAACCATTGTGAGAAGAAAAAGATGGAAAAATACAGAAAGCACCACCTAATATCGTCGTTGTGGTGCGAGAAGTAACTAAGTGCAAAAAGCTAGTCTCGAGATAATCGCGTTTTAAAGTTTTTTTGTTCTTAAAATGAGTGTAACTTATCAACACTTATAGTTACAAAAGAGGTTTCTTCATATAAAATATAGATAATTTTACCTTACACACTAACTGTCCACAAATTATTGTAAGTAATTATATGGTTACTGAGATACATAACAAAAAGTAAGTTAATTAATTCTGGCATACACGTAATACCTTGATTAAATATTACTTAATTATGATCTGTTGATGACTCTTACCGACAACAGAATTTCATTTCATTCAATAGCTTTTTATCTGCAAGAAATCACTAAGTGACTTTAGTGAGCAGTGCAAACCCAAGACTTGAAGAATATTGTAAGTAAAGTGATTGAATTAAACTACTTAAGATCCCTTAGATGAATTTTGTAGACAGATTTTTGCCTCTACGGGTAGTTATGCACTTCTGACATTCTTGTATTATCTATAATTTTAGTAAAATCTACTCTTTTACATTCTGAGAAGGTACATAATGGGTTTCAAAACACTTTGGCGTCAATAACTCATTTTGGCAAAAAATGTCACTTAGTGACTTCTCGCACCACAACGACGATATGCTTACCGGCTTTTACCAAAAACATTTTATTCCAATAATTTGATTTCAATTATAATTAGCTTTGTCATCTTCCAAAAAATTCCGTGAAATATCTACCGATAAAGAAAATATTTTATTACCAAGAAAAATAGGAGGCATCATCAGTCTCTCAATTATGTTTGATCGCAAAGGCTTCGTTTTATTTTCTGTAGACTGTTTATTTTATATTAGTTATGAATGTACTAGCGGTTTCAATAAACACTTTTATTGTAAAAAAACTAGTACATTTTTTCATTCAATCATGATTCATATCTCATGGGAACTTTCTATTTCTCTCAAGCTGGTGTCTGGCGAGAAAATCTCAGCGTCTTCTTTGTAAAAGGATTTTAAAATCGGTAAAATAAGCAGACCATCGGGTATTTTGCCGGATGAGATTTCAGGATTTTTCAATAACTTCTTACGCCTTATTACAGGCAAGTATTTCCATTTTATTACGTTTGAGATCAAAGCTTAGGTATTAGATACGTCTGTAGGTAAGATTCGTCTCCTGGACCTATATACCTTGGAATATTTTTATGCCATTCGTTCGCATGAATACATTTATCATGTAATTTATAACTAAAATGAGACATCACTACTACAATATAAGCATCGTAAATAAATCACAATAAAGTTTTACAACCATGTCACATTAGCGACAACATTACGTTCCGTTTAAAAGAAAAAAAAACTATAAATTTCCGAACACGCCATAGACAATCGATTTTCAAACGACAATATATCTTTAACGATCTCTTTGCAACGCTGACAGCTCGTTCCATTTTCAAAAACTAATAATGACTGCTTTAATTTTTAAACAATAGTGCTTCTTCCTTTTGTCTTCATTTTATACTTCTGTCTTTCATTGTCCTTCGGAGAAAACGTTGAATAGTTGAACAAAGTGTTTGTGTGGTATTACTGTTTTCAAAATAATGGTTGTAGACAGAGACAAAATTATGAATGAACTAGTGTTCGTTTCAAACTGAACCTTATCGTAAAAAGATACGGTTGAGTTTAGTGTAACGTTGTCAAATGACTAGGTTTTTGTCTGAACATTTTCATTTTGGAGACACTTACTTTTAGCGAACACGTGGGATAGTGCCCGCTTCGATGTTCTCGTTTATTACAAAAAGATTCTTACATATTTTGTTTTATTTTGTTGTACGAAATTCGAAATCATTATTAGCAAAAACTGCGCAGTTACTTTTTGTCGTGATATCGTTAACCACTGACACGTTGTAAAAACCGTATCTGAAACCGTATAATTCGATTTGGCTTGCCATGTCTACCTAAAATTTTAACCATCTAAAATTTTTTTTATATGTTAGTACCTATGTGACATCAAACAAAGAAAATGAGAATAAAAAATCTTAAAACTTGTGCCTCTTCTTTTTTTTAATTAAATACATCATCCTTTGGCCGTAATCTCACCTGATGGTAAGCAACGATGTAGCCGAGGTTGGAGCAGGATGGTCTAGGAGACACCTATTGACACTTGCCTTGAAGATGCCCAGATTGTAGTGGTCAGGAAAAACAAGTTCCAAGAGTTCCATTCCCTGGAGGTTCGCATAATAAAAGTAATAGCATCTTTAAATAATTAATTCCACTGGATGCATAAGGGTCTTAAATATCTGTAAAAAATGTTAGCAACCCTTACAAATAATTAATTGCCAACAATAATCCCTTCAAAATTAACACTTTATAATTTTTTTTTGATAAATAACTAAAGAAACCGACTTCATGGCCAAACTCCTGAACCGGTTTTTATGATATTTCTATGGGAGCAATCTGTAAGTATTATTATCTATAAGAAAAAGGCAATTATTTTAAATGGCTCTTGTTTGACAAAGCTATGCAATAACAAGCATAAATAAAAAAATACCACTGAATTGAGAACCTCCTTCCTTATCTATTTGACGTCGGTTAAAAAAAATAAAGACTGAATTATTTTTTTACAGATTAAAGGATAATAATAAAGTATTTTAAAAAGGCAAAAATTATTTTGCTATACCTTAATACCCAATCCCTGCTATGCAAATAGGTTCATTAAACCACTCCACCCTTTCACAGGGGATGGCCACCCCTGCATTATCATTTTTGAACCTGAGCTTTTATGTTAATAATGTATTTTAATACATGACTACCAACCCCCAGGGTTTATACGGCTACTTAGAAATGAATCTTGGGTTGAAACCCCACGCAGTAAGAATAAGGGTGGGTTTTACCATCGCAGATAATTAAAATTACTACCGTCTGTACTTAAACTTTTCTCGCTGGTTCCCATAGTACTTTGTTGGTTAGCTTTGCTTTGTTTGGAGCTATATAGTGCTATGTGGAATGTCCGCAAATATATATATTTTTCACAAACATAGACGTAAGTAAATATTTTATCTGACTGGAAGCGTCACTCCAGAATCTCATGAATAGTAACTTTTTTCTCGTGATGTTTTTCGTCACCGTTCGAGCTAGCAATACAGCTCTTTCAAAGATACCACTATAAGTACTTTAGGTTCAAAAGACGGGATCGCATCCACTATAAAGCCCGTTACAAACATAGCTATAATAATTATGTATATATCAATATGTCGTGATATAATTAAATATTACGGTTAATTACGGTATAAGTTGGTGACGTCATAGAAATATATTATAGCTGCGTGTGCGATCACTTGAATATTTGTATAGAAAATAAATATTGCTATAATTTATATTAATATGTATTATAGCTAAGTGTCGGACGACACGGGCTTAAAGTCCCACTCTGTATACAGAGATAGATTGAACATAGAATTAACTAAGTTAGTTTTCCTATTCACTCTACCGTATCAGTAAACATACATAATACACAAGCTCTCATTATAAAATAACAACTTGTCAGCCATTTTCTAGAACAGTAGCCTCAACTCCACAGCGAGGAACATCAAAACCACAATTTCTCAAATCTAAAATTACTCTCAAAATTTCACTAGCATTCAACAGGCCCATCCATTCTATAATATACCGTAAGTGAGTGTCGTAGAGTCGAGTATGCCTTGTTTCGTAACCGGGATCGCAGGTAGATAGGCCCCATAGAATAAGCAATAGAACTACGCATAAGTCTCACTTTGTCAATACGACAATGTTTGTACTCGTTAGCGATATCAAAGCTTCAGCTCAACGGTTGCTTGAGTTCTATTTGAAAAAAGAATACGAATCTTGAACTGATACGAATCTGCGATCGATATTGTTTCCGCTACTGATTCATCCTTCCTTCTCTAAATCTTCCAGAACTTTCGATCTTGTGCTGTCTCCAGAAGTGTTCCCAGCGACCTCTACCAAGCCTATCTTAAACTCGTGGTATGTCATATGCTGTGCTTTCTGGTGCATCATCTCATTTCAAGATCCGTTTTGCTACAGTCCAATATCATATTTTTTAAGTACTTTTTAAACTTTCGTGATCATAACACATGAACAAAGAAATGAACACATGAAAAACGCGTTAATTACTTTATAACGCGGTAAGTACCCGTGTAATAGATTCAGTATCATATTTTTATCTCTATTTATAGCTAGGTTCTTTCTACAGCAATACTAAGTACTACGCATACGACAAAGCGCATTGCACTCAGAAGGATAATATTAAAACGCAAAGTGAGCTGCTTGCTGTATCTAGCTCAATCCATGTCTGTGTTAATACCGAATCGTATTTAAACAAATTCGAAATTCAAATCTTTGAAATTGGAATTGCCAGTATTTTAGAACCTTAAGTCTTTGTGATAAGGTCTATCTGCCAGATATTCGAAATAACACAACCGACTAGCGCCTGAAGTCCGAATTTCAAAATCAACATAATGCCTCATGTCGTCCGAGGGTGAATAATCACGCTTGTGAATAGCAACTGATCAGATGCATTAAATATTCCGCTTGAAACCGGATCAAGCAATTCAGAGTGCGCTTGACTGATTAATGTTTTCTGTTCGCTTTGATTTGAGGGGCAATTTGGTTCTGCCGCCGTTATTTACCATTCCGTGTTTGGTAATATTTGGTCACGTTACAAAAAAACGCCATTTCGCTAAGAGCGGCTCTCTGTTTGTAACTTTATTACAAAAAAAACGCGTCAACGTTCTAATGTAATATCCTCATTTGACCGGAAACGATCCTTTTGATTTTCTTCAAAACATGAAAGCCAAGTTGACTCCTTTTTTAATTAACAAGCTTAACAAGATTGGTTAAAAACCGAAGATAAATTGTATATATCATAATAAATTCTATTGGTTATGACATTTCTCTCTGGAAGTTAAAAATTCCCTCCACCCATACTTCAAAACTTCTTCGTCTTCCTGCTCTTATCCCATATTATGATTATGACTCAAAATATGTCAAATATTTAAAAAAAATCAACCTGTAAAATCTATGCCTTACTAGTGAAATGCCTCGCGACTTCGTTCGCGTTACGCTTTTTCAAACAACAAACTTCAACCTTGATTGTCAGTCAGTCAGTCAGTAACGTAAGAGTTTTATATATTTAGATAAACGTAATTCATAATTATATAAACATGGCTTATTGCTACCTTGCTATTATTATAATGAACTTCAGAGATGTTTATCTTTTGATAGTTTTTTTATAACGAAAGCCTTGAAGAACTAACAAAAAACGTAACTTTCACTACATCATGGTTCACACTTTGCTAACGTCATAATTATATTTCCAAGTAAGTACAGCTAACTTGTTCGCTAATAAAATCATGGCGTTCGTCCCATGAGGTCCCATTAGACCAGCTGTGGCAAATGAGAGGTCGATTGCGACCTGCCTGCGGCTTAGTCTGTTGGGGATAGGGCGCGTTCACACAGACAGGTAACGAGCGTATTAACTGCCAGTATAACTTGAGTTCTCAACAAGTGGTTCTGTACATCTGAAGTCTGGACAATAAGAGTGAAAAGGTGTCTCCTAGACCATCATGCCCCATCGTCGGCTACATCGTCGCTTACCATCACGTGAGATTGTAGCCAAAAGATGGTCTTTATCACGTAAAAAAAAAGGAGGATCTCTGGAAAAAGAAATGTGAGTTTACCACCGCGTGTTATGCATTAGTTGGAGGCATAAAGGCCTGCGCACATCCAGGCGATGGCGATCACCTGAAACGCTGTCGAATATGACAGCAATATTTGACAGCGTTGCAGCTGATCGCCATCGCCATCGCCTAGATGTGCGCAGGCCTTAACATCGAGGTACTAAGATTGATGGACATCAAAAATTCCGATCTTGTGCGGACTAAAAAGGAGAGAAAAGTTGTCTGCATGGGACAATTTAGACAATTTTTCTTTTAAATTGGGGCTACGGATGATGATGATGATTACTACTTCAACACAAATCGGAAATTGATACGTTGAGCGCCCACCCACTTGATGGGCCGACGACATTGTTAAGATCGCGAAGTCAGTAGATGTGCTCAGAATCGTCCTTGTGTGGAATGTGTGGAAAAGTCCAGCAGTGGACTTCTTCAGGCTGATGATGAGTTCTTCCAACCGAGGTATACGTTGAAGTGACATGACAGCCGGGCTTAGTCGTCAAAGACGTCATCTCTTGGTCATCTCATGTCGCCCAATGAGAAACGTCAAACGTAAGGCCTTCACAACCCGTAAGCCGGTCGCTATGGGCCTAATTGGGAATGGTTGGAGAGCCAAGTCACATAGACTCGTGTAGACTCAGAGAATCCTACTAATACAAAAAAATTGGGAAGTACGTCTGAATATTTCTTTCTATCAACAACTGGCCTCTCAGATCAATTGGTAGTAACTCTGCCTTCTGAGCCGTAAGTGTGGGTTCGATCTCCATCTGTGTTCTCCACACAAATATTTGTGTGGTGAACGCAGATGTTTGTTCTCTGTCTGAATGTTATATGGTATTCTAAGTATGTATTTACAAAAAACATAATATAAGCATTTTAACAGCTATCTGGTTCCCATAGTACAAGCTCTGCTTAGTTTGGGGCTAGATAGTGTTGTGTGGATGATCTATAATATTTATTTAATATCTATTATTATTCTGGCTCAAGCACGCCTTAGCTATTGGACCGACTTTAATAAAACTTAAAATGAATATAGGCAATTTTTATGCCGAAAAAATTACAGAACCACGAATGAAGCCGCGGGCGGCTAGTATAAGCAAAGTTACAATGTTCGGATATTTGTGGCTGAATCACGATCTAACCATTAAACCGATTTTGAAGAAACTTGGAATAAAATATAGTTAGTAACCTGAATTTATACATATTCTTTATATCCCGAAAAATTACAGGAACGGAAAAAAATGAATACTCCCGAACCGGAAAAAACCTCTCAAGTTTTGATTTTTCAATTTTGTCTGACAATTATTACCACGCGGGCGAAACCACGGGCGGCCGCTTGTTGTTGAATATGCGGTTAAATTTAATTTGTCTGCGGCGAGGTAGCTTTCGGGAACCGATTGATAGCTCAAGGCTATACGAAGGGTAGTATAGTAATGAACAATTATGTGAGGATTAATATTTAGTGCTTCTTCTGTTGCTTTGATATTTATTTGACAGCAACTTTAATCATGAGAGTACTCTCGCGTGCAAAAGTGGTTTGTGGAGTTTTTTTATCGTTATTGAAACGGAACTCATACAGTAAATTATATAAATATGCTATAGTCGTATTTATGTAATGTATTTTTTGTTTTATTAAGCAGAAAGTAAGTACTTTTTAAACTTTCAAACGGCCATAAATAATACCCGAAGGATGAATCAAAATACATAAACAAACATTAATCTAATAATATAAAAAAAACTGGTACTAAAACCAAAAACTTAAGTCTTGGCCCCATTTAAGTTTAAATTTGAAGTTATATCAAGATTCAAACTTTATTGCAAATCAAAAGCGGTTTATTTAATTAGAACCTTCAAAAGATTCATACCAATTAAAAATTCATATCAAATTCGGGCAACAACATCATTTCTTTATAATAGACATCCGAGCCCTTCTGATGCTCGCCCTTGAAGGTAAAGCTTCGGGTACACTCAAAGATGTAATATAATAAGTTAAAAATATTTTTATAATGTCCCAAAAATGAAGAGCCGAGCGGTATTTGAACCCGCGACATTCCACTTGGTACGGGGCTGTGCTGATCGCTGCTCCATCGGATCCTAACCATATCGGGGCTGTTACGTCAAACGTAGATGGAGCCACGGTCGCGTTAGTGCTGAACAGTCTCTAAGAGTTATTCGTCGAGTGTGATTAGGATCCGATGGCGCAGCAGTCAGCGCAGCCTTGTACCAAGGAGAAGGTTGCGTGTTCAAATACCGCTCGGCTCTTAACTTTTGGTACATTAGAAAAATCGTTGTGATTTCCGTAAGTGTAGTAAACACTATAAAATAAATAAAAAAATAGTATAAGTTGCCCTAAAGTCTGTAGATGAACGGCAAGGAGCGTTTACCTCGCGCAGAGGATTAGTGTAGCTATCCAAAGAGCTATCGTGAAGCTCGCTAGCATTTTGGCCACACTGCCTGCGGTCGGTGATCTGCACTCGGTTTTCTACCAACTAAAGTCACGTACAATCTGAAATAACAGTTTATTCATGTATTAGATCAGGGTAACTTTATATTATAAAGAAAATATTAAATAGTAAGTAAATGGTTTAATTACATCAATGTCTTTACAATTTACACTTTATTTAACTAAATTATAGCTTTAGACCCGTTATTCAACACAAAACGACCTTACAGTAAACATATATCAACTACAAAGAGAACTAGGTACTTATCTTAACAATCAAGGGGTGTACTCAGAGCCGAATGACATCGACAGTACACAGAACGAAACGATAACCTTCTCCTTCGAGTCTCAAGCCCAGAATAATCCACCGCCTCCTAGCCTCAGTCAGGCGACCCACATGACAGTTGATAGACAGCGCCCCCTTTCGGCATTATCGTCATCCGTTCTGCGTAGCTTCTGACTACCAATAACAATTTATTGATATAATAAATTGTTATTAATTTCGAACAAATAATAATAAAATATAATATTATTTATCAAATCATTTTAAAGCAATTACATTCTTCCTAAATTAAATAAACTAAAATAGCTTTTTATTTTAAACATTAAAGACTATCCTTCTTTCTTACTTCAATAATCATTATTATTTTAATACAGATTTCTAAAAGCATTTAAATATAAAATTAAATAAATTTTAGCCCCTATTATCTACTAGATACGACACATGCATACGAAAACTAGGCAAAAGGTCTAGGAATAATAAAAGTGCTAATTATCTAAATAATAACTCGAAAATCAATAAAATATATCGACAATTGTCACAAATGTACTATGATCGTGGTTAGAACTAGATAGTCTTTTCGAGTAGGATCTACTCGCAAAGACTATCAATGTACACAATAGATTGTAAGTTCTAAAAAAAAAATAAGAGAGTCATGTATTTTTCGTTATGTCAAGCGCTAAACTTTTGTAAGCCGATGTTAATGATAACCAATTTCGGCATATAAAATTTTTTATAATATCATATCCTTTAAAAATATTTTTTTTTTTTTTTTTTATGCCATAGCTGGCAGACGAGCAGACGAGCCACCTGATGGAAAGCAGTCACCGTCGCCCATATACACCTGCAACACCAGAGGTGGTGCCGATGCGCTGCCGGCCTTTTAAGTATAGATATACCCGCCTTTTGAAGGCGGGTATTTTTATTAGCTAGCTATGATCGTATAGCTACTGTTACTCTACAATCTTACAAATTAAAACTCTTAAAGTTTTTTTAAGCTCCATGCAGCCCAGGACTGCCTTTTACCTTTTATTTGGAATGAGTCAAAAATATTCCTGAAGATGGTAGACGAATTTTGATCTTATAATGACCCTGCCGACAGAGGCGCGCATAAAATATGGTATATTTATGATAATTTAGATATTTTTCTGCCTTTTGTCTCTGAACGATTGATTGTATCTATCTCTTAGCTTGTGTGTTTAGTTTTATTGATGTTATAATGGCTGTATTTTTTATTGATTCAGAATTTATTTTATTTTTGTTATATTTGATTTTATTCTGTACCGGTTTCACTCCTTCATTTGGATGTTTCATTTTACATGGCTGATTTTATTGACTCAAAGTAAACCTGCCGTCTAAAATAGAAATTGGTTTATTAAAATAATAAGGATCATTATGATTCATGTTTCTCGCAACTTCGCAAAGACTAGGGTTTGAGAAATATTCATTGCTACCTCCCACATAACCTTGTTTCACATCACAGACTCAGCTCGTTCTTACACGAATTATTCATACATCCGATACGTCTATCAATCGGTACTCCATTGCATATGCTAATTTTAAATCGCCCTGGTTTCAATAAACCGTCGAGACGTCTACTCAGCGTCTCGGTTCACACAATAGTGATAATGAATCATGCATTTCATTCGTTTTATAGTTCCCCCGCCACAAGACCCGGCCAATCACGACGCATTCATGAGTTTTATAAATTTTAAATTTAGATCCCGACTTTTGTGTGGATATTTATGCAAACAAGGTAAGGCACACTGTACTCGTCTGTACATCTATGAGATTTTCACTTTGCTCAAGTCTGCATTGCGAAAATTCACGCAATATTTTCTTGGGAAATATATTGTGGTAGACGCAATAAAGAAAATTCATCATTGCCTAAAGCCTATTTAGTCAACATGTTTTTTTCGCAAGTACTTATTTATTTAAATTACAAATTTTTTATTTCGTTCTTCCTTTTCGTCAGTGATGTTCGGACCTTCTTAGATTTTTTGATACAAAGATTTTCAAAATCCTTTAAAACTTTTTAGAATAGAATAGAATAGAAAAGTATTTATTTCAGACATTAATGCATCCATAATTTTGTTAGTAACAATGTAACTTAGAGACTAGTGTTAGTGACTTTATGAAGACTATTTATTTCATTTGAGTAGTCTAACTTGAAGAGTCTTTGAAAGAGAAAATTAATGAAAAGAAAGAATCGCATTGAAGTACCTACCAAAAATCCAAATATGTAGATTTTAACTTAAATGCTTTAGAACTGCAATACACTATGGTATCTAAACAATGTTTGTTTTTGAAAAGCAGTGGCATAAATTACCGTCTATTTAAAACATTTTGAAAATGATATAATTTCGTTATTAGCTTTCTAGAGAGAGCAGTGGATCCATTCATAATAATAGTTTAAATATGTAACTTGTTAAGTTTTAAGCAAAGAATAAAGACAAACGTAGACAATTCCAAAAACTTTGATGAAAATTATTAAAATACACATGAGGCTCGTTTAGTTGAATAAACTTTAAAAACTTAAAAGTGCTACTCAGTAAAGGTAAATTGAAAAAGTAATATTAAAGCGCATTTATCAAAACCTAATTTTATAACTCTCTAAAAGTAATATCGGCGAATTTAAGTCAAAATTATTTTTTTAGAGACGTTGACTTCACAGGTGAAAATTAAATTCGGTGAATTCTTTTCGATGTAATATTTGAGTATTAAATTGAATAAAATTTAGGCTTCAAAATATTTTTATATGATTGTATTTGCCCTCTAGTTTTAGAGGTTTCTCGATGTTTTTGTGATTTTCTTTGACAATGACAATTGTGTTTCACCCCTTCGCTACCAGAAACCCAATGATTTGATCAGAACAGGAGCGATTCTGAGAAGTTCATTTATATTGTGATCTGGGAAGTTCAAATGATATAACATACATACAATTTACGATGTTGTCTGGTAGTTAACAGTTATCAACATATAGTTCTGTGTTACTACAACTAAAGATTTAGGGGAAAGTTCTCGTTGTTCGCCATGCATGAAGAATATGGAGATTTTAAATCATGGGTATATTTCAGACACAAGCTAAAGAAGCTATAATTTAGGAATTTGGAAGACAAGAGTAAACACGATTATGGCTAAGCATTCTCCATCTTCGGCTGCATCCTCACTTTTTATCAGGTGTGATGGCAGCCAAATGCTTAGCTATCTATAGAAAAAAAAAGATAAAAATAATGTATTTTCTTAAACATGTTAATATTATGAGATAGTCATGCTTGATTGATGTCGGTGTACAAATACGGAGATGGCACTTAAAAAACGTCAATGTAGTCGATTAATTTGAAATAAAGTTATTAGACAGTAGAAAAAAATACACAATATCAATAAAATAAGGCTAAAATTAATTATAATTTGTCGTTTAAAGCAGCACATATAGCTGATCACGTTATTAATATCGCTGTCATGTTTGACAGTGTTTCAGCTGATTACTATCGTCTAGATATGTGCAGACCTTATGAACTCGTCAATAACTTGTTTGTTTTCTGTCTGGGTGTTATATTGTATTCTAAGTATGTATTTACAAAAAAAATATGTATTCAAGTATTATATCAGCTATCCAGTTCCCATATTACAAGCTCTGCTTAGTTTGGGGCTGGATAGTGTTGTGTGAATTGTCCACAATATTTATTTTATTATTATTTTAATACTGTAATAACATTTTTCACCACAACAGAACAAGACATCCATTGTTTGTAAGTTTTATTTTCTGTATACTTTAATACAGAAAATAGAACTAACAAACAATGGACGGTCATGTCCATGTCGCTCTATAAATCTACCAAACGCTGATACCAAACAACTTCGAGGGGTTACAAGATTTTTTTTACAGTCTAAAAGAGAGCAGAAGTTTCAGCCAATCATGTTCTGCTCTGATTGGTGAAAATAATGACAGCCAATAAGTGCGCTTCGTTTTATCAAAATAACGATGTCATTGGCACCATGTTTCGTGCAAGAGAAGTTGGGGTCGTAAACTTGTATAAGTCCTTCAAGTTATATTAAAATAATACCAAATCGTCAAGAAAACTTTTCCTTAGATGAGAAAACTGGTAAAAATGGCTTCAATATTCTTAGTGTTGAGTCCGGCTATTTTTGGACCGGCTTTCTTTTCGAGATAGCCGTTCTTTTAGTTAAAAAGTATTTTCAGGAAACATCAGAAACATCAGGAAACCGGTTCAGTTTTAATTTCACGAACAAGGTATGTTCTAGAAAAATGATAAAATATGTCAGTGAGGTAATGCAAACCAGAGGTCACCGCTTAAAATCAAGATTGCTTGTTCCAATAATGTTCTTTCATATATAAACCAGCCTTAAAATTTACATTTTAGTTACATTTTATTCAAAATTCAAAATATTTTTTTAGCTGTATAACAAGCTGTATAACTTTGATGAAACGTCTGCTGAAGAGAAGACCGGACACTGTGACCCCCATCACCAATTCGGACTTCCGCGCACTTATGTATGGGATTATGGGACGCTACTAAAGTTCTAATGATAAATAGCCGGAAAATTTGATACTTAGTACAATGTAAAACGTATGTTTCCTTTACTATTCCTACACGTGTCTCGTCATGATTTTCGATTTAAATATCGATATTACTTGTGATATTGTTAGAGCTTTCGCCGAACGAATTATTTGATGTTATTCAAAACGGATCTTTCATTTCGAATTGCGACAGACGAAATATCATACTTGCTGGTTATTTTTTGTACTTATTAGTTGCTGAGAAGTTGGCTCACTTGATGTGGAGTGGTAACCACCGCTTATAACAAAGCCTCGCAGTTTACGAACGTGCCTTGCCCTGCTTCTATCAACTTGAGGCATTTCATTTCATTATAATTTATGAGAAAATATAAAAAAAAATAACTTATATGTCCCGCTGTGGGAATCGAACCTGCATTGACTTTTAGCCCTGTCCTAGTAAAATACAATTCATAAGCCAGTTTCGCTTTAACTGTTCAAATCAATACTTGCAAAACCGTAAGATCATTAGCGGCTAGGTTAATTTCTAGAATGCGGCGACCGTTATATTAAGACAATGACATCAGTGAGCAATAACTACCTATCTCCAAACAAGTTTTACACAAAACACAAAATCCGAAGTAATGTAATTCTGTTTTTGCTATTTTTGATAAATGCGTGCATTGATTTTAAAAACTAGAAAACTGTTAAATGTATCTAAACAACGCTGATAGCACCGTTTTAACAATAAAAAAACTAGCCTTAGTGTTGATTGCTTGATCATCAAAACTACATTACTTAAGCAAAGTTTTGCGTGATCATCATTTGGATGGGTACCGTTGACATATTCATCATGACATATTAGCGCTGTCGTTCTTCGGTCTGTCAGTCCTGGCTTAAGAGATCATGAAGCCATGACCCATCCATCGTAGCTTAACGATTGCTACAGCAATAGCGTGATCTAAATCTCCGTCACCAGAGCTGGCAATGTCATGAACTTCCTTTAACAATATTGTTTTTTTTATACAACTGCCTGATGGAACAAGCACGTGATGTTAAGTGGTAACCATCGCATTGCCTTGTAGGTCACGCACGTCAGGAACGTGCCCTACGATGCTTCAAACCGAAACATAGCAATGCTGCTTCGGTAGAAAAACTTTATTCTCTTGTGATTTAAACTTACCGTCACATATGACATCGTTACATTGGAAACCAAGGCTTAAGATCATTTGCGGAGGGCTAATACCAGTGTATCACGAGATAATACAACCGCACTCGGCTTTGGTTGCGGTCTCTGCAAATGAGGAGCTTAGGTCTTAGAGAGTTCTAGGAAGCGAGGACTGTTATATTACGGACATCGTGGTCTAATAATAACCCAATTTTGGAGTCATTCTAAAACAAGAAAGAGAAAGAAAATACATTTATTTGACATAATAATTACACATAGGTGTAGACTTTCACAACATTTAACAGTAATGAACATAATTATGCCAAATAGGCCCCGACTCAGCTTTTTGCTGCCTGACAAGGTGTCATCTACCATGCCAAGCAGCGCTGGTTTTCAGGCGGAGACTTTATGAAGAAGTGACGTCACAAGAAAAAAAAAAAAAAATTCTACGATGGGTTCTGATCCGTTCAGAAATTTGTAGAATTTTGTACTTTTTGAGTAGAATGAAAATGTCAGTGCTCTCTAACGGCAAAGGAAGACATCGTGAATTCGTGAGAAAACATGCGGCTTAGTCAGCAACTTTAATATTGGCCATGTTTTTCCTGTCTTCTTCTTAACGTGTCACTGGTTTTTTCGAACCAAGTGAGGTTAAAGGATTTTAAGTGCGCCTCAAAGAGGCTCCTTAAAATCCTTTCGTGTTGAAAAGGGCGATTAGACAGAGATAGGTATAGATGTAGGTGTTTGGATCTTTCTAGTTTCGTAACTTATTATCTGTATTATCTATATTAGATTGACTCTCCGCTCAGTTGGTAGCTCAGTCTTCTGCACCGTAGGTCGTGGGTTCAATACCCACCGAGAACAAATATTTGCGTGGTGAAAATAGATGTTTGTTCTCTGTCTTTTTGATTCCAAAGTTGCATTACTTTGGAATTACTTTGGAATGCAAAAGACAGCTACCAACTACCAATCCTAATATCATATAACGGTGGACGTTTCTTGAAAACTATAGCCAACGGTTATCGTAATATGGTTCTGTTACGTGCTGATGCAGCTTGATTGAATTGGATTACCTTGGAGATACGTGCTGAAATAGTGGAGGAAAACATCAAAGGACCTAGAAGAGTCGTAGGCGTTTCAATATGAGTTTCTTGATCCTTGTGAGAGCACTGGTGGCCTAGTGGTATAGCGCCTTCTGATCCTGAGGTCGTCGGTTCAAATCCAGTAGAGTATCAATGAGTTTTTCTGTTGAATAAATGTATGTACACTATGTCAGTTTTCTCAAACGGTGAAGGAAAACATCGCGAGGAAACCGGCATGTTGTAGAATCCAAAAAGTTTGAAAAACATGTGTTGAGGGCACGAAAGGCCATCTGAAGCGCACTGATTTATAATAACACTCTCAACACACTAGTTTAAAAGAAACAGTGACATGATACGAAGAAGACCGCATAGATTTGTCATTTTTCAATGGAGAGCTGTCAAAAAAATCTATGCTTGAGGCTCGCCTTCCCACCGGTGTGTGATATCGCGCACGGAGGCGGATCAGCTCGCACGACACACGTCTCGTGCGCCGAGGTGCGCGGTAGCACAGAAGCCCTTTCTGTGTGCGTTGCCGTGCGTCGTCGTGCGCTGTGCGTGATGATCTGCAGAACCACGCACTGTAGGAAGGCAGCATCAGACACAAGCATTGTTACTGAATACGGGGCTAAGACCATCAAGTAGGCCACGCGTCATTTTGGACGCAGCTTTATACCTCATTCAAATCGCTTTACGGTATAGCACTCAGATTCAAACTAGTTTAGATTTTCCTAGGATACATTTGTCACAGCTCATTGGGAGCAAAGCTGGTGTATTCCGTACAGAGTGGCAAGGTTTTGCATCCGGAGGCTACGAACTTCGCTTCCATCTGTAAAAAATAGCAGATGGTAAATAAGTATTAGAATTAGTTTGTTTAGTTTTTAATAAGGGCTTACACAATTAAATGGGTCAACAACATTTCGTTGCTATGCTGTTAACTGTTGAGGGATGTTTTTGATTATAGTGTATTGCCAGTACTCTCAAACGGTGAAGGAAATCATCGTGAGGAAACCGGCATGTCGTAGAATCTAAAAAGTTCGACATTGTGTCGAGTGCACGAAAAAAGCCTCTCTGAGGCGCACTTTAAATTTCCTCCACCCTGGTGGACGAACCTATGGCACGATAGAAGGTCCTTCTCCAAAAAATTCATAAATTTACTGTCAAATTACACTTTAATCCTCATAACATGGTGATTTGACAGCCAATTTTAATGTCATTGTTACATTCATCCTTGTGTGAACACTATGCTCTTGTTGTGTGGCATAAAATAAATAACATTCGATTTCATTTGATTTAATAGCTTAGATCATAGTTTTGATTTCTATTCCAGGTTCCGCGATTATACGGCTGGCTGGGATAGGCTATTTATGTGTCTGTTACGAGTTTTAGCCCCAACTTTGAACGCACTGCATTTCTATGCGATGGAGTGAACCAGCTATACTTTCCTCGACTGTGGCTACTAAGTGATTGCTATTTTATCCCTCTCTGTCTATTTGCTAGGCTGTCAGGGGGAGGAAAATGGAGTTTAGCTAGCAATGGGATAAATAGACTATAGTTTACTCGATTTAATAGTAAATTCATTTTATACTATCTACCTCACGCGTTATTGTTTCAGACGTATCACGACTGCTGAGCTATCTGTAGATAGCATATCTGTTTATGGTATAAAATAATATAGGTCATGATTGAAATACTCACAATACTATTTTTATGAAACAACGGGATATTTACCATGATTAAATTTTTGTTGAGTTGACTTCCGATATTTCGGCACAGTTGCATGCACCATGATCACGGTTGAACTGAAGTCCACGAGTAAAAGAAATATTATTGGCAGATAAATCGATCTACCCTCTTTCGCACTCTTTTATTGGTTTCGAGACTACTATTGGTTCCATTCTCACTCTTTTTACGATTTCGACACAACACTGATGGTATCAGGACGCGTAGTGGATGCCCCTCTTTTTGGTGGTTTGCACAGTCGTACCACCGGGCTCCAGACTCCAGATAATTGGAATCTTCACGGTTGAAGTTCTTGTGTTTGGTGATTTCAATTGCCTCTTGATAAAAGTAGAGAAATATCCCGTTGTTTTATAAAAATAGTGTTAAAAACCATGATAGTTTCAAAAGTTATACTCATAATAGATATTGTGGACAATCCACACAACCCTTCAAGGGCGAGTCCGACTCGCACTTGGCCGCTTTTTTATACTTAGGACCATCATGCATTGCATTTTAACGTCTCAGAAATAGTGTAATGAATAATACATGACATGTAAGAGTTAGAACACTTAAGCAGCTAGTTGGGATGCTAATGGCTTCCAAGTACTGTTAACCACCCAGGATTATGTAATAAACTAGTTCTTGTGCTCCTCTTTAGAACTTAACCTATGATAATATAAGTTTCCGAGGACTTACCAACGTCCACGACGTCGGATTTCGAATTATAATAAATAAAAAAAATTGTGGACAATCCTCACAACACTATCTAGCCCTAAACTAAGCAGAGCTTGTACTATGGCAGATAGCTGATAAATCTCATAATTTTATTTTGTAAAAAAAAAAATTTTTTTGCTCTCTGTCTGGGTGTTATATTGTGTTCTATGTATGCATAGAACACAATATAACACCCAGACAGAGAGCAAACATCTATGTTTTGACCACACAAGTATTTGTTCTCAGTGGGGATCGAACCCACGTCCTCCGCAGAAGGCAGAGCTACTACCAACTGAGCTGAAAAGCCAGTCAGTAATATAAGTATCCGAGGGCGTACCGAGATCCCAGGAGCTCAAATAGAGCTAGGCAGGACACTAACAAGGCATGGTGACGACAGGTGGTGCAAAAAATTGATGAAATAGTGGCTGAGGACTGGGAAGATAAGTTTAAATAACTTGAGACAAACTACAAAGCCAAACCGCTGCGCTGAACCGATTTTGATAACATTTGTATGGGACCAATCTGGAAGTTTAACCGTCCAGATAAAGAAATAAATATTTTATTTGGTTCTTAAATGATGAAGTTATGCAATAACAAACATTATTAGAAAAATATACTACCGAATGAGAACCTCCTTTTTTATTTGAAGTCAGTTAAAAAATAAGCGTTTAAAAACATTGATTACGTGTAAATCTTATGGTGAAGGAAAACATCGTTAGGAAACCGGCATATCGGTACAGAAAAATTTGCAAATATAGTTTCTTTGAAAGGAGCCTCCTAAATCTAAATCTAATCTAATCTTAATCTCTCTAAATCCTTTCACCACTCTAGTTTAAAAGGACTAGAGACACGACGTGAAGACAAGCTGAACCGATTTTGATGAAACTTGTTATTTAGCTTCGTTTGTAAAACAATCAGGCCACTTATATCCAGCTAAAACGCAAACAAAGTCACTGGCAAGAGCTACTAAATAAACTTGTTTGTGCAAAGAAAAATGATACTTTCCATTATAATCCAATCTGGGATAGCGTTTCCACCGCTTACCGGGAAAAGTACCTATGAATAGTTTTAAATATATTGAAAATACGAATAAACAAGGGAATATTTTGAATCAAATTGAATAGAAGAAAACGTACAGATGCATGCTAGAAACGTATCATCATCATCAGTCTGAGGAGACTGATGATGTTGATAATGATATGTATGTCTGGCAACAGCACAATATTACTGGCACGTGAGGCTCCGTATGCCTCAAGTTGAAGGACGCAGGGAAGTGCATCGTAGGGCACGTTCATGAGTGACCTACGAGGCATTGCTTTGTTATAGGCGATAGTTACCAGTTAACATCATGTGGGTCATATGCTTATTTCATCAGCTATAGTTGAATAAAAAATATACTAACTACTAACAGTTTTTTTTATACAACTAGCTGCCGGAACAAGTATATGGCCCACCTGATATTAAGTGGTAATTACCTCGTAGGTCACGCACGTCAATAACGTGCCCTACGAACTCGCTCACTGGCTTGCGTCCATCAATGTTGTCCCGCTGCCAGAATCGAACCAGTTTTATTTTTTATGTTGATCACCACGTCACAATCGTCGTAAAGGTTTTATGATTTCTTTACTAACCATAAGTATAAGTACCATAAAACGATAAACATAGTGACTCAAACATAAAAGAGGTCAATAGTCGATAACATTTCGGTTTCTCGAAACACGGTAACCGTTAAAAGACTAGCGTATACAACACACAAGATGGCGCTTGGTTCAAAAAAAACTTTCCATCACGCTTGGTTCGAAAGAGCCAGTGACACGATAAGAAGAAGAAGGGTTCCAAAATCCAAGACTAATCCTTGAGAAGAGTGAATAGGTATCTTCTAGGTAAGCGTGCTACATCGTCGACCGCATCATCACTTAACAGCAGGTGAGATAGCGGTCAAACGCAAACCTATAAATTGTAAAAAAAAAAAAAAAAAATGTACTCAAGAAAAAATCCAAGGACTAGTGCTTGAGTCAAAGAGTCATGAGTCGTGTAGCTTTTTTAATTATTTCGAATTTAATATACCCCACATGTAGTGTGTTCTGTGCCCAGTTCTGTTTGTATTATTACCTTCTTAGGTAGCCTGCCTGCTTTCAGTTGTCCGTTCTGTGTGTTTTATTTATTTGTCAATATGTCAAATAAATGTATTTTCTTTCTTTATGTATGTCTGCTACTAAACAATGATGCTAATTTCCATCACTGTTATAATAGTTTGTATGGAAAAGATCGCTCTTAGCTGTAAGACTGCCCTTTGTACCTCTAGTGTTTTTAAGTATTCCTGTTTTGTTATTTTTGTAACCTTTCATTTTGGTGATTCTTTTTTCTTCCGGCCCTTATCCCAATAAAGTTATATTCTATTTTATTCTTAGCTGTAGAGGCGATGTAACTACGAGTAGCGGAATATAGCGGTGACCGATGCTTTGAAAACTGAAGTCAAACTTTCACACGTAATATTTACTTTACCTTCATGTTTATTTTCCTTGTTCTGACTAATAATATGACACTGTAAAATAGTGACCAACTATGTCTGAGTCATTGATAGATACTATCATCATAATCATCATCAGTTTGAAGTAGTCCACAGCTGGCCTCCCCTATACGTGGAAGAATGATTCTGAGCCCTTTCTATCCACCGACTTCTCGCGATCTTAACAATCTCATCAGTCCATCTGGTGGGTGGGCGCCCAACGTTTTGTCTTCCGGTTCGTTGTCGCCATTCGAGAACCTCTATTGGTCAACGGTTGTTGATACTACTCGTACTTGCTTAATTTGACATAACAATCAGATATGCACATCATTATTGTACATTTTATTTTTATAACACGTTTGTTAGTGATTCTCTTGATTTATTTTTAACATCTTGCTATAGATAGTGCAATTCACGATGACGCGCCCCTCGCGGGGTGCGGGGAGTTTGCTCCGAGCGGCAGTCGCCAACCGTAGTCTATTAATTGTAGTGTGCGTGTGCACTCATAGGTAATTAGAGTGTACCGATAACACTCAAACATTGACGGATGCTTGCACACATCCTTATACTTTAAACGGTTAGGAGGAATAGTGGGGCGCGCCTTCGTGGATTGCACTATCTATAGTGCAAAAATTATATGTATTTATTTATTAAAAAAATCGGTTGTCTGTAAAGTCGGTTTACTGACGATAGTTGACGCATCGCTCACTCAAGTAGGACTCTCTCCTACTTGAGTGAGCGATGCGTCCGCGTGGACAGCTGTATGACGTTGTCACGTTCAACTATCGTCAATAAACCGACTTTACAGACAACCGATTTTTTTATCACAACCGGTAAGTCTCCACTGTGCCATAAAGGTCGTCCTAACTACATAAACATAGGTTAATAGTTCTTAGTATTTTAGAAATGGCATTATTATTTTCCAATGACTCATAGTAAAGTGTGCGAACTGCAATATGTTAGAAGAGTAGCAATTTAAATAAACGATGCAAAACTAGTTCCTACCCGTGGTTTTGCTCATGGTATCCGGATAATAATAGGTATACGTTTAAAAGCTTGAGAAACTGACTTCATGGTCTTATTATACCGATTTTGATAAAATTTAAATGGAACCAATCTGAAAGTATTATTACCTTTCAGATAAAAAAAAAAGAATTCACTAAATCGGTTCATAAATGACGGAGATATGCAGTAACAAAACATTAAACAATGGGCTAAATTGATTATGATGAAATTTCCATGGGACCGACAGAACAGAAACTTGAACAATTAACCCCTTTGGTTTTCACTTCCAAAATTGCGTTAACATTTCTTCCCAGGCACGGTAGTCATCCTTTTAGATCTTGCTATTTTATTTACCAACTGAAGCTCCCTTTACAGATCTGTAAGATGGGTAGTCAGAGGTACACATAGCTTTAATATTAAGTGCTCGAGACGAAGCTTTAGGTGGCAATATTATATCTTTTGATCACTTTAATCCTTAACTAACTGGGTATTTAGTTGATTACTAAACTCCACTTAAAATATCCAAGTTAAGTCCTAAATCCTCTTAACCTGTGATTAACCTGTACTTAACCTTTGATAACCTTCAGGATATCACGCACTGATCCTAATGAAACCTTAAGAATTACGTAAGCTTAGGTTCAACCCGCACTATACTGTACACAATCACTCGCATGCCGTTGACGTCAGTCTCATAGCTCGGAGATCCAAGAAGTAGTTGATCGTACTTATTTTGACAGAGTGGGCACTATGATCCCCCCACCAATCGGGGAATCCCAGCACCTCCGCCGCCGTTTCAAATCTTGACAAGAATCTGATTTTAGTAAAAATACAAGCCACACGCACACACACGCGTTTAAAAAAAACAATGTAAAATGTAGTTTTTTTAATTGTCACATCCAGAATGAATCACTCAACAACTTACAGTTTCTTTTTCATTTGACAATAATGGATACAATTTCAGTTTGAGTGTACATCAATTAAAATTAAAATAGATAAATTACATATAAAATTACTATTCTTCTACATTTCTATGGATATTAACAATTCCTTGAAATCATTATGTTTCTGCATATCATTTTTCTGAACATTTAACGACAACAACAATTTTGTTGTTAAAACTTGACTTTTGTATGGGATTTGGTCGAGTGTCCGGGCTGTCGTTCTACGAAGTTTCTACAACATGCCGGTTTCCTCACGATATTTTCCTGAGAGTACTGGCATAGTGCACAATCATAATTTATCTAGATAGAAAAACTCGTGTTGACTGGTTACAAAGTGCGGATCGATGCGTGAATGTAGATGAAGCCTTAAGATTACTTTTAATCGATTGAAGGATTAGCGCACACGTCTTGTGATTCCTAATTACTGATTTCAGTACTTCGTAGGCTTTATTTCCTTACATACATACATAAAATCACGCCTCATTCCCATAGAAGTAAGCAGAGATCACGGATTTCCAATTGCTACGATCCTGACATACCTCTTTCGCTTCGTTCACTCGCATAACGTTTTTTTATACATGCACGTCTGTTTAGAGTACTCCTGACCTGTAGACCTACCACAAGCTCTGTCTGACTCTGTCTCTGGTTTTGAGTATTTGTGAGTATTGACTGAATAAACTCTACGTCGAAACGTCACACACACAGTATAATACACTAGTGAGCACTCACACAGATTCAAAACCAGAGCCAGAGACAGACCCAGATAGAGCTTGTTGTAGGCTATGGCTACTGGCCTTTCTCTAAAATATCTGCTATCTGATCGACATGTATATGACATTTATTTTCTTGCTAAACAATATTGCTGTTTTTAAATTTCTCGAAAGTTTTTGTAGACACTAGGTCACACACAGGACACACACAATCGCTTCTTTTTATTTTCCTTTGTCAATTATATGCACTATTTCTGTTAGGTAATAGCTTAGTTTTTTTAATAAGACTCCTAGTTTTATGTCTTTTGTATTCGTGGTTAATATTACCACGAATACAAAACACTTATAACACCTTTTTATATTATAGGTTGTATATTAGTAGTTTGTTTTTTGTATATTACTTACCAAATACCTACTATAATGGGCACCACAGTGTGAGGCGTGGAGTCTGAAAATGGAAGATTGTGGGGTCTAGACTCTAGTACCCAATAAAAGGTCAAATGAGGTCAACTCTGTTAGTGGAGATCTTAAGCCGTATTTAGCTTGAGTCTGAGTCGAGCCTCAAGCATAGATTTTTGTCATATTTAATGGCGTCGATTCCAGCAACACGGCTTGATTGAGTGATCGCTGAATCCACGTTCCATTTTTAATTTTTTCAAACAAAACAACACAATTGACAACTCACATCTATTTACGCGGTCGCTTGATTTGTGTTGCTGAAATCGACGCCCTGTCAAAAAATCTATGCTTGAGGCTTGACTCAGACTCAAGCACTGTTTCTGAATACGGACCTTAGACTTCCATCCATCACGACTACCACGGCTGGGATGCCAAAAGTGTAAGGTCATGTTAGGTCAACTTTGTTGGTAGAGGTCAAGACCTCCATCTTACGACTGCCACAGTTGGGACACCACCGTGCCAATAGTGTATTTGAACAAAAATTAGTGGTCACCCATCTACATAAAGCCGCATGTAAGCCAAAATAGCTGTCAGACCAGCGTACCATAGCTCTTAAAAAGCGGTCTCCCATCCAGTGGTGACTATGGTGAACGTTGCATTTCGTTTTATAGACTCAGTACTACCGCCATACAAAATTGATCTAATTAATTCACTTCATTTCCACTTAGCAATAAGGTCGGAATGAGAAATGACTGCACCCTCATTTGTTACCAGTCGAGTAAAACGGGGTTTACTGGTTTACTCAATCTTCTGGTGTAATTTACTCTGTGGTAGTCTTAGACTTCGGCTAGGTTTAAGTTAGGTTCCTTTTCTTCTAAATTACCAATTTTTTTTGGTCTTGTGGAACTGGCACCTAGGCTCACCTAGCTTTGAGACTTTTTAAAGTGACTATTGAATATATAAATTTTTGATTTTCATTTTACTCTTTTTCTAAAGCAAAATTGGTTATATTTTTATTTTCTATGCTTGTTTCTATTTAGCATGTAGTGTTTAAAAAAATACGTTTTGTTTTTTTTTTCACTAAAAAGGAAAACGAAACATAATTTAAGTTTTAGTTTTCGTTTTCCTTTTTGTCCTCGTTGGTTTTTAAAAATATTTGTGTTTTTACTGTACTTTTATGTGTTTCTTTCACCAAAATTTACGAAAACGATAAACGAAACATGGTCTCTCGTTGCTTTTCTAACGTCGGTTGTGATTGTGTTTTTTTGGGCACTTTTTACGGAACCCCATAGTAAAGTGAAGTTCACTGTTACGTTTGTTTTTTAACCGACTTCCAATCAAAAAGGAGGAGGTTCTCAATTCGGTTGTATGTTTTTTTTTTTTATTTTTTTTTTTTATGTTTGTTACCGCATAACTTCGTCATTTGTCAGCCGATTTGAAAAATTATTTTTTTATCTGAAAGGTATTGCTTCCAGATTGGTCCCATTTTAATTTTATTAAAATCGGTGTTGCCATTTTTTTTAAAATAATTTTTTTAATGTTTGTAACTGCATGCCTCCGTCATTTATGAACCGATTTAGAAAATTATTTTTTTATTTGGAAGGTTATGCTTACGTCCAGATTGTCCCAAACAAATTTGATTAAAATCGGTTTAGCCGTTTGACAATGAAGTCGGTTTCTCAAGTTTTTTAAACTTATAATTATTTATTTGACACATTTTCTACTTGAAAGAACCCTAAAGCTTAGTTCACATCACCGTCCGAAGCGTGGAATTTATTTTCGTCTTTATACGGCTTTGGAACATTTTGGCCGAAACCGCTTCCGGCACTGCCCACATCCCATGCATTACTATGTAATATTTATTAGCCGCTGTAAAATCACATCATAACTAGTTTGAACTGGTGAAAACCGATAATTATAAATAGCTAGTGGTATCCCGCGCGACTTATGTCACTTTTTCCATTTAAAAAAAGTTTCGTGACCCCTGCATTGTTCTAGGAATCTACCCTCCAACTTTTATACTCTTAGGTCTATTAGTTTTTTTGTTTTTTTTTTTATATTGTGGACTATCCACACAACACTTTCTAGCCCCAATTTAAGCAGAGCTTGTACTATATAAACTAGAAAGCTGATATAATACTTATTTGTATTTTTTTTTAAAGACGTACTTAGAATACAATATAACACCCAGACAGAGAACAAACATCTGCGTTCACCACACAAATACTTGTTCTCGGTGGGGATCAAACCCACGACCCACGCGCAGGAGCCAGTCAATTTGATTTACTTGTAAGTAAAAATACATAAAAACATCCTTGTTAGTTTTGACACTAATATGTTTTTTCTTATAATAAAACAACCCATCTTGTTTCACTATCTCAAGATAATGTTCCAAAATGGCGCCCTAAATTTCCCGCCAATCCCAATCCTTTGGCGGCAAATTAATAAATATAATTAATGGCTATTTATTTAATATTTCGTTGTTTTGTTTCAGGTAATGCTTCTGGTTTTAACGACGGTTTGTTTTTAATTGGCGTAATTTATCGCCGATTATAGTACAATGGTGGTGAAAATCTGAAAATGATTGCTTATTTATTAAGGAGGAGGCGCTTTTGGCCCTCCCTGAGTGGAGAGTATTGATTGAAGTCGGAAATTGACAGAATTTTTTTAGGTGAGACTTGTGTAAGGTCCATTGGCGGATTAATTTTTTTTTATGCAAATGATACTGGCTCACTTTTTTTTATATTTGTTACCGTATAACTTCGTTATTTGTGAGCCGATTTGAAAAAATATTTTTTTATCTGAAAGGTACTGCTTCCAGATTGGCCCCATTTTAATTTTATCAAAATCGCCATTATAAAATTGCCATTTTTTTTTAATACCTATGTTTTTTAATGTTTGTAACTGCATGCTGCATGCCTCCGTCATTTATGAACCGATTTAGAAAATTATTTTTTTATTTGGAAGGTTATTCTTACGTCCAGATTGTCCCAAACAAATTTCATTAAAATCGGTTTAGCCGTTTGGCAATGAAGTCGGTTTCTCTAGTTTTTTAAACTTATAATTATCTTGAAACTATTCATAATATGCAACTTCTATCCAATTGTAAAGAAGATATTTTACATTAGAAGTGAGTTTAGCTTACACGTAAGAATAAGGGGTTAAAATATTTCTACTCCGTACCCTTTGGGCGTAGCGGTTATACCCTACAAATATTTGCACACCCTTCTCATATACATTAAAATTCCCTTTATAAGTCGGTTAATAATTTATTTGTTTGAAGAATGAGGGTAATATGGACTTGATTAACAAAATTCTGGAAATTTCTAATTTCAAGATTTATTAAAAATAATAGGTACGGTTGTAGGCAATAAATATTGCACATTGGCTTTTCTGCTTTCGTAGAGCGCTATCTCTTTCCGACGCACACTACGCTCTATGAAGCCGAAGTGCAATATTTGTTGCCTATTATTGACTAGTACGACTTACTTAAATAGTGTAAAATATTAAAGTTCTTATTCTGTTACCCTTGCATAAAGGCGCACTTAAAATCCTTTCACCACATTTGGTTCCAAAAAACCAGTGACACGATAAGAAAAAGTCCAAATTACGAGTAAGTTGTGGAATGAACTGCCATAGCGGTTTTCCCTCGGAGCTTCGACATGGGGTCCTTCAAAAGGCGGGTCTATCAGCGAATTAGCAACACCTCTGGTGTTGCAAATGTATATGGGCAACGGTGACTGCTCTCCATCAGGCGGCCAGTCTGCTAGTTTGCCAGATATGGCATAAAAAATATTCAAATAACCGGTTGTCTGTAAAGTCGGTTTACTGACGATAGTTGAACGTGACAACGCCATACAGCTGTCAACGCGGACGCATCGGTCACTCAAGTAGGAGAGAGACAGATGTCGAACGCTGCCGAACGCGGAGGCCGATTGTGCCTCTTTGTCACTCGTTCCGCGCTCTCGCTTGCATTTCAAGCCTTAAATGGAACGCCTCAGAGCGAGACACCATGTGCGTGTGTGTGTGTGTGTGTGTGTGGGGCATGACGTCATGTTTTTTCGTACGTGCAGCCGGCTCCATCGAATTTTATGACGTTGTCACGTCAAAAAGTAAAATTATCGCTGTTTCATATAAGTTATAGGATAATGTAATCTATACATCGAAATTAGGTCATCAACTAAACCCGAATCTACACAAGGTATACCTACACATGGAACTGACAATTTAATATAACGTTACCAAGAATCGATAACACCTCGACGCATACCTCGAAATTCCGATATTAAAATGTTTGCACCGATACTGTGAGCAAATATCGCGAGCCTATTAAAACTCAACCTTATTTCCATATTAATAAAATCTACATCGGCACTTTTCATTAAAAAAATCTATGAACTGGGTGACACCTCGGTGAACAACACAATTAGAGCTCTATAACGCTAGAGATAAGGTTCACAGGTGGCAGGATTTTTTAAATTAGGAAAGCAAAACGTCAACGACTTATTATTCTTGTAACTTGGTTTACCTGAGGTCCTTTCAAATTGTTTGATGGTTTATATTGCAGATGGGTCTACCGTTTGGAGAAAAAAGTATGAATGTTTGTTGTTGAGTCACTTTTGTAGCGCTCTTGTGGCCTAGCTTGCTGCAACGGTAGTCTCGACATAACTAACGACCACTAACTGGTCGCTAAGTCTTCAAATTCTTCGTTTTTGACTAGAAGTTGACTTCTAAATATGTCGAGACTACCACCCCCGCATTTTTTTTTGGGCGTAGGCCTTCTTATTCCTCACGACTTTTGACTGAATGATATGAAAAATACAGTGCGAAAAAATATACAACAATAGTGATAAAATTGGCCAAGATGGTATAAGTGTTTCGATAGATCACGATTTTGAAGCCATAATTTGAATGTTCATTCTTTCTATAAGTGGGCTGCGACCTTTACTTTAAGAGTCATCCGACCATGATGTTCAACTCGACATGCCCTTGGTCACGCTAGACTTGACCTTTATACAATAACCTGAAAATTAGCTGCGACAAAAATAAGAGATCGATGGTTGATGACTTTCTAAGTGCTTGCAAATGGTATGATAAAGTTAAATTATTTATAGATATAGATAGATTTCTAGGTATTGGCCACCCCCATGGATCCCCGATGGAACAAGGATATTATAGACATAAATATAAAATAAATAAATATTGTTGACAATTCATACACCCTCAAAACATCTAACCTCAAACTAAGCAGAGCTAGTACGATGAGAACTAGATAGCCGATAATACTTTTTTTTGTAAATACGTACTAGGAATACAATATAACACCCAGACGAAGAACAAACATCTACTTTACGGTCCTCACACAATATTTGTTCTCGGTTGGGATCGAACCCACGGCCTACGGCGCAGAAGTCAGAGTCTCTATCAACTGAGCCATGACGCCTGACAAAAACAGCTGCATTTTAAAAACTCTTCATCAAGTTCTAAAAGAAAACTTCAAGATTGTAAGGAAATTCGATTTCGGAGCTACACAAAGCTACACAACTATACCAAATCTACGCGAGCAGAATCGCGGCCACTCCACAAGAAGCTAATAAAAAAATACGTTTGCGAAAACGGTTTGAAACTCGACATTGTAACGTTCCATTTTCGAATGCCATTCAAAAATGGAACGACTTACAAAATGAGACTGTCACTTATTTCGCTCGAATAAAATCCTCGGTACGATTTTCGTCAAATGCCCCGAAAACTCCCCTTAAGGGGTTTGGGGTAGAAACTCCTAAGGGTACGTTAGACTCTTCGGCTATTACTGGGTAAAGTTCAGGGCTTAGGCTGTCCCATTGTGAGATACTTGGTTATTTAACCTGGTGCTCTGTTTAGACGGCTTTTTACCCGCTAGCTACTGCCCTCGCATGAGTGATGACAATAATGCATAAATAGTAAAAGAAAAAAAAATGTACCCACATACGTAACTTTCACTACATCATGGTTCACACTTTGCTAACGTCATAATTATATTTCCAAGTAAGTACAGCTAACTTGTTCGCTAATAAAATCATGGCGTTCGTCCCATGAGGTCCCATTAGACCAGCTGTGGCAAATGAGAGGTCGATTGCGACCTGCCTGCGGCTTAGTCTGTTGGGGATAGGGCGCGTTCACACAGACAGGTAACGAGCGTATTAACTGCCAGTATAACTTGAGTTCTCAACAAGTGGTTCTGTACATCTGAAGTCTGGACAATAAGAGTGAAAAGGTGTCTCCTAGACCATCATGCCCCATCGTCGGCTACATCGTCGCTTACCATCACGTGAGATTGTAGCCAAAAGATGGTCTTTATCACGTAAAAAAAAAGGAGGATCTCTGGAAAAAGAAATGTGAGTTTACCACCGCGTGTTATGCATTAGTTGGAGGCATAAAGGCCTGCGCACATCCAGGCGATGGCGATCACCTGAAACGCTGTCGAATATGACAGCAATATTTGACAGCGTTGCAGCTGATCGCCATCGCCATCGCCTAGATGTGCGCAGGCCTTAACATCGAGGTACTAAGATTGATGGACATCAAAAATTCCGATCTTGTGCGGACTAAAAAGGAGAGAAAAGTTGTCTGCATGGGACAATTTAGACAATTTTTCTTTTAAATTGGGGCTACGGATGATGATGATGATTACTACTTCAACACAAATCGGAAATTGATACGTTGAGCGCCCACCCACTTGATGGGCCGACGACATTGTTAAGATCGCGAAGTCAGTAGATGTGCTCAGAATCGTCCTTGTGTGGAATGTGTGGAAAAGTCCAGCAGTGGACTTCTTCAGGCTGATGATGAGTTCTTCCAACCGAGGTATACGTTGAAGTGACATGACAGCCGGGCTTAGTCGTCAAAGACGTCATCTCTTGGTCATCTCATGTCGCCCAATGAGAAACGTCAAACGTAAGGCCTTCACAACCCGTAAGCCGGTCGCTATGGGCCTAATTGGGAATGGTTGGAGAGCCAAGTCACATAGACTCGTGTAGACTCAGAGAATCCTACTAATACAAAAAAATTGGGAAGTACGTCTGAATATTTCTTTCTATCAACAACTGGCCTCTCAGATCAATTGGTAGTAACTCTGCCTTCTGAGCCGTAAGTGTGGGTTCGATCTCCATCTGTGTTCTCCACACAAATATTTGTGTGGTGAACGCAGATGTTTGTTCTCTGTCTGAATGTTATATGGTATTCTAAGTATGTATTTACAAAAAACATAATATAAGCATTTTAACAGCTATCTGGTTCCCATAGTACAAGCTCTGCTTAGTTTGGGGCTAGATAGTGTTGTGTGGATGATCTATAATATTTATTTAATATCTATTATTATTCTGGCTCAAGCACGCCTTAGCTATTGGACCGACTTTAATAAAACTTAAAATGAATATAGGCAATTTTTATGCCGAAAAAATTACAGAACCACGAATGAAGCCGCGGGCGGCTAGTATAAGCAAAGTTACAATGTTCGGATATTTGTGGCTGAATCACGATCTAACCATTAAACCGATTTTGAAGAAACTTGGAATAAAATATAGTTAGTAACCTGAATTTATACATATTCTTTATATCCCGAAAAATTACAGGAACGGAAAAAAATGAATACTCCCGAACCGGAAAAAACCTCTCAAGTTTTGATTTTTCAATTTTGTCTGACAATTATTACCACGCGGGCGAAACCACGGGCGGCCGCTTGTTGTTGAATATGCGGTTAAATTTAATTTGTCTGCGGCGAGGTAGCTTTTGGGAACCGATTGATAGCTCAAGGCTATACGAAGGGTAGTATAGTAATGAACAATTATGTGAGGATTAATATTTAGTGCTTCTTCTGTTGCTTTGATATTTATTTGACAGCAACTTTAATCATGAGAGTACTCTCGCGCGCAAAAGTGGTTTGTGGAGTTTTTTTATTCAAACGGTACTCATGCAGTAAATTATATTAATATGCTATAGTCGTATTTATGTAATGTATTTTTTGTTTTATTAAGCAGAAAGTAAGTACTTTTTAAACTTTCAAACGGCCATAAATAATACCCGAAGGATGAATCAAAATACATAAACAAACAGTAATCTAATAATATAAAAAAACTGGTACAAAAACTAAAAACTTAAGTCTTGGCCCCATTTAAGTTTAAATTAGAAGTTACATCAAGATTCAAACTTTATTGCAAATCAAAAGCGGTTTATTTAATTAGAACCTTCAAAAGATTCATACCAATTAAAAATTCATATCAAATTCTGGCAACAACATCATTTCTTTATAATAGACATCCGAGCCCTTCTGATGCTCGCCCTTGAAGGTAAAGCTTCGGGTACACTCAAAGATGTAATATAATAAGTTAAAAATATTTTTATAATGTCCCAAAAATGAAGAGCCGAGCGGTATTTGAACCCGCGACATTCCACTTGGTACGGGGCTGTGCTGATCGCTGCTCCATCGGATCCTAACCATATCGGGGCTGTTACGTCAAACGTAGATGGAGCCACGGTCGCGTTAGTGCTGAACAGTCTCTAAGAGTTATTCGTCGAGTGTGATTAGGATCCGATGGCGCAGCAGTCAGCGCAGCCTTGTACCAAGGAGAAGGTTGCGTGTTCAAATACCGCTCGGCTCTTAACTTTTGGTACATTAGAAAAATCGTTGTGATTTCCGTAAGTGTAGTAAACACTATAAAATAAATAAAAAAATAGTATAAGTTGCCCTAAAGTCTGTAGATGAACGGCAAGGAGCGTTTACCTCGCGCAGAGGATTAGTGTAGCTATCCAAAGAGCTATCGTGAAGCTCGCTAGCATTTTGGCCACACTGCCTGCGGTCGGTGATCTGCACTCGGTTTTCTACCAACTAAAGTCACGTACAATCTGAAATAACAGTTTATTCATGTATTAGATCAGGGTAACTTTATATTATAAAGAAAATATTAAATAGTAAGTAAATGGTTTAATTACAT
Organism: Thera britannica; assembly: GCA_939531255.2. Classification (NCBI taxonomy): domain Eukaryota; kingdom Metazoa; phylum Arthropoda; class Insecta; order Lepidoptera; family Geometridae; genus Thera; species Thera britannica. The sequence continues at coordinate 20,402,061 of OW618037.2, forward strand.
CAATGTCTTTACAATTTACACTTTATTTAACTAAATTATAGCTTTAGACCCGTTATTCAACACAAAACGACCTTACAGTAAACATATATCAACTACAAAGAGAACTAGGTACTTATCTTAACAATCAAGGGGTGTACTCAGAGCCGAATGACATCGACAGTACACAGAACGAAACGATAACCTTCTCCTTCGAGTCTCAAGCCCAGAATAATCCACCGCCTCCTAGCCTCAGTCAGGCGACCCACATGACAGTTGATAGACAGCGCCCCCTTTCGGCATTATCGTCATCCGTTCTGCGTAGCTTCTGACTACCAATAACAATTTATTGATATAATAAATTGTTATTAATTTCGAACAAATAATAATAAAATATAATATTATTTATCAAATCATTTTAAAGCAATTACATTCTTCCTAAATTAAATAAACTAAAATAGCTTTTTATTTTAAACATTAAAGACTATCCTTCTTTCTTACTTCAATAATCATTATTATTTTAATACAGATTTCTAAAAGCATTTAAATATAAAATTAAATAAATTTTAGCCCCTATTATCTACTAGATACGACACATGCATACGAAAACTAGGCAAAAGGTCTAGGAATAATAAAAGTGCTAATTATCTAAATAATAACTCGAAAATCAATAAAATATATCGACAATTGTCACAAATGTACTATGATCGTGGTTAGAACTAGATAGTCTTTTCGAGTAGGATCTACTCGCAAAGACTATCAATGTACACAATAGATTGTAAGTTCTAAAAAAAAAATAAGAGAGTCATGTATTTTTCGTTATGTCAAGCGCTAAACTTTTGTAAGCCGATGTTAATGATAACCAATTTCGGCATATAAAATTTTTTATAATATCATATCCTTTAAAAATATTTTTTTTTTTTTTTTTTATGCCATAGCTGGCAGACGAGCAGACGAGCCACCTGATGGAAAGCAGTCACCGTCGCCCATATACACCTGCAACACCAGAGGTGGTGCCGATGCGCTGCCGGCCTTTTAAGTATAGATATACCCGCCTTTTGAAGGCGGGTATTTTTATTAGCTAGCTATGATCGTATAGCTACTGTTACTCTACAATCTTACAAATTAAAACTCTTAAAGTTTTTTTAAGCTCCATGCAGCCCAGGACTGCCTTTTACCTTTTATTTGGAATGAGTCAAAAATATTCCTGAAGATGGTAGACGAATTTTGATCTTATAATGACCCTGCCGACAGAGGCGCGCATAAAATATGGTATATTTATGATAATTTAGATATTTTTCTGCCTTTTGTCTCTGAACGATTGATTGTATCTATCTCTTAGCTTGTGTGTTTAGTTTTATTGATGTTATAATGGCTGTATTTTTTATTGATTCAGAATTTATTTTATTTTTGTTATATTTGATTTTATTCTGTACCGGTTTCACTCCTTCATTTGGATGTTTCATTTTACATGGCTGATTTTATTGACTCAAAGTAAACCTGCCGTCTAAAATAGAAATTGGTTTATTAAAATAATAAGGATCATTATGATTCATGTTTCTCGCAACTTCGCAAAGACTAGGGTTTGAGAAATATTCATTGCTACCTCCCACATAACCTTGTTTCACATCACAGACTCAGCTCGTTCTTACACGAATTATTCATACATCCGATACGTCTATCAATCGGTACTCCATTGCATATGCTAATTTTAAATCGCCCTGGTTTCAATAAACCGTCGAGACGTCTACTCAGCGTCTCGGTTCACACAATAGTGATAATGAATCATGCATTTCATTCGTTTTATAGTTCCCCCGCCACAAGACCCGGCCAATCACGACGCATTCATGAGTTTTATAAATTTTAAATTTAGATCCCGACTTTTGTGTGGATATTTATGCAAACAAGGTAAGGCACACTGTACTCGTCTGTACATCTATGAGATTTTCACTTTGCTCAAGTCTGCATTGCGAAAATTCACGCAATATTTTCTTGGGAAATATATTGTGGTAGACGCAATAAAGAAAATTCATCATTGCCTAAAGCCTATTTAGTCAACATGTTTTTTTCGCAAGTACTTATTTATTTAAATTACAAATTTTTTATTTCGTTCTTCCTTTTCGTCAGTGATGTTCGGACCTTCTTAGATTTTTTGATACAAAGATTTTCAAAATCCTTTAAAACTTTTTAGAATAGAATAGAATAGAAAAGTATTTATTTCAGACATTAATGCATCCATAATTTTGTTAGTAACAATGTAACTTAGAGACTAGTGTTAGTGACTTTATGAAGACTATTTATTTCATTTGAGTAGTCTAACTTGAAGAGTCTTTGAAAGAGAAAATTAATGAAAAGAAAGAATCGCATTGAAGTACCTACCAAAAATCCAAATATGTAGATTTTAACTTAAATGCTTTAGAACTGCAATACACTATGGTATCTAAACAATGTTTGTTTTTGAAAAGCAGTGGCATAAATTACCGTCTATTTAAAACATTTTGAAAATGATATAATTTCGTTATTAGCTTTCTAGAGAGAGCAGTGGATCCATTCATAATAATAGTTTAAATATGTAACTTGTTAAGTTTTAAGCAAAGAATAAAGACAAACGTAGACAATTCCAAAAACTTTGATGAAAATTATTAAAATACACATGAGGCTCGTTTAGTTGAATAAACTTTAAAAACTTAAAAGTGCTACTCAGTAAAGGTAAATTGAAAAAGTAATATTAAAGCGCATTTATCAAAACCTAATTTTATAACTCTCTAAAAGTAATATCGGCGAATTTAAGTCAAAATTATTTTTTTAGAGACGTTGACTTCACAGGTGAAAATTAAATTCGGTGAATTCTTTTCGATGTAATATTTGAGTATTAAATTGAATAAAATTTAGGCTTCAAAATATTTTTATATGATTGTATTTGCCCTCTAGTTTTAGAGGTTTCTCGATGTTTTTGTGATTTTCTTTGACAATGACAATTGTGTTTCACCCCTTCGCTACCAGAAACCCAATGATTTGATCAGAACAGGAGCGATTCTGAGAAGTTCATTTATATTGTGATCTGGGAAGTTCAAATGATATAACATACATACAATTTACGATGTTGTCTGGTAGTTAACAGTTATCAACATATAGTTCTGTGTTACTACAACTAAAGATTTAGGGGAAAGTTCTCGTTGTTCGCCATGCATGAAGAATATGGAGATTTTAAATCATGGGTATATTTCAGACACAAGCTAAAGAAGCTATAATTTAGGAATTTGGAAGACAAGAGTAAACACGATTATGGCTAAGCATTCTCCATCTTCGGCTGCATCCTCACTTTTTATCAGGTGTGATGGCAGCCAAATGCTTAGCTATCTATAGAAAAAAAAAGATAAAAATAATGTATTTTCTTAAACATGTTAATATTATGAGATAGTCATGCTTGATTGATGTCGGTGTACAAATACGGAGATGGCACTTAAAAAACGTCAATGTAGTCGATTAATTTGAAATAAAGTTATTAGACAGTAGAAAAAAATACACAATATCAATAAAATAAGGCTAAAATTAATTATAATTTGTCGTTTAAAGCAGCACATATAGCTGATCACGTTATTAATATCGCTGTCATGTTTGACAGTGTTTCAGCTGATTACTATCGTCTAGATATGTGCAGACCTTATGAACTCGTCAATAACTTGTTTGTTTTCTGTCTGGGTGTTATATTGTATTCTAAGTATGTATTTACAAAAAAAATATGTATTCAAGTATTATATCAGCTATCCAGTTCCCATATTACAAGCTCTGCTTAGTTTGGGGCTGGATAGTGTTGTGTGAATTGTCCACAATATTTATTTTATTATTATTTTAATACTGTAATAACATTTTTCACCACAACAGAACAAGACATCCATTGTTTGTAAGTTTTATTTTCTGTATACTTTAATACAGAAAATAGAACTAACAAACAATGGACGGTCATGTCCATGTCGCTCTATAAATCTACCAAACGCTGATACCAAACAACTTCGAGGGGTTACAAGATTTTTTTTACAGTCTAAAAGAGAGCAGAAGTTTCAGCCAATCATGTTCTGCTCTGATTGGTGAAAATAATGACAGCCAATAAGTGCGCTTCGTTTTATCAAAATAACGATGTCATTGGCACCATGTTTCGTGCAAGAGAAGTTGGGGTCGTAAACTTGTATAAGTCCTTCAAGTTATATTAAAATAATACCAAATCGTCAAGAAAACTTTTCCTTAGATGAGAAAACTGGTAAAAATGGCTTCAATATTCTTAGTGTTGAGTCCGGCTATTTTTGGACCGGCTTTCTTTTCGAGATAGCCGTTCTTTTAGTTAAAAAGTATTTTCAGGAAACATCAGAAACATCAGGAAACCGGTTCAGTTTTAATTTCACGAACAAGGTATGTTCTAGAAAAATGATAAAATATGTCAGTGAGGTAATGCAAACCAGAGGTCACCGCTTAAAATCAAGATTGCTTGTTCCAATAATGTTCTTTCATATATAAACCAGCCTTAAAATTTACATTTTAGTTACATTTTATTCAAAATTCAAAATATTTTTTTAGCTGTATAACAAGCTGTATAACTTTGATGAAACGTCTGCTGAAGAGAAGACCGGACACTGTGACCCCCATCACCAATTCGGACTTCCGCGCACTTATGTATGGGATTATGGGACGCTACTAAAGTTCTAATGATAAATAGCCGGAAAATTTGATACTTAGTACAATGTAAAACGTATGTTTCCTTTACTATTCCTACACGTGTCTCGTCATGATTTTCGATTTAAATATCGATATTACTTGTGATATTGTTAGAGCTTTCGCCGAACGAATTATTTGATGTTATTCAAAACGGATCTTTCATTTCGAATTGCGACAGACGAAATATCATACTTGCTGGTTATTTTTTGTACTTATTAGTTGCTGAGAAGTTGGCTCACTTGATGTGGAGTGGTAACCACCGCTTATAACAAAGCCTCGCAGTTTACGAACGTGCCTTGCCCTGCTTCTATCAACTTGAGGCATTTCATTTCATTATAATTTATGAGAAAATATAAAAAAAAATAACTTATATGTCCCGCTGTGGGAATCGAACCTGCATTGACTTTTAGCCCTGTCCTAGTAAAATACAATTCATAAGCCAGTTTCGCTTTAACTGTTCAAATCAATACTTGCAAAACCGTAAGATCATTAGCGGCTAGGTTAATTTCTAGAATGCGGCGACCGTTATATTAAGACAATGACATCAGTGAGCAATAACTACCTATCTCCAAACAAGTTTTACACAAAACACAAAATCCGAAGTAATGTAATTCTGTTTTTGCTATTTTTGATAAATGCGTGCATTGATTTTAAAAACTAGAAAACTGTTAAATGTATCTAAACAACGCTGATAGCACCGTTTTAACAATAAAAAAACTAGCCTTAGTGTTGATTGCTTGATCATCAAAACTACATTACTTAAGCAAAGTTTTGCGTGATCATCATTTGGATGGGTACCGTTGACATATTCATCATGACATATTAGCGCTGTCGTTCTTCGGTCTGTCAGTCCTGGCTTAAGAGATCATGAAGCCATGACCCATCCATCGTAGCTTAACGATTGCTACAGCAATAGCGTGATCTAAATCTCCGTCACCAGAGCTGGCAATGTCATGAACTTCCTTTAACAATATTGTTTTTTTTATACAACTGCCTGATGGAACAAGCACGTGATGTTAAGTGGTAACCATCGCATTGCCTTGTAGGTCACGCACGTCAGGAACGTGCCCTACGATGCTTCAAACCGAAACATAGCAATGCTGCTTCGGTAGAAAAACTTTATTCTCTTGTGATTTAAACTTACCGTCACATATGACATCGTTACATTGGAAACCAAGGCTTAAGATCATTTGCGGAGGGCTAATACCAGTGTATCACGAGATAATACAACCGCACTCGGCTTTGGTTGCGGTCTCTGCAAATGAGGAGCTTAGGTCTTAGAGAGTTCTAGGAAGCGAGGACTGTTATATTACGGACATCGTGGTCTAATAATAACCCAATTTTGGAGTCATTCTAAAACAAGAAAGAGAAAGAAAATACATTTATTTGACATAATAATTACACATAGGTGTAGACTTTCACAACATTTAACAGTAATGAACATAATTATGCCAAATAGGCCCCGACTCAGCTTTTTGCTGCCTGACAAGGTGTCATCTACCATGCCAAGCAGCGCTGGTTTTCAGGCGGAGACTTTATGAAGAAGTGACGTCACAAGAAAAAAAAAAAAAAATTCTACGATGGGTTCTGATCCGTTCAGAAATTTGTAGAATTTTGTACTTTTTGAGTAGAATGAAAATGTCAGTGCTCTCTAACGGCAAAGGAAGACATCGTGAATTCGTGAGAAAACATGCGGCTTAGTCAGCAACTTTAATATTGGCCATGTTTTTCCTGTCTTCTTCTTAACGTGTCACTGGTTTTTTCGAACCAAGTGAGGTTAAAGGATTTTAAGTGCGCCTCAAAGAGGCTCCTTAAAATCCTTTCGTGTTGAAAAGGGCGATTAGACAGAGATAGGTATAGATGTAGGTGTTTGGATCTTTCTAGTTTCGTAACTTATTATCTGTATTATCTATATTAGATTGACTCTCCGCTCAGTTGGTAGCTCAGTCTTCTGCACCGTAGGTCGTGGGTTCAATACCCACCGAGAACAAATATTTGCGTGGTGAAAATAGATGTTTGTTCTCTGTCTTTTTGATTCCAAAGTTGCATTACTTTGGAATTACTTTGGAATGCAAAAGACAGCTACCAACTACCAATCCTAATATCATATAACGGTGGACGTTTCTTGAAAACTATAGCCAACGGTTATCGTAATATGGTTCTGTTACGTGCTGATGCAGCTTGATTGAATTGGATTACCTTGGAGATACGTGCTGAAATAGTGGAGGAAAACATCAAAGGACCTAGAAGAGTCGTAGGCGTTTCAATATGAGTTTCTTGATCCTTGTGAGAGCACTGGTGGCCTAGTGGTATAGCGCCTTCTGATCCTGAGGTCGTCGGTTCAAATCCAGTAGAGTATCAATGAGTTTTTCTGTTGAATAAATGTATGTACACTATGTCAGTTTTCTCAAACGGTGAAGGAAAACATCGCGAGGAAACCGGCATGTTGTAGAATCCAAAAAGTTTGAAAAACATGTGTTGAGGGCACGAAAGGCCATCTGAAGCGCACTGATTTATAATAACACTCTCAACACACTAGTTTAAAAGAAACAGTGACATGATACGAAGAAGACCGCATAGATTTGTCATTTTTCAATGGAGAGCTGTCAAAAAAATCTATGCTTGAGGCTCGCCTTCCCACCGGTGTGTGATATCGCGCACGGAGGCGGATCAGCTCGCACGACACACGTCTCGTGCGCCGAGGTGCGCGGTAGCACAGAAGCCCTTTCTGTGTGCGTTGCCGTGCGTCGTCGTGCGCTGTGCGTGATGATCTGCAGAACCACGCACTGTAGGAAGGCAGCATCAGACACAAGCATTGTTACTGAATACGGGGCTAAGACCATCAAGTAGGCCACGCGTCATTTTGGACGCAGCTTTATACCTCATTCAAATCGCTTTACGGTATAGCACTCAGATTCAAACTAGTTTAGATTTTCCTAGGATACATTTGTCACAGCTCATTGGGAGCAAAGCTGGTGTATTCCGTACAGAGTGGCAAGGTTTTGCATCCGGAGGCTACGAACTTCGCTTCCATCTGTAAAAAATAGCAGATGGTAAATAAGTATTAGAATTAGTTTGTTTAGTTTTTAATAAGGGCTTACACAATTAAATGGGTCAACAACATTTCGTTGCTATGCTGTTAACTGTTGAGGGATGTTTTTGATTATAGTGTATTGCCAGTACTCTCAAACGGTGAAGGAAATCATCGTGAGGAAACCGGCATGTCGTAGAATCTAAAAAGTTCGACATTGTGTCGAGTGCACGAAAAAAGCCTCTCTGAGGCGCACTTTAAATTTCCTCCACCCTGGTGGACGAACCTATGGCACGATAGAAGGTCCTTCTCCAAAAAATTCATAAATTTACTGTCAAATTACACTTTAATCCTCATAACATGGTGATTTGACAGCCAATTTTAATGTCATTGTTACATTCATCCTTGTGTGAACACTATGCTCTTGTTGTGTGGCATAAAATAAATAACATTCGATTTCATTTGATTTAATAGCTTAGATCATAGTTTTGATTTCTATTCCAGGTTCCGCGATTATACGGCTGGCTGGGATAGGCTATTTATGTGTCTGTTACGAGTTTTAGCCCCAACTTTGAACGCACTGCATTTCTATGCGATGGAGTGAACCAGCTATACTTTCCTCGACTGTGGCTACTAAGTGATTGCTATTTTATCCCTCTCTGTCTATTTGCTAGGCTGTCAGGGGGAGGAAAATGGAGTTTAGCTAGCAATGGGATAAATAGACTATAGTTTACTCGATTTAATAGTAAATTCATTTTATACTATCTACCTCACGCGTTATTGTTTCAGACGTATCACGACTGCTGAGCTATCTGTAGATAGCATATCTGTTTATGGTATAAAATAATATAGGTCATGATTGAAATACTCACAATACTATTTTTATGAAACAACGGGATATTTACCATGATTAAATTTTTGTTGAGTTGACTTCCGATATTTCGGCACAGTTGCATGCACCATGATCACGGTTGAACTGAAGTCCACGAGTAAAAGAAATATTATTGGCAGATAAATCGATCTACCCTCTTTCGCACTCTTTTATTGGTTTCGAGACTACTATTGGTTCCATTCTCACTCTTTTTACGATTTCGACACAACACTGATGGTATCAGGACGCGTAGTGGATGCCCCTCTTTTTGGTGGTTTGCACAGTCGTACCACCGGGCTCCAGACTCCAGATAATTGGAATCTTCACGGTTGAAGTTCTTGTGTTTGGTGATTTCAATTGCCTCTTGATAAAAGTAGAGAAATATCCCGTTGTTTTATAAAAATAGTGTTAAAAACCATGATAGTTTCAAAAGTTATACTCATAATAGATATTGTGGACAATCCACACAACCCTTCAAGGGCGAGTCCGACTCGCACTTGGCCGCTTTTTTATACTTAGGACCATCATGCATTGCATTTTAACGTCTCAGAAATAGTGTAATGAATAATACATGACATGTAAGAGTTAGAACACTTAAGCAGCTAGTTGGGATGCTAATGGCTTCCAAGTACTGTTAACCACCCAGGATTATGTAATAAACTAGTTCTTGTGCTCCTCTTTAGAACTTAACCTATGATAATATAAGTTTCCGAGGACTTACCAACGTCCACGACGTCGGATTTCGAATTATAATAAATAAAAAAAATTGTGGACAATCCTCACAACACTATCTAGCCCTAAACTAAGCAGAGCTTGTACTATGGCAGATAGCTGATAAATCTCATAATTTTATTTTGTAAAAAAAAAAATTTTTTTGCTCTCTGTCTGGGTGTTATATTGTGTTCTATGTATGCATAGAACACAATATAACACCCAGACAGAGAGCAAACATCTATGTTTTGACCACACAAGTATTTGTTCTCAGTGGGGATCGAACCCACGTCCTCCGCAGAAGGCAGAGCTACTACCAACTGAGCTGAAAAGCCAGTCAGTAATATAAGTATCCGAGGGCGTACCGAGATCCCAGGAGCTCAAATAGAGCTAGGCAGGACACTAACAAGGCATGGTGACGACAGGTGGTGCAAAAAATTGATGAAATAGTGGCTGAGGACTGGGAAGATAAGTTTAAATAACTTGAGACAAACTACAAAGCCAAACCGCTGCGCTGAACCGATTTTGATAACATTTGTATGGGACCAATCTGGAAGTTTAACCGTCCAGATAAAGAAATAAATATTTTATTTGGTTCTTAAATGATGAAGTTATGCAATAACAAACATTATTAGAAAAATATACTACCGAATGAGAACCTCCTTTTTTATTTGAAGTCAGTTAAAAAATAAGCGTTTAAAAACATTGATTACGTGTAAATCTTATGGTGAAGGAAAACATCGTTAGGAAACCGGCATATCGGTACAGAAAAATTTGCAAATATAGTTTCTTTGAAAGGAGCCTCCTAAATCTAAATCTAATCTAATCTTAATCTCTCTAAATCCTTTCACCACTCTAGTTTAAAAGGACTAGAGACACGACGTGAAGACAAGCTGAACCGATTTTGATGAAACTTGTTATTTAGCTTCGTTTGTAAAACAATCAGGCCACTTATATCCAGCTAAAACGCAAACAAAGTCACTGGCAAGAGCTACTAAATAAACTTGTTTGTGCAAAGAAAAATGATACTTTCCATTATAATCCAATCTGGGATAGCGTTTCCACCGCTTACCGGGAAAAGTACCTATGAATAGTTTTAAATATATTGAAAATACGAATAAACAAGGGAATATTTTGAATCAAATTGAATAGAAGAAAACGTACAGATGCATGCTAGAAACGTATCATCATCATCAGTCTGAGGAGACTGATGATGTTGATAATGATATGTATGTCTGGCAACAGCACAATATTACTGGCACGTGAGGCTCCGTATGCCTCAAGTTGAAGGACGCAGGGAAGTGCATCGTAGGGCACGTTCATGAGTGACCTACGAGGCATTGCTTTGTTATAGGCGATAGTTACCAGTTAACATCATGTGGGTCATATGCTTATTTCATCAGCTATAGTTGAATAAAAAATATACTAACTACTAACAGTTTTTTTTATACAACTAGCTGCCGGAACAAGTATATGGCCCACCTGATATTAAGTGGTAATTACCTCGTAGGTCACGCACGTCAATAACGTGCCCTACGAACTCGCTCACTGGCTTGCGTCCATCAATGTTGTCCCGCTGCCAGAATCGAACCAGTTTTATTTTTTATGTTGATCACCACGTCACAATCGTCGTAAAGGTTTTATGATTTCTTTACTAACCATAAGTATAAGTACCATAAAACGATAAACATAGTGACTCAAACATAAAAGAGGTCAATAGTCGATAACATTTCGGTTTCTCGAAACACGGTAACCGTTAAAAGACTAGCGTATACAACACACAAGATGGCGCTTGGTTCAAAAAAAACTTTCCATCACGCTTGGTTCGAAAGAGCCAGTGACACGATAAGAAGAAGAAGGGTTCCAAAATCCAAGACTAATCCTTGAGAAGAGTGAATAGGTATCTTCTAGGTAAGCGTGCTACATCGTCGACCGCATCATCACTTAACAGCAGGTGAGATAGCGGTCAAACGCAAACCTATAAATTGTAAAAAAAAAAAAAAAAAATGTACTCAAGAAAAAATCCAAGGACTAGTGCTTGAGTCAAAGAGTCATGAGTCGTGTAGCTTTTTTAATTATTTCGAATTTAATATACCCCACATGTAGTGTGTTCTGTGCCCAGTTCTGTTTGTATTATTACCTTCTTAGGTAGCCTGCCTGCTTTCAGTTGTCCGTTCTGTGTGTTTTATTTATTTGTCAATATGTCAAATAAATGTATTTTCTTTCTTTATGTATGTCTGCTACTAAACAATGATGCTAATTTCCATCACTGTTATAATAGTTTGTATGGAAAAGATCGCTCTTAGCTGTAAGACTGCCCTTTGTACCTCTAGTGTTTTTAAGTATTCCTGTTTTGTTATTTTTGTAACCTTTCATTTTGGTGATTCTTTTTTCTTCCGGCCCTTATCCCAATAAAGTTATATTCTATTTTATTCTTAGCTGTAGAGGCGATGTAACTACGAGTAGCGGAATATAGCGGTGACCGATGCTTTGAAAACTGAAGTCAAACTTTCACACGTAATATTTACTTTACCTTCATGTTTATTTTCCTTGTTCTGACTAATAATATGACACTGTAAAATAGTGACCAACTATGTCTGAGTCATTGATAGATACTATCATCATAATCATCATCAGTTTGAAGTAGTCCACAGCTGGCCTCCCCTATACGTGGAAGAATGATTCTGAGCCCTTTCTATCCACCGACTTCTCGCGATCTTAACAATCTCATCAGTCCATCTGGTGGGTGGGCGCCCAACGTTTTGTCTTCCGGTTCGTTGTCGCCATTCGAGAACCTCTATTGGTCAACGGTTGTTGATACTACTCGTACTTGCTTAATTTGACATAACAATCAGATATGCACATCATTATTGTACATTTTATTTTTATAACACGTTTGTTAGTGATTCTCTTGATTTATTTTTAACATCTTGCTATAGATAGTGCAATTCACGATGACGCGCCCCTCGCGGGGTGCGGGGAGTTTGCTCCGAGCGGCAGTCGCCAACCGTAGTCTATTAATTGTAGTGTGCGTGTGCACTCATAGGTAATTAGAGTGTACCGATAACACTCAAACATTGACGGATGCTTGCACACATCCTTATACTTTAAACGGTTAGGAGGAATAGTGGGGCGCGCCTTCGTGGATTGCACTATCTATAGTGCAAAAATTATATGTATTTATTTATTAAAAAAATCGGTTGTCTGTAAAGTCGGTTTACTGACGATAGTTGACGCATCGCTCACTCAAGTAGGACTCTCTCCTACTTGAGTGAGCGATGCGTCCGCGTGGACAGCTGTATGACGTTGTCACGTTCAACTATCGTCAATAAACCGACTTTACAGACAACCGATTTTTTTATCACAACCGGTAAGTCTCCACTGTGCCATAAAGGTCGTCCTAACTACATAAACATAGGTTAATAGTTCTTAGTATTTTAGAAATGGCATTATTATTTTCCAATGACTCATAGTAAAGTGTGCGAACTGCAATATGTTAGAAGAGTAGCAATTTAAATAAACGATGCAAAACTAGTTCCTACCCGTGGTTTTGCTCATGGTATCCGGATAATAATAGGTATACGTTTAAAAGCTTGAGAAACTGACTTCATGGTCTTATTATACCGATTTTGATAAAATTTAAATGGAACCAATCTGAAAGTATTATTACCTTTCAGATAAAAAAAAAAGAATTCACTAAATCGGTTCATAAATGACGGAGATATGCAGTAACAAAACATTAAACAATGGGCTAAATTGATTATGATGAAATTTCCATGGGACCGACAGAACAGAAACTTGAACAATTAACCCCTTTGGTTTTCACTTCCAAAATTGCGTTAACATTTCTTCCCAGGCACGGTAGTCATCCTTTTAGATCTTGCTATTTTATTTACCAACTGAAGCTCCCTTTACAGATCTGTAAGATGGGTAGTCAGAGGTACACATAGCTTTAATATTAAGTGCTCGAGACGAAGCTTTAGGTGGCAATATTATATCTTTTGATCACTTTAATCCTTAACTAACTGGGTATTTAGTTGATTACTAAACTCCACTTAAAATATCCAAGTTAAGTCCTAAATCCTCTTAACCTGTGATTAACCTGTACTTAACCTTTGATAACCTTCAGGATATCACGCACTGATCCTAATGAAACCTTAAGAATTACGTAAGCTTAGGTTCAACCCGCACTATACTGTACACAATCACTCGCATGCCGTTGACGTCAGTCTCATAGCTCGGAGATCCAAGAAGTAGTTGATCGTACTTATTTTGACAGAGTGGGCACTATGATCCCCCCACCAATCGGGGAATCCCAGCACCTCCGCCGCCGTTTCAAATCTTGACAAGAATCTGATTTTAGTAAAAATACAAGCCACACGCACACACACGCGTTTAAAAAAAACAATGTAAAATGTAGTTTTTTTAATTGTCACATCCAGAATGAATCACTCAACAACTTACAGTTTCTTTTTCATTTGACAATAATGGATACAATTTCAGTTTGAGTGTACATCAATTAAAATTAAAATAGATAAATTACATATAAAATTACTATTCTTCTACATTTCTATGGATATTAACAATTCCTTGAAATCATTATGTTTCTGCATATCATTTTTCTGAACATTTAACGACAACAACAATTTTGTTGTTAAAACTTGACTTTTGTATGGGATTTGGTCGAGTGTCCGGGCTGTCGTTCTACGAAGTTTCTACAACATGCCGGTTTCCTCACGATATTTTCCTGAGAGTACTGGCATAGTGCACAATCATAATTTATCTAGATAGAAAAACTCGTGTTGACTGGTTACAAAGTGCGGATCGATGCGTGAATGTAGATGAAGCCTTAAGATTACTTTTAATCGATTGAAGGATTAGCGCACACGTCTTGTGATTCCTAATTACTGATTTCAGTACTTCGTAGGCTTTATTTCCTTACATACATACATAAAATCACGCCTCATTCCCATAGAAGTAAGCAGAGATCACGGATTTCCAATTGCTACGATCCTGACATACCTCTTTCGCTTCGTTCACTCGCATAACGTTTTTTTATACATGCACGTCTGTTTAGAGTACTCCTGACCTGTAGACCTACCACAAGCTCTGTCTGACTCTGTCTCTGGTTTTGAGTATTTGTGAGTATTGACTGAATAAACTCTACGTCGAAACGTCACACACACAGTATAATACACTAGTGAGCACTCACACAGATTCAAAACCAGAGCCAGAGACAGACCCAGATAGAGCTTGTTGTAGGCTATGGCTACTGGCCTTTCTCTAAAATATCTGCTATCTGATCGACATGTATATGACATTTATTTTCTTGCTAAACAATATTGCTGTTTTTAAATTTCTCGAAAGTTTTTGTAGACACTAGGTCACACACAGGACACACACAATCGCTTCTTTTTATTTTCCTTTGTCAATTATATGCACTATTTCTGTTAGGTAATAGCTTAGTTTTTTTAATAAGACTCCTAGTTTTATGTCTTTTGTATTCGTGGTTAATATTACCACGAATACAAAACACTTATAACACCTTTTTATATTATAGGTTGTATATTAGTAGTTTGTTTTTTGTATATTACTTACCAAATACCTACTATAATGGGCACCACAGTGTGAGGCGTGGAGTCTGAAAATGGAAGATTGTGGGGTCTAGACTCTAGTACCCAATAAAAGGTCAAATGAGGTCAACTCTGTTAGTGGAGATCTTAAGCCGTATTTAGCTTGAGTCTGAGTCGAGCCTCAAGCATAGATTTTTGTCATATTTAATGGCGTCGATTCCAGCAACACGGCTTGATTGAGTGATCGCTGAATCCACGTTCCATTTTTAATTTTTTCAAACAAAACAACACAATTGACAACTCACATCTATTTACGCGGTCGCTTGATTTGTGTTGCTGAAATCGACGCCCTGTCAAAAAATCTATGCTTGAGGCTTGACTCAGACTCAAGCACTGTTTCTGAATACGGACCTTAGACTTCCATCCATCACGACTACCACGGCTGGGATGCCAAAAGTGTAAGGTCATGTTAGGTCAACTTTGTTGGTAGAGGTCAAGACCTCCATCTTACGACTGCCACAGTTGGGACACCACCGTGCCAATAGTGTATTTGAACAAAAATTAGTGGTCACCCATCTACATAAAGCCGCATGTAAGCCAAAATAGCTGTCAGACCAGCGTACCATAGCTCTTAAAAAGCGGTCTCCCATCCAGTGGTGACTATGGTGAACGTTGCATTTCGTTTTATAGACTCAGTACTACCGCCATACAAAATTGATCTAATTAATTCACTTCATTTCCACTTAGCAATAAGGTCGGAATGAGAAATGACTGCACCCTCATTTGTTACCAGTCGAGTAAAACGGGGTTTACTGGTTTACTCAATCTTCTGGTGTAATTTACTCTGTGGTAGTCTTAGACTTCGGCTAGGTTTAAGTTAGGTTCCTTTTCTTCTAAATTACCAATTTTTTTTGGTCTTGTGGAACTGGCACCTAGGCTCACCTAGCTTTGAGACTTTTTAAAGTGACTATTGAATATATAAATTTTTGATTTTCATTTTACTCTTTTTCTAAAGCAAAATTGGTTATATTTTTATTTTCTATGCTTGTTTCTATTTAGCATGTAGTGTTTAAAAAAATACGTTTTGTTTTTTTTTTCACTAAAAAGGAAAACGAAACATAATTTAAGTTTTAGTTTTCGTTTTCCTTTTTGTCCTCGTTGGTTTTTAAAAATATTTGTGTTTTTACTGTACTTTTATGTGTTTCTTTCACCAAAATTTACGAAAACGATAAACGAAACATGGTCTCTCGTTGCTTTTCTAACGTCGGTTGTGATTGTGTTTTTTTGGGCACTTTTTACGGAACCCCATAGTAAAGTGAAGTTCACTGTTACGTTTGTTTTTTAACCGACTTCCAATCAAAAAGGAGGAGGTTCTCAATTCGGTTGTATGTTTTTTTTTTTTATTTTTTTTTTTTATGTTTGTTACCGCATAACTTCGTCATTTGTCAGCCGATTTGAAAAATTATTTTTTTATCTGAAAGGTATTGCTTCCAGATTGGTCCCATTTTAATTTTATTAAAATCGGTGTTGCCATTTTTTTTAAAATAATTTTTTTAATGTTTGTAACTGCATGCCTCCGTCATTTATGAACCGATTTAGAAAATTATTTTTTTATTTGGAAGGTTATGCTTACGTCCAGATTGTCCCAAACAAATTTGATTAAAATCGGTTTAGCCGTTTGACAATGAAGTCGGTTTCTCAAGTTTTTTAAACTTATAATTATTTATTTGACACATTTTCTACTTGAAAGAACCCTAAAGCTTAGTTCACATCACCGTCCGAAGCGTGGAATTTATTTTCGTCTTTATACGGCTTTGGAACATTTTGGCCGAAACCGCTTCCGGCACTGCCCACATCCCATGCATTACTATGTAATATTTATTAGCCGCTGTAAAATCACATCATAACTAGTTTGAACTGGTGAAAACCGATAATTATAAATAGCTAGTGGTATCCCGCGCGACTTATGTCACTTTTTCCATTTAAAAAAAGTTTCGTGACCCCTGCATTGTTCTAGGAATCTACCCTCCAACTTTTATACTCTTAGGTCTATTAGTTTTTTTGTTTTTTTTTTTATATTGTGGACTATCCACACAACACTTTCTAGCCCCAATTTAAGCAGAGCTTGTACTATATAAACTAGAAAGCTGATATAATACTTATTTGTATTTTTTTTTAAAGACGTACTTAGAATACAATATAACACCCAGACAGAGAACAAACATCTGCGTTCACCACACAAATACTTGTTCTCGGTGGGGATCAAACCCACGACCCACGCGCAGGAGCCAGTCAATTTGATTTACTTGTAAGTAAAAATACATAAAAACATCCTTGTTAGTTTTGACACTAATATGTTTTTTCTTATAATAAAACAACCCATCTTGTTTCACTATCTCAAGATAATGTTCCAAAATGGCGCCCTAAATTTCCCGCCAATCCCAATCCTTTGGCGGCAAATTAATAAATATAATTAATGGCTATTTATTTAATATTTCGTTGTTTTGTTTCAGGTAATGCTTCTGGTTTTAACGACGGTTTGTTTTTAATTGGCGTAATTTATCGCCGATTATAGTACAATGGTGGTGAAAATCTGAAAATGATTGCTTATTTATTAAGGAGGAGGCGCTTTTGGCCCTCCCTGAGTGGAGAGTATTGATTGAAGTCGGAAATTGACAGAATTTTTTTAGGTGAGACTTGTGTAAGGTCCATTGGCGGATTAATTTTTTTTTATGCAAATGATACTGGCTCACTTTTTTTTATATTTGTTACCGTATAACTTCGTTATTTGTGAGCCGATTTGAAAAAATATTTTTTTATCTGAAAGGTACTGCTTCCAGATTGGCCCCATTTTAATTTTATCAAAATCGCCATTATAAAATTGCCATTTTTTTTTAATACCTATGTTTTTTAATGTTTGTAACTGCATGCTGCATGCCTCCGTCATTTATGAACCGATTTAGAAAATTATTTTTTTATTTGGAAGGTTATTCTTACGTCCAGATTGTCCCAAACAAATTTCATTAAAATCGGTTTAGCCGTTTGGCAATGAAGTCGGTTTCTCTAGTTTTTTAAACTTATAATTATCTTGAAACTATTCATAATATGCAACTTCTATCCAATTGTAAAGAAGATATTTTACATTAGAAGTGAGTTTAGCTTACACGTAAGAATAAGGGGTTAAAATATTTCTACTCCGTACCCTTTGGGCGTAGCGGTTATACCCTACAAATATTTGCACACCCTTCTCATATACATTAAAATTCCCTTTATAAGTCGGTTAATAATTTATTTGTTTGAAGAATGAGGGTAATATGGACTTGATTAACAAAATTCTGGAAATTTCTAATTTCAAGATTTATTAAAAATAATAGGTACGGTTGTAGGCAATAAATATTGCACATTGGCTTTTCTGCTTTCGTAGAGCGCTATCTCTTTCCGACGCACACTACGCTCTATGAAGCCGAAGTGCAATATTTGTTGCCTATTATTGACTAGTACGACTTACTTAAATAGTGTAAAATATTAAAGTTCTTATTCTGTTACCCTTGCATAAAGGCGCACTTAAAATCCTTTCACCACATTTGGTTCCAAAAAACCAGTGACACGATAAGAAAAAGTCCAAATTACGAGTAAGTTGTGGAATGAACTGCCATAGCGGTTTTCCCTCGGAGCTTCGACATGGGGTCCTTCAAAAGGCGGGTCTATCAGCGAATTAGCAACACCTCTGGTGTTGCAAATGTATATGGGCAACGGTGACTGCTCTCCATCAGGCGGCCAGTCTGCTAGTTTGCCAGATATGGCATAAAAAATATTCAAATAACCGGTTGTCTGTAAAGTCGGTTTACTGACGATAGTTGAACGTGACAACGCCATACAGCTGTCAACGCGGACGCATCGGTCACTCAAGTAGGAGAGAGACAGATGTCGAACGCTGCCGAACGCGGAGGCCGATTGTGCCTCTTTGTCACTCGTTCCGCGCTCTCGCTTGCATTTCAAGCCTTAAATGGAACGCCTCAGAGCGAGACACCATGTGCGTGTGTGTGTGTGTGTGTGTGTGGGGCATGACGTCATGTTTTTTCGTACGTGCAGCCGGCTCCATCGAATTTTATGACGTTGTCACGTCAAAAAGTAAAATTATCGCTGTTTCATATAAGTTATAGGATAATGTAATCTATACATCGAAATTAGGTCATCAACTAAACCCGAATCTACACAAGGTATACCTACACATGGAACTGACAATTTAATATAACGTTACCAAGAATCGATAACACCTCGACGCATACCTCGAAATTCCGATATTAAAATGTTTGCACCGATACTGTGAGCAAATATCGCGAGCCTATTAAAACTCAACCTTATTTCCATATTAATAAAATCTACATCGGCACTTTTCATTAAAAAAATCTATGAACTGGGTGACACCTCGGTGAACAACACAATTAGAGCTCTATAACGCTAGAGATAAGGTTCACAGGTGGCAGGATTTTTTAAATTAGGAAAGCAAAACGTCAACGACTTATTATTCTTGTAACTTGGTTTACCTGAGGTCCTTTCAAATTGTTTGATGGTTTATATTGCAGATGGGTCTACCGTTTGGAGAAAAAAGTATGAATGTTTGTTGTTGAGTCACTTTTGTAGCGCTCTTGTGGCCTAGCTTGCTGCAACGGTAGTCTCGACATAACTAACGACCACTAACTGGTCGCTAAGTCTTCAAATTCTTCGTTTTTGACTAGAAGTTGACTTCTAAATATGTCGAGACTACCACCCCCGCATTTTTTTTTGGGCGTAGGCCTTCTTATTCCTCACGACTTTTGACTGAATGATATGAAAAATACAGTGCGAAAAAATATACAACAATAGTGATAAAATTGGCCAAGATGGTATAAGTGTTTCGATAGATCACGATTTTGAAGCCATAATTTGAATGTTCATTCTTTCTATAAGTGGGCTGCGACCTTTACTTTAAGAGTCATCCGACCATGATGTTCAACTCGACATGCCCTTGGTCACGCTAGACTTGACCTTTATACAATAACCTGAAAATTAGCTGCGACAAAAATAAGAGATCGATGGTTGATGACTTTCTAAGTGCTTGCAAATGGTATGATAAAGTTAAATTATTTATAGATATAGATAGATTTCTAGGTATTGGCCACCCCCATGGATCCCCGATGGAACAAGGATATTATAGACATAAATATAAAATAAATAAATATTGTTGACAATTCATACACCCTCAAAACATCTAACCTCAAACTAAGCAGAGCTAGTACGATGAGAACTAGATAGCCGATAATACTTTTTTTTGTAAATACGTACTAGGAATACAATATAACACCCAGACGAAGAACAAACATCTACTTTACGGTCCTCACACAATATTTGTTCTCGGTTGGGATCGAACCCACGGCCTACGGCGCAGAAGTCAGAGTCTCTATCAACTGAGCCATGACGCCTGACAAAAACAGCTGCATTTTAAAAACTCTTCATCAAGTTCTAAAAGAAAACTTCAAGATTGTAAGGAAATTCGATTTCGGAGCTACACAAAGCTACACAACTATACCAAATCTACGCGAGCAGAATCGCGGCCACTCCACAAGAAGCTAATAAAAAAATACGTTTGCGAAAACGGTTTGAAACTCGACATTGTAACGTTCCATTTTCGAATGCCATTCAAAAATGGAACGACTTACAAAATGAGACTGTCACTTATTTCGCTCGAATAAAATCCTCGGTACGATTTTCGTCAAATGCCCCGAAAACTCCCCTTAAGGGGTTTGGGGTAGAAACTCCTAAGGGTACGTTAGACTCTTCGGCTATTACTGGGTAAAGTTCAGGGCTTAGGCTGTCCCATTGTGAGATACTTGGTTATTTAACCTGGTGCTCTGTTTAGACGGCTTTTTACCCGCTAGCTACTGCCCTCGCATGAGTGATGACAATAATGCATAAATAGTAAAAGAAAAAAAAATGTACCCACATACTTTTTTCGACTTTTCTATTAACGTCACGAAAATATGTGACAAGTGCATGAAAGGAGGCTCTTTGAGGTGCTTTTATCCTTTCCCCACACTTGGTTCGAAATAACAAGTGACACGATAAGAAGAACTCATTTATGTCGTAACTCAAGAGCTCGACCGCACACAGAACTAAAGATTTATTTGTTTCTTCAAAACATATTTTTAGAGAGACAATAAAAATGCTAATGTAATTCACGAATATGGCAGGAAAGGGCATAAAATAAAGCGAATAAGCTTTAATTCTAAACTTAAAAATATCAATTTCATTTGAACATCTTCTTCTTTCCTTGTCGCTGGTTCTTCAAAACCAGTGTGATGAAAGGATTTTAAGTGCGCCGCGGAGAGGTTCCTTTCGAGCACTTTCGACACACATTTTGGAGTTTTCAGATTCTACGACATGCCAGTTTCCTCACGATGTTTTCCTTCACCATTTGAGGGTACTGGCATGATGCGCATAATTTTTTCAACAGAAAAAGTCATTGCTACCACTGAATTTGAACCCACGACCTTAGGATCGGAAGGCGGACTCTACGGCTAGACCACCAATGCTCTACATTCGACAAAAAAAAATAATGTCATGTAAACGAAGCATCAGAATTCGAAGGACCTTTTTCGTCTAAATATTTAACTTCGTCCAAATTGACTAGAAAATTCTTAAGCAAATTTCTTATTACAAGTTTAAATTATTATGCGTCTAAGTTGTTACTACTACTTAATAGGTTTTAAGTTTTATTGCTTTGAAAATAACATAACTTCAAGGATTTGGTTAAAATATCCTTGCATAACTTAAATTAAAATCACACTAGGTATCTGTAGTCTATCAATATTGTGACAAAACACGAACATGGCCTTCCCCAAAAATAAAAATAAATTAGCCTACTCCTAATGTCGTCGTTCCATCGGGTAGAGGGCTTCGTTTAGCTCTTTTATACAAACTAATACAAACTTAAGACATTGAAATCTTATCTTAATTAATAATAGTCTTTTGAACTCCAATCCAATCATCCTAAAAATAATTTTTAATATTTCGTTCTGAATTAGAAAAATATTACTTGTTTTAATAAAATCCTCATCTTTTCAAGGGTTCCGAAAATGTGAATTGAATGAACTTGATGAAAAGAAACCTTATACCTATTACCTACCCTATATTTTCGAACACGTTTGTCTGAGTGTCTGTACTATAGACACCTTTAGGGTTGACGCACCTATTGCACCGACCACAGCTACTGGTGGCCAGCGGCAAGCAGCTATTATATTTAATTTATTTATTTATTTCTCTCACTTAGACTAAGGACAAGGATAAAATTAGGTCTAGAACATTAAATCTTAAAGCTTAGCCTAAACCGAGAGCTGGTACCCAAGGAGGTTTCAAATTGAAATATGAAAATTGATGATGGAACAAGCAATGGCTCACCTGTTGTTAAGTAGTAACTAACGCCTATAACAAGCTCCGCAGGTCACACGCATTTTCATACATTTTGTAAAAATTACCAAAGCTAGCGTTCGCACAAAACTGTTCCTCTGGCGACTATTTGCAAGTTTTACTAGTTTAGATTTCACTATCGTACAAGAGGATATTTTTTCTACTTAGTCTTCTTCTTCACGCACACTCCAAATCCGTTCACCATGATACGATAAGTCGTATCATGGTGAACGGATTTGGAGTGTGCCTCAAAGAGGCTCCTTTCGTGCACTTGACACATGTTTTTCGAACTTTTTAGGTTATACCACGTGTCGGTTTCCTCTACTTGGTTACCATATCCAACACGTTCTTGGTAAATTTTTCACTTTAATATTATAAAGAGGAAATATTTGTATATTTGTAAAAAATAAACAATAAAACTAATGGCCCGATTTTAAAAATTCTTTGACCATTAGAAAAGAAAGCTACATAATCTTTGTGTAACATAGTCTATTTTTTTACTACCGACCCGCCCCGTCTTTGCCTTTTAGAAAAAAAAGAGATGAAACATTTGAAATTACTGCCTTGAAACTTTTCCACGCGTCCGAAGCCGGGGCGGATCGCTCGTTCATTTTATTATGATCTTCTGAAATTGGTACCACTTATATAAATTACTTTACTTTATTGGAAAGTGTGGAGTATTACAAAATCCATTATATTACGTTTTTGCATCGCTTTATGGTCACGTTGATAGTTTTTGTCTGAAAATAGTGAAAGTTTGCGTCATAATCTGCCCGTAGCTAATTCGATATATTTCTGTTCATGCATAAAAGTTTTATGTAACACTTTCACTATAAAAAAGTGTAAATCCAGAATCAAACAGTCAATGTCTACTGTTTTAGCGCACATAGCGACTGGTGATGTATTTTCTCCATACAAACAACTAATACGTTTAAAAAATTGAAAACTCGTCATAACCAAAATGACCGGTTTTGATGAAAAGAAACAGCCGAAAAGAGAACCTCAACCTCTTTTTTGAGTCGGTTGAAAATGCGAAACCGTTGCGGTACTTGCTTTGTTTATATTTTTTGATACATATTTGGAAAACTTGTAACTTAAGATTCTAGCCTAAGACAACGGTCACCCATCCAAATTATGATCAAGGCATTAGTGTTTCACGTTAGCAGCAACAGTTAAGGTAACCACCAGTTATGCGGTTGGTGAAAACTGCCTTTATAACAGAGCAGTTAATATTCTTCTAAACCGATCGGAACTATTTTTGTCGTATTCGCTCATTCGGATGCTTAATCTTTTCATATAAAGCGGCCTCCAAACGATAAACATTCATTTATTTATTATGTCAGATAGCGGGATCCGGGATATTTGTTAGTAGAAATTAAGTTAACTTCTATGTCAGTACAATACAATTTTATTTCAATGTGTATAAATAAAAAATAAATATGATTTTTAAAATATATTTAATGTGTTACAAAATATAGCAAAAATAATAAAGTCTAAACCTTCGGATTATGTAAACTTTTGACTAGCCGCGGGAATCGAACCCGGATCCGACCCGCGACATCGACCATCACTCGTAGGCTGTCGCGTATTTTCATGATAGGTACAACTTCCGCAATTTGGTACTGTTGAGTTTTTTGAACATGGAATTGATTTTTTTTACATTTGCTTTTTATTTTTTTGTAAACGAACCTATAATGGCCACTTTTCTTTAGCCTCAAAAGTTTGCTGTAAAAAGATTTTTTACGGGGTTAAGCTCGCCTTTGTACATGCCCTTTATTTATTTTTTTTTTTTTCCTATGTATTGGATTGTTTGCAATAAACAATTAAGAGTTCAAAGCGAGAATCAAAGCGAGATATAAAAAATATACAGTTACATAATATCCACTCCGTTTGAAGGCTGCTTAATTTGGGTTTTTATTCTCTTTGTATGAGACGTCGTTTAGCTTTGATTTCTGATTTCAAGTGCTCTCTCTAGCGTTTTTCATGTCAATTTGAGCTT
Source organism: Thera britannica (assembly GCA_939531255.2). NCBI lineage: Eukaryota > Metazoa > Arthropoda > Insecta > Lepidoptera > Geometridae > Thera > Thera britannica. The sequence goes on from OW618037.2 coordinate 20,426,378, forward strand.
TGAACGCTTTATTTATGGAGTATGCCAGTTTTCTCAAACGGTGACGGAAAACATCGAGAGGAAGCTCATTAAGTATTCTTGCAGTGACAATGAGCTTGCTACTCAATGGATGGACTCAAAGCAGTGCAACGTAGGGCACGTTCCTGCCGTGCGTGACCTACGAAGCAATATTTCAGGCGATGGTTACCACTTAACATCAGGTGGGCCATATGTTGGTTCCATCAGCTAGTTGTATAAAATGTTTTATATACGTACTCTTCTTGCTATGTAGAAATAATAATGCTTATTAATAATTAATTATATGTAGTTTTCATTTTACTAACCATTATCATTTTTCTCTTTCATGTAACACCCAAAGGCTTGAAAGGTAAGTCATCTAATCAATCAATCAATATCCTACTAATATTATAAAAGCGAAAGTTTGTAAGTATGGATGGATGGATGGATGTTTGTTACTCAATAAAACTTAAACGACAAAACAGATTTGGATGAAATTTGGCAAAGATATAGATTATAGTCTGGAATAGCACATAGGCTACTTTTATCCTGGTTCTTCTTATCGTGTCACTGATTCTTTCGAACCAAGTGTGGTGAAAGGATTTTAAGTGCGCCTCAAAGAGGCTCCTTTCGTGCACTTAACACATATTTTCAAACTGTTTAGATTCTACGATATGCCGGTTTCCTCACGATGTTTTCCTTCACCGTTTGAGGGCACTGGCATAGTGTACATACATTTTATGGCAGAAAAATTCATTGGTACAAGACTGGATTTGAACCCACGACCTTAGGATCGGAAGGCGGGGCCGCTACCACTAGGCCACCAGCACTCTTTATCTTGGTAAAATGTATGGTTCTCGTAGGATGGATTTGTTTTACATCATATGTATTAGAGAAAGTCGTGTTTATTATTATAACTCAAGAACGGCAGAGCAGATTTGGCTGAAAATTGTTAGACAGGTAGCTTAAAACCAGGAGACCGAGGGATACTTTTTATCCCGATAAATTAACGGGAACGGGGCGAACAGAGCCACGGGCGGCCGCTTGTATGTTATAAAAAAAGCAAGTGTGTGTACCTACTTGGCTTAGCCATGTTTTCTCTATCACCGCCAACTAGCCAACCCACGCCCTCCAGTGTGAAGCCCGAGCTAAAAAAACTGAGCTATGAAGTTTTCTAACTAATTGAAAGCTTTTATTATAAAAGTAAGATTAAAAGACGTAACTTAAGCAAACTAACGTCCCAGATAAATCACGTTTTATTTTAAGATTTAATATTTTTAACCCCCAACTCGTTATCTTCTGATGAATAGTTTAAAGCCATATGCGCCCAAACCTACCCCTAAATAAAACCAAATATTATTCCAACCCTCTGATTTGAGGCGAGGGTGGTTTGGTGAGTCGCTGATTTCTCAATAGTTTTATCAAAAGTGGTCGAGTCATCCGACATCAATTAATCTAATGAAAACGTCGGTTTTTGAATGGAAATCTGGTGGTACTTGAAATAATGGTGAGTTTGAGTGCATAAGTTCCAAATGTTAGCGGTAATTTTCAATGTCCCTTAAATACACATTGGCATTGCACAACCCCGCACTTTTTCTACGTTTTCCGTATATCGTAGCTGTCGAGGCTTCTACGATGAGGTCGTTGATGAATTACTCAAGGAAATCTGCCATTTCCACTTCGAAAAGAAGCAATAAAATTAAATTGCAAAATGATCCGAGATGAGCCGAGAATTAGGCTCCTGCGCCGTAGGTCGTGGATTCGATCCCCACCGAGAACATAATACTTGTGTTGAGAACGCAGATGTTTGTTCTCTGTCTGGGTGTTATATTCTAAGTACTTATGTATTAACAAAAAAATATACATGTAAGTATTTTATCAGCTTTCTGGTTCCCATAGTACAAGCTCGGCTTAATTCGGGGCTAGATAGTGTGGTGCGACTAGTTAGCGGCCCTTATGTCGAGAATACCGCCTGGAAGGTTCCATTATTCACCTTAAACGTTATACACGTATTCCTTTAATTCCTTCATTCCTATTATGCACTTGTATTAAAGAAAGTCAAGACACGATTATCCTCAAGCCCTGTTAATAAGAAAAGTTATTTCCGTTTGTTATCGCCGTTTGCCATAAAAAATATCGATATTAAAATTGAATATCGATGACAAAGCTTGCTTCTATCAGTTCCGTCATACAGTCAAAGCTTATAATAATTTAAAATGAGCTTCAAACCCTCAGGTAAAGCGAATCAAGGAAAAGCCGGTCATGTTTTGAGAAAACCGGTAGTATATCGGAAAACCGATTTCCGCTACGTATCATTTTGTGACTCTTGACCAACTGTAAAACAGAAAAAACGAATAAAAATATTAAACATGTTCCATGGTTTTTTATGTATTTTAATATTCTGTATTGAATATTTTAAACATCTCAGGTAAAAATTATGAATAATCATCATATTTATTACCTATTTATCTTCATCTATTATTCGATTGCAAGCTCTACTTTTTTTCAAAAATACGTCTCTCAATCCTCTCACTATTCCACTATTTAAAAAAATATTTACCAACAATGAATAAAAAATAGTCTGTTCCAGTTGAAAAGATATGAATTTCTCTCGGCCCGTTAGAGTTTGGTTATGACTACTGTGAAACGCTTCGGCCTTTGAGACCTTCCGGCTAAAATATCCGTTCTACTCGCAGGTAACTTTTTTCCGCTCCACAAAGCGCTTTTGTAGCTGAATTCTAAATCAGCAGCGCTGTGCAAACGCGATAACCGATTCTGCGGTGTAATGAAGCCCTGGGAATTCTGTCGAATGTAGGCAACTAATACCTTTTTATTTTCATGTTGGGTAAGGTAGGCTTTTTGTCATAGAAAAAAAAGAGAGCCCGTCTCGTTTAATAGTAAAACGAACTTGAACTGGTATTCATTTGCGTTATTTTCCGTATGTTCAGATTCCTTTAAAACCATTTCGCTGTAGACTTTTTATTTTATTTAAACGCATACCTTCTTTGTTATTTATAAACTGGTTCTAAATAAGAACTCTTGAATTTTTTAGTGAAATAAAGTTTTGCTTTAACTTTTTGAGCATTTTTTGAGGTGGGAAAAAACCGTCGATCTCACGACAGTGCCACGTAATCGACACCTCTTCAGCAAAGATCGACAACCTTCGCCAAAAGCCGAGTTAATTAGGGGTTTCCAAAAATATACAGGCGATTGATCGATTTTTTTTTAACTTAACTTTTTAAGACTTTTTTAAAACTATATCTTTTCATCTTAACAACAATAAATTCAATTATTTTATCAAAAGAAGCCATTACTGGATCATTTAAATGCTTTTGACGTTCAGTTGCGTTAATATCCACTGTATTCTGCAATATAATCGGCTATTATTTAAAAACGCAGAACCGCAAATTATTTAAAAATGAAGAACCGCTAATGATCGTTGAACCACTGTGGTTTCGAGCTGTGGATGTAAGGGTTAAGATACATGTTTTGTTTGAATCCTGTTTTGCTTTCGAGTTTTGCTTCCATTTGCTTTTCAACATTATTCCTAACACTGTGAGTGGATGCATTAGGTTTATATACCCCTTAGTATAGTGGTAGTGTAGTAGAGTTTCTATAATCTTTATGTAAAACCAAGGTAAACTGGTGCGTGAGGCTTAACATCTGTATGCCTCAATTTGATGGATACAGGGCAGTGCATCGTAGGGCACGTTTCCAACGTGCCTGTCCTGCGAAGCAATGCTTTGTATAAAAAAAGTAAATTAACCTTGGCGCCAAGGAAATAATTTCAAAAAATATTAGTATCCTTATGTATTTTTTATTTTATTTAAATCCCTAAAGTAACGCATCATAACCTTGATTTATGCGTTCCTCCCCTCATCTTACGCCGAATTCCCGAATTTTTCGTCATAATTGCGCGAGCGCAGGTGTGCCTCGCCCCTACCACATGCCGCGTCGCGTGTGTTTAATCGAACGCGGTGCAAATTGCAGCCGGTGGTAGGGGGGCCATTCGTTTTGTTATTCGTGGGACTATATAAGATGACAGCTTTATGCTGTAAGTAGTAACATGATATTTTTTTTATGCGAGCGAGTAAGTGGTCACCGACGCCTATAAATACCAATCATAAAAAATACGGTAAGGATCAAGCCATATTGTGTTGCCTGTTCTCCTAGACTTGGTTGCGTGGAACTGGAACCTAGACTCACCTTGCTTTAAGACGTTGCAAAGTGATTCTTGTGATGCAACTAAATAAACGATTATTTACGTTGACTTTGTAATAATAATCAACCAACAAGGCCTTCGCATTGACTGTAGAAGATTCATGCAGTGTCAGGGGTAACTGTCACCTCATGCCTCTATTTACGGGAAGGCGTAGTTGCAGAAAATTCCAAATATTTCCATGTCAGCGAGTTACATAAAAATATAAAACTTATCCTTAGAAATAGTCTTTTACGGTCACCCTACCTTAATGGTACCATATGCCAAGCACAGATACCATGCAAATAGTACCTACATTACTTTCCTGTCAGCGCATAAACCTTGTAGCACCTAGAATAGATTATACCAACTTTGTAGTGAATTTTGCAGCCAGCACTCGTGAGATTGCAAAGTCGTTCGAAACTAATCAATATCAAGCCAATGTGTGTTTGTACTGCCTGTCAAGATTCTTAATACTATTTTAGCAACCTGTATATTTTACCGGTTTTTTGAATATTCGACAAAAAACCGGTTATTATTTTTCAATAAAAAGGTAAGAGCGTGACCTACGAGGCAATGCTTTGTTATAGGCGATGGTTACCGCTTAACATCAGGTGGGCCATAGGCTTGTTCCATCAGCTAGTAGTATAAAAAAAAAAGAGCGCTGGTGGCCAAGTGGTAGCAGCCCCCCTTCCAATCCTAAGGTTGTGGGCTCAAATCCAGTCGTGTACCAATAAGTTTTTCTGCCCAAAATGCATAGTACACTATGCCAGTGCTCTCAAAACGGTGAAGGAAAACATCGTGAGGAAACCGGCATGTCGTAGAACCTAAAAATTTCGAAAATATGTGTCAAGTACGTGACGGGAGCCTCTTTGAGGCGCACTTAAAATCCTTTCACCACACTTTGTTCGAAAGAACCATTGACACGATAAGAAGAAAGAGAATAAAGGGGTTAAACTTTAGAAAGTTAGAGATTAGAGGGTTAAAACAGATTTAAAGTTTCTAATATTTAACACACTTTAACACAGTTCTGTTTAATATTTGAACAATCAATCTTTTTTTTAGTTTAAAACTGGCAGGTTTATCTCTGAGATCACAATTCAAGCCAAAAAAAAGTATTTATTTACTGAAATCTGACGTGATCAAGATCAATGATAGTGTTCATTGTAAACAATAGCTTGATTTGGTAGGCGGACTGAAGTGAAAACATATTTAATATTAAAATGAGTTGGAAAAACACGGGCTTATATTCAGCAAAAAATGGTTAACCTAAATAGATAGATTTGTTAACCTAAATAATTGACCTACTTTAATTACATTTCCTTTCATATTTTTTTGTACACTCCCCGCTAATAATGTCATAATTACACAAAGGTTAGTGTAATAATTAATGTTCATACAGCACTATCATATCACGAGTAGAGAGATAGGTCGTTAGGTCAAATCGTACGGTAGTTCTTCGTTAAAATATATCAAAAATAATGATTGAGGCTCGACACAGAATCGACCTTAGATCTCCTTACTCGTAGATATGGTAATGCTTTAAGTAGATAGATAGACGTACGATAGATAGATGGATAGAATAGCTGTAGTTTCCCATCGTCCATCTCTTACGAAGGGTTAATTATCCACCTGAGGTAATATAGCGATCCTATTCGACGACCTCTGTGGTGCGGTGGGCGACCTGCGACGCAAGAGGTTGCGGGTTCGATTCCCGCCTTGGAACAAATATTTGTACGATCTGCAGGTATTTGTTCCGGGTGTTCTGGTCGTTTTCTATATAAAATAAAAAATATCTATACATGTAATGTATTGTATTATGTATATCAGTTATCTAGCACCCATAAAACAAGCTCTGCTTAGCTTGGGGCTAGATAATGTTGTGTGAATGGTCCTGCATTATTTATTTATTCTCTGCCAGGACCAGTAGTAGTAGTTACATGCCACCGTATGTTTTAAGGGTAGTATCTACCCCTAACAATCAGTGTCCGAAGCTCATTACACAATTTCACACTCCGCGCTCAAATTTGACGGGTGCATGCAAATTTTTCGAATTTATTTGCATATTTTTATGCTAACGAAGGGTGAAGTGACCCTTTTGGGGGTAAATTTACCCAAAATTGTTATTTTGAAGATAAAGCACGATTCTCCTATGTTAATAATTTATATTATTTATTTAATCTACGCGTACGTAGTCTAACTTAAGTAGGAAGTTAGGGCGCTACCGTAGAAATAGAAATAGTGAATATTACTTAGTGAACTAAAATACTATCTAAGAATATTTTCTGTATTTATCAGACATTTTTAATAAAATATCTTGAAATTTAAAATCTTTTACGTCTCTTATCTTGTCATAGATACGTCCACTTCGCACATTTTCTTTCAGTACTCAAGTTATTACAAAAAATAAAAGCTTTTAAAGCAGTGCACGAAAGGAACCTCTCTCTCACTTAATTATAATCGTTGTACCACACTGGTTTGCAAGAGCAAGTGACACAATAAGAAGAAGAATTAAAATAATATTACAAGCTATTAGGCTTCCAACACACCTGACGGAAAGTAAAGATGCAGCATATGGTACCGCACGCTTACCTTAGTCCAGGAACTCCAGATGGAGGAATTTTCAATACAACAGTGCACCAGGTGTCTCTGTAGACGGAGCAACTGCGCATGCGGGCAGCCCTCCAGGCAGCTCTGAGGTGTCACTCTTGTCCTCAACATTTCCAAGTCATGTTACAAAATGACAGGTTGTAAGACTTGTAACTTGCAATTTTTTACAAGTTATAAGTCTTACAACCTGCCATTGATTTTATAGTGTTTACTACACTTAAGGAAATCACAAAAAAATGTATGATGTCCCGAAATTTAAGAGCCGAGCGGGATTTGAACCCGCGACCTTCCCCTTGGTACGGGGCTAAGCTGACCACTGCGCCATCGGATCCTAATCACACTCGACGAATAACTCTTAGGGACTGTTCGGCACTAACGCGACCGTGGCTCCATCTACAGGTTTGACGTTACAGTCAACTACTTACCTGCTCGATAACCGCTGGTTCAATCCCGCTCGGCTCTTAACTTTCGGGACATTATAATAATCTTTGTAACTTGTAAGCCCATAATAGCTGAACTCAAACCAATTTGGAAATTCTATGGCCCGTATTCAGAGACAGTGCTCGAGTCAGAGTCGAGACTCAAGCATAGATTTTTAGCATAGGAACTGTTAAAAAATCACTGTTTCTGAATACGGGTAGTATGTACATATATGCAAAAAAAAAAGTTATATAAGTACATATTATATGTATATCAGTTATCTGGTTCCCATAGTACAAGCTCTACTTAATTTGGGGCTTGATAGTGTTGTGTGGATTGTCCACAAAATTTATTATTGTTCTTTCAACTTAGACCACAGATATCTACATCAGTTAGTCACAACTTTAAGACCTGATTAAGTGACCTACTTAGCGAGAATATAACTTTTTATCGCTGGTTCTTTTATGGCTATTCTGACAATGTTATTTTATTACATGATTTAAATGACAATTATTTGTTGTAAGTATTATCGATAAAATGTAAGTGGCATGTTTGTGGTCAATAAAAACAACTTTGGATATTGTTTTTTAAGGATAAACAATGGTATTACCATGTTGTACCAATTTTAAGCAACGTTTTTATCTTCTTCCTCTGACTTTATCTGAGGTTGGCATAACATGTCTCCCTCCATTCCCCTCTGTCAGCCGTCATATCTGCATTCACTCCTCTCTTATCTATGTCATCTTTCACACAGTTCATACATGTTTTCTTTGGTTTACCTTTGCTCACATATCTACATTCATACTCATCACTCTCTTAGTCACATGACTTTCCACCCTCCACATGACATGCCCGTACCACGCCACAGTAAACATTTAAGCAACGTATCCATTCGTATTAGATCAGCGAAAAAAATATTACTGGAACATTAAATCAAAGGCGTTTTTCACTGTTCAGTGCTATTAATATGAAGTTATCGACAGCATACTTAGAAACTGTAAAAAGTGTTATCCGACATTAAGTACAACAACCAGATTATTATCTCGAAAACTCGTAATAACACCGTAATTGCAACAATGTTGCTTTTCAGAGCAGCATTGTTACCATAGTTGCTTGTGGCGAGCTACTGGCCCAGTAACTGGCATAGCGGCAGCTGGTCGAGTAATGACGTACCCTGGGGCACTCCGGGGTATTTTGTCCTGTTGAAAATTAAATTACGGTCAAAGATGTGATTATAACAAAACCTATGCTTCACTTTAACAAGCTTTTTTGGTCTGAGATACAAAAGGTTTGACTTCGACTGACGGGGAGATATTTCACCAAATCAAATGGCCTTTCTCAAAAAATCTACGCCCCTACGAGTGGGTATTTATTTTACATTATTTATTTGGATAAATTCGTGAAATGATGTCGGATGCTAAATAAGTCAGAAGATAAAATATATTTTGTAAAAGGATTACTTATACAAAAAAACGCGAAATTCATGCCCATAAGAATTTCTAGGCTTGGTCGCGTGGAACTGGCACTTAGACTAGTAAATTTCCAAGTGAATAAATGGTTTTTGACATTTTGAGACCAGACCAAGAAACAAAAATTCAATCGAACGAAAATAACTATGATATTCCATTGAGTTCCATGAGAGAATCAGATTACGAAACGCAAGCGCCATAGCTGTTTTATCAAAATAGATTTAGCGATACCGCAACGAAACGATTTTGATGCACCACCAATACAAAATTCAATTATTTCAAACCTCATGGTCTATTTCCTTACCTGCTATTGTTGTTGCTTCTCTTTCTTCCTCACCTGACTCTTTCTAACGTTCGTCGACCCAATGGTGCTGAGACCCATGAAATTGTTGAGGATGTCTTGTAATTTTGTCTGGTGGTGGCGTGAGGGTTAATTTGCCAGAAATTCAGCCACCCGTGAATATCTAGTAAGTTGGGGATTTTAGAGCAAAAAACCTTACATATATTATATATTGTGTCTTTAGATTTTTTGCATGTAAAATACAGACCCAAGGAAAGGAGACGACATCAAAATACAAGATTATTATCTTTTACAAAACGAAGTATAAAATAACATTGTATTTTAAATGTTACAAGTTAAGTAAAAGATACGAGTTGAACAAACCGATTTAATGTTGTCCAATAATTTTAATTCAAATCGCGCACTAAATTATCCGTGTGTCCATAAAATTCGATACGTAATTTGACCCCGCAAAACATAAAAAGGCTAGTCCGATCAGGGTTTTAAAAAGGCAACAACGAAAATTTATCGCGATAAAACAAAAGATCATTAATCCAAAACCGAAAATGCCGTTTTCGATAATAAATTGCGTTCGGTTACTCGAGATCGGTTATCTATGGACATTTTTGTCGAAAACTATCGATGACACAACCTCAATGTTTTAATTTTTTATCTGACTTTTTACTACAAACCTTTTTGGAGACAAATATTTTGGGGTAAATTCAGCTTTGCTGTTCAAAACCTTACTTTAACCCAATGCGCTACGTATAAAATTGGGAAAAATACCTACAACACAGGGTTGTGTTTTTTGCCGAAAAAATGCCGAAAAAAATTATACAGGTTGATTTGTTTTTTCCTATTAGGGTGGTCAGTTTTACGGCATTTGAGACAACTTTTTTACTTAATTATTATAGGAGTTTAGCTTGTATACTATTACTTCCTATTTTACACTTTTATGAATATTGTAACCTTTTATAAACCTTTTTAAAAACATGTGGTAGGTAATTCTTGACCTGTCCTAAAGATACTACGAGGCTCATTTATGGGAAATATAAAACACATTGTCATCTTTTACCTTTCCTAGGTTCCCTAAATAGCAAGAGCTACATTATTATATACTTTCGAACATAATCGGGTTCCTTTTGCAATTTCCTTAAACTAAAACTGCATTTACAAACAATTTAAAAGTTTAAAATGTAATTTGCATCAGAACAATGCTCCTAGCTAGTTGAATGAAATCCTTTAGGTGATTACGATTCACGGAATCAGGTGGGTCACTCGAATTAGTGTGGGAAGTTGAATAGACATAGCTCTAGATCCTGACATCAAAGAAAACATGTTGGGGTAAGGTAAGATTACCTTTTAGTTGTTAAACCTGTACCGATGCTATCTTACAAGCCATACAAAAAGCTTAATCTATTTTCAGACAATCATAAACACATCTATCATTTTCGCTACAGTATAGATTAAATCATTTGTTGCACAAAACGTTAAAACGCGTAAAATTGGAAACTCGAATCGACACGGCATTAAAATCTCATGTTTCGAAACCATCAAAACTTATTATTGCAGTAGGCCCGAAGCGTTTACCTGTTTTTTTTTCATTCGAAAGCTCTATAGAAAGAGATGGAACACAAAAGATTGTTCCGAAAACGTATAGAGAATAAAGTTTCGAAGCGAGCAAGATCGAGGGCGACGCCACCGACAATGCACCGCGCCGCCAAGCTGGTTATATTAACCGGTAAAGTTGAAAACGCATCGGATTATTGTAAATTAGGTGTTCAAGTGCGCCTCTCCATTTCGGCCGGAGTTCGAACCGAGCGTGGCCGGCGTGCCAACGATGCGCGGCGCATTCTTCACCAATCCGAAGCAACTTCACGCCAGTTTAGCCCCGACCGTTGTGCACGACGGACCGCTGCCCGACGCTCCAAAAAAACTATCGTACAACAACAGTTAAACAAATCAAAGTGACTCAAATCGGTTCGAAATTCGAATCGTCAATTAATTTCTAAGCAAATAGTGATGGGAAGTGACGATAAAGATCGCGCGAGTGCCGAAAACGTACGATGACCGAAACTTTAAGTTGGAAAAAAAAAGTTGTGGTACCGAATGCAATCGGGTCCACAAAAATATGTGCTCGTAATACAGTGATGGCCTGATGGGATCGCAGTGCGGCCAACATAGTGTAGTTAGTGATGTGTACTGTGATATAAAATTTCGGCGATCGCGTAGATGATTGCCGTTTTTGTGTGTGATAAAAATATTAGTTTATTAGTTACCAAAGATTCCTGATGATCTTGTACATTAGTTTGTGTTTTATATTAGTAGTTTTAGGTGAGTACAGTGTTTATAGCTTCTTATTATGTGTACGTCTGATCGTGACTGGTTTATCTCGAAAATTTATGAGCGCTCATTTGCATCTATAAGTAATTATGACAGCGCAATAATATATCTTAAATATGATGCAACTGACTTTATATATACTGATAATTAACTAGCTGAAACTACGAAAAATGTAGGTTGGATAAGCTAATTTAGAAATAGGTACAACACTAAAATACCGTGCTCCAGATAAAAGTCATTTGGCGTAGACTGTAAGCTCCTAATCTCTTATGTATCAGAAATGTTCGATGACAACAAAACTGAGTCACGTAATACAAACAGAAGTAAATCGAATAAAAAAATACAGAGGCATGCTAGAATTAACGAAAAAAGCAATACAAATAACGTAGATAAAGCAAAAAGCCCGCATAGAGCCAGCGATAAACGAAATAGATCTTCAAGTATAGAAGCCACAAATTCAGTTAACGTGACATTATTGCTCCTACCCGGTCCTCCACGTCAATTAGTAGGTTGTTCATTAAATATCTCACGCTAGGCAGAGACCACACAAAGTTAATTATATTCAAATTTATTTATGCGCAACACAACTTTCGAAACATTTGAGCTTCGTATGTTAACTAAATCTAAAACTTAATAACGAATGAATTAATTGATAGAATCCGTTGGTTTGACGTTTCATAACTTTGATGAACCAGTGATTTGGTTTCGCAAGAAAATGATTTACTGCTGTGGTTAACGATAGACGAGATTGAGACATTAAATTGATATCCAAAAGAATGATTTCGTAAACTTAAACTTAGGTTTACGAAGCACGCGGTTCCTAAGCGTGTGGTAGAGTGAAAAAGTCGGTTGATTCGTAACTTCGAAAGTCTTCTAAATGGTTCTCTGAAATGCTATGCTATGCTATATGAAGTGAAGCTCAAGTTTAACAAGATCTTAATAAACTAAAATCAATAAGAGATTTACTGAAACCTGATTAGATAAGTACCGAAGATCTTGCTAACAGAAAATGGTAAACTCGAAGTCCAAATTGAAGATGGTCTATTGACAAGAATAATTACCAATTCATGCGTCTCAGAAGGGTTTCAATCTAACTTAAATATCAAGAGACTTGCTAAAATCCCAAGTAAAACAGAGTTAGGTTCAAAGCCTGATGAAGTTAGCCTTTCCAAACATAACTTTCCAAGATTTGTAACTATGAGTCCCTAATTCAAGTTAACTGTAACGTAGAACGTCTTCAGTAATGAGAATGGAATTCCTTGTGTTAGTGAATAGTAACTCTGGCCCGAGGGTCCTCTAAAATCGGTGAGTAAATGTCTGCCAAGATAAAGTATTTTAGTCGGCCACCGCATTTTTCTCCCGAGACACCTCACCTGACACCTAGACGTTAGGCTACCTCCAAGATAGATGAACTTAAAAGTTGTAGACTATTATTTACAAAGTCAAGTCTCCAGCGAAAACAAAGATTATATAAACTTCACAACAGTTACCTAAAAATATTGCTCGAATTTTCAAGATAAAACTCCGAAGTGGTGATTAAGGTTTAGCGATTAGTAGTACAGTTACGACTTACGTTTATTCTCACATTAAATAAGTTTCAATGTTGCCGATCAACGATTCGGGTAATAACGAAACATCGTAAAATAAAGCTGAATCCAATATCTCTACGTCGAACCCAGCATCTGCCAAATGACTGAGATTATAGAAGCCATAAAGAATTCTGTACGCGAACAAAATAATATTTCCTTTTATAAAAGAAAAATAAAACCACAAAAATTTTGCAAATCAAATTAGTAAGGAATTTATGTATGAGTAACGCGGTAACCTGTTGTCGTTTTTAATAATGTGTTGAATAAATTAAATTAATGTGCTGCTCACTCATTAATTAATCGAATGGTTTTTTGCTTAAATAATCGTTCGTAATAATTCACCATATCGAAACAACATGTTCATCGGTAAAAGTTATTTAAAATAAATTGCATAAAATTACCCTGTCTTATCATTGTTTTTATTTGGTTAATATCACATTAGTTGTTTATAATATTGTAATACAATGCAATTCAACCAAGTCAAGTACAAACAAAGAAATTAGAAACACCTAAAATTCGGCCTCAAACGCCGTAAGCCGAAAGATCGGAAATAGATCAACTCACCCTCATAATGTAGTTCAATTTAGCTTCCAATATTTTCAATAAATCATTTTTAAAATGCCTTTTTTTAGAAAGTGGCCGACAAACCGTACCAAACTAAATTAAGTAGACGTGACTCGAAAGCACGACTGCGTTCCGTTTATTTTATTTTTATCGGGTTTGTATTTGTAGCAGCGCCCGAGACGTTTCGCTTGATTTGTGGAATCATGGTCTTTGAGCCTGGGCTTTAATACGTCTATTGTGCCATCCTTTATGAACAACTCGGTCGTAGGATCTCAAAGTATTGTTGAGGACTCTAAAAGGAAGCGACGAAGAGATCGCTTACTCTTTAAAAGTTTAAATCATTTCTTCTTGAATTATGTACTCCCTTTTTAAATTACTTTTAAATCATTAGGTACTTCTAGAAAATTGTGCTTATAACTCTCAAGTCTGCGCCCATTTACGTGCCACCTAGCGCCCTGCGATGGCAATCAGTGTATCGTTGTCAAATATCGCACTGTTAAAGTTCGCGACGGATGTATGCAAAACCTTATGCTGATCGTCATCGCCACCGCAGATCGCCTAAATGTGCGCAAGGCACATGCTATGCTATGCTGGCCATTTTTCGTGCTTGCTACATCAAGGGTTGAAATCGTAGATTTTTTTAAGTTAGTAAATGATAAGAAATTCTATTTTAAAGTATCTATTTGTCCTCCTTACGTAGGCCTCTACTTACGGGACGCATTAGGTAAGATCAACCAGCACCCATCACTGGAGTTCTAGGCAAGTCCTAAATAGTAACTTAGGTAAGTGCTGATACCAAATTAGCCTAGTCATAGTCAGTCTTGTCAACAGAAAAGAAGGTACGGTTGACTGTGACTAAGGGTTTTCTAATCGTGATTATAGTCAACGTAGGTCATAAGTAAATAGTAAGGTATATACCTATTCATTTCAGTAAGACGGGTTTAATCATAAACGTGCAAACATACACTTGTTAAATATTGGTCGAACCCAATGTCAAGCAAATAAATCTAAACTCACATTAAAATCAAATCTCGTAAAGCACGTAAAATGTTTTTATAGAGCGAGGCACTTATTTTCTCATTGTACCTCGCCCACCATTATTACCCTTTGAACTTCTTATTTTGAAAGAGTATTTTTCAAGATAGAAAGAGTATTGAAAACGTTTAGAAAAAAATGTGTGTGGGCGTTGTCGCTTTCTACACCTAGCGCCATCTGTTGTCGAGTAGCGGAACTATTAAACTTTTACTCCGAACGCGATGTCCCCGTTTTCATTGGTTTGTATTACACGTTTGTATTTTTTTATTTTAAAACTTATCAATAGGCTATTGTTATGAAATTTCGGCAGAATTTGGTAGAGGGCACGTTTCAAACTTTACGAAGCACTTGCAAATCTAAAACTTATCTACCAAGTAGGTAGGACCAAACATGCAAAAGCGTTTGGTTTTGTTGTGGTGATCATAGCCCAGTCACTGTCAATACATACTCTCTAATAAAAAATAGAGACTTAGTAAGATCCATTATGTTTATCTCTATCTCCAAAACAAAAAGGAACTAATAAAATACAAAGGGACCAATAACAGCCATGTGGTGATTATCGACTATCCAAACAAAGACAATGTAAGTCTGAAAATGACATTTCCACTACACAATAACCAAACCTAAATGAAAGTAGCACAATATAGAGGAAAAACGTTATTATTACCCATTTTTCTATAAACAAAGGGAAAGGAAGATACATTACTCCATCCAAAGCGTTAGACGTGTCTTTGATGTATGTTACTAACAAAAAAATGCTTAGGAATATGTGATATACTTTTCCCTGCTGATTTTGTGAGGTTTTTATGACGGAAAAAAATGATTTTATACGTCGTGTGACTTACCTGGGGGATGTTTTTACGTGCTCACCATAAAACACGTACCTAACTTAACTTATATTTTAACAAAAAATATTTTCTCAGTACATTTTCGCTTTATTTGTAGGTGTACTTGTTCTTGACAGTTTATGTTCTAAAATAACCCTTCATATGTTCAAAAGTATGTATTGTTTACATTTTCTTTTTTATTTAAGTATTAGTTCTTTTTTTAAGTAACTTCTTACTCACACTTATTTTACGAAGCTTATTTACTAATTACTATTAGAGTAAGGATTTTATAAGCTCAAGAATGTTTAATACCTAAAGATGTGAGGGGCTGTTTACCTTGCATCGAAATTACAGAACAGGTATGCGCTACTGTTTATTTTTCTATAGGCACGTCTATTAATTTAATATTTTTTTATTATAAAAAATCTGTCAACCACAATTTCACTATGGAATTTACAATATTATTATGCGTGCTACCTTGAAATTTGTTTATACCAGTTTCTCGGTAGCCACCCGGAAAACTGACATATCTCGGAAACGCTATAAAAAAGCGTTAAACGGTGTCATAACAAACTTTGCCATGTGGCTATTGTGGGGGATAAATAAGCAAATGTTACATCAGTCTTGTATAATCGCTGGAACTAGGGTTAGACACTTTTGAAATAATGCTGACTTACTCGTACCCATCTAAAAAGAAATAGACGGACATAGACAATATAGACTACATTATTAAAAATAGCTATATGTAATAGTAATTGTTTTTAGTGTCGTGACGGTCAAGTAAAGAATTTAGTCTATGAATCACAAGTTTGGAGGTTAGGTACATTAAATAAAATAATTAATAAAATAATATTTTTCTGAAATTCAACACAGACGTTTTTATGAAGGGGTTATAAAGCCGTTCCATTAGCTTCAGTTTTTTTATTATTATTTTTAATTCGATGCATAAAACTTAGGCACCAAAGGCATGCCCTGGAGTGGCTCGTCATTAGGATTGCTTAGTCAAAGCATAGAAAAATAAAAATGGTATGAATAATCTTTGGGCAAATTAAATTTTAATAAGTTTTCCGCGAAATGGTCGTACACTTTATAATGTGAGAATTATGTTAATTGGTGCAGTTCTTTTGATTGCAACTTTAACTCTTAGTTTTTGTACCTTTGAGGAAAACCTAAATCTTAAGTAACCTAAAAACATGAATATTGCAATGCTAAAAACTCAATTTAGTATTTAGTTCCTATTTTACATTCCTATCTACTGTTTCGTAGTAGTTGCGCACTTTTGTGATTTTTTTTCTATTTTTATTGGATAGAGTAGACAACATACTGTAGCACGATCGCTGTGACCCATTAGGAAACCATTATTTTAAGCAGTAACTGCGACTGCCCTTTTATGGTAAAAATAGCAATAAAAATCTATTGTCTCTGGAAGCAACGACATAACCTACAAGTACCTACACTCACTCACACCTACAAGTCTAATGGTTAAATCAGACAAGCTGCCAATACATATAATTATTGCCTGTTGAACCAAAAGTTAGAGCCGCGGTTAAACTTAACTACCAGCTTAACTCTTTAACTACGACAGTAAAACAAAATTAGCTGAAACAACTAACCTTCGCCGTCATAAACGTGTTTTATTACCATAGACGCAACAGAAAAGGGTAAAAGTGTTTTATAATTTTTACTTTTTGTACCTATTTGAGGCAAAGCTCATCTCGGCATTCAGACGGATTAATCTTTTAAGATCAAAGAAGTTTTAGAAGATTAAAGTAAGCGATGTAAAGAATAAATATTTGTTACGCAGATGAGCTTACTCCTTAGAAGATTTATAGCTGGAAATCCAAATAATGTTTTTAATTTACCATGAAAAAGAAAGACCCTGAATAAAATCGTTAAATTTTCAAAATCATTGTCAAACTGTCATTTTACCGAAGCTGTCAACTATATTTGGTTTATGTATACGTAAGTACTACGGGTACGTACGTTTATATTCAAGTCTTAAAATAAATTGAAAACCGAATGCAAATTACGAGAAGTTCGGTTAGGTGATATTGCTCTAGACTCCCGAAACTTTAATTTGAAATACGAACGCTCTCATGTACTTTTTAGTTTGGTCAGCATGGCAACGGTACGGTTTATGCATTCTACCAATTCCAAGTTTTGCATAACAAGATGACGTTCCATACGAACTACCTAATGAATGCGAGCTACATATTGAAGCTACATAAATACTACATATTGAATACAACATGACTATTATAAATTTTACCCTATGAAATATGAACTTATGAAATATTGATTATGATAGGTATACTAGATTGATTATGTAAAAACTGACCAAGCTCAGAATATTGTTTTACTGTTTTAGGAAGAAAGAATGAATAAAATAAAAAAAAACTTAACAAATTAACCTCCTTAATAACGAAGTACTTAGGTTTCAATTGTAAAACTCCTATTCTAAACTTAGCAATTTTCTTTATTTTCTGTAAATAAAGTTAAAGTGTTACAAAAACTAATAAAAGGGTTACTTAATAATAGGCTCTGATGGAACAAAATAGTTATTTTTATAGACACGGCGTTATTACTTCCGATTATAACCATAACAAATCAAGGGCTTCTTCAAGATGGCGCCCTACCCGACAATTTATTTACAAAACTTCCTAACACCACTTAGAGCATAAAAACAGTTTCCCTTTCCAAATATAGTTTGTAACATCTTGAACGAAATAACTTGGCTTATCCAACTTCCGTGACTTGTTTTAAAACAATCTTCGTAAGTTCAAGTTGGTTTAGAATTATAAAGTCATGAGCGGAATTTAATACTTCGTCGTTGACACTTTTTTTTATCAGGGCAGCTCCCTCTAATCTTTGTCTTTGAAATTGTATATTTTATAGACTTTTTTAAATGAAAACTTCTTTACAAAAGTTTAAGGTGGGCTTGAGCATTTTTTGAGGGTAGAAAAAGCCAATGAACTCGCGTCATCGCGACCTTTTTGGCAAAGATCGACAAATTTCGCCAACAGTCGGGGTCTGTCCACCAGGCATCCAGGGAGGAACGTGTAATTGTTCTTGTTTTCTCTCCTGTTGGCATTCTCGGAGCAGCAGTGTTTTTTTTTATTTACTTGGTCGTAATTGGGGACGGCCCTTCTGTTGCTTATTGCTCAAATAACTAAGCCAGTATTGGTAGCTACCTATCTGAATACCTACATTACAATCTAAACTTACCTATCAGAGATAAGATTTTAGTGCAAGATATAATACACTATCAAATAATGATATCTGCTACTAAAATCTATCCCGAACGTGACAACCCTAAACCTCTAACAGGTTCGAACCGGTTTAAACTAGTTACGAATATTCTATGGTGAAATAATGAAATTTTCCAAAACTCTGCTATCGGTTAAAAGCTGATTTGATTGTATTCCACTCTTAAGGATATAAACTTTTAACGAGTTAATGTTTTTCGACGAAATTCAATATTTCAAGACGATGTTTTGTTTTCAGGAGTACAGTGGGATATAGCTCAAGTTACCTAAAAACAAAGAAAAATGACGCTTACCGTAATGTTGTAGGAAAAATTAGTTTAGTACACAGGGGAGTCAGCAAATTAGTTTGCAAGTAAGAATTACTTAAAATTAATTATTTAAATTTCAAAAGACTAGTTCGTAGTAAGGTACTGCGAACTACGAAACTCAATTTAATAAACTTATTTCATTTTAACAAAGAGAGTTTTAAAGCCTTGCGTATCTAGATCACCTTCGATGGCGATCGCTGTTGAATATCGCATTGTCAAAAGTCGCGGCAGTTTGTGTGTATCTATGCTGAAATCGATCACCATCGCAGATCGCCTAGATGTGCCTTAGCCTATTTTTAAAAGCATAATGTGCCTTTTTGGATCGTTCAACAAAAATCGCGATGCTGTTTTGTATGAGTTGAACTTTTAAAATTAGAACGCTCCAAATTCTCAAACCCACAAGGAGGTACTATCTCTTTTGTAGGTACCAACAAGCCGCATTCATATGATATTCATAATAAAATGACAGAACACTTCATAAACTCGCTCTGCCTAACCATTTACCGCCAAAACATGCCTCCAACTCTCAAACTCGTAAAAACTACACACAACTTTGATTGCCATGAATACGAGTGACTGTAATTACGTAACTTTTTGACGTTTAGATAAACTTAAGATCCATAGAGGTTGGTTTTGTCGGTGGAGCTTTAAAGCTTAAAGACATACTATAGAAGATAACTCTTGAAATTGTAGCACGCCTGGCCCTAAGGGGATGTAGGGGTCGTAGGGGAGGTGAAGGAAATTGGGGGTTCATATGACACAAAATTAAAGCATTCAGAAGTTTAAAGACATAGGCATCTACCATCTTCTTGTGGTGGAAGGATTTTAAGTACCTACGCCTCAGGCAGGCTCCTACCTAACAGACAGAAGACATTCTTAGGTCGTTTTTTGTTGTTATTTATTTATCATTTTGTAATTAAAGACGCAGTGAATAAGTACCGAATGAATTAGGGAAAAATCTAGTTTCAGTTTCAGTTTCATTTATTTTATTCCAGTAAGATAACATGGTACACTTGGAAAAGTCAAAATAATCACAATTTTGATAATAAAAAATAAACTATTACAAAGAATACCAACAACAACAAAATAATAAAAACAGTACAAAATATTGTAAACCATACATTTATGGCGTGTTTAAATCATCAGCGAGTGCTAATTTTATAAAGAAAATGTTTTGCTATAAAATCCACGGGATTTTTCTGGAAAATGGAATAGTAGTAAGGTACTCTTTTTTGCATAGACGTGGCATAGACTATAGACCTTCCATCAGTGAGTCACCTCTTTACCAGATTACGCTAACCTTTTTACATTAGGCTTTTGTCATCCATTTCACAAGCAATAAAGTTTTACATCATTATTCTTCTTTTTTGTGACTTTCAGACGATCTACTAAAGTAGATCGTCTGAAAGTAACTAACTTTAACTTCGTCGAGGTACTTAGCTTGAACTTAAATACTTTTTCGCTGTAGCACTAATGACGTGTGCAATCCCCTATCTTTCGTTTTCACTCAATATTTCACTCAAACAAAGACTTTTAATGCAAACTTCCATGGTCAACCTGGAAATCTCTGAGCAGACTTCGGAGCCAGGTCGGCTGCAGGCATAATTTAGACAAATGGGGGTACTTTGACCACGTGGACTGCCACTGCGGAGCCCCACAGTCTATCCCTCATTTGCTGTCTTGCCCAGAGTGCCCTAACACCTGCACGCTGAATGAATTGACTGACGCCACGGTAAACGCTATTAATGTGGTCCATTTCTGGGCGAAGCACATAATTAGAGAAAACAATATCATGGGAACCATCGACACACGAAGAAGAATGCAAAAAATTATGTGTACACCAGTTTCCTGGAGTTATTGAAGTGTGAACTTAAAATACTGCGATCAGCTCCAATTCAATTTATTTTTTTGCCATCAATGTTTTCGAGCATAAATTGAGTTTCACAACGTAATTTAAACAAAAACACGAATCAGCCTACATACTGACGCTGATCCACTTTTTGCTCGAAGTAAAACATAAAATCAATTTAAAATACGAAAAACAAATTTCGTTTGAAAGTTGAACGTTGGAAATCGAATCAGGCTTTAATTATCCAAGTTTTTATCACACGGCCTAATTTTAAAGGCAAAAATTGGCCAAACACACGGATGCCGGGTCACGTTCAAAAATTTCCTCTGGGATAATTGCTAACTTTCCTTCTGAATATAAATGTGACTCCCAAATTCGCATATTCGTACAAAGCTTTATATTTTCACAGAAAATTTTATTGTTGTCTATGGCATGAATTTAATTGCTGTTTAAGTAGCGGCCATCTTCATAATCTTGATAAGTGGTTTAATAATGAGTTATATCTTCATAAGGAGTACCTATTGTGTAGAATCTTCTAGCAGCTTTTTACTTTTGCATCTTTTTTACCAAACGAACTGAAAAATTCTTTGAATTTATCGAAAGAATCTCTCTTTTACGAGTACGCTACATTATCTCCTTTGCATAACTGAAAGCGCAATCTAGAATCTCGTAAATTCATTCCAAGTTGATGATTTCCCTTCCCTTTAAAGAGCATTAGACAAAAGCATAATGAGGTGCGCTAACAAAGGTATTGTCAGTACAACGAGTTCTTACTTCATTTTCCTCGAAGATTTTATGCAGGCACATTTTCTTTTCTTAATAGAATTTGCCTCTTAACACTCAATAACTTCAGTTGTGCCCTGCTCTCTTCCCAACGTGCTGTATTTTTCTTATCTTTTCTATGCTCTTAACAGCTTTTTGCTGTTAGCATTCTACTTAAGCTCAAATGTGCTTGTTTGCTTATTTTTATGCCATCTTGGCTGTATCTGCTTGATTCTTTAGCCTTGTTTCTTCTGAGAAAAAAACTGCTGTTGCGCGTTCTGAATTTAAAGTGAAATTCGCTTTAGTTGAGATTCCATATTCAAAGGTATTGCTATCAGAAAACTAAAGAAACTTAAAGTAAAGAAAATGAGAATCTTTGCTTTTCTTCGGTAAGGTATTTTACTTTGTCTGTGCTTTCTACAACATATAAAGTGGGATTGTTATTAAACAATTCTGATACCTGAGCGGGCAATGCGCCTTACTGAATAGAAAATTCTTTACTATAAAACTCCGGCGGTGCTGCGCTCGATTCTGCAGTTCCATGTATTTCAAGTTTTAGCGCAAAGCACTTTGTTCAGTAAAAAAAAAGAAAAAGTAAAACTCAACAGAAATAATTTATGATCTTCTTTCTCATTCGCGCGGGCGGTTAGCGAACAGCGAATATTTTACTAAGTTTCGACCTTGCCAAGCGAATTTTGTATTCACGCCTACATAGTAGGTACTTATGCACATCCCCGACTAGATATCTTTATTTATTCAGGGTTGAGTTATCTGTGACGCTTAAAAGCCTCATATTGAGCAGGTGATTTGGGTTTCTGAAAGGTATTCGCGTAAAAAACGACGTTCGATATATTTTATTCAGATGTTCGCTTAGCAAAACGATTCTGACTTTGACGTTTCATAAAGAAATGGGCAAAGTATCGAGGGCCTTAGGATATTTTGATGTGACAGCTGTCACTACCCTAATTCACAGTGAAACTCTTCAACGTCAACTGTGTGAAAATGAGAAAACGCCGTATAAACAGGCAATCACTGGGATGCCACATCCTTTATGTTGCGTTGCTTATTTTCTAACAGGATGCTTCATCACTGACTTCCTTGGAATATTGTAGCAGAATATTCGCAAGCATATTTTTACGCCGAGATCTCTCAACTTATAGGATGTTTCACGAATAATATTTTCCATGTTATATGCTAAGTTCAAATCATGCATGGCTTGTTATCCGTGTTCGAGAAGACAAACACCCTTAGCTTATCCCGTATACGCAGTCGCATGTAGATAGAAGGTACTACACTACGTCAAGTTGAGCGTATGATGATCCCCGAAGCTTTTACCAACTCGTTTCCATTTCCACGTCTTGAAAAACAGTTCGAAATTCGAATTTACTAAAGTTTGGTGCAGACAAACTCTACCGGAACTAATCCATCGATAAGCAATTTGTTTCATGTCAGAAAAATGGAGGGAGCTACAAAATTGGTAATAATTAATAAAACATTTTTTTTTCTTGGCTGCCAGTTACATATTCAAACCCGGAGATTATGGTACTGAAAAAAGTAAATCGATTCAATAGAAACCCGATTGGAATCGTTAAACGTTATCGGTGATTCAGCTGTCATTAGGACGTAATGGCGATCCGTTGAGTCAGAGACGAGCCCGATTGTGATTCAATCTTGAAAATGCTCAAGCCTACTTGAGTTTATATTTTAATATTCACGCCTGTTTTGTGCGTTTGAGTTTAGTCATTCTGGTGTGGAAAAATAATGAAAGCTATTGAACGCCAGGAAAAAAAGAGTTCAACATTCCAATGTCTGACAGACTCCACCCGAGCTTATTATTACCAACAGCAGGCACTTACCTTGTGCGAGGAAGCGTAGCTTTTCAGTGTTTTAGCAATAATTTTTAACATTATGTGGTGTCAATATCATTATTATACCTGCTTTAAATTGACCACCATCCCAAAGATGATGAACAAAAAAATAATATTGCTTCTTATTTCGACTCACACTGCACACAACAGCCTCAAAAAAAAAACAACAATCAGACCGCAATCGACGAACATAGTTCGGACGAAAAAAACCGGAACACTTCAATTAATATCGGTTGGACGCAATTGGTGTTTCGATAAAGGGGCTTGTATTCAAAATGAAAAACGAAAACTTTATTGAAATAAGTGCGAGATAGCAGACTTTTTTTGTAGTTTATAACATGACTAATTGGTAGATAACCTACTTTCTGAATCTGATAGATAGAAAATGAACACAATTAGAATCGTTTAATTAACTTTCTTTAAGTTATTGTGCTCTGTGTAACCGCCTTAATAATTCACAATAAGCCATTATAATCAGTTTCAAGTTTACAGTTTAGGTTATAAATTAGTATGACGTAAGCTATGTTTATTTTGCATATTCCACCGTTGAAATCTATTCAGCTACCGCGCTCAATGTAATCATTTTACTAAATGTCAATGTCAACTGTCATTCCGAATGCATTGGGGCTTAGGCCATAGTAGCTGTCTGAGACCGCAATTGGAAGTCGGATATTAATTGAAAACAAATGACTCTGGTTCACTGGCCCACGAAGATACACTATGATTCATTGTAGTTGACTACGGGGTACTGTGTTTAGGGGAGAAATTGATAAGGAATTGTTCCTATACGCCATTGGTTTGTAAGGCAGAATGTGAGAAATGTGAATCGTATTATTTTAGCTAATTTGTAGGAATTGATTTGTTATATTCATTTTGTGAGCATTGGGTATTCGTAGGTAGGTATTTTCTTTGAGAGATAAATATCTGTTATTGTCCTTTGTGGGTTTCTTATCATATCAAATATCAAATTCAAAAGTGACTTAAATGTCTATGGTTTAATAATAGTTGGCAGAAATTGTATAAACATTAGTTTAAATTCGGTCAAAAGATGAGAAACCTTAACTTCAAAGTTGCCAAAGCTTTGCTTAAAGTCAAAGATTACGTCTTGCGAACTTATTCAATGCTATGAAAAGTATGAAACAATCTTTCTGTCTTTCAAATTTGCAAATCGGTTCGATTTGTCATAATGCGCAACAATATTCTCACCGCAAATAAAAACTATAAAAGTTTAAACCTCGATAAAATGGAAATACTTTATTCGCTTCTCAGGAATCATTAAAACGAAGAACAAGTGAGTCATATCGAAACTCAAGTTAAAAAGAATGACATGCAGACTCGCACTTGGCACCGTTTTTTGCTTGCATTTGATAATGAGTGTCTTAATAGTAAATAATAGAGCTCGTGGAGTTCGTGGCATTGAGGCTCTGAGTTTTTACCTGGGTATTGTTAAGGATTATTTCGGTGTACGTGACGGAATTTGGGTTCGTGCTTTGTTATACGTTTTCAGAAGAGCTTAAAAAAAGATCATGATTGGAGTGTTTTTCCTCAATCTAGAATCAGGCACCAATTCCTGACAAAAAAAAACTTCTATTACTTAATTCTATTGAACTGATTACTAAAGGCCTGCGTACATCTAGGCGATGGCGATGGCTATGAATGGCGATCAGTGAATCAGTGTAACGCTGACAAATATCGCTGTTATATTTGACAGCGTCTTACTGATCGCCATCGCAGATCGCTTAGATGTGCGCAAGGCTCTACTGATACGTAAACAAAAGCCGTATGCGAATAAATCATAAGGTAAAGACAACATCAATGCGAGTTCTAATTTCAAAAAACAATTGCAGCGAATCACGATTCACGCTCAAACAATCACAGCATTCAAATTTAGAACTCGACCTTAATGCCTATCGCTGTCATGTCAGTACCAATTAAAAATAATACAACCGGCCAGTGCTTTCTCTACGCACATTCAGTTCTATAAACGTCAAAATCACAAAGTAGGTCAGCAAATAAAGAGAGTACTCACTCGTCGTGATAAACATTAATATCGCGAAGTAGTAACAGAACACTATCGACCTGACGTTTAAAGAACAATGCCTTTTATCTCATTCCAATGAACTTTGAATTTGATAGCCTGTGGGAACAGCAAATAAATAGCTAATTTGATACGAAATTTGATATCAAACGGCCGTTATTGTTTTGTGTCAGTGACATTTTGATGACCTTTTAAATTGAAGGTTCGGAATTCGAAAGTCACGAACTTCTAATTTTGAAATTTGAAATTATGAACGAGCGTTCTGAAAGTGAAATTAAATGAACATTCATTTGAAATTACGTCTATAATTTCCCACTCATGTGAAATGAATTCGGTGTTTATAATTGAAAATTCTATGATGTAGGTTAGTTACCCACTATACCCACTGATCCATTTTTATTAAATCTGACATGTCCACAAATGGTATTTTATTAAATTAGCTATAGTTGTAAAAGTGCTGTGAATGAATATATTTTCATGAAAGCTGTCATGAAAATATTTGATCATATTTTCTTCAATCTATGTTCATTTTATATGCATCCATTAAATTTTAAAAGCTTCGAAAATGGCTGCGGTTTTAGTACCTGCCTTTATTAACCGAGACTTGCCAGAGCTGTTTCGAAAATTATCTTTTATTAGAGGCTACGGCGAAACCATACAAGTTTCTTTAATTAAAGTTGCCTATTAATTTTTAGTGGAAGCTTACTTTTTCAATTCTATTTTAATTAAACAATTATGCCTCGCTGTGACAGTCGCATTTATTTAAAAGTTTTTGTACCGTTTTACATTTCGTTCATTTAGTTTTCGACGAGATGGAATATTTTTTCTATATTTTAATAGAACTGCTGTTTTGTTATACAAGATTAGATTACAGATTAGGTGCACTAGATATTGTAGATATTCGGCATAGTTTTCGGGTGCTGAAAACCCAACCTTACGTTATCTATAAGTAGGTAACTTGTACTCATAAAATTGCAAACGTAGAGTTTTTTGCAGAATTTTTTTTAAACCACCTTTCTACCTAACCCATTGATTATGTACCAAATCAAAATGTTCTGATTTATTTAGTAGAATCACAAGGATCACTTTAACTTTAACTAGGTTAATCTAGGCACCGCCAGTTCTTCTCGACCACAAAGCCAGTATTCCAAGTTTGAATTTCTGAACCTAATTCAATAGACGTTGAATAAAAAAAAATAGGCTGTAAAAAGTTTGTTTACAAAGCGTTCGCTTCGTTATCCTACTGTTTACATTCGGTCGGTTTCCATGAACTAACTTTGACGGTGTTATCCTTATTAATATTATAAATGCGTTTGTAACTCTGTCTGTCTGTGTGGCTTTCACGCCAAAACTACTGAACCGATTGAAATGAAATTTTGTACACAGATAGTTGAGGGCCTGAGGAAGGACATAGGCTACTTTTTATCGCGAAAAAGTTTAAGGTTGTAAGGGGTTGAAAATAGGGGTTGAAAGTTGTATGGAAGTATCGTCATTTTTAGAGCTAGAAACATAATAGTTATTTGTTATACAAGAGTGCAAAGCTGCTTTTTAACCGCGTGCTCAATTTTGATGACTGAGCAAGCGCAGGATTCTAAAGTTTAACCACGAGTGTAGCGAGTGGTTTAAAAGTTAGAATCCTAAGCGTTGGCGAAGGAATCAAAAGAGCACAAGGTGAAAAATCTTTGCACTCGAGTGCAACACGTAACTTTTCATCCCACCTCAGCGAGGAAATGACTAAATGCAAAAAAGAACATGTCGCGACTAAAAGTAACACACCAAGAAGGTTCCGAGTATGAGTTATTAACAAATTTAAAAAGGTTGTATGATAAATTCGGCACCATGCAGGTAGAAGTAAATAGGTTTAATGGTGTTTTGAATTCACAAATACACCAAGACGGTTACGAGTGCGAGTTTTTAACAAAATAAAAAAGGTTGTATGATAAGTTCGGCACCATGGAGGTAAAAGTAAATAGGTTGTGTATTCACAAACTTATTGAACACGATATTCCAAATTCAAATTTACTTTATCCTCTAGCGGATAAAAACGGCTTTTCCAGTCAGATATTAAACAGCAAAAACACACTTTCAGAGCTGGTGGGATGAAAAACTTATTTTTTAGTCTGTTGATTTGATATAAAAAAATATGACATTCAAAGTTGGTGCTGAAGGGGTAGAGGGAGGGGAGTACAGGGGGGAGTGCGGAGGGGAGGTGCGGGGGGAGTGTGGAGGGGAGTACAGGGGGAGTGTGGAGGGGAGGTGCGGGGAGAGTGTTGAGGGGAGTACAGGGGGAGTGTGGAGGGGAGGTGCGGGGAGAGTGTGGAGGGGAGTACAGGAGGGAGTGTGGAGGGGAGTACAGGGGGGAGTGTGGAGGGGAGGTGCGGGGGGAGTGTGGAGTGGAGTACAGGGGGAGTGTGGAGGGGAGGTGCGGGGGGAGTGTGGAGGGGAGTACACGGGGAGTGTGGAGGGGAGGTGCGAGGGGGGATGCGGGGGGAGTACAGGGGGAGTATGAAGGGGAAGTGCGGGGGGAGTGTGGAGGGGAGTACAGGGGGGAGTGTGGAGGGGAGGTGCGGGGGGAGTGTGGAGAGGAGTACAGGGGGGAGTGTGGAGGGGAGGTGCGAAGGGGGATGCGGGGGGAGTGTGGAGGGGAGGCGCGAGGGGTGATGCGGGGGGGTGTGGAGGGGAGTACAGGGGGGAGTGTGGAGGGGAGGTGCGAGGGGGGATGCGGGGGGGGGGGGGGGGGGGTGTGGAGGGGAGTGTGGAGAGGAGTGCGGGAGGAGTTTAGTGGGGAGTCATATGTCTAAGTTTAGTAAGAGGGCAGACGACTGTGTCACGTGCACGCGAATATGACGTTGTTATTTAATTACTGTTTTCTTCCGCTGCAAATTAAAAATGCTACCCATAGACACTATACCACGCGGACGAAGTCGCGGGCACAGCTAGTAGTTATATACAAACGGCCTAACACACGAGAATCATTCAATTCTGTTCCTTATACCAACAACGGTATAAAGATCACCGGACTTGCCTGCGTAAACCGCGTGATCTGTAGTAACGAATGTTTATTTTAAATTGTTTATACCTCTAAATTAATAGGTACAGCACTACCTAAGGGCTTTGTATTTCACCACTTCGAAATTCGTAAACAGTTCTTATTACGGAAACAGTGAAGTGGTAGGTAGGTCTAAACCCCACTAATATTATAAATGTGATGGTTTGTAAGTATGGATGTATGTTTGTTACTCAATAACTCTAGAACGACTGAACGGATTTGGATGAAATTTGGCACAGAAAGAGATTATGGTCTGGAATAAGCACATAGGCTTTTTATTCCGGTAAAATATATGGTTCCCGTGGTATAGATTTGTTTTTAATCATACGTATAAGAGAAAGTCGTATTTATATTATAACTCAAGTACTGCTGAGCAGATTTGGCTGAAAATTGGTGAAGAAGTAGCTTACATCTAGGAGAACATTGGATATGTTATCTCGAAAAATTAACGGAACCGGGAGCACTGGTGGTCTAGTGGTAGTGGTCCCGCCTTCCGATCCTAAGGTCGTGGGTTCAAAACCAGTCGTGTACCAATGAGTTTTTCTGTCGAAAAATTTATGTGCACTATGCCAGTCAAAAACGGTGAAGGAAAACATCGTGAAGAAACCGGCATATCGTAGAACCTAAAAAAAAAAGTTCGTTAATATGTGGCAAGTGCACGAAAGGAGCCTCTTTGAGGCGCACTTAAAATCCTTTCACCACACTTGGTTTGAAAGAACCAGTGGCACGTAAGAAGAAGAACGGGAACTGGGCGAGAGAAGCCGCGGGCGGCCGCTTGTAAATAATAAACAATCTCATACATACTAAACCCTGGGGTTACGTAGTAACATTATCTAATCTGTGCCTGGGGGCTCAATAGCTCTGTGATGTGGGTACCAGGAACTACGTTCACAATAATACAAACATACCAAAACTCGGAGCAAATACTTGCAGATAAAAATCAGTAGGATAAAACCACCACTTGCCATGTCTCATCCGGATAGTCTAAAATTAATACTTCTTTAAATAAAATAAAACAACTATGATTGGTTAAAAAGCATCAGTCTGAAAAATCTTGCTGGACCCAAGTCTTTGTTTATACAACTTGCTGATGGAACTTGCATAAGAAGAAGGAATGATGCAGCAAGAAGGAAGGAGGAGGGGAAAGGACCATGCCTCTCTTCCCCTTCTTCCTGGAAGTGCATGACTTCCAAGAAGAACGTTTTAAGAAATATTCATTCATCCGCGAGCTTAATAATGTATTCAGTCTATTGTGGGTGTTTCCTACGCATTTTTCTATCTTCTTCGGAAGTTAAAAGGCTAATTAATTTGCTTTGCCAGAGCATTGTCGGGGACCTTGGTTCTTCTACGAATCTCTTTGTTTCGGATTCCATCACGGAAATTCCTATTTCTTTTATAATTGAAGTGCTGAAATCCCCAAAAATTACCCAAAATATAGTGCACGAAAGGAGCCTCTTTGGGTAATTCTTTGAGGCGCATTAAAAATCCTTTCACCTCATTCGGTTCGAAAGAATTATACATAAAATCACTCTTCATCTCACTGCTACGATCCTGACATACTTCTCTCGCTTCATTCACTCGCATAGCATTCTTTACAGAATCAGTGACAAGATAAAAAAGAAGAAGACCCAAAATTATAAAACCTGATAATTACCCTAATGTCATCCCGCCCGATTCAAAACGGGCATTTTGCTGTGAATTCCTCAACTTTTTAAATTGTTCCGGCTGGGGTTCGGGATTTTAAGCCACAACTTTCGTGCTTCCTACCGCTAGTTAAACGAAACGCTCCAGACTTTTCCCTCTATTTGGGGCTTTTAATTGGGACATTGGTATTAACTGTTTTACTGTACTAATAGGGAACTTTACTTAATAATAGGATACGAAGTTGCAAAGGTTCCGTTTCATCATTATCAGTTTGTCCGTAACAAAATTAAGGGTTCAGTTCCCTAAATCGATTCACGGTTCTAGTTTGAAATGTAACATTTGTCATACCAGTCACGATTCCCGTTTATAGTTTTTATTTTATCACAAAAAATACCCAAAGAAACGTCACTCCTTGATCGTAGCGTCGGTCTACATCCAGATCGATACTATCCATCCTTTGTGTGATCTTTTTCTTTTCTCCACCTATATTAAGTATAACCTTACAGTCACAAAATCCAAATCCAGATCAAAGGAACTGATGCAGATTTTAGGCAAACCAACTCCACCTTTAATCCCCAAAAAAACCACGTGAAGCATTAAAATTTTAGGTTAGGTAATAAACATTCTACATCAAATTTGGCTACAGTCTGCCTTGCCAGTCACTGTAGAGTCCCGTAACAGACGTTCTGGTTTGCAGGTTATTTTCTTCTTTTTTCTTATTTTAACGTGTTGTTTCTGGTTGTTGCAGCCGACCCTCTGCCGGGCAAACACGTTCCGCTGGAGAGCTATGAGACAGAACTGGAGAGAGAGCATGCTCTGCCGACATCCGTGCCCAATGCGGACATCCTCAAGACAAATAGCAACCCTACGTATCACAAGCCTAGGTGAGTAAACATACATTTATTTTAAATATAAAGATTATTTATTTGCATAAACCATGTGTTAAAATTAAGATGGTGAACAGACAAACATGTTTTACCGATGTCGGTGTACAAATGTTAATTTTATTTATTTTTTGAGGATATTTAAATGGGTAGTCAGAGGGAAGTACGAAAAATATTAGATTTAACATTTTTGATTTTGAAATTTTGTAAGAGAGAAGAGATTGAAACCTGAAAGGTAATGCTCAATAATAAACTTAACTTTTGAAACTATCATGGTTTTTAACAACATCATCATCATGATGCATGCAACTGTGCCGAAATATCGGAAGTCAACTCAACAAAATTTAATCATGGTAAATATCCCGTTGTTTCATAAAAATAAACTTAACAGCTACCGAAATATCAACAATTGACTAAAACTATCTTCCATTTACATAAAAGCCTCGCAAATACGAACTGGACTAGATAACACAACAAAAGTAATTAAAAATCATTTTCATCCCTATCAATTTAGATGGTAATTCGACCCCGAGTGAATCGGAACCCAAACATTTTCGAATTGCCAAATTGTCGATGAAAAAACTTTTTCATTCGAATAACGAAAAGGTTACGATAATCAATGTTCATAGAGTTTTAGAGATCTGCGATAGTAATTAGAAAACGATTCGTGAAAATAATCCAATTACCTAAATACCAAAACTGTAGCAATTGGACAATCAAAGCATAGGTTACCGTAGTTCGTATAAGCATGGACAATGGACTATTTTGTGGCTATTGGTACTAGTAGTGAACTAAGAAAGGAATTCCGGGAATTCTCCTCCTTAAAGGTGAGGAGGGTTGAGGTAATAAGAAAACAAAACGTGAACACGTGAACGAAAGCGGGCCCCCAACCAGATTACATTTATCTTAGATCGATACTAGAGCTCAAAATAGTAATCTTCTTCACACAACTTCGTTAAAACTGTAGCAAAATATTATTTCTGACTTCTGGAAAATCGTTTTATTTGTTTGCTCACTTCTTACATTTCATTCTCTGGTTTAGAGCGATATTTCTTTGAGTTCATCTTGCGTAACAAAACCATCAAAACTCTATAAAGCGCAGTAAACAAACGCAAGATCAAATAACAAACTTGCATCGAACAATCGCAAAACAACGACGCAGTTCAGCGGCCATCTTTCAAAAATGCATAGTTCTTTACGGAACACTTGGCACGATTTCGTCACACGCTTGACCCGCTTTCAAGTTTGTTTTCAACACAAAAGTTGTACAATTGATGACAGAGATTGATCGTGGAACGAAGTAGAAAGTATATACCGAAGTTTATGTAAAAACTTTTACATAAGTTATGTACTAGCGGAATTCCACGCGACTTCGTTCGTGCTGCGTCTTTCGACGGACATTTCAATATAACTATAAATAAATTATAGTTTAAAAAACTAAAAAAAACGCTTTTATAACTAATTGAACTAAAAAGTTAAAAATAAAACTGTAATAATCAATTGAAAATTTATATTATTCTACAAAAAGCGTGGGGTGCTTTTTATAATAACTTCAGATATAATAAACTATTGATACATATTTACAACAATCAAAATCAAGCCCCCACGCTTTTTGTACAATAATATAAATTTTCAATTGATTATTACAGTTTTATTTTTAACTTTTTAGTTCAATTAGTTATAAAAGCGTTTTTTTTAGTTTTTTAAACTATAATTTATTTTTTACTTTTTAGTTTTTTTTTTTATTTCATATATTTTTTTTTTCATATGTTTGACAGGTGTGCAAAGTTTGAATCAAATCTGATCGTTCAAAGTAGGTTTTTTTTTTTATTTCTTTTTATTTTTTTTTATTTTTTTTTCATATTATTGCATTGTCATCGACCTTTGACAGATGTGCAAAGTTTGAATCAAATCTGATCGTTCAAAGTAGGTTTTTTTTTTAAATTTATTTTTATTTCTTTTCATTTTTTTTTTTTTTTTCATATTATTGCATTGTCATCGACCTTTGACAGGTGTGCAAAGTTTGAATCAAATCTGATCGTTCAAAGTAGGTTTTTAAAAAAAAAAAATTATTTCTTTTCATTTTTTTTTATTTTTTTTTCATATTATTGCATTGTCATCGACCTTTGACAGGTGTGCAAAGTTTGAATCAAATCTGATCGTTCGAAGTAGGACAAAATCGAGCTCAAAGGGGTCGGTTACATACATACATACATACATACATACATACATACATACATACATACATACAGGTGAAGCTAATAAAAGCGTTATAAAAATGGGCGTACAAAAACATTAGATATAAATAATTAATTGAATATGGTGATAGGTAGTCACGCGAAGGAAATGCGATACCCGCTGCATGAGATGATTTTCGCGAAATACTTAGTTGTAACCTTACGCTAAACGCTTACTCTAAAACACAACTCTACCCTCCAAACGTAGTCCAAAGACTATTGGTTAAGGCTGTGCGTTGATAGATAGTCTATTGATATTGTCAGTCAGTCAGTACAGTAAGAGTTTAGTATATAAGATTTATGTATAGGTGCTCAGTATAAATCCATTTCATTCTTCTCGCCTTGTTTTTATTGAAATTGCTTTGTTTGTGGAGTAAGGATTTAAGGAGCAGCTTTGACGGAGTTGACAAGGCCAATTGGTATTGTCATGTTTCGTATGAAACTTCAGTTATATTAGATCAACATGTGTTTAGTATGGAATATTACAATATTTGTCTGGCCTTTTTGTCCGTTATATTCTGGATTCTGGTAAAAGAAAAAGCATAAAACCTAAGGCATTTTTCGCTCTTATTTGAAAATAGGTATAACACAAAAAGTTTTTAGTGTCTTTCCGCAGTTTATAAAACGTATTTTTAGCGTTTTTTTATTTTATGATACCAACCAAATAGCATTCTCCAAAATTACCCAATTACCCAACGCATAAAGCCGGATCTTAAAGCACTCTTCAGTAATTTCTCAAATGAAATCTTCATCGTAAATCTGAGATTTAAAACGTTTTAACTTAAATGCGTAAAAAAGTTTGTTCCGCGTTGTTTGACTCTGTCCTGGACCGTTAAATTGCCGTAAATTCCACACTTCGCTGTGCGTTCGTTTCAAGGGATGTGGTAAAAAAACCGGAAAATTGCTTTTCAAAAACCGTTTATTTTATATTTGGGCGGATTCATTAATTTTATTATGTGATAACCTTCAGCTGTTCCATCTTACTTTTTCAGGACTTAGATTTTATCTTTACAGGTAAATCGTAAACAGGGTCCGAAATAACTTTCATTTAAGGCCTACGCACATCTTGGCGATGACGATCAACTGAAAAGCTGTTAAATATGACAGCGATATTTGACAGCGTTTCAGCTATTCGCGATCGCCGCGCAGGCCTTTAATGCTGCCTTCCTACGGTGCGTGGTTCTGCAGATCATCACGCACCGCGCACGACGACGCACGGCAACGCACACAGAAAATACTCCTGTGCTACCGCGCACCTCGGCGCACGAGACCGTCCCCTGGTGTGTCGTGCGAGCTGGTGCGGGCTGGTGCGCGATATCACGCACCGGTGGGAAGGGGCTATAAGTATTATCAACTTGATTGAACAAAAAAAAGACGGATGATGAAGGTGCGCGAGGCATAATATATCTACATACATAATGTGTGCTGTCTCCGCCAACCGTTTATGTTATATATTATATTCACACGTCTTTTATGGCTGTAATACTCTAAGGGTAATCTGAACCAAACGTTCTAGATAAGATATAGGTTAATAATATGATATAAAAGGGTGAACGTGTCTGCGCCCGTTAAAATCTATCAACATATTTTTTATTTAGCCTTTATGTTGGTTTTTATGTTGTGTAGTTTTTAGATATATGATTTATGCTTTACAGATTGTATTAATTACTATCGGTGTTTCCCGGCTTCGCATGGGTTGACATTTATTTTAAAACACATAAATATAGCCTATGTTACTCCAATGAATAAATATTTTTTGAAATCAGTAGGTACAGTAGTTTTTGAGTTTATTCATTACAAACATACAAAAATACAAATATTTCCTAAATGTAACATTTATAGTTTGTCTAACTAAACTAAAATTGAGTTTTAATATAAATGAGTTTAGGTTTTTATTACACTAGGAAAACACCTTTGATCAGTAGTGATCACTTATCAAATAAAATATCACTGAAATAAAAAAAAACCGGGTTTCAGACGTATGACATTATTTTGTAATCTAACTTCTTAACAAACTTGAAGAGACAATAAAAACTGATTTGTCCACCATTTAGCGAAAAAGAAAATTAATGGCTTTTTCTTACGAGATTTCTGAAACTATGACGTCAGTGTCTGATAATTACTGCCTCTATGTATAATTTATCATTCTTAAAAGAACATACCTACCGCCATATGAGAAAAATAAGAAAATCTTAAAGAAAAACAGTTTTTATTATTTTCTTAATTAAAGAAAATTTGAAAGTTTTGAGTATTTTCTAAAACAAGCTAGTTAAATAGTTTTGGCTGCATAGTTTATATTGTACCTCAGGGATTGGTTAATACTCTGGGTCCCAGCTGTAGGAATAAAATAGCTAATGAGACTTTCAATCTACGTTTATTTTAAGAAGTTTAAGTTTTCAGTTTTGTTTACTTAATTTTTTAAACTATAATAGGTTAAAAATCCAATAAACTTCTGAGTTAAATAATGAAGATTAATTAATTCGGAAGTTTATTGGATTTATAAATTTTTATCCGAGGGAAGCCGTGAGGAATAACGTAAGGTGTTGACCAGCATCAAACCAACAGTAAACTTTTCACTCGGACTATGTGAGAAGTCCGAGTAAAAAGTTTTTGGATATATAAAAAAAATCATTCAATCACTACCATCCCATCAACCCAAAAAACGATTAACTGCGAAAAATGGCTAAAATAAAAAACAATTGGCCAATTATTGTAAGCACCTTAGGATCAAATTAAGATTGTTGTCAAAGAAACGACAAGGTATAAAGTAGCAGAAGGGTCTCGTCCTTGTGAAGAATTAACCAAGTTTCAAGACGTGACTACAATTACACCATCCAGTACTCCAATGACACAGCTCAGCGCGATATTAGCTGGGCCGCAATCATATAAAGCTAAAGTTGCTGACACCACAAAATGGTTGCGCCATAAATCGTTTTACCAAACCCACAATGAGATTTGACTAAGAAACAAATTGCTATTTTTTATAAATATGAATTTATTGGGATTAATTTGTTCAGTATGTTTAACTTTTCATTGGGTCCACATCTCAAATCCGAAACATTAACTTTACGATTGACTACGCTGTTCGTTTTTTGGCGTTCGACTTACACTTTCAAACGGCAAAGGAAAACATCGTGAAGAAACCGGCATTTCGTAGAACCTAAACCGTTTGAAAACATGTGTCAAGTGCACGAAATGAGCCTCTTTAGGGTGCTCTTATAATCCTTTTACCAAACTGGTTCGCGAACCAATGACAAGATAAAAAGAAGGAGAACTACAAGTCTAACGGCAATTAATCGAGAAATTCTCGTCAAATCGTCAAACTAATGTTTCGGATGCTTGATGGGGACTTTTTCTGTTGTTTTAGAATGCGTTTTAATGTTCTGGGAACGGGCTTTATATTTGTTTTTTAAATAACTTTTTTAGGTTATGTAATTTATTGAGTCAGCTGTATAATCTTACACTGTGTTCGCAAAACTGCTGCCAGTAATTATGTAAATCGTTACAAAGTTGCACAACTCACGATTAAACGTGCTTATAATCTGTTTCGGTGAGCTTAAAAATGCTAAAACGACTTAACTTGGCCGCTTAGGCGTGAACTTAGAAATCTTGAAACAGAAATATCTTTAAAAAGCTCACTTAAGTAATAATGAGATGGTCTAACAAGTTTTATTTTATTGCGTTGTTCTCGCCACTCAAATGTAATCTTAAAAACGCTGTTTATTTTAACGGTTATTTACCTACTTACCTCCTCGTCACCATCATCATTATCAGCCTGAAGAAGTCCACTACTGAACCTTGGCCTCCCCACTCATTTCCAGGAAAAACTATTCTGAGCCCTTTCCATGCACCGACTTTACGCGATCCAATGTCGTCGGTCCATCTGGTGAGTGGGCGCCCTACGTACCTACCCTTTATAAAATATGAACTGATCTATGGTTCAGTTTTAGTTCCACCGATCGCCATATTTTAACTCACAATACACCCTGTTAGATGGAGCTCACCTGTACCACAGAATAGACACCTTTATCTACACCACCAATCATCCTCCCAACTTTCAAACCACGATCTCTGAGGCTACAAAACCAATCAACAAATTGACACAGGGAATTTTTGAGAGATGATTGTGTTTTGCCAAGGAACTATTTTTCAAAACATCCAGTAATGGCAAAAGTGTGTCGGTACCAAACATTTGGAACGAAAAGCGAAAAATGTCACACGGACGCAGGACTCAATTTAGTTTGTAAAAAAAAGCAAAACTGTGCAGTTGTCAGCAAAAAGAGTGCATAAATTCCCGCTACAAAAAACGCAATAAAATGTTACCACAAACAATTTATCAATCCAAACTAAACCGTCAAACCACGGACAATTAAAAAGCGATACATTCACGGGTTGTCGGCTCAATTCGTATCTACGGATTTGCGGCTGTTCCATTTTCAAACTCCATCTAAGCATGATTGAAACATTAATTCTTACTGTCAAAACGTTTATTTCATTCTACATACGAAACGGTGACTTTTTACTTCTTATTTTTATGATGCCTTCGCGCTCTTCTTTTATTTAATGTCTTCTGTCATCTTGGAAAGTCTTTCCAATGTCAAGAAGGAAACAAAAAATAAAAGATGATGAGATGAAGTTGGTAGGTACTTAAATAAAAAAAAAACAATGTGAAATTGCGGTGGTTTTCTTTAATATATCTTTTATTATTCTATGTAGGTTTATTTATTTTTACACATTTTTTTACCTAGAAAACACGAACCAGAACCTCTAGAAGGTATTTTTGGACGAAAATGGCATTATCGTCCAAAAATTGCGGAAAATGAGTATTCTTCTTTAATTTATGACTTCTGCCTGTTATTTCGAAGGCCATCTTGCTAGTGTCAAGTGAATAAAATATGAATCGGCTTCGCTTTCTGCGCGTTGAAGGCGCCACTTATTTACCCTTGACAATGACGTTGACATTTCCATAAAGTTAAAATGGCGGACGCATTTTGGCGCCTTATTAAAACCGGCCGGCCATTCGTAGCTCAGTAATGTGCTTATTAAAATGAGTTTCGTTACGAAAGCAGGAAAAGCGACGGAAAAACAAGTTAGGTATTCCTTTGTCAGGGAAATGAGGAATTGGGTCATGGTGCATTACAATGTCCCTAAGAGGGGGTGGGACCTAGTTTGTGGACTTTGTAGGCACAGACACTTACTTAGAGAGGGTGAAAACTGTGATACAACTTCTCGCTCGCACACTTTGACCTCTTGAAAGATATAAAATCACTTTATTTATTGATCGAAACGTGTTAGGATCAAAATATTTTTTTTGCCTAACAGTGTGTAACACTGTGTTTTTCAACTTATTTTCGATGAATAAGTTCAGAGACTTTAAATACTTTTTAAAAGATTGGTGTGCGAGTGATAAGCTCTTCGACGTAAGTCTACCCCTGTGAAGTTTTTTTCAAAGATTAAAAGGTCCCATTAATGTAGGTAGCAGGTACACTCTCTAAGCACCATACTTTCATGTTGGTATTACATTTGCGAATCAGATAACTTAGGCGAAGTCTGCTATTCGGAGATACCAAGAAGGGATCTATTGAAATTCAACTCCTCTATAATACAAAAGGAGCTTTCATGTTGTAAGAAAACACTAAAGAAAATCAACAACCTAAACCTTAGGTTATTAAAGAATTTACAAACCTATATTTGAAACAAAGTATTTCCAACAGCGTGAATTGAAACAAACACGTTTCTTTCGGTATTTATGCCTTATTTTTCCCAGATTTCCCGAGATTTTCCCAGATTTTCCCCAGTTCCCCTAAGGATACCTCGCTTCAGAGAGACGATCATTAATCTGGAGTTTCATTGTCTGTAGTCCAGTTGCACTATTGTTTTTACTGCGAGAGAGCATTTGTTTACGGAGCTGTCATAGTTAGTTTAATCATTCCGCTCTGAATATTCCCGCTTGGGGTTGCTAGGTAAACTGCCTATAGGTTGGCGGGGCTTGTGACATTGATCGACACTGACTTGCCGGAACGTCTTGTCTATATCTTGTTCCAGAATATATCATAATCATTTATGTATAGAATTACACGAATAATATTACAGAATATTACCCTCAAACGGTGAAGGAAACTTGCATGTATGTAGAATCTAAAAAAATGCAAACACGTTTCAAGTGCACGAAAGGAGACTCATTAGGGCGCACTTATAATCCTTCCACCACACTGGTTTGAACCAGTGACACGATAAGAAGAAGAATATTATAAAATGTAGGTTATTAAACTTTGGTCACCCGCTTTCCGATCCTAGTCGTGGGTTCGAATCCAGTTCACCTATGCATTATTCTTGTAAAAAGTATGCCTCAAATCTTAATAAAAAAAATATAGGTAAGATTGGCCTTTGACTACCCCCTTTAGACATCCTCATGAATCTTAAAAGATCGGTGGAAATATCTACCACTAGTGAACTGCCAAGGCTTCACACGGGTAAAAATTCAAACACATTTTCATCTCCCTTTTTCTAAATTACACCCGTGCTAAGACGGGGTGAGTCGCTAGTAAAACATATAGCCTATATTACAAAAGGATAATGTAGCTTTCTAATGGTGAAAGAATTTTTGAAATCGGTCCATTAGTTTTTGAGTTTATTCGTTAAAAACATACGAGAATACAAACCTCTCCTCCTTATTAGTATGAAGGGGACTACGTACTGCGTAGGGAACTATTATTTCTGTTTGAAGCGCTTCACGAATCTCCCATACATTTTCGACTTAAGCTTGTGTAGAAGATATTCGTAGTAGATATTATTATCAGCTCTTCGCCTTTGAAAGCCCGCTCTCTTGGGAAACAGGAACAATATAATATCCTATTGTGTCTGCAATCCTAACATTGCAAAGGAGTTTATTTTGAAAATAGTTAGTTTTTAACTATGATTTATAAGACAAGCAAAGGTAGCAACATCCATGTCTACTAAAAAGACGGTAGGCATATTTTTGTTGGCTCGCAGCAACCTGTAAGGTTATCTCACAATCTATTGGACCGACGATAAATTAGTTGCAATAAATAACTAATTTCATCAGAGCTAACAAGGATTAATCTGTCTAGAAGTTATGTAATTGCTTATTCATCATGCTATCTGTAGGATTCATTAGTATTCAGATATTCTAAACGTGGACGTTGCAAAATGCATGCTAAGATTATGTGCATTAGTTATGTACTCGTAGCGCCATCTAGCGGCGAGTAGCGGAAGCTAAGTCGCTATTGTTGTTTGTAAGCTTTGCTCGTTTGACCTACTTTAAACATAAAATAACGAAATTCAATTTTAAATGTAGGACAATCTAGAGTATGACTTCAGTTATTTTTATTTAAATTTATTTTCGTATTTATTCGAGGTAGGTACTTAGTTGCGCCATCTATCATGGAGTAGCGGCAATGTTCCCAACCATACGAAAGTATCTTACGAATACGATAACGTACGATATACGAGGTACACCTATTGTAGGTACATTGTACGTAGGTCCTGAAATTATTAGTCGATTATGTAAATTGAGCCGAGCGTTTATTTGTTTTGATTAAATTAGTAATATAGGTACGATAATTAGAAGTCCTGGCGCGATAGATGCCTGGTTTCAGGTCCTAAATGTTGGGAACACTGAGAAGCGGTATCTTAGCTACTATTCAAAAATAATTAGAAAAGAAAAATACACTAAGTATGTAGATATATAATACTAAGTACCTACCTAGGTATAGGTACTAATAGTACCTAAATGTTGTAACTAAACTACAATAATTAAATATAGGCTTAGTACTGTACGTTTATAGCAATAAAAGCAAACCAAATCTCAATGTTTGTAAATCGTAAAAAGGTTGCCTGGTTCGAAAGTTTTCCACTCTTTACGGCTGTTTTCACATGAAACGCACTACATTAAGGCGTTTGGTACCTCGTATGTAGGTCGATGTGTTGCGCTGTAATTATCCAGCACGCTCTACACACGGTTACAACATGAATTTCTATTTCATGAATGAGTTTTGCATAAAAATTGTGGATGAAATCACGTGGCGTAATGAGCGAAGCGCTCGACAAAATGCAATGCAACAGGTATTTTTTTTAATTCCGCAACCATGTTCCGCCAGCATTTGCTAAATATTGTTTTATAAATTATGTAGGCTCACGCTGGAAAAAGAGGATTATACTTTTTGAATTAGGAAACTCTTTGCTTTTACCTTACTACGCGTAGGTTCCTAAACAATTTGAAAAAAAAAACAGCACAGACAAAATAATTCAAGCGATACACTCTGTGGTCTCGAAATTTTTGGCGGGAATTCAATGCCATGTTTGTATACGCATGGATGTATAAATTGTACAATTACTTATTTATTTTATTGCATTGTAGGTACATAACTAACTTTGGTATTTTCATTGTTGTGTCCCACTCATTAAAATGCGGTCTACGTACAG
Source organism: Thera britannica (assembly GCA_939531255.2). NCBI lineage: Eukaryota > Metazoa > Arthropoda > Insecta > Lepidoptera > Geometridae > Thera > Thera britannica. Next base: position 20,468,060 of record OW618037.2, read on the forward strand.
AAAATAAAGCTAACTGAATGGACCGGCTTGGAGAGCTGCCAATTTTTGTAATTTCCATACTAGTACCAGACTGCTAAACCCAGTAGGTATTGATCTATGCCTACTTGGCGGAACTCTGGTAAGAAATATCTGCTTATGATGGTCGTATCGATAAGGTCAATGACATTCGGAAAAAATAGTCACCATCTTATTTCTGTGTTTTTGTATGAAATGAGTTGGGACTTGGGTTGTTTGGCAAAACCGAGAATAAACGAGTGGGTAACTAATAATTCATAGGATAATACGAGTTTTATGGTTAGGTACCGCATTAGTGGAATAAATGTATGTAGCAAAGTGCTATTCATTTTGTACGCAGTGTTATTATTACATAGAAGGAATATAAATAAACCTACATAACTAGGAATTAGGATCTTTAGAGCTGCAGTATTAGTAGTACCTACATAGAGTACGAGGTTTATTAGTGCATAGTTTTCACAAAAAATCTAAAAAATATTAAAATGACTTCTATAAATAGGCAAATTGTAGGTAAGTATACCTACAGACCTAGTTAAAAAAATACAGAAAACCATATTTAGTGATAGCCAGTTTTAGGAGTAGGACAACACTACCTATAGACCCGGCAACGAATCCGTCACCGGAAAAAAAGCGAAAACAGAGTTTTAACTGTATGTTTGTCAATGTTCGGTTCTGTGTACCTATGTTATGTTAAATAAATACATTTTATTTCTTTCTTTTTTTCTATACAATGAATGATTTTCGCTACCATTATGTAGGTAACTCCGTAGGTATGTATTTGTTCCTTTTTGGATAAATATTGGTACTAGCAAAATAAATGAGTTGATATCGTCTTCTCTATTACGGTAGTCAAACCGTCATAAAGCGGCCACCGCACCTCAGAAATCCAAGTCTATAATACAAATCTGCCGGACAGGCCATTATTGAAATTTTATACCAGAGTTTTATGAGAATTGCACAAAATACGCTGCATTCTACACAATTTGTAGGGCAGTTACATTACGGCGCGGAGATCTGAGAAACGGATTTTAAAGATAAAGCTTATTTATGTAAGAGGTTTCGATTTGTAAGAACTATTATTAGAAGATACTTTTGAAACGAATCTTGCTAGGTGGAGTTTTATTTGAAGGGATATAAACCTTGCAAAAATATTCATGGTAGATTTTTAGATATTAATTTTATTTTAGATGGTATTCATTGTAGATCATCGCACCATACATAAATATGGTTATTACAAAAAGTGTATCTTTCAATAGATTACAATGGGCGAGCAAGAATTTGTTTGAAAAATTATCAACACACCCAATTCCACAAAAACTTTTCCGTCATCTTCCCAACATCAACCCTTCTTTTTGTTGTTAGATAGACATTAGGTAAAACACCTGGTTTCCTGATCATGTATCACCCTTCTTCTTCTTGTTGCAGGCCTCCGCAACACCACGGGGCGGCACTGCTGGCGGGCGTGGGGGGCGCCGCGGTGCCTTCGTACGCCCCCCCCGGACGGGCCTTTTTCACGCCCCCCCTGCCGCCCGAGTATAGGAACCCCTTTGCGGACAAGCCTACACTCAGAGGTAAGATCACCATCTGGGTTGGTTATCGAAAATCTGCATTGGTATATGTAGCGGCACATAACTTTAGCGCTGACCGTTATTGTGCAGAAGTCAAAAATAAGGTACCTGAGTTGGGCTAGCGGTATGAAGGGCGGGCGTGCGTAGCGCTGATTGGGTCTCCAATCGCACTCCGCTCTCCGCACCAATAAGACACTTGCACACATCCACACATCCAGTGTGCTCCGCGTATCGCTCAGCGCTAAAGTTATGTGCCGCTAGTTATAATCGGAATTCCCTTGCTGGTCACGTGTGTGAGGGAAAAATCATTAATATCCCCAAATTAAGCAGAGCTTGTCCCACAAGCTCTGCTGACTCTCACCACTGATATAATTCTTTTTTTTTTGTAAATCCCTATTTAGGATACAATATAACACCCAGACAGAGAACAAACATCTGTGTTCACCACACAAATATTTGTTCTCGGTGGAAATCGAACCCACGACCTACAGCGCAGAAGGTAACCAACCACCAACCAACTACCAACTAAGCTGAGAGGCCAGTCAAATCGGAAAAGGAAATTTTCCTCTAGGACCGGAATACCACCACAGGCGTGTGTGTGTGTAAACTATGTAATGTAACCTTATCTACATCAGCTTTCACAAAGAGAATAATATGATATTGCAATCAACATTCGTATCTCTAGTTGTTATGTTACTCAAGAGAACTTAGGTATAATCATTTATTTACATCATACATGCTCAGGAAGTAGGATTTACTGCTGTGCAAAGGACTGCGTAAGCAGGCATTTGCAACGCAATGCATTGTAGAAAACGTTCCATTTTCAAATCACTTTACACATTATAATACTTGATATACAGGGCGTCCCACGGATATGCCACATGGAGGAAAAGTACCTTGAATATTGTAGATGGAACATTTTACTGAAAAGATACATTATTTAAATTTCTTTATCAAACAACGAGTTTTTGAAAAATAACACTAGCGGCAAAAATTTCGGCAAATTTATCATGCGCACTTGATGTGCGGGCAGGTTTTTCCGCAAGTAGGCCGCTGGTGGGCCATTTTTGCGTGACCCTTGCCTTGACACGTGTTGCTCGAACTTTTTTTAGGTTCTACAACACGCCGGTTTCCTCACGATGTTTTCCTTCACCGTTTTGAGAGTACTGGCATACTCTCAAAACGGTGAAGGAAAACACTAGCGTTAAAACAACAACTATCAAGCAGGGTTAATCGCTAAGGGCAAGTCTAATCTAACTGTTGTATTTTGCAATTTCCAGGCACAAACACAGATGGGAACAACTATCTCAATCGGAGGCCTATCCCTCCGCCGTCCCTCGGCGCGGGCCACGAGCGGATACCCATCAGGCCTCCTGGACAGGTAACTTTACTACTACCATCATATTTATATTTTTTTTATACAACTTAGTTGACAAACAAGCATACGGCCCACCTGATGGGAAGCGGTTACCGTAGCCTATGGACGCCTGCAATACCAGAGGCATCACAAGCGCGTTGCCGGCCCTTTAAAACTTTAAAAACGCCCTTTTTGAAGAACCCCATGCTATAGTCCTTAGGGAAAACCTCAGCAGGAGGAGGATTGTAACGCGAAGAGTGCTAAAATAAAACACATGAAGCAATGAATAAATGAATATGGCCAAAGAAAAGATGGATAGATTGTGTGAATGATGACATGGGTAAGACAGGAGTGACTGTTGAAAGACGGCTTATAGAGGAGAGTGGAGAACGAAAACCTGTTGTACCGACTCCCAAATCCCCACATAAAGTGAAACAAGGATAAGAAAATGATAATGATGATCACTTTTATATTCTGTGTCTTTATTTCTTATCATCTTTTCACCTTATGAATTTGTCTTATAACCCGTCTTTGGTTTCTGGCCTCCTTATCAAGCATGAAGGTAGTAACGTCACCTTTTATAATGGTCTTACCAATAACCTAGGTATTTCGGTACCTATTTTGTCTTTCAGTTTTTTTTTCATCTTCTTACCTTCATATACTTATCCAGAGTTAAATTGTCTTGTTCAGCTTCTCTCCTTAATCGTACCTTCCAACATCATTGCAGCCCTGGTTTGATCCGTCCATTACTTGTCTATTATGGTGGACAAACACAGTTAATCTCTTGCCTTCAAACTGCCCCTGTACCACCCAGGCATTCTAAAGTTTATTCCTGTCTAGATATCCTATAGATCTACCCGCCTATACGCATAATTCCTACCCCTTAACACATTGAAGTCTATATAAAATATCTAAATGCTCTTAAGCCTTGCGCTTAATTAAGCGTTCTGCGATGGCTATCATTAAAATGCTGTCATATTTAGCAGCTTTTCACTGATCACTACCGCAGAACGCTTAGATGATCGCAAGGCTTTAGACGAATGCGCCAGAAGAAGAGAACCACTCATTAGTCACCAAGAAGAATATTCGAGAGTATTGGAATTGGTTCATCATCTAACTTCTTAATTCCCAGGAGACGTCATCACCACAAGTCCCAGCCCCTCCCCCCGCGCCGCCGCAGCCCCCCGCTATCGAGCCGCAGAAGAAGAAGGCACTCAACAGTCCTAGCCATAAGGTACGTTTTTGATTGACACCTAACCGGCAGACAAGTATACGGCTCAACTTGTAATTGCTCCTATGCTTACATGAGGTAGCCCTTTAGTTCTATATAGAGCACTGGTGACCTAGTAGTGGCTCCGCCTTCCGATCCTAAGGTCGTGGGTTCAAATCCAGTCGTGTACTAATGAGTTTTTCTGCCCAAAAATTTATGTACACAATGCCAGTGCTCTCAAACGGTAAACATCGTGAGGAAACCGGCATATCGTAGAACCTAAGAAAAAGTTCGAAAATATGTGTCAAGTGCAGGAAAGGAGCCTCTTTGAGGCGCACTTAAAATCCTTTCACCACGCTTGGTTTGAAACAATTAGTTACACGAAGAAGCAGAGATCTTGCTAAGGTCAATGAACAAGTAGCGGTATAGTGATTGAAAAGCTCTGATGATTCAATATTATGAGTCAATAAGAAAGCCGGTATCTCGGCTAAGTAAAGTGCTAATGATGATGCTAATGAAGCTAACTTCAAAATAAAGGTCATGTTTGTAAGCTGAGTCAATTCAGATCCCGTTAGCTTTCTTGTGGTTCAAATTCCTGATTTCATTATTGCGGTTAGAAAACTATTGGTAATCGCAATCGTGGCTATAGTTCTGACCACAAGAGTGGCTTATAATAGTATACTTATAGAATAGAAGCTTTTTTCATACAAACTTCAACCCTTTTGGGGAAATCCCATTCTTAATGCACCCCTAAATTACACCAGGAATGTACCCTCCAAATTTCATATTCCTAGGACCATTAGTATAGCCTGTGCATTGATTGTCAGTCAGTAAGAATTTTATATATTTAGAAGATTTCTTGCAATATAAAACGACACTCTTATTATTTAACTAGTAAAAGTATATTTTGAATATTCTGTAACCTCCTCTTTTCTTATTCCAGGCTGAAGATGTAGATGATGTCAAAACAGACCAAGCAAACTTCACAGATTTCGTGCCGAATTCCCTCAACATACCTACCATATCGCGGATCCTCTCAGGCTCCAATGGAAGGAAAGAAGACATCCCAGATGTCCTTCTCAGAACCGTCACTGCAAAACCTCAGCACAACCAAGAAAGAACCAGTAAAAGTGACGTTTTCATAACTAAAGAAACCGGTGTAACCCTCTCTGATTCCAATAGGGATACCAGCACGGAAGGTGTCTTAGCAGTTCTAGACCCGGAAATGAATAACTTAGATAGACCGTTGATTGTAGATGGTGAAACAAATACACGAAGGAATTTACAGTACTCGACTAAGGTAAATGATAGTAGGAAGGAAGATATTATGCCTGCTACGACTGTAGGGTTTGAACTCAAAGACCCAGAAATGTCTACAGAAAGGTATCATAATCTAGCTAATGTGAATTTAGATAAGAAGAAGGACAAAGGCAGTGAACCTGTTCAGAGAACAGGAGAAAACTGGTCGTTCGCTTGGAACGTCCACATTTACTTCGCAACTGTTATGTTCACAATTCTAGCTGTATACTCAATTTTCAAAATCATAATTTACAACAAATTCACACACCTTTTCACGCAATATTATTTCATAATATTACATTTGATTTTGGTTCTTGTGTGTCTTATGAGGATATTCTACATGTGCTATGATCCATACAACATCAACAACTCCTTACCAATTTACATTAGCGAAATCTTGCTACATATTCCAGAGATATTTCTTAGCATAGCTTTCGCTTGTACCATTCTGTTTCTTCTGAATAATAGCATTAACTTCAAAAATACATGTTGCGCGTGTCTCATTCGGCCTAGAACGATTATTATTGGTGGAGGAGTACATCTCCTTTCCTGTCTTATGCTACATATCTTCGAAAATAGTAACACTATGTTAGGGCTTACGTGTCAAATTATATTTATCTTGGTCTGTCTGGTCTTAGGGCTATGTTACATCTATGTATACAAAACTTTGAAAGACATATTGCAAAAGAAGAGTCATACCTATATAAATGGGTTCCAAAATTTATATCAAGCTATTCATATAAACTTGGCAACTGCGTTGCTCTTTGTACTTATGGCTGGGCTCCAAATCTTTGGAATCTTCGGCATAAAGAACCAAGTTAACATGACGAAATTCAATTGGCTACAATGGGGATACCAGCTTTCGCTTAGGGTAATAGAAATCAGTATAGTCGCTCTTATCTCCTGGGTCATAAGCCTCAAAGTGGGGATAGTCGCGTTGCAGAACGAGAAAGCGGATGGTAACAAAATATCCGGGATGAATCTCTTCGCTTGTGCGGCTGGCTCTAGCAACGAGCAATTCGAGTCCGACTATCCAGCAATCTGTAACACGAATACAAATCTCCATACTTACACTCTAAGAACTGGCAAGCCTATCTACGAAGGCACCAGTCACCATCCGAACATGCCTGACCCTTGTTGCGGTGGGCCAGTGTTGGATCACCAGAGATTTCCACTCAACACCTTGACTGGAAACTGTGACACTAACTCTGGGACAGAAAACTATTCTGGTCACAGTTCTATTGCCAACGCTGGCCACAGCAGTTCGACTGAGTCTAGCAACGCTGCGTCGAGCCAAGGTGTGACCAACCATCTGATCAAACACCATCCGAACCTCGGCTATAACGGCATCGAGTCTGCGTCAGACGATCACTACTCTAACTGCGACCCTGCCATCCAATCCTTGCAAGGAGATGATCCCCTTGACCATGAATACAATGTCATTCAATACGGCAGCAACAGTGAGTTCATCCGAGATATCAAAAACCAGAACTACAACGGAGGTTCCAACAGAAGCTCCCATAACTTTAAACACATGTCGTACGACAGGGTCTCCGGTAGAACGAACAGTAATCCCAGAAAAAAGCACAGGCCTAAGAATAAGAACGTCCAGAACTGCATGACGATGGGTTACGACTCGATGGGTCACCATTACCATCAGCCGCATTTACCCGATGAGTATGGGAACTACGAATCAGAGAATGCGTCGTACCACGCTTCTGGTATCCAAACTTTGAACCCCAATAGAAGTTACGGCCCTGAAGGTCAGGTCAGGAGTTCTCAGCGAAGAAACTCTCCCTTGACGGTTAACTCTAGCGGTAGTCAAAAGAGAGGGAAGGGGAACGGTTTCCCAGATAGGCCTAAGTCTACGGATCTGTATGGGTTCTCCGAGGAGCCCAGTGAGAGGCCGTACCCTACCCCTGCCCCTAGGAACTGTAGTTATGAAGCTTCTTATTCCCAGCCTCAAGACGAGGTCGCTCAGCCAGATGGCAGCAGTATGCTGGTAGCCCAAGACGGTTTCGTCAGATTCCGACCATTAGAAGACCCGTCTACTTGATTTACAATCTCGCTGCCATGCACAGCGGATAACCTAAGTTTCTGATAGAGGCATTGATCTATCAAGAGCTTTCTTTTTAAGGAAATACGGCAACTATTTCGATCGTTCTGCCTATCTTAAGATAGGCTTTTGGCTGCTAAGCACCCATAGGGCACGTTGGTTGTCACGTTAGAGACAGAAAGCGTTCAAATTTCTCGTAAAGTACAACCTTTTGGTTTCGAGTTTGTCAAATGAGCCAGAGCTCAAAAAATAGTAACATAAATGCATATGCGTTTAATGTTGTGTCCGAGTAAAGTACAGCATTTTTACAAAATCGTAAAAGTCGTTTGTATCTGAAAAAGCTTAATTATAGGCAAAATAAAATAATATCACTATGAATGTAACAATTTTTAAGAATAATGTAAAATTGTAAATGTTTATAATAAGATATTATTAATCGAAATACGGCCTTTTGTACATAGCATTTTCTTTTATTTATAAGTCAGTTTATTTACTAAATAATACAGGCCCTTATTAATAACCTAATTAATTGCCATTTAAGTTAAATCGATTTTTAGTGTGTAAAATAATGATAATATAATTGTGATATATTAAAGTTTGTTTTTAACAAATCTGTCCATATAATATATGAGGATAAAATATTTAAGTCCGTCTGTACACTGGCCACTAAATACTTATTGATGTTGTTCATTCAAAACAAACGTAGGTAACTCCGAATTACTGTAAAAAATTATTGCACGTTATCTCATTGTAAACTTATTTTATATTGATCCCTCTATCAGATGTGACTCAAAACTTTTGTAATTGTAAATTAATTTGGCTATGTTACAATTACCAATACCTACAGCACTGATTGTTTTACGAATAAAAATATATTTTCAAAGAAATAATGCTCATTTATCTAAGTATATTCAGCGTTTTGGACAAAGTATGAAATTCCATTATACCTAGTCATCGTGACTTCATCAGAATACCAGCATTCTGCCATATTTTTCTATAAGAATTGGTAAAGTAAATTTGAGGCTAAATTCATATTTGCAAATTTTGTTAATGCTACTTTTGAATGAGTCTCAAGTTCATTTTTCCAAACCCTAAACGTACCTAGCTTTGATTGACAAACATGTAGCTATACTTAACATAAATATTATCGAATCAATGTTAAAAGTAAAAATGTTTAGATAGAAAATTGTAAAAATAAGAAAGTACGCAACAAAAATTAGACCTGTATTACATAGAGGTGTAAAGAATCAGCCAAAACTGATATTTTCTTATTTAACAAATAAAATAAACACACTTTATTTAAAAAACATACTTTGTTGCAATAATTTTGTTAGTATAAAATTCTTTACACCTGAAAAACAGACCTAATAAAAATTCCTATGTACATAAAAGTATTAATCATAAGTACTTAATTTTAGCACGGTTACAGTTTACTTATGGCGAATTGTTGCGGTAAAATTAAATATTTTGTATTTTATATGCATACGACTTTTTGAAAATTACTTAATTTCATAAAAATGGTGCAGCATTCCCAAATTGTTGTATTTAGCTCCCATAACCTCAGCCCAATCGCCTCAAAAAACTTTATTTTGTTCAAAATATTCGCTATAATGTAAATCAATTGAAATCTTGTAAATAAAAGGGCTACAAAACGTACCCAAAAGGACAACCGCGTCCACTTTTGTTTGTAAAATATAATTTTCTTTTATAATTAAAGACTGTACCTATATTGTTTAGGTATTATTTTAATAAAAACGATTAAAATGTATGATAATAAAAAATGGTATTGAAAAATGTGTTGTTTCATTTATTACCTATTTGCACAGCTAGTTTTCGTGTTAGCGACTCATTACTGAGGTCCAATTTCACCGTTGAAATTGAACGCGTTCTACTGACGTTTAAACTCGCATAAGCATTCAGTTGGTACATTTTTCTCTAAACGCGCTTAAAGACCTGTCAATGTCGTTGCATTTCTTTTGTGTACGTACATTATAAACGAGTTTAGATAGACGCGTTTAACGGTGAAATCCCCCCTTAGTGGAAAAATCAGATGATATTTATTAAAAATCTATTTAGCGAATATAGTAAATCACTAGCCAAAAAGTTTTTAAACAACTAGGTGTAGTCTTTTCTTCACTAAAGTTGCTTCTATTTTTTTTGCTGGCAGTCAAAAGTGGCCTGCCACTGCGTCGGACTGCACTGTGGGTTAGGATAGGTTAAAATCAAACAGAAGGTTATCTTATACCCTTTAAGCCTTGCGCACACTTAAGTATTCTGCCGATCCTGAGGTCGTGGGTTCAAATCCAGTCGTGTCCACCAATAGGTAATTTTCGGCCCGAAAATTTATGCACATACCTAATGCCAGTGCTCTTAAACGGTGAAGGAAACCTCGTGAGGAAACTGGAATGTCGTAGAACCTAAAAATATAAATATAAACCACACTTGGCTCGAAAGAAGTGTACGATATATTTAAGTGACACGATAAGAAGAAGTAGCAGCGATGAAAATGTCGTATTTGATTGACGGCGGCAACCGCAGCACGATTAGATGTGCGCTTTACTGTCCTTTATAGTTGGACAGCGTTGTCTTAAAGCAATGAGAGTTAGCACGATACTGGCTTGAGCGCTATAGGAGGGTTGGCAGAAGGCAGATTCGTTCTCCAGGCCCAGATATGGTAATCCAGGGTACGCGCCTTCAAGCAGTAGCTGATGCAGATGGTAAGTGGCAAGCAGATAGGATGTCTACCGTAGGATGTGCATGTGAATAGATCCAGTACTTTTGAATTTATTCATTACATACATAAAAACCATCCTTTATAATATTAGTGTAGAAGTCTGTTCAGAAAAAGAACCGTCGTGGGATCGGAGGGCGCTGCTGTGCTTAATCACCTTTTTTGTTAAGTGGGCAATACAATAGCGCGTCTGTTGCGTTTTGATCTTATCACAACTAGTGTACTATTCCTTTATTTAATTTTTATGATGCAAAATGCTGACAGAAAGAAAGGGATGAGCTGCCACATAAAAATCGAAACGTTAGTTCTCAATTTGGCCACGACGGTTCTCTTTCTGAACAGACTCTACCTACATTTCAAACTAAACAAAGTACCTATGCCAGACTCCATGCAAATCTTTTTCCTACCATCTCGGAAAGTATATTTTTGCTCTTCAATATCTGAGTGCAAAAGCCGTTTTTATCCGCTAGAGAATATAAGTTAATTTGCTATACGCTATAATCTGAGAATACGTGCGCAATTTTTTTTTAGTCATTTACTCGCTGAGGTGGGATGAAAAGTTACGTGATGCACGTAGTGCATCTCGAGTGCAAAGATTTCTCACCTTATGCTCTTTTGAATCCTTTGCTAACGCTTAGGATTCTAAAATTGAGCCACGAGCGTAGTGAGTAAGCTTGCTCAGTCTTTGCATTAAAAAACAGATAAAATGAGGCACATTCTTAGAAGTGGTTCTCAATCTCGTCATAAATGGAGGGAGACCAAAAATTGAAGTTTCATTTCCTTTACCAAAATATAGAACACCTACCTCAAATTCGAAATTTAAGGTGGTTCGATTCCGATACAAACTGAATTTACACAACTATGGGCAAACAAAGTATAAATGTACACTGAAATAGCTGTAATAGAATTTCACAGTGGTCTTTATTGCCGGCCAGTTATATAAAGTTGGAGAAAACTGTAGGATAACAGAAATATTAATAAAAAACCAAAAAAGTAATTTTTTCGTCATTCTTTCTAACGGGTACTCGGCATTGAATACGTGAATGAGCTTAAAACATATGTCTCAAAATAGTCGTAAAAGTCTGTTAGTTCTTTTTCTGAAGCCCCGACTGCCACGACCAACGGCTACCACTCCAACTTTATATAACTGACCGGTAATAAGGACCACTGTCAAAGCCTATTACAGCTATTTCAGTGTACATTAATACTTTATTCGCCCATAGTTGTGTAAATTAAGTTTGTATGGAAATCGTACCCCCTTAAAAGGAATCAAAAACAAAAGGTGTGTAAAATGAAAAAGTATGTAATATGAATGGGATCATATTTAATAAGTTATCTGATCTAACATTTTCATTTCTAAATAACAATAACTACAGAGTAAAAATAACTTAGGATTAATGCACTTCATACAAAATGATGTATAAGTTTTATATACAAACCAATGTACAGTCATAGAAAGCGACAAAATAAAAATATTAGGTTATGGTCCTGGGATTTGAACCCACGAGTGTCTCCTTGATATAAAAAAAATGGTGACAACCAGGTTCCAACTAAACCAAACATGTTCAATGATTCTTAAGCGACAGTCCATTTATAGATTTGATAGATCTTGCAGTTACAACCTTTGCATACATAAAAAATCCAATGGAAATAACATTTTGTCATGAAAAACAATAGCCTTAAGGTTTTTTATAATGTCCCAAAAGTTAAGAGCCGAGCGGGATTCGAACAGTCCCTAAGAGTTATTCGTCGAGTGTGATTAGGATCCGATGGCGCAGTGGTCAGCGCAGCCCCGTACCGAGGGGAAGGTCGCGGGTTCAAATCCCGCTCGGCTCTTAACTTTTGGGACATTATAAAAAAATCTTTGTGATTTCCTTAAGTGTAGTAAACACTATAAAAATTAATAAAAAAGCCTTAAGGTTGTTCGATTCCGATACAAACTGAATTTACACAACTATGGGCAAACAAAGTATAAATGTACACTGAAATAGCTGTAATAGAATTTTACAGTGGTCTTTATTGCCGGCCAGTTATATAAAGTTGGAGAAAACTGAAAATAACAGAAATATTAATAAAAAACCAAAAAAGTAATTTTTTCGTCATTCTTTCTAACGGGTACTCGGCATTGAATACGTGAATGAGCTTAAAACATATGTCTCAGAATAGTCGTAAAAGTCTGTTAGTTCTTTTTCTGAAGCCTCGACTGCCACGACCAACGGCTGACACTCCAACTTTATATAACTGGCCGGTAATAAGGACCACTGTAAAAGCCTATTACAGCTATTTCAGTGTACATTAATACTTTATTCGCCCATAGTTGTGTAAATTAAGTTTGTATGGATATCGTACCCCCTTAACATCACAAAAGCTTCAGCATTATAATACTAAGCTGGAGAGTTGGAAGTAAATGAACATATATCAATAAATGGTCGCCTATTTTAATCTCTTTTTGGCGACTGTACCAAATTACAGTAAAAGCAAACTCTTAAAAAATCATCATTCTCGCTAACCTAGTTTAAATAATCACTAATATTTAGAGTTTATCATGTAAACACAAAAAACATATTTACTTACACAATAATCAGTGCAATAAGTACTTTAAAATAATAATAATCGCAACCAGTGCAATAAGTCTAAAATAACAATTAAAATAACAATCTAAACAGTATAACATTAAGTTAGAAAAACATACATTTCACTTACCTTAGTTCATTTTTACGATCATTTTTAAATAAATAGAAAATCACTATTATTCACTCAGATTATAATGCTTCTATTTATAAGTCTAGGAACTTGAAACAGAAGTAAAATATACAGTACAGTAAGGGCATTGGGTAAAAGTGGCGTTGTTTTTGAAGAGCCGCGACCAGTAATAAAACTATTGCCATTTTATTAGTACTCTCAAAAATAAGCAACTTTTATTATTACAGCAACTGCGTAAAGTATATCGGAAGCGAGATATTAAATTGCAAAAATTCATAAAAGTATCGTCTAAATAGCCAATTAATAAGATTTTCCTAAAGATATAGTAATCGTAGGTGCTAGATATAGTAATAGTATAATAGATGGTGATGTTAAACATAACATCATCATCATCAGCATCAGCCTGAAGAAGTCCACTGCTGGACATAGGCCTCCAGTACACATTTCCAGGAAGAACGATTCTGAGCCCTTTCCATCCATCAATTTCCCACGATCTTAACAATATCATCGGTCTATCTGGTGGTTGGGCGCCCTACGTTTAGTCTTCCCTGCCGATTGTCACTTCAACTTACTAATTATACGAGCTATGTCGATGACCTTGTTCTTTTAAGGATATCCTCATTTCTGATTCTATCACCTAGTGAAACTCCCAGCATAGCTCTCTCCATAGCTCGTTGCGCTTTGGCTTGTGAACGAGGCCAATAGTTAGCGACCACGTCTCATTTCCATAAGTCATGACTGGTAAAACGCACTGATTAAAGACTATTGTCTTGGGGCTCTACGGTATCTGAGACAAGAAAGTGTGGTGCAATGTCTCGAACGCTGTCCATCCGAGTTGGATTCGTCCGGCTGATCTTTTAGTCGAAGTTGACAAACTTAACATGAACATAACGTGCTCTTTTGTAAACCTGCCTGGAGCTCAGTGGAGTCTTATGAATTCATAATCGCAAACAATCTGAACAGAAGACGAACCGATTTTCAATCAATTGCAGCTGATGTATCTGTAATGGGAGAATTTCCACAAGTAATTGCTGATACAACGTGTATCAAAATATGTGTACTATCCCGAAGGGGGGTGAATTTCCACCCCCCGGGGAACAACTTTTGTTCAACGACTTTTCGAACTTCGATTGGTATCTCTGAAAAAAACTGCAACGAAGTTTCAACATGAACAGCTGACTTTATACAAAGTGACAACCCTAAACTCAGCTACAGAGGTAGTAGGTAGTAGTAATAGACCTACAGAGGTAGTAGGTCACGGGGTCAAGGGGTTACAAGGATAGGGTTGTCAATTTATTTAGGCATTATGAAATTAAATATTTTTGTATGGGAAACTGAAAATAGGAATTTTTAATTTTCTCCCCCCCACAACTGATCACCATTGTGGTCTGAAACCCCCCACCTTCGCATAGTACACATATTTAGATACACCTTGTATATTCGCCCTTGGTACATACCAAATAGCTCAATCACAAAGCTGTTATGGAGAACATTATCAAGCAAGGCATTTATATGATTGAAGTATACATGAATGAAAGGCATCAATACATGGCTGTAACGTGGAAGGATACAACCGCGACATATAAACAATCGAACCTATTTGGTTAACATACTAGTCAAACGAGAAGTTCAAGGGTGATACGCCATTATAGGACACCATTGCCTGGGGTGGGGGCGATACCAAACAAATCTGTCTGTCTCCCCGGCACAAGTTGAAAAATGGAAAAGCCCCAGGGGAAGACGGAATCACTTCAGAGCTCCTAAGAGCAGGTAGTTCTCCTGTTCTGAAGGAACTCCAACGTGTCTTCAATTCTGTTCTCAACCATGGCAGAACTCCAAAGGCATGGAGCAGGGAGTGTCGTGGTATTGTTCTCCAAGAAAAGCAATAAAGCTTTATTGAAGAACTATAGACTGATCTCACTCTTGAGCCATGTCTACAAACTGTTTTCCAGGGTTATTTTGAACCGTCTTGCGCGAAGACTTAACGAGTTTTAAACACCGGAGCAGGCTGGGTTTCGAGGAGGATTTGACCCCATAGACCACATTCACACAGTGCGGCAGATTATACAAAAATCTGAAGAGTACATATTATATTATCAGCCCTTATGCTTAGCGTTTGTGAACTATGAGAAGGCCTTTGACTCTGTTGAAACCTGGGCTGTTCTACAGTCCCTGCAACGATGTCAGGTTGACTGGCGATATATCGAAGTGTTGAGATGTTTTTACAATGACGCCACCATGTCTGTTCAGGTCTAGAACCAGCAGTCAAAACCTATCCAGTTGCACCGCGGAGTGAGACAAGGGGACGTTATATCCCCCAAATTGTTCACAAGCGCACTGGAAGATTTGTTTAAGACGCTGAGTTGGACTGGAATAGGCATCAATATCAATGGCGAATACATCTCACACTTACGATTCGACGACGATTACATCGTCATTATTGGCAGATTCGTTGCAGGACCTACAACAGATGCTGAACAGCCTAGCTGTTTCCTCACGACGGGTTGGCCTGGGCATGAACTTGGATAAAACTAAGATCATGATCAATGATCGTATCACCCCAGAGCCGATCACCGTCGCCGGAATGCCTCTCGAAGTTGTGCAGGAGTATGTCTACCTCGGGTAAACCTTGCGGTTAGGTAGACACAACTTTGAGAGAGAGCTAAACTGGAGAATACAGCTGGGCTGGGCTGCGTTTGGGAAACTCCGTCAGGTTTTCTCGTCGCCGATCCTACAATGTATGAAGACGAAAGTCTTCAACCAGTGCGACCTGTAATGACCTATGCTGCCGAAACGTGGACACTAACAGTAGGGTCGGTCCACAAACTGAAAGTCGCTCAGCGAGCTATGGAAAGGGCTTTGCTCGGAGTCTCTCTGAAGGATAAAATCCGGAACGAGGTTATCCGACAGAGAACCTTTGAGCTATGAACGAATACGAGAGTGGAGACCGCGTTTAGGTAAGCGTAGTGTAGGACGCCCTCCGGCAAGGTGGGGCGACGATCTGCGAAATGTAGCTGGCAAGCACTGGAGGAGAAGAGCCGAAGATCGGGCTCAGTGGCACGTCTTGGGAGAGACCTACGTCCAGCAGTGGACTGATATAGGTTGATGATGATGATGATTATTTATGGGATCCATGTTTTTTATTCCTAACTTACCAATTCCAAAGGTAATAATAGTAGTTTTTTAAATAAAATGCATTTTATCCCATATTTGGACAATGTTATTCTTCTAACTTCAAAGTCGTATATTTTTGCTCCGATATAAGTTACGACGTTTTTTGTTTTTGATATTATGTATACAGGTGTAGTACTTCAATTCAAAACACATTGCATCAGTGGTCGCATTAAAAAAAAACAACGCCACGACTCCATACAAAGTTACCCAATGCCCTTTAAGCCGGCCGTACACTATCAGAAAAATTGGCATTCTGACATCCATAACCTTCCGCGTTATTCAGGTGTGTCTCAAAGTTAGCTCTGTCAGTGTCTGTCATTACCCGGCGGTAAGATAGCAGTTGCTTAAACACTGATTAACTTTTGAAAAACGCTTGTTGAAGTTTAAGTAATTTGTAATAATTAAATTTGGCAGCATATTTTGTAGCGCCACGACTTTTACCAATAATACCTACTTAAGTCATAAGTACTGACTATGTTCTGAAAGCCATAACTTATGACTTATTGCTTCTGAAAATTGATTCTAACAAGACCCATTTTGCCAGATCCGATCCGAAATTGTCTGTTTTTGCAAACTCCGATAAATGATAATGTAGTAAATAAAAAAAATGAAATTGTATTCTGATAATGTGCGACCGGCTTTAATCCTATGAGTATTATCTTTGCAACCAAGACACACTGGGAAAGAAAACAATTAAAATAACCTTGTTTCAGTCTTTCATCTAAATAAATCAATGGTTACATTTTCTAATAAATAAATACCAATAAATATTGTGGAAAATCCACACAACACTATCTAGCCCCCAACCTAAGCAGAGCTTGTACCATGGGAACCAGATAGCTGATATAATACTTATATACTTTTTTGTAAATACATAGAATACAATATAACACCCTGACAGAGAACACATCTGCGTTCACCAAACAAATATTTGATCACGTTGGGGATCGAAATCACGCCCTTCAGCGCAGAAGGCAGAGCTGCTATCAACTGAGCTATGGAAGCTGTCAAGTTATTTTCTTATGGCATACTCTTTAATAATGACTGGTCTATATTATATATAGACTCTGTTAAAGCGATTTTCCGTTAAAATGTAGGAACATGGAGTCAAAAATTACATATAACACAATATTACATACAAATCAGGTATAACTTTTAAAAAACTTGTTTATAGCAGGTATTTTAGAGAAATATGTACAAAAGTATGCATATTCAGTATTAAGGTAGAGGGCGAATATACATAAAATATATAAGTGCGTGACTTGCGAGGCATTTCTTTTATGCATAATAATATATTATACCTAGGTGGTGACCTACCTATAGGTGTAGGTCAAAAATATGAATAAAACTAATATTAAAATCTGTCATGGCTTCCAGATTCGGTTGACAAAATAGGTATACATTATTAAATAATTCCATTTGGCAAAGTATATGAGCTTAAATAAACGGTTGTCTGGCAGATATCGCTGCATAGCAATATGTGTGCATTGTATAATATTCGAGTTGTAAGTACATACTACCATATTTTTGAGATTTTGTGTTTTCTTGGTATCTTATGTTAAATCTAATTCAGGAAAATATCTGTTTACTTTTCCTTTACCAACCAGCTTCCTGAAGGATTCAGGGTCCAAGTCCCAGATTTTGTTTGACCGCAGTGCCCACAAAAGAACCACAAACACACACTGAAGTGTCAACTAGAATCATCGCTACCAATGATCATAACATTCTTCCTCATCGAAAACATCTCGCCCAAAAGTTTCATAACTTGTGCGTGTGTTTTTCCCTCTTTATGAAAAGCGTAGTTATCTTTCACAAAACGTGCGAATTCACTGACGTTTCCTTTTCTAGCGGGCGTGGAAACAACAACGCCATCTTTGTTTTTCTTGTTGATAGCGATCTGGAATGTTCCGCGGCAGAAACCGCAGCATTTTTTTGTTATGTCTATGGATTTTGAGTGGCGTTGGACGCTGAAAAGAAATTTACTATTAGTTTTGTTATTCTGTGCTTTGGAGGGCATTTTTCTACTGAAATAACGGCTGATGTGAACTGGGCTAAGAGCAAAAAACGAATGAATGATGATGATGACGTAGGGAACTTTTCTGTTCCCTCATACCCCTGTTTACGGTATGAGACTTGGGAAAGAATATTAGATGGAAAGCGCTGGCCCGGCACTTATTAAAATGCCGGGAAAGACATTGTCAATACATAAAGCGCTGACTTAGACGAAAGCTGAGTTAGAAGTGGGTTAAACGGTGAATGAAAACAGCGTGAGGAAACTCAGGTTATCCTGCCCTTATCCCACTTTATTTGGGGTCAACACATTTTCTCTTCCATTCTTCTCTATCAGCCAGTGAGTTTTAGTAGTAGTAGAGCTCTTTGTGAAGGGCTCGTCCGGGGAAGTAGTACACCATGCCTATTTCTGCCGTGAAGCAGCATCGCTGTTTAGTTTGAAGAGTGTGGGTGCCGGTTAAATTACTGGCGACGTGAGGCTGAACATCTGTATGCCTCAAGTTGATGGATGTACGGAAGTGCATCGTAGGGCCCGTTCCTGACGTGCGTTAACTGAACATCAGGTGTGCCATATGCTTATTCCATTAGTTAGTTGTATAAAAAACCAAAGTGAGGCAGGAGGAGCCAGTCAGTGAGGAAACTCATGTTACTAGTTAATTTACTTTACTTTCCTAGTCTAGTACAGTACTTTTCTAGTTTAATTTAATTTACTAGTCCTGGGTGTGATCTGTTTGAGGATGGCTGGATGAAAATAATGTCTGAATGTTTGAGATTCTGTGAGCTGTGTGTGAATTTCCAATTTATAGTGTAGTATATTATTGTCCTGACATTTTGTTTTATATTTTTACTATTGACATTGTATTTTAAATTTGACCAAAACTGTTTACTTATACTTTATTTATTTTCATTTTTCTGTCTGTCTATCTATCTATGTCTTTAATTATTGTAATTGGTGTTAACCGTTATAATTAAAGTAAAACAATATATACAAATACTTTTGCTTACCTGTATCCACAGCCAGTGCATTTGTATGAGTATTTGAAGTGTATCTCTAAGTCATGGCATCTGGATATCTCCCCGAGTTCCGGATAAATACGCAACGCTTTCGCCGCCCTGCAAGTAAAATAAATATTGGTTGACGGTTTTACACATCGCAATCTAGCCCCTAAACTAAGCCAATCTTGTACTGCGGGAACTAGATAAAGTAATGTATTTTTTATTTCTTAGTTATACACATAAAAAAATATGATACTACGAAGTAATTTATCCATAAATGTGGAAATTACTTGATTTTATTCAGCACTGTTAATACATCATAAATTCATCACTACTTATGTTAGATTACGATCTCTTTAGTTGTAATTATTTCAAAGAAAATGTTGTTTTTTGAATTGAGAAGATTACCTACTGTCATGTTTTACTTCAACTGAATATATTTCATACTGCACACGTATTATTTTATTTTATTTTTTTATTGTGATTCTCACAATTTACTACCATGATTATCAATATTCGTCACTTTTACTAACTTAATTCATTACGTTAGTAAAATAAAATAAAATAATACGTGTGCAGTATGAAATATATTCAGTTGAAGTAAAACATGACAGTAGGTAATCTTCTCAATTCAAAAAACAACATTTTCTTTTAAATAATTACAACTAAAGAGATCGTTATCTAACATAAATAGTGATAGTAGTGAATCATTCATTACCGTCGCTCATCACTACTGCCACCATTCATTACCGTCGCTTTTTGCCATAATTACCATTTCTTCCACAGCGGTCCATGCCCAGCTCTAAGTTCTGCGTCCACCAGCCAAGTTGCAGCGTGGCATAGCTCGTGTACTAATGTGTCTCGCAACCTTTGCGGCGCGTCCAATACTTTGGAAGATAGTTTTATACTTGACGTTCTTATGCGGTCACCTTTAGAGTTTTTTATCAGACGATTTGTGGTTGTACTGAAATTGAAATTAAATATAAAATTTAATTCTGATTGCCAAGCTAGTGCTCTCAATTGGCGAAGGGAAAGATCGTTAGGAAATCTGTAAGTAAATACCCTTTTACAGCCCTACTTATAAACGCAATTTAAATTTAATCATTGCTTAAAGTTAGCCCTGTCACTGTTTGTCATTAACCAGTGGTAAGAGATGGCAATAACCCCCCACTGTTTATCTTTTGACATATTTTTTATAAGTAAGGCCATTAATCTCAAGAAGTATTGTCCAAAACGGAGCTGGAACTGGGGCTCAATTCTAGACCAGTGACTTTTTTGTCACGGTAGATATACAACACTATTTTGTAACTACCAAAAAAAAAAGGGTAATGTAGTAGGGGTAGAACATTATGAATGTGAAATAAGAATTTTTAGTTTCGATAAAATGACAAAGTTATTAAATGTTAAAATTTTCAGAAATCCTGCATAAAATTATGGACACATTAGTTACGTAGTACTAGAGAGAAAAAAAATTACGCTGTTCGGTTCCGCTTGGTATTTAGCGTTTATGAATGAAATGATTTTTGCTTGTTGAATCATTTCTCAATGTTTGACTAAAAATTTTGTTTATACAAAAATATTTTTTTATGTCTCAGAGATTTTTTTTGTGGATGTGTTCAGTATCAGTAGCCAATATCGGCATTTTTTTTTTGGTAATTACAAAATAGTGGTGTATAAGACGTGTTAAAGTTATTTTGTATAATATGAAATTAATGTATGAAAATTCATTATTTGATTTAAAGTTATTTTAAATAAACTAGGACCACAAAACAAAGAAACTAATAAACGACAAAATCTAGGAGAACCAATACTTACCTTTACTTCAACTGTTTCCAATATAGCAAGCATAAAAAAGCGAAACAATATAAAGTTAAATAAATAAATAAAATCATAATTGCGAATTACTTGCTACTTTAATTTTCAGATTAGGACTTGAAATGGAATAGGCTTACCCAGCACCCAAACCATCTTCTAAGTTTAATTGGTCTATTTTTATAACGCTTTTATTAGTTTCAACTGTATGTATGTATGTATGTATGTATGTAACCGACCCCTTTGAGCTCAATTTTGTCCTACTTTGAACGATCAGATTTGATTCAAACTTTGCACACCTGTCAAAGGTCGATGAGAATGCAATAATGTGAAAAAAAAATAAAAAAAAATGAAAAAAAATTGAAAAAATAAAAAAAAAACCTACTTTGAACGATCAGATTTGATTCAAACTTTGCACACAAAAAAAAACTAAAAGGTAAAAAATAAATTATAGTTTAAAAAACTAAAAAAAAACGCTTTTATGACTAACTAAACTAAAAAGTTTAAAAATAAAACTGTAATAATCAATTGAAAAATGTATATTATTGTACAAAAAGCGTGGGGGGCTTGATTTTGATTGTTGTAAATATTTTATCAATAGTTTATTATATCTGAAGTTATTATAAAAAGCACCCCACGCTTTTTGTACAATAATATACATTTTTCAATTGATTATTACAGTTTTATTTTTAAACTTTTTAGTTTAGTTAGTCATAAAAGCGTTTTTTTTAGTTTTTTAAACTATAATTTATTATTTTATTTTCATACTACTAACTGATGGAACAAGCATATGGCCCACCTGATGTTAAGCGGTAACCATCGCCTATAACAAAGCAATAATAATCGTCAATATGTGCGGAGCTGACTAAGCCACGGCTTTCCCCACGATGTTTCCCTTCACCGTTTGAGAGCACTAATGTCGTGGACAATATGCATGTTTTGAATAGAAAAATCCATGGATTTCAGTTCAACTTTATTCCCCTAAAGTAGTAGGCTCAGACATCATAATTTTCCATTTCAATACCGTCACTGTAAATTCATTACAGTGACGCGATTTCTAACAAATCAGCCTATAATCCTTTTTTTATAACGCTTTTGTTAGCTTCACCTGTATGTAAGTTTGTTTGCTTTTTTGTATGTAACTGACCCCTTTGAGCTCGATTTTGTCCTACTTTGAACGATCAGATTTGATTCAAACTTTGCACACCTGTCAAAGGTCGATGACAATGCAATAATATGAAAAAAAAAAAAAGTAAAAAAAAAATATAGTTTTTTGTACAATAATATAATTTTTTCAATTGATTATTAGTTTTATTTTTAACTTTTTAGTTCAATTAGTTATAACAGCGTGATTTTTTAGTTTTTTAAACTATAGTTTATTTAAACCCTTACCCAGCGGTACTCCTTAATTTCCCATCCCAAAGTACTGGCAAATCTGCATCCAGTGCATCATTGAATATAGCTCTATTGAACTCTTTATACAATCTCCTTGTGAGCTGTTCCCTCAAAGCCTTAAAGTTATCTTTGTATTGTATAGCTTCGATATGACACCGCCATGATGGAATATTATCTGAAATAATGAACAGTGACACTACATCATAAGGGTCTTATTAATAATCCTAGCGTAACGCTGGAGTAGTTAAATCATGTTTTGTCACATTTGCTCGAGTTGACAATTGCATGTCAATGCAAGAGACAAAACACGGATCAACTAGTCCAACGCTACGCCAGGATTATTAATAATCCTGGCATAGCGTTGGACTAGTTAATCCGTGTTTTGTCACATTTGCTCGAGTTGACAATTGCATGTCAATGCAAGAGACAAAACACGGATTAACTAGTCCAACGCTACGCCAGGATCATTAATAAGACCCTAAGGGTTTAACAGTCAAGATAAAAATTGGAATATAATTAGTTTATTTTGTCTACTTTTCATTTGGTTAATAAGCGAAGTGGCCGGCAGAAGCTAGTTAAACTAAGTATTTACCTGCCAAAGAGCCCATGAAACTCAGTCTATTGTGTCTATTCTCATTCGGAGTGACACAAACCATTTCAATTTTCTTTGTCAACCCATTAACTTTATCCTTATATTTGATACCGTCTGTGGAATCTTTTCCAATATCATTTCTAATATTATTTTTCAAATCACTTCTGATATCACTTTTCAAATCCTGTCTATTACTTTTTAAATCACTTCTGATATCATTTTTCAAATCACTTCTATTATATTTAATATCACTTCTTATATCATTTTTGATGCCATGTCTTGAACCATTGTCTGTACTATCTGAATCTTCCCTGTTCATGACTCCAACAAGCTCAGTAACAGACATTCCCTTAAGTTTGGTTTTTTTAGTTGTGCTATTAAAGTCTCTACTTTTAACTTTGTTTTTTATATCTGGGGTGCTGGGAATTTTGTCTGTAAACAATTTTTTTCTTGATTTCTTTTCCGAATCACCAAAGTTCGTCTCACTTCGTTTCAAATCGGAACTTGTCAGATACAACTCTTTATTTCTTTTTAAATCATGTCTTATATTTTCTTTTTCTTCTTCTTCAAACTGCAGTTTCTTTGAAACACCGTCAAACTCGTCATATTTCTTTGTCAATGTTTTAAAAAGTGCTGGAATTGACTTCCAAGTTTCTCCGTAGAGGTCATTTAGTAGCTTCTTCTGCGATATCTGTATTTTGTTGATGGAGCATTTTTCATAGGACTCGTTGGCGGTGTCTTTGGGTGTGGTGGGGATGGGATCGTTCCGAGGGGTCGCACAGATGATGTGCTGTGCTGGTGACCATCCACCGATGCTGGGCCTTGAGTCTTTGTTGTAAGTTGGAGATCTGAACTCGTTTGAGCCATTGAATGAGACCTGAAATTCAAATAAGAGTTTCATTTATTGTGCTTTCGGTTAAACTATTAGATATAAATAAATAAATATTGTGGACAATCACACAACACTGGCCCTAAATTAAGCAGAGCTTGTACTATAGGGACCAGGTAGCTGATATAATACATAAATATATTTTTTTTGTAATCACATGCTTAAGAATACAATATAACACCCAGACAGAGAACAAACATCTGCGTTCACCACACAAATATTTGTTCTCGGTGGGGATTGAACCCACGACCTGAAGCGCAGAAGGCAGAGCTACTACCAACTGAGCTGAGAGGCCAGTCAAAAGATATCAGAGACCTGTTGAGAGGGGTCGGGGGAAGGGTAAGTAGGGGAAAGGGAAGCAAACCAAAGTCATTCAAAATACACTTGCTCCATCTTTAAAAACTAGCGAGCCTAATGTTTTTAGCCTTTCTGACTGATTTTAGACAATTTTAAATATTGATTTCCAGTATATTCAGCAAGTTAAGATGGTATTCTGGACAAATCTATCAAATTCTTCTATGAATAAAGATACACAAGACATGAGAATGTTTTTACTTACATTGCCACATCGGCTTGGCTCTTTCTCAGATACCTTGACTTTTGGAAAATCATCAGATAGCTCAGCTGAGTCATTTATCAGTATCGGAGAATATATGGGTTTTCGTTGTAACTGTAATAGAAAATCGGAGTTAAATTATGCAATAACATAATAATCTTGATGTATATTTGTGTAAGATATTATGAAAGTGAATGAAGCAAATAAGGTATGTCAGGATCATAGCAAGTGAAATTTTGTTGAAGGATGTGGAAGGAGTGATTTTAAGTATGTGTTTAAGTACATAGTTTATTGTAAATAAACAAATTATTTGCTTTGTAGGAAAGCATATTTTTTTATGGACAATGATGATTTAGCATCCAACCACATAGGCTACAAGTGAGATAATATTTTGGTGCCTAAGATTATATGTAAAATAATTTTGTCAATGTAAACTGTAAATAAACTAGTAAAAATAGCCTTGTAGCAAAAAACCTACAAAACATGCTGCAAGCAAGCATGTTAGTTTTTTATCTTCTTCTATCATACTTTTTTTTTAAATACCCTTGCACTGGGTAGAAAATCTATTTGAAGATTAAGCTAGGTACTTGGATTAATGTTAACGTGTTAATTTGTATTAAAAGTGCAGGTAGGCATGACACTTACACTGGCTTGAAACTCTGACTGTAATCTATCAAAAGACTCGTCAAGTATTTCAATATCAGAGCTGCGATCCGACTTTTTAAGTTCCTCGTCCAGTGTCACTTTGGTTTTCTTCAGCGATAGCTTCAAAAACCCTGCAAAAAGAATGTTTTATAAAAACGGTTTCAGAAAGTTCGTTGAACTTTACCACACTGTATGCAAACTTACGGTTCCTTTGGCTGCACTGTGTCTTTTTGGATTCTAATTTTGCGTACGGCATTGTGCTATTTCAGTGGAGTGGCATTTATTTCTAAATAGCTAGAAATAATAGTTTTGAAATTGAAGACTAAGCAGCTAGCAGCCGAAAGCAGGTTTTCACAATTAGGTTTTTTGACAGTGTTGCCAACATGGTTTTTGAAAAAGTGCAGTCGGACCGGCTAGAAAAAGCTAGATTTAGCCAATTTTGTCATCAAAAGAGGTGCTAGAAAGAGCTAAAACAAAAATACAAAATGCAAAGGATTAGAAATAATTTATTTGAAACGTATCAAAATAAATAGCAAAATCTAACTAGGTATGATGAAGTTATTAAATATTTTAAAAATTAGAGTCCTCTTCGGAATCATTCAAAACTATATCTGCCCAAGCAGAAGAAGTTTATTACCTACTATTACTAAGCTTTCAAAACATTCACAAGCCTTATGTATCAAAACTGAAGACACGACAGTGTTTAGTTCACTCGCTATTAGTCAGTTTATACTAGAAATAAACATAAGGAATTCCCCAGTAAAGAAGCAGAATGTTACTATCAGTATAGTTACATTATTAGTATACCTACTACTTCATATTAGTATACCTACCCAAATAATAGTGATCATAAAGTGTGAACTGATGATGTCTATTTTACATGGAGCGCATTGTTTCGTAACTTGGTAATCACAGTGCAAAATTTCGTATCGCTTAAAATGAGCTAGATTGCTCTTTTCGCGTTTACCTCAAGAAAAATGTGCCAGATCTAGCCGGGAAAGGGCTAAGGTGGCAGCACTGAACATGACAGCCTAAAAATGAATGAATGAAGACAGCTGTGTGTCTCTGTCTGTCTTGCTGGCATATTTTCATTCACTCATTAGGCTCTGTTTAAACAAAACTGAAATCGTAATGCCCGTGTAATGCCCCTATACATTTCCATCCTCTTTGGAAATAACTGGCATCTACCACAGAGCATAATTACTCAAGAGGTTTACTACTCGCCGCTAGATGGCGGCAGCTCTAATGTAGTTAGTATTTTTTTCTATTTTGTATGTATACATTATTTATTCTGTGATGTGAAGCACTACTAAATAATAAAATCACCATATAATTATTGTTTATTTTGAATTTGGTAAGCCGCCGTTGTGCTACCCATAATTAAACATTCTCTTTGGTGCTATGCCCACGTTACGATGCTTATTTGTAGGACGTAAGACCTATGTAGGCTAACTAGGACTGGCCGCTCAAGCAAAGCACGCATTTATCTATTTATATAACTTATCTTGATTTAAATCGCAGAGCAGCATCAATACGTACAATTATGTAATGTTAATGTATATTGAGATAAAATTTGTTCGTAGCACCTACTTGTAGTGAAACTGTTTATATTTTACAGTCGGCAACAGAAGTCAATAATATAATATGGTATCATCTGCATATACCTACCTTGTGATTATTTGTGATACCAGGGTAGGCATCCACAGAAGGTAGAAAAGATGGGACTGGCATATATTATGGTTACTGACAAAGTTAACATTTTCACTTTGTTTTATTCGCAATTTTTGGTTGCTGTGCCAGCAATTCTACTCTGTTGGCTCCTGTCCTGGCTAACAACTTTTTCCTGTGTCCCCTTCTCAGTGTATAGTTTCTCATTGGTGGACCGGATTTGAACCCACGACCTTAGGATCGGAAGGCGAGGCTGTTACCACTAGACTATCAGTGCTCTAATAAATTGGACTATGAATTGCTCGTTGCTGTCTAATTGTCAACATTAGATGCAAAAGCATGTAACCTTTTTTTGATCACGACTTGCAAAAAAACACATGCATAGTATACACTTAGTAGTAAGTAACACAATGTGAACCCTGTGAACCCCAAAGGCTGGTAAATCGATTTAATTTTACTATATCATTTTTTAAACGGTCAATCTTTACGAACTAAATTATTTCAAAAAAATAGGTGTATATGAATAGGTATGAGTAGGTGAATATAACAATGGAAAATAAAATTTTAGATATAATTTTTTTTTTTATTGATACTTACTATTTAATGCTGCTAAATACACACCATGCATTGGAGCTAATTAAATGATTTGATTTGATTCTGAATTTTATTTAGCTAGCATATTAATATGTTTAATTCTAGTGAGCAAACTTTAAAATATCTCTAAAATATAAAATGTACATAGTTCCAAATAATGATTTCTTAATCATATGAAAATAAAAATATCTCAAACGATTCTCGTGCGCACATGGGTGTAATTAATAAAATGAGTAAAGTTTCGCCAAAAAAATCTTTAGAATTTATGATGTCTAGCAGCTGTCTACACGTAGGTAGGTTCATATTTATTTTACTTCACCCTTGCCCTTCTTGTAACCTCACGCATGCGCAAATAATATTCTGAAAATGGCGTCCTTTGAAAACAACAACTTTTTGCATGAATTCTATTATATTGCAAGAAAATTATCAATACACTCGGCATCATAAAAATAATCAAGTTTTCTTGCTTCCGAGAATGTAGCGAGACGGGCGAAGGTTGCTTAGAAAATAGAGAAGTCGTAATTTACCGAATGCGTTTGACCTTTGACACGTAAATTTCCAAGCTAAAATGACCTAGCATTACGATGTTTTAGCACAATGAAAGGGGTCAGTGCTTTCTGGTCTCAGCTGTTTTCGAAAATCGAATGCCTTCGAAAAGTCAGTGTGACGTCAAGTTCCGCGTGCTGTAGACGAATTTTCTGCTAGCCATGTAATGGTGAGTGCAGTGTACAAAAATTAGGGTAGTGTAATAGAAAATTGCCTAAATCTGTGTTGAATGTGATAGAAATTTAGAAAAGTGTTCTATGTGTTTAGATATTTCGTTTCTAGATTTTTGTAGAATGTTTGTTTTTTGTTTAGACAATCGATATTGCACGTGGATGGATATTATGTGTTGTGGCAAAATGCATGTTATTTTGACGGTGAATGGTTCAATTTCGAGTGATAATGATAACGTGACCTTTATTGAACCGAGGTGCGTTGTATATTCTTTATTGCACAAAAATACACAGTTTCAGCAATTAACACTACTGGTACATTTTTATTTTTTTGAATTGATAAGAATTACGAATTTATATTCAGTTTTCTCATAATTAGGTGACAAAATTTACGATAGCTGCTGATTTTTTTAATTATTGCTACGGCTTGGTAGATATTCATTATGTTATCAGTATCACCATCACATTGCATGGTGATAAGAGTGCTCTAATCATTTATTTTAAATACCTGTATAAACTGGAAACCAACCAAAAATAAAAAAGGCAGAGTATCAATTCGGCTGCATTTTTTTAAATGTTTGTTACCGTATAACTACGTAATTTATTTATGGGCAGATTTGAAAACTTTTATTTTAGGTATCAAGTATAAGTAGTATCAACCTACTCAATACAAAATAATTTCATTACAGATATTAGTATTATTTTGTATCGAGTAGGTCGAAGTTCTTTAAAAGTATAAATAACTACCAACGGTAGCATACAGAAAACACAAGCAGAAAAAAATTGTGGGTAGTGTACAAAAAAATCTTGGCAGCGGTGGGATTCGAACCCACGCCTCCGAGGAGACTGGTGCCTTAAACCAGCGCCTTAGACCGCTCGGCCACGCTACCACGTGACTATTTCTTCAAAATAGGCCTACCAAAAATTTTACCTAATAATAAAGATTTGATAAAGATTCATTTGGGTCAATCACTTTTATCTGTTTATAGTATAGGATCCCGCTATAGAAGGACCTTCACCGAGCTGGTTATTTAATGAAACGTATTTTATATATATTTAAACATGCCAATAAATATATTCTACTAGCTGTGCCCGCGACTTCGTCCGCGTGGAATAGTGTCTATGGGTAGCATTTTAAATATGCAGTGAAAAAAAAACAGTAGATACTTATTGGCGTGCATGGTGGCACAGTTATCTGCCCTCTTACAGCACTTGGGCATATTTCCCCACCTACACCACTCCCCCCTCCTCTCCCTCTGTTAATGTACATTTTTCCATACAAACTTTCATTCCCTATTGTCATTTTACACCCTTGGTAATAGAATAATTAAGTGGGGGGCGGGAAGGTTGAGGAGAAAAAATAGAAACAAAATAGTTTTCCAAAGTAACAATAATGTCTATTTAATAATTTTGGGATGTCGGCCAAGATTGATTTACTCGTCCGGAGTATAAGGCTCTCATTTAGTCTACCTTCGTAAGTAAATAAATAGTTTATCTGAAATATAATGGTCAGATTTCACCGTTTTCCAACTCATGTGGTTTATTTAGTTACGATCTTCTCACTTCACTTCAAAGTAGAGTTCTTATGAAATTGCCGGCTCGATTTCGATGTTTTTCTATTAAAAACCGAAAAAGCATCCATAAATCGAGTATATCAAAAGCATTTCAAAACATCGGGTCGGTTCGATGTATCCCATCCCTAAGCGGCGGTCGGCTGTCAGTCAGACACTAAGAAAGAAAGAAAGAAAGAAAATATATTTATTTGACATAAGTAGGTATACGAAATAAAACACACAGAACGGACAACTGAAGGCAGGCAGGCAGGCTACCTATGAAGGTAATTAAGTAATCATACAACAGAACTGGGCACAACCAGTCCCGTCCTGTGCTGAATGGATAAAAGAAAGATTATGTCAAATAGGCCCTGACTCAGCTTTTTGCTGCTTGTTATGGTAGTAGCTACCATGTCAAGCAAGTGTTATTAGTATAGGATCCCTAGAAGAAGGACCTTCACCGAGCTGGTTATTTAATGAAACGTATTTTATATTTAATTAAACATGCCAATAAATATTTTCTATATGGGTTGCCTATCAAATTTCAGTCCAGGATATGATTAATTAAAAAAAAAAAAAAAAAGTTTTTTTAACTTTCCACCGGTTTGTTTATTAGACAAATTCTATACCAATCGAAAGTATAGACCCCATAGAATATGCAAACGTTAGGTTGCCTATTTTTTTCCGGTCACAACTCTCGGGTAGCCAGGTATAAACAGGAAAATCGATACTAGCATTTTGCACCGGTATGTTTATTGAATAAAAATACTGGGGTCTATACTTTCGATTGGTATAGAATTTGTTTAATAAACAAACCAGTGGAAAGTTTAATTTTTTTTTTTTAATTATTAATTAATCATAATTATCCTGGACTGAAATTTGATAGGCAACCCATATAGAATATATTTATTGGCATGTTTAATTATATATAAAATACGTTTCATTAAATAACCAGCTCGGTGAAGGTCCTTCTTCTAGGGATCTTAGACTATCAAATTTTGTGCTAGCAGTTGCGGTTATACAAAAATTAAATTATTTTTTTTTAGTATATTAATAAATAAATTTAAAATTAAATTCAAAATTATTATGTAAACAAACAAAAAATTCTAGAATCGAAGGTCGTCGAATTTCTCCAAAAAAAGCGCAATTCTCATGAAACGTGTTTTGCATTGATAAGTTGCATAAATGACCTTTCTAATGCCTTTGCCTATCTGTGTACCAAATTTCGGTGATCGGCATGTAATCGGCGAAGTGGTTTAGTGTAAGAGTGAGACAGAAAGTGAGACAGAAACATCAAAGAATTGCTCTTTAGAACGTGTTTTATAAGGTTTGTAAAACCTTTTTCACAATAAAAAGTAGCCTATGTCCTTCCTCAGGCCCTGAACTATCTGTGTACCAAATTTCATTTCAATAGGTTTAGTAGTTTTGGCGTGAAAGCCAGATAGAAAGACAGACAGACAGAGTTGCAAACGCATTTATAATATTAGTATGGATATGGGTTGCCTATCAAATTTCAGTCCAGGATATGATAAATTAATAATTAAAAAACTAAATTGTCTTTTTAACTTTCCACCGGTTTGTTTATTAGACAAATTCTATACCAATCGAAAGTATAGACCCCATAGAATATGCAAACGTTAGGTTGCCTATTTTTTCCGGTCACAACTCTCGGGTAGCCAGGTATAAACAGGTAAATCGATACTAGCATTTTGCACCGGTATGTTTATTGAATAAATATACTTTCGATTGGTATAGAATTTGTTTAATAAACAAACCAGTGGAAAGTTTTTTTTTTTTTTTAAATTATTAATTAATCATAATTATCCTGGACTGAATTTTGATAGGCAACCCATAGGTAAAGAATATATTTATTGGCATGTTTAATTATATATGTATAAAATACGTTTCATTTAATAACCAGCTCGGTGAAGGTCCTTCTATAGCGGGATCTTAGACTATTAGAACGCAAATGTTTTAATATTCTTTGATGAAATGATAGATTATTACCTTTATTTACTTAGGAGCTATTTTCGTTTTTCATAATTATACCGACAGCCCAGCTATATTAATAGACGTTATTTTCTGACTAAATTAAAAAAACCTATTGTTTTTAACGGGTAAGTAAAGAGAACGGGTAAATAATCGAACAATACAAAACAAATTGTAACTTATGCACACATACCATGTACATAATAAAGGGCCAAGGAAATGTATTGTAATAGTTTTCTATTGTATATTACCATCACGCTTTTATTGTTTGAGGGAAAATCCCTTTTTCTCTGACTAATGCAAGTTATTATTATGAATAGCACTAAATTATACAGAGGCGGAAGTTCGTGAGTTTGTACTTGTACATACATGCTGTTGTGGACTGTACTTGAGTATTTGTACTTGTGGAGTAGCGACTTATAAGTTTTTTTTAATCCGTGGCAATGAGTGGGAAAAAAGCGTTGCATTAGTGGAAGCACAGAATACAGAATACTGTAGAAATGCGATCATTGGGAGCCGATGTCGCCAGTTTTACATTTCCACTATTTTATTTAATTTATCAATAAGTGAAAAATGCCTTGTATCTTAGAATCCTATGTGGATTCTAAGATACAAGGCATTTTTCACTTTACGACTCCCGAAAAAACTGTTGAATTTGTATGGAGAAGGGAGCTTATAATATATTATGCTCACTTTTCCGGCCACTTAGCCGTTCGACTTTGTTCTGTGAGGAAGTAACTCTGTTTAGTTAATTCCCGCTTTTCTTCGTATAAGCTGAACGGGTAGTAGTTTTTTTTTTTACAATTAATAGGCTAACGCTTGACCGCAATCTCACCTGATGTTAAATGATGATGCGGTCGACGGTGTAGCGCGATCACCTACAGAAGATCCACACTTTTCTTGAAAACATCCAAATTAAGGTGTTTGGAAGATATTAACATTTTTATAAATCAATGTTACTGTTTTTTAAAATTTGCATAATTTGTTTTATTTACACACCGATAGAATCCTTTGTTTGATTAATATATTTCAATTCTTCCTCGTGATCTAAAAAAGCATGATTGGTTTTTTAAGTAGGTAAGTAGATTCGATTTTTCCACTCTTAATGGTGCGTAATTATTAGGTAGTGGTACGTGCTCAGTAACGGTGAAGGAAAACACCGTGAGTGGGGTACTTAATACGATGCGTATTGTATTTGAATACAAATAAATAAACATAAATATTTGCCTATCAAATTACTGGGACGTGAGGCTTTACATCTGTAGGCCTCAAGTTGATGGACGCAGGGCAGAGGGACGCAGGGTGTCATTCCAATTGCACAACGTGGTAGCAGTTGGAATTAAAGTGTTTATGTGATATTCTGATTTGGTCGAAAATCTTTCTGATGGTTTTGAAAAAAACGGCCACCATTTGTTTTCAAAGCCAATTAGCCGACTTGTCTATTGAGTATTGACTGACTTGACTTGACTAAAAACTGTTTTATTTATGTAATACTAGCTGTGCCCGCGACTTCGTCCGCCTGGAATAGTGATTGGGTAGCATTTATAACTTCCAACGAAAAAAATCTGTATTCGAGTGCATGTGGCACAGTCAGGGTCGGGCAGACGCCGGGTAAGCACAGTTAGGCATATTTCCCCCCCATTTTTTTCTTGTCGCAAGCTTAAATAAAACATTTACATAAACCTTACATATTTCCATGCAAACTTTCAAGAATAGTCTTATTGTTATTTTACACCCTTTGTAATACCATGGACTATTTATGTAATTAGTCCATGGTAATACATTAATTTGTAGGGAAGTAGAAGAGAAGACAGCCGCGACTGATACACACAGTGTGCACAGTCGAACGGGACCTGGCTTGCCAGATTTCTGTCAGACGTCCGAACGCTCAAGGTTACGTCCGCGGCTTAAGGCGAAAACATATTAGGCGGACGCGTCCGACGGACGCGGCTGACAGCCGCGACTGATAGTATCTAGATAATGAATGTACACTGAAGTGTGCAAACTATCGGATGTAAGCTGCGGACGTCGGACGCGTCCGATAGTTTGCACACTTCAGTGTACATTCATTATCTAGATATCTATCAGTCGCGGCTGTCAGCCGCGTCCGCCTAATATGTTTTCGCCTTTACATCCGATAGTTTGCACACTTCAGTGTACATTCAATAGCTAGATATCTATCAATCAGTCGCGGCTGTCAGCCGCGTTCGCCTAATATGTTCATCTTTTCAATCCATCGACACTTAGGACTATCTGCCACTGGCAACACTTGTCGGCAATCAGTCAGTCATAAGGACTTGGCGAAAAGACTTTGCATCCCCGCCAGCACAAAAAAAAGTCAGTCAGTCACCTAAACAAACAGAAATTTCTCGATCGAAAGCCGTCGCAATTGTACAAAAAAGTGTAATTCTCATGAAAAATGGTGTGTTCAATAAGTGTTTTGCAATAATACGTTGCATAAATGTCCTTTCTAATGATTTAACCTATCTGTGTACCAAATTTCATTGCAATTGGTGATTGGTGATCGTCGGAGTGTTTTGGTGTCAGAGTGAGACAGAAACATCAATGTGATGCTCTTTATAACGTTTTAAAAGGTTTGTAAACCTTTTTTTACAATAAAAATTAGCCTATGTCTTTCCTCAGACCCTGAACTATCTGTGTACCAAATTTCATTTCAATAGGTTTAGTAGTTTTGGCGTGAAAGCCAGACAGAAGGACAGACAGACAGACAGACAGACAGAGTTACAAACGCATTTATAATATTAGTATGGATTATATCCTCACTCGACACTGTTAAAATTGATCCAAATTGGACAGATGACATTTAAAGAAGAAGTGAAGAAAATGAAGTAGTATATTAAAACTTTTTATTTTTCCGATCCATATTTTTTTGTAAATACCTTATATACCAAGAAACTCAAAATATTATGACGGTGACCATCAATTGTTTCGTTATCACGATGACGGTTTTCGGGCGGCCTAAAACCGCGGTCACCAGTTATTTGGGAACCATATTTCAAAACTTGTGAAACATCATGTGTGCCACCAAGAACAGTTTTTGTGCTATACAACCCTCGAGTGACTATGATGAATTATTCTCTACTCTTGCCATACAACATTTGTTTGCTGATGGAACAAGCATAAGGTCCACCAATTGTAAACTGGTAAGAATCGCCAAAGTATTGTCTCGTATGTCACGCACGTCAGGAACGTGCCCTACGATGCCTTGCCCTGCGTCGATCAACTTCAGGCATACAGAATGCATTACGTACTGATTTGCAAGTTAGCGTGTGCGGGATACAAGATTGGAATATAAAAAACTATGGTAAGTCCTTGGATGTCTCCCGCGTCATTGTTTGAAGGTTCTTTCAAGGGGAAGTACCATCCACCACAAAGTCATTGCTTATTCTTCAGTTAGGGAAGTTACCTGCGTACGTAGCATGTGGTTAACTGCCAAGGTGAGAGATGCACGTGCTTTGTAAGCCATGTAAATCTTAGGGTTTTTACAACAAAACTACTAAGAGGAAAACAATAAAACCTAATAGTCATAAGTTAAAAAACAAAAAGTGTTAAAATAACACTCTTTAAAGCGTACTGTTCATCCTTCTACACGTGCAGTCTTTGGTCAAAGTACACACAGAAATCCTACAATGCCTTGCGGATCCAGTACAACAATGGCTTCAGGATGCTGTTGAGGCTGCCATGTTATTGTAGCGCATCAGGGATGTTTGCGGAGGCGCGCACAGATGATTTCTATGTGTTGGGTTCTATGTGCTGGTAGTAGCCCCCACACTATGCTATAATACGCCAAAGAACCGCATCCCTGATGAGCCGCTTACGGGGAGGCACCAACAGTCTGCTGAAAGTCGTTGCCGAGGACATGTACTCATCTTTTATGAGACACTGGTTGGCGGTGCTTGGGCCGATCTCTCGCTTAGTGTCTAAGTAATTGTGTGTGTGTGTATACCTATTTGTTTATTACTAACATAGTTTCTAAGTTATTTTGTCGTGTTACTAACCCCTATGGATCAAGGTCTGAAATAAAAAGTTTTTATAAGTTGTAGGTATATACACACTCCAAATCTCTTCGATTCAAAAAATCCATTAGCAATCTTGCACAACGTGACAGCTTCACCAGGAAAATCATAGAAGGATAGGTAGAGGAAATGAGAGAAAGGGAAATACCAGGGCTAAATATCTATTCATCCCTGGTCAGTTCTCTGAACCTTCGCTTCTTCTGTTGCGGAGCAGTGAATTTTTTTCCTACAGGTGGTCAGGATGGATGCCTGTCCTTAGCGTCTAAAATGTTGGATTTTTCATGAAGTGGCCTGTAAGGAATTGAAGTGAAAACAACCGATATTACTATTATATTCTCCTCCAAGATCCAATGTCCCTTTAGTGCTTCTACGTAATTAGGTTTCGTTACCAGCTACGTATAACTTTTTGTCCTCAATATCTTATTCTTTAGCTATCGGGAGCGCTATCGTCTTTGGTCACCAAGAAGACATTTTTCATTCTTTTGAGTTTTCTTAATGTGCAGAAAGCCTTCAGAATCACAACCTTGCTCTTACGTTTCTATCGGACAGCCCCGTATCAAAGAGGTCATCACAGACAATGACACACGTGTTTCATAGACATGTATATGGGAGGCGATAATGGACATCATGGTATTGTACACACCGTTATTACGATGCCAGTTATGCCACATGCACACTGAAGCAATTCGAACAAGATCACTAGCTTTTTTTCTGGCACTGGGTACTTATACTATACCTTGTCCTTAAAATTTTATAGGGCGGATCCGACTTGGATAGGTTAGGTTAGGTTAGAATATAAAAACTACGCACAAGGCGAGCGAGCAGAGCGAGCGTGCCGCGGCAGCAGCCGCCGCAGTGCCAGAAAATGTTTTTTCCCAATACCCTCAAAGGGGCTGTCCCGTCTAGTACAATTATCCATCGCTAGATAAAAAAAAATATAATCGAAATATTCATCTGCAACGGTGTACATGGGCCTTTAAAATTTCACTGTGAAAAAAAAGTGGATTCGCTTTAACTGGGTGTACATTTACTGGCCGTACATTAACCGTACCCATGTAGATTTCGTCGTTTTCCGTTGAGAAACAAATAAGGATAGTAGAGTGTGCATACCTATTCGTCTTGTTGTACATAAAACCAGGAAATAGGTGAACGAATACAGTCACTCTGTATTCTTGACCAATGTAGGATTTTCTGATGCCAGGGTGTGGGCTATAGTCTTAAGAATATCCTCATTACCTTGTTTTTGACGTGTGGAAAATCTGCTACCAGACCTGCCAACTACTCTGAGGGAGCGTAGTTGGGTCTGGAGATGTCGAACTCCGGCGACCCACTAAAACCACCCAGGATCTCTATACGGAACGCACCGGTACTCCTCTCGCATTTTGCCAAAAGCACTGTCCCAGAAATGGCCCCCATAGCCACGCCCGGCACCCTCGCGGTGCTTACGACGACACTCGCCACTGAGTTATCGCTCCCGGGATCTGCATCTGGATAGCCGGAGCCCTCACTCCGACCACCCACGGACCTGAACCGTGCCGGATAGTAGGTACCTTATCTATGCATGGGGACACACATGGGAGATACACCCACAAACACAAGATGGCTTAAGTTTAACTTTTTTTATTTTGTGTTTATGTGTATAAAAAATAAGTATGTAATGAAGTTATTTTGAATCCTAAAAAGGCACTCTGCAACCAACTGAGTGGCTACCATCGTTGATAAATTCAAATCTAAATCTCAATTTGATTAGAATTTTGGCAAAAAACCATGTGTATTTTCTGGCGCTTGAAGGCAATAAGCGAAAGGCCTTAAAAAACAACCTTAAAGACACACATACATGACAGACATTTGATATGAGGCAAATAGTTTTAAGTTTTTTTTTATGTAGGTACCTGTATTCTTATGATGATGATTTGTCGTGTGTATTTTCTTTCCATCTATCCTTTGTGCTAAATAAATTATATCGATGACCTCAGTCTGACTTATCGTTGCTGAATCATTTTTGTAATCTTGTAAGTTTCAGGATGTTGGTAGTCTATTGGCCAATGGGGCTTTGATAATATCAGAATCTGATAAATATTAAAGATCTAGACTTATTACATTATTGCGCATTGGGAAATTGTTTATTTCAGTAGATATTTTTGATTACTAGTTCTTCTACGATCAGAAAACCTCGTTATAGATAGCAGAGAGCGCAAAGCTTTTGTTAAAAAAATGAATTTGCCAAATGCCAAAATGTTTCTGATATCGGCCGATAAATGGTGTTCTAGCAAATTTCGCTATCGTCTAGAATCTGAAGACGATAGCGAAATTTGCTAGAACACCATATAAGTACCTAAACTGGAGATCATCTAGCTAGACTCGGGTGTTATTAATAATCCTGGCGTAGCGTTGGACTAGTTGATCCGTGTTTTGTCTCTTGCATTGATATGCGATTGTCAACTCGAACAAATGTGACAAAACACGATTTAACTACTCCAGCGTTGCGCCAGGATTATTAATAACACCCTAGGGGTCTTATTAATAATCCTGGCGTAGCGTTGGACTAGTTAATCCGTGTTTTGTCACATTTGCTCGAGTTGACAATTGCATGTCAATGCAAGGGGTCTTATTAATAATCCTGGCGCAACGCTGGAGTAGTTAAATCGTGTTTTGTCACATTGGCTCGAGTTGACAATTGCATGTCAATGCAAGGGGTCTTATTAATAATCCTGGCGTAGCGTTGGACTAGTTGATCCGTGTTTTGTCTCTTGCATTGGCATGCAAGGGGTCTTATTAATAATCCTGGCGTAGCGTTGGACTAGTTAATCCGTGTTTTGTCACATTTGCTCGAGTTGACAATTGCATGTCAATGCAAGAGACAAAACACGGATTAACTAGTCCAACGCTACGCCAGGATTATTAATAAGACCCTAGTAATAATCCTAGCGTAGCGTTGGACTAGTTAATCCGTGTTTTGACTCTTGCATTGACATGCAATTGTCAACTCGAGCAAATGTGACAAAACACGATTTAACTACTCCAGCGTTGCGCCAGGATTATTAATAACACCCTAGATGATCTCCATAAACTGGAGATCACCTAAACTGGACATCATCTAGACTTAAGTTTAGGTACTTATAAACCTATTTACAAATCCTTTTTACAACTTATGAATGACATCAAACTGGCACTTCTACTGTTGGTTTGGTTTTCAGTTTTAGCGAACACTTTGAAACCTTTATTGCACTCTATCGCGTTTATAAATCGCGTCCAATACCATTCTAGATAATTATTATCATAAGTACTTTACTAGATAATAATGACGTAAATAATATCAATTTGGATTGAATATTTTTGAAGACAGAAAAATATAAAACAAAAAATTTTTTTTTTTTTTTTTATGGAAGGCTGCTTAGATTATGATCTAAGCTCAAAATAACACTAGAAAAAACAATTAAAATGTAAAAGCTATGTGACTTCCCAAAATGACAGAAAACGAATCCCGACAAAAAAAGTTAACCTAGGTAGATTTTGAATTACGATAATGACGTCATCATTGATAGATATTGTTTATATTATATTTATGTTTATTTATTTAATTCTTAAATTCACAACTATTCGATGTAAACCTTCACTAACCAATTTGAATCTACATTTTGTAAGCGATCGATGTAAGTAGGTAAGTACTGGGTAGATAAAAGAAGTGAGGTAGGTACAACTCTGGAACGTAATTTGCAAAGAGAAAATAAAAAAAAGGTAAGTACATAAGTATAGGTACCTACCCAACATATAAATAATGGCTTGGTTTAGAACCATTAATCGCTAACGCTCAGGGTTCTAAGATGAAATAAGTCCCAAAGAAGAAAATGCATAATGTGAAGTAGTATTTTTTCGTTGCACGTATTTTTTCTAAAAGCAAATCGGTTTCAGTTGGTTTAAGATGTATTTGTACAATACACCGTTCCTTTAATTTTTTATATTATAAATTATACATTATTGACTGTAAAATATATATTTTACATTCATTTATATTGCATTTACAATGGGAACGCAGCGAGGGATAAAATATTATCATTATTGCAATAAAATTAAACGATAACAATCAAGATAATATATATGAACCAATGATACGAATTTGATTTTATCATTTCCAATAAATCATTTCTGCCACTTATCACACAGATCTGGAAAATTATCGGCAAATTATTTATTTTTGCGGACGTTCACGGGATACAATGTAAACAACAACACCAAACAACACCATTGCCACCGATGGCCACTTCTGGATCGATTTTGATGAAATTTCTATGGGACCAATTTGAAAATACTTCTTTTTTGTACTAGCCTATTATCGTCTGTCGCTGGGCAAAAAAGGCC
Organism: Thera britannica; assembly: GCA_939531255.2. Lineage (NCBI taxonomy): Eukaryota > Metazoa > Arthropoda > Insecta > Lepidoptera > Geometridae > Thera > Thera britannica. The sequence continues at coordinate 20,507,984 of OW618037.2, forward strand.
TCCAAATATAACTTTACGGATAAAAAATAAAATATGTATTCATAAATGACGAAGTTATGCGATAACAAACATTATAAAAACATACAACCTCCTCCTTTGTTTATTTGAAGTAGGATAAAAAAACGAACAACCAAATAAAAACAATACAATTTGGTATAATACAAAATGTAAAAAAAATATTATCCTATGATTTTGATTTAAAACTACTTACAGAAATAATTTAAAATTTTAGATAAAGTTTCTTTGGGGCCCATCTATTGTTCCAAATCCTTTTAGAAATAACGGAGTGGTGAGCTAACAAACATATAATAAAAGCAAAAAATACAGCTAAATTGAGAATCGCCTCCTTTTTTGAAGCTATAAATATTTAACTAAATAGAGCTTTCTTTGTGTATCAGTACCGTATCTTCTATTCCTAAAAACCAGTATAAAAAAGCAGCCAAGTGCGAGTTGGACTCGCCCTTGAAGGGTTCCGTAGCACGACGAACTACAAAAACCTTTATATTATGTTACTTGATGTAACATAATAAGGTTCTTGTAGTTCGTCGAAAGGTAAATTGCGGTTTACGGTTTATGACGTATAAAAAAAAAACTACTGACTAGATTTCGTTCAAACTAAAAATCGTTGAAAGTTTGCATAGTAATGTACAACATATATTTTTTTTAGTTTTATCATTCTCTTACTTTAGAAGTTAGAGGGGGGGGGACCAACTTTTTTCCACTTTGGAAGTGTCTCTCGCGCAAACTATTCAGTTTAGAAAAAAACGATATTAGAAACCTCAACATCATTTTTGAAGACCTATTCATAGATACCCCACACGTATGGGTTCAATGAAAAACAAAATTTTGAGTTTCAGTTTCAAGTATGGGGACCCCCGAAATTTATAGTTATTTTTTTATTTTTATGTAAAAAACTTAATGCGGTTCACAGAATACATCTACTCGCCAAGTTTCATCAGTCTAGCTTTTACGGTTTCGGAGAAAAATGGCTGTGACATACGGACGGACAGACAGACAGACAGACAGACAGACAGACAGACATGACGAATCTATAAGGGTTCCGTTTTTGCCATTTGGCTACGGAACCCTAAAAATTGCGATCTCTTCCGGTGAATTCGATCTTGAACTGATTCAAATAAGTTCACACGCTAAGACCAATGAACTGGGGACCGGTTTCCCCGTCTGCAGCAACCCTTGGATCTTTGTACGCTTATCATTATCACAGATTGATCTGTTCATGTCTATTCACCTGATATACCAAAGATGTCTACCGGAGCGTCAGTCTAGCTGTGGACGCGCTATCGTATGCACGTCCCATCGAAAATGTAAATACGTACGAGAATGTAAAGAAATTCGTTGTCCAGTGTTAATTTTGTAAATATTCGTAAAGTTTTAAGTGAGTGTAATTATTATTTTTATAATCCTGTGATATTAGTTTAAGGATCTTGGAGGCGCAGAAGCAAGTGAGTATTTTTTTTTTCTATTCTTTGTTGCATGTTAGATTACGTATTAAAATAGAAAAAAACGAGTTTAAAGTACCTGTGGTTTTTTCTAGAGTAAGTTCAGTTCAACTTCACATTGTTTTTTTTGCACCTTTTTGAAATGCTTTGAATGTGTTTATAAATTCTGTGATTGTGGTACTTTGGTAGGAACATTGTTCTTGTGAACAAACACCATGCTTTGAAAAGAAACTATAATTCATTCCCTTATAGTCCCAACCTCGAAACCCAAACAGGGGCTAATGTGTTTTTTATTTTTTATTGCGGCGAGTACCGGATACCTTTACGTGTACATCTACTTAGTTTGTTTTTTTAATTTTCGAGTATTTTTTAGACGAGGGACGACAAATATTTAAATGAACAACAAGTCTAGTATAGACCAGATATTTTAACTCATCTAAGAAAATGGACTAATCGCTAAATAATGTGTTTCTATAATCTTTGTTCACACATCGCATAACTCATTATTCTTAGCTTAGAAATATATTATTTTTTAAGCAATCAAATAAATTCTGGAATTTTGGAATGTCGGCTCCCATTTAATTTATTGGACACTTTGGAAATTAAAATACCTATATTTTTGTAACTTAGGTCAGTACGACATTAAAAAAATCCCACATGCCGATAATAGGTTTTACGATGACAGTTCATGATATAATTTGCTGGAAGGAAGTCAAAAAGGTGTTGAGAAGTACGTCCAAATATTACATTTGGCGAATACCCAGATTTGGCAGTAGGTAATAAAATAGTACAGGCGACTTTGGCTTATTTAACTTGGAGAAATATTCAAACCGAGATACAAAAAACTTGAATAAATTACTTCAATTTCAAACCGGTTCTATTGATGTACGTAACAAGTCAATTTTCCAAAAATTTAAATCTTACAACCGAGTTGATGAATATTCTCAGAATATGCGTGTAACAGCTGCATAGATTTTTACCAATCATAGCTAAAACTATTTAAAAAATATCGAATATAAGTTTCGAAACTACAAGGCTACCAAAGACTGAATCAACATAGATTGGATTTTTAAAGGACTAATCTAAAATGTACCTCCTCCAAATTGAATTTTAGCACACCTAATGGTAAAAATATGTGATACTATTTATACTTTTGTCATCTTTATACTTTCCCATACCATGTTTTCATCATGTTCATGTTTCCATGGCAAATAAACAAATGAAATGTAATAAAAGTATATAATTTAAAATAAAACAATAATCAATTTTGCAACGACGGAGTTATGTAATTAATAACTAACCAAAAAAAAGAGGCGACCGAATTGAAAGCCCCTTTTTTAAAGTCTGATAAAACACTATGGATTACCTACTTAACACAATTAAAAATCTGAGTAGATAAATAAATCGATCAACAATACTCCTATCACAGCAAAATGTCAATAATTAGTAGGTATGTTGATAATTTCCTACGCCTTAAAAAGTGTCCATATCATAATCCACATCAAGGTAGCACTTAAATACAAATACAGTCCAATGTTATGATATCCCTTGGACCCTTAGGACTATTAAAGAATCGATGCCCTTTAGAATGGTCCATATTATATCAAATTACAAAAACCTCAAAAACAAAACATTACTAAAAACACGATAGGGACAACAGGTTTCACAAGGATTATTTGTCCAATTACATTAGGGTATTTGCAGGGGATTGTAAAACCAATATGATTTCAAGAATTATTTTGGCATGAAACTGACGCATTGCATCAATTTTCAACGCCGACCAAACAGTGGGGTTTGGTGAAGATAAGCTAGAGGCCAGTACGTGTGTTTGTTTGTTAAATTGTTACCTCTCTTCATCATCCACAGCCCGTCTTCACCCACTGCTGGGTATAGGACTCTCTGTATGACTGTTGACGGCCGTGTCCTAATCTCATCCAGCAGGCCGATCATGTAAATTTAGTTGCATTGATTTCAATCAAAACCTTATTGAAACTGTCAGTTTCGAACTAATACGTGATCGCAAATTGAAAGTTTCAATAAGATTTTATTTTGATTGAAACCATTGCAACAAAAGTTACATGATCGGCCTGCAAGTCTTGTCCGTGGTGTTCGACACATCGCATCGTCTACCCATCTTCCCGCAGGACGACCAACGCTTCTATAGTTTTTCCACGCAATTCAGTTCAGTTAGCTCCTTACTCCACTGATCATCACCTCGCCAGGTGTCCTGGTCAGCTCCATTTTAGTTCCGTTATTAGATTCCCAACATCTTTGACCTTTATTCGAATCTCGATATTGGGAACATGGTCTATAAGTTTGATGCCGAGCATGGCACGCTCCATGGCTTTCTATGCAACTCTTATTCTGTACACAGCCTCTTGTGTGAGAGTCCACGTCTAAACACCGTAAGTCATGGTATAACTCTCTTATTATAAACCAACTTGCAAAAGTTTTTGTCTTTATTTCAAAGGATACATCATATACTTTCAAATTTTAAGCAGTAGTTAACGGCCTCAAAGCTCCAAACGAAAGCTGTTAAGATTGTTCTAGATCTGAGGATATTTATTACCACGGTCGGAGTTACAAAGTTTTGTAAAATAAACTTGTAAATACAAGAATATTCTATTTAATTCATTTCTTGAAAATAAATAAATTTAATAATTATCCTCGTGTAGACCCTTAGATTTTTTTGCCAAGATTTCATTTTTGGAAATATTCACCCAACTACTACTAAAAATAGCCACAAACTTAAATATATATTTTTTTAAAGCTTATGCAATGCTTTGAAGATTATTTATTTATTCATATTTTATTGACGTATTTGGTATGTAAAACTCATAACTTTCACATCAGCGAAGAGAGAACACAAATTGTTTAAGCTTATTTTTTTCTCAGCTTGCAAACTAATTTTGCAGAAGATAATATCTTCTACAAAATTAGTTTGTAAATAATAATATAACATATCTTCTTCAAAACGTTTATAAAAAATTTGAGCCTTCTTGTTTAAACGCTTCTTTCGGTCCTGAAAACTCAAAAACCTGTAACTACCTTATTTTAAGTATAAAGTCTAATGTGTTTGTCTGCCAGGAAAAACGACGAACGATGTATCATAATTATATAGCAAAACTAAAAAATCTAAATTGATGTTTGGAATGACGGTGACAACTCTACTGCGGAACGGTTACCTAGTTGCTCCGCAATGTTACTTCTTCTTCTTCCTGCCCTTATCCCACTTTATGTGGGGTCGGCACAACATGTCTTCCTCCTCCATTCCCCTCTATCAGCCGTCATCTCTGCATTCACTCCTCTAATCCATGTCATCTTTCACTCAGTTACTAAAAACGTAAAAACCAAACTAGGTTTTATTGTGTTTCATGGAAGACTGGCCGATTGTAACGGAATTAATAAACCGATAACATTAGTAAAGGCTTGAAAGATTAGTCACTATTAACTTCGTAAACAAGATATACTTAGTTTATTCTAAACGGTCTTATTTCGTCCAGGCTAAGGTCTAAAAAAGCATAAATAACTATAATTTAGTTACATTGACAAGCCAACATCTATATACGAGAAGCTAGGAGGCTAAAAAAATAGCGGTAATAACAACTTAAGAATATCCGTTATTTTTAATGGTACCTAATGCCTTTTCTAAAATACAGCATTTTATGACCTTATAAATAATACTTTAAGAAATATATAATTAGGTACTAGATTAACGTGACCTTGATCCTTTTAAATTACAACGAATCCAATAAATACGCTTCACTAACTTAAAAAAGTTTCAACTGTCTACAGGGCACTTCCGAAATTAGAAGCGTAATATTAATATACGGTCTAAATATATCTTCACGCTTATAATGATTTCTAACTATTCGCCAAAAAAATAATTTTCGGACTCTTTTTGAAAGCCCAAAGCACAGAAAGAAGAATAAACTTCTGTTTCAAGGTCATTTTACACTCTGATACATATTTTTTTTATTATCCGTCGTCCTAAAATTATGAATGAGGTTCTATGTTCGAGCAAAATGTGTATTTTATATGTATTTTCACTGGTTTCTCCGTCACTTAACTGTGAACAAATTTTGTATTTTTTTATGTTTTAAAGGGTAAGTTTTCCACCAGTTAAGTTGTCCTATTTTCACTAAGTTTTAATTTAAAGTTGGTTTATAAGTTTTCAAGCTTATTTATTTATGTCCAATTCCTAACTTTAATTTGACTAGGTATTCCAACGCAAACATTGCGTTTTTCTTTGGATCTGGTTCTCGATTGAAGACATCTGGTCGGTCGGCACGTCATAAAAATGCTAATCTTATGAAATGGAATCTTTTCTTTATCTATAATATTAACGTAGTAGGTATTAGGTATTTTTAGAAGTTTAATTATATATAATAATTAATTAATAATAAATAAATAAATAAATATTGTGGACAATTCACACAACACTACCCAGCCCCAAACTAAGCAGAGCTTGTAATATGGGAACCAGATAGCTGATATAATACTTGAATACGTTTTTTTTTTGTAAATACATACTTAGAATACAATATAACACCCAGACAGAGAACAAACATTTATGTTCACCACACAAATATTTGTTCTCTTAAATATTAGATTTAATAATAAAATAATTTGGTAAAATTCCTAACTGTCTTGACATTCCTTTGACTAATGTATAATGAATGATTGACCTATCCTATCTATAGTTTGTTAACCGCTAATTGTATTATAAACCTGCTATGACATTGCAGTGCCCAACAGGGTGCATGTACTGACCTAAGCTACTTTTAAGACCAAATGCTATTTATTTTATGTACATGTGAGCAATCAATAAATGAAATGAAAATGAAATGAAATACGGATGAACAAAATTGTCATGAAACAGTTGAGCTATATGATATCCTTTGCAATCTAATATCTACATTGTAAATAGTTCAATCAATACCGAATGGAAACTAAAAATGTTTTGTTTTACTATTCAAACTACGCCAAATAAATAAGTGGTTGAAAATCTGAAACAATTTTGCACATAATATGTTACTTTTTTTATGAACAACTAGCGGCTAAAATTGAAATATTTTTTTAAATCGGCGAGTAGTTTTGAGTTTATTCATTACAAACATACACACAAAAATATAAAATATTATATTAGAGAGAGGATAGATTTGTATTTTATTTTGTAAATTCTTATTTTTTTAATAATACGAATCTTTCTTCTTCTTTATAGGTAATATTAGTACTCTAGTAGACATATATTTCCATTATGCTACGATAAAATAATAAGTTTTTTGATTATCTAGTTGTTTTTCTAGCTGTTATCTATTCTAAGTGTTATGCTAGTATTTAATCATATTGCGAAGTAAAAGTATATCCCCTAATCTTATACATTCACGGGTTTTTCCGTGAGTGACGTTTATAACAGCTATCTAAATTTATGTTCTAAATATCTATACTATACTAATTATAGTATAGTAAGAGAGTAGAGGAAAGATTTTTATTTTTTTGTGTATGCTTGTAATGAATAAACTCAAAAGCTACTGTATCGATTTCAAAAATTATTTCACCATTGGAAAGCTACATTCAACTTGAATAACATGGGCTATATTTATGTGTTTAAAAAATAAATCTTCACCCGTGCGAAGCCGGGACGGGCGCTAGTAACGAATAAACTCAAAAACTTTTGCCACTTACTAATACCCACTTCCATCAATTCCGTCCAAGCTCCCCTACTCAAAACAGGAGACCAAGGGGTAACTAGTATATGTCACCACAACGGGGAGTATATCCTAGTTAGCGGTGATAGAGAAAGCCCTGTATACGCACGTACAGGGCGTCGATTCCAGCAACACGGCTCGATTGAGTGATCGCTGAATCCACGTTCCATTTTCAAATTTTTCAAGCAAAAACTGACAGCTCACATCGATTTACCACTTCCATCAATTCCGTCCAAGCTCCCCTACTCAAAACAGGAGACCAAAGGGTAACTAGTATCTGTCACCACAACGGGGAGTATATCCTAGTTAGTGGTGATAGAGAAAGCCCTGTATACGCACGTACAGGGCGTCGATTCCAGCAACACGGCTCGATTGAGTGATCGCTGAATCCGCGTTCCATTTTCAAATTTTTCAAGCAAAAACTGACAACTGACATCGATTTACGCGATCGCGATTGTTTTAAAAAATAATCAAGTCTCATAAAAAGGTTTCATTTCAAAAATGGGATATAGGAAGGTATTCTTTCAGTTATTCTTATTTCATATTTCAGGGTTAGTATTATTCACCTTGCGTCTAAAAACTTTCTAAATATTCGTCTGGTGAGATGACGATCCGATAGCACAGTTGGTTTGGTTAGTACACCCCCCGTATGAACGGGAGGGTCAAATGCTTTCAAATTTAATATTGAAATTTGTATAATCTTTTGTGTTCTTACTGTGACTTCTTTTTGTTAATGCGTGTTTATACTATCGGTAACATAATCGCATTTGTCTAAGGCTTAAACATTATCTTTTGTATGTAATCTGTCAAATTATATAAAGTTTATTGCCATAGTATTACATTGGCCGCCCCGTCTGCGCAAAAAAGTAAAAAAAATATCAAAAAAATATTTCTTATTTCATTTCATTCCATACGTTTTCATAGAAAGATTACCGATATTTGTTTATTAACAAATATCGGTAATTTTTTATCATCCGCACTTGATGTGCGTGCTGGTTTTTCCGCAAGTAGGCCGCTGGCGGGCCCTTTTTGCGTTTTTAATAAACTTATAACAGCGTAAGATTTGCATCCAATAAAACATTTTATCCTCGTAGTATTTAAGGCCTGCGCACACCTAGTTCGCTCAAATCTCAAATCTGACAGCGATATTTGACAGCGATTCACTGATCGCTACCGCCAGCGAACTAGGTGTGCGCAGGCCTTTATGCATCGGTTATAGTTGCCACCTGTCTTAAAAATACCTACTATTTCATTAAACAAAACAACGACAAGTTAAATAAATAAAATAATTCTAAATTCTAATTCGAATAATATTTATCGTTATAGCTATTTGCATATTATAACGACCTATTCTTAGAAAATTTACAATTCGTACGGTTAGTGAGAAAAGTACATAAATATTCCAGTTTTGTAAAGGTCAACTTTTTCATAACAACCTCACCTTTTACGCAGGAGGGCGTGGGTTCGATCCCTACCGAGAACATAAATTTGTGTGGGGGACGTTGATGTTTGTTCTCTGTCTGTCTGTGTTGTAAGTATTTACAAAAAAATCGGACAAGTGCGAGTCGGCCTCCCGCACGAAGGGTTCCGTACCATTACTTATCTATAAAAACAATGTCTGTTGTATGGGTTATTTTATTAATGATTTTGAAAGTGTAATAACTAAATATTCTGGGAATATTTTAAACGTCTACTTGGTGCCGTTATCGCACCACTATTTTTCGCCATATTTGTGACGTCATAAGGCTTAGGATCGGCTCTGTATCAACATCATCATCTGTATCCTACGATGCGTAGAAATCAAGCATTGTGACGTCACACTCGGTCGGTTTTGTTCGGAAACTCTCAATGACCGGAGCTCTAAAAAAATGTTTTAATCTAAAATAAATTCCTAATGAAGGCCAATAAAAATAAACTAAAACTAGTTTTGTTTAAAACGTGTGTATAAACGTGTGTAAAAAACTGGATTCATCAGACCGTTTGTTTGACATTTTTCCGCCCAACAGTCACATGCGCAACAATTTCTACAGCGTGTTACAAAATACCCAGTAAAAATATCGCAGCCAAATTTTTTTCCAACAAATAAGCTGTCATGTCAGGAAATCAGATTAACTATGGTTCTTAAGAGGCCGGCGGAGGGCGAATTTTCATACAAACGTAATACCAAAATTATAACTAGTTTAGGCAGATTTTCACTATATTATTGTAATAACGGTATTCATATAGTATTAATCTAGGTTCCTGAATTGTTTTTATTTTAAATTACTTACCCCAAATGAAATAAACACCAATCGCATTTTACACATTTTTTTCATTGGCTTTAATTTCAATTGTGGTAAGTAATTTAAAATTAAAACTGTTCAGAAACCTAGATAAATACTATACAAATACAATTATTACAATTTAGTGAAAATCTGCTTAAATTAGTAATCATTTTGGTATTACGTTTGTATGAAAATTCGCCCTCCGCCGGCCCCTTAAATATTGTGAATGGACTCGTTATAAGGCCTCATTTAACCTCCTTTTGGGTTTACGGGTAGTTTTGTAACACCCTGTATATTAAAGTTGTAGGGTCTTATTAATAATCCTGGCGTAGCGTTGGACTAGTTAATCCGTGTTTTGTCACATTTGCTCGAATTGACAATTGCATGTCAATGCAAGAGACAAAACACGGATTAACTAGTCCAACGCTACGCCAGGATTATTAATAACACCCATGGTGCCTAACTTCAAAGGGATAAAAAAACGGTTGTCTGTAAAGTCGGTTTACTGACGATAGTTGAACTTGACAACGTCATACAGCTGTCCACGCGGACGCATCGCTCACTCAATTAGGAGAGAGACATAATAATGTCGAACGCTGCTGAACGCGGAGGCCGATTGTGCCTCTTTGTCGCTCGTTCCGCGCTCTCACTTGCGCTTCAGGCCTTAAATGGAACGCCTCAGAGCGAGGTAACGCCGCATTTGTCATGTTTTTTCGTGCGTGCAGCCGGCTCCATCAAATTATAAGACGTTATCACGTCTAAATCCGGTGTGCGCACTGTCTGAAACTGTTCCCAGGTGTCAGTCTTTAGATTTTATTTAAAGACTGACACCTTATTTTTTTTCCTATCAATAAGTAATTATCGCCCATCTTTGTCAAGTGGTTCTCACGCATCAAATGCCTACTAGCAGGAAGTCCGATCCTATATTTCCTTGAAATTCTTGGCAAAAGAATGTACTGCACTATGTAGTACGTGAATTTTTAGAATAGTAAGCTAGTGATTTGCATACAGACCGTGTTGAAATATTTATCGGATATGTAACTCTTCCGGGGAAATACTACCATTTGTACATTTCTGTCAACAAGCAGTAGACTTCTTGTGGTTCCATCACGGATCTATTAAATAATATTATTATGAGCCTGTGGTGTCACACTGCAGGGTAAAAACCTTCCTTCCTTCTCTCCAGTCGTCTCTATTTTGTACTACTGTGGACTATTCTTTAAGGTATTAAATAATATAAGTTTGATGAAATATCTTTGGGACCAATCTGGAAGAATTACCTTTCAGATAAAAAAATAATTTACTTAATTGGTTCTTATTATGACGGAGATATGAGGTACAAACAACTATTACTATTGCTATTTTACTTTACTGTACTATTCTTATCATTTATTTATGTTTATTTATTTATTTATTATGCTTTAATAATAAGTATAATCCATCGTAGCTACGTACGTACGGGTTCGGTATATTCTTGCTCCCAAACTAGTTTAAGACTGTGTCCCAGGGGACAGTTTCTACCTTCCACGTCCAGACACGCCGTCGACGATCGAGTATGGAGAGGGGGGGGGGGGATGAATGCGGGATTGCGATCCGGGAACCGTGCATACGAACCAGTTGCTTTTGCATTTCAGCCAGTAAGTCGATACACCACAAAGGTCACTGATCTGGTAAAGACCTCTACAGACATTTTCAGACGTCTATAGCTTGCTTTGTTCTTCCTGTGTTTTCTTGGCAATGAAATGTGTTATGCAAGATGTAACGACTCATATTCAGCCAGTATCGTCTTTCAGTGGCCTTAACTCGAACAATCAGGCTAGAGGTCATTCTTGCAGTAGTAATAAAAATAGATTTTCCCACGTCGACATTGTCGAAAAAGTCATTGTTTTGTATTTGGAATTTTTTGAGTGTGATCATCTTATAACCTAATAAAACAAGTTGTTTTGTCTGTATGCATTTTTTTATACAACTAGTTGATGGAACAAGCATATGGCCCACCTGATGTTAAGTGGCAACCATCACCTATAACAAAGCATTGCTTCGTAGGTGACGAGCGTCAGGAATGTGCCCTACATGTGCTGCCCTGCGTCCATCAACTTGAGGCATACAGATGTTCAGCCTCACGTGCCAGTAATTTCACCAGCACCCACACCCTTCAAACCGAAACACAGCAATTTTTCACGGCAGAAAAAGGCATGGTATTTATATAATAAGTTTGGAAACGTCTATTACTGGTTGCCTTAGTTTTTAATTTGATTATTCAGGGTAGCAAGCAGCATAAGAAGTATTTTGTTATCTACCAAATCGAAGAATTATCTTATGAATTACTAATTTGCGAACTCTCACCACTCATTATAGTTTTATGTTTCCGCCAATATCTTGGTACCTACCTAAATAGTTGAAAGAACCTACGACTGGATCCGGATCTTTGCATGCGAAACGGACCAAATACCTAAACAATTAACTTCGTCGTCGGTAGTAATTTTGAAATATTCTTCGACTTGCAAATTATGCGAGATGACGGTTATTATGATTGTTTTCTGGGTTTTTAAATATAAAAACAACGTTTATTTGTGTGGCAAAAAAAAAAAAAAAAACGATATAGTTGAACGTGACAACGTCATACAGCTGTCCACGCGGACGCATCGCTCACTCAAGTAGGAGAGTGACAGATGTCGAACGCTGCGAACGCAGAGGCCGATTGTGCCTCTTTGTCGCTCGTTCCGCGCTCTCGCTTGCACTTCAAGCCTTAAATGGAACGTCTCAAAGCGAGGTAACGCCGCATGAGTCATGTTTTTTCGTGCGTGCAGCCGGCTCCATCGAATTATAAGACGTTGTCACGTCAAAAATATTCCACCGCGATCGTCGCCATCACCTTAACATAGATTTTCATCATTCCATCATAATAATATCTTGTTGTAAAAAGAGCGCCCACCCACCAGATAGACCGACGACTTTGTTAAGATCGCGGGAAGCCGATGGATGGAAAGAGCTCAGAATCGTTCTTCCTGGAAATGTGTAGGGGAGGCCTATGTCCAGCAGTGGTCTTCTTCAGGCTGATGATGATGATCTTTTTGCAAATATCTCTTAGAAATAGAATTACTTAGAAATGAGTGACATCGGCTTTGCTTTGTCTTTTGATAAGTATAGTTTATGTTCATGGCTAACCCTTTTGAATAAGAAACAATAGGGGCGCAAAACGATGGACGGCGTGGCAGAGGTATTTATTTGTCAATGCATATCTTATGCATCTAATTGCAATGAAGTTTGTATTTCAATGCTCGAAAAAACCTTCCTCGAAGCACCTCAGAGCATCAAAGGGATTTCCATTTACTATTGAAATGTCTATTTTTTATTTGAATTGCTTTTGTTATGATCGTAAATACCTGCCCAAATATTCTACGATACCGTCCATCGTTCGGTATTCGGTATGAGTTGGACGTAAGGTTTTTGTACCACTAATTTAACTGATAGACAGACAAGAATTTATAAATAAGGGTTCCTTTTTTAGCCATTTGGCTACAGAACCCTAAAAACTGCGTGCTCAATATCGTTGGTGCTCAACGTAAGTTTGCGCCTTCACGTGTTTATTTACAAAACGTAGGCATAACTGCTCTCATTATTTAAACAACATTGAATAGTTTCTACGTGATTTTTATAATATCTATTATGAATGACGCAATGGCTTACAAACAACATTATTATGAATGCCTTGCATTTTTTATTAAACCGCAGTTTCGCCATGTCTACCAACTTTGAGTATATTTTTGTCAGTGTAGGCAGAGGCACGTGCTAGTAAGCATGGCCTATTTACTTGTGAGTCGGGTAGTTTTACTTAAATAAGTATTATTATTTTTTGGTTTACGTCATCTTATGTCCAGTATAGCGTTAGTATAAATAAGTCAGTAAGTGTTTTAAAAATAAAATTTTGGATTTTTTTTGTGATCTTTAAAATTATTTTTTTTAGTCGCGTTACGAGTAGACAAGGACAGGATACGTTAGGTAAGATATACGTTAGAACCTTACGGAATTAGCCGTTGATAGGAGATCTTCATATAAAGTCAAAAATCATTTTAATCGCAAGGTATCGCACAGCTAGTGCTGAATAAAGGCCTCTTCCATTCCACGTCATTCCTTTCGGTCTTGGGCCAGCGCTTTCTTGAAACTTTAGCCAAAGTTGATAGGTAACGTAAAATAATAGGTCGTGTGTACAATTATTGTATACCTACTGCATACTTTGTCCTTACAGCAAGCACTTCAGAATTGTCTGTTGAAATGTGTATGATCCACACGTATTCTACTAATACCCATGATCAAGACTTTGATTAGGTACTTCAGGTTTTATCAAGTATGTCACCTAGCACTCAAGTGCATCTACAATATGATTATTCTACTAGTAAATTAGCAGTAAGATACTCATCTATATTTTCTTGTTATTTTAAGATTGTAAATTACTTATGATTACAAAAATAAAACTAAATTCAAATCGCAAATATTGAACTTTGATAATATCTCACTGTGTACGAATAAAATAAATTTAATACACTTTTCTCTGCACCAAATTCCAAATAAACTTCATTCAGTTGTATCACAAGGATCACTTTGAAACGTCTTAAAGCTGGGTGAGTCTAGGTGCCAGTTCCACGCGACCAAGCCTAGAAAAACAGACAACAAACTAGGCTTAGTTCCTACCATTTTTTTGTATGATCCTTTTACAAAACCGCTGAGTTGTAAAAAAGCAAAAGCACTTTGATCACCAGCTACGGTAGGTATCACCTCAGATATTTTAGTACCAACAACTATCATCATCATCATCATCATCATCATCATCAGCCTGACGAAGTCCACTGCTGGACATAGGCCTCCCCAACTTTAGGCTTGTACCAACAACCAACAACTAAAATATTCTTTAAGGATGTTTTTTTTTGAGAATAGGTGTCCAAAGTGCATTTTTCTTGTGAAAGGTTGCAAGAATTGCAAGCTCACATCGCTGCTGCTAGAACATAATGCTAAAACCACCCTAAAAATGTAAATAGCCAATTTGAGCGTTGAAGGTAAGGAGACGACCACGAAGGCAATAACAAAGAGTTTTGGAGGCTCTGTCGCAACGGCGTGGTCTAATGCCTTGCTTACGAAAACGCTTTCACAATGGTGCAATATTTTGCTGTGGTTTGATTACTAGCACTTAAAAATAATAATATACCTGGTGAGGGCACAGACGAAATAACAGGTAATCCTACAGAGAAGTTCAATTTGGTGTCGTTTCTTTGGCACATACTTTTTTCATTTGGGTGCTAGTGTAATTACAGTTACATGAGGTTTAACACCCGCGTGCCTCAAGTTTGGACGCAGAGTATATAATTAAGTACATTAGGAATGGTATAAAAAGCTATGCAAGGAAGTTTTCCACTTCTGGTCTATGTGCAATAACTTGACGACAGAGCCACCTATATCATCTACAATAGATGTTATAGGCCAATGTAGATGAAGACTGGAAAATCCCCAAGCATGGGGATTTTCCAGTCTTCAGCACGCTTGGCAGGCGGATTGGTTACGCCAATTTTTGTGTTTAGTACTCAAGAGGTACAGAAGAGAGGGTAAAAATATGTGGTCATAGCGTAATACTAAGTAGTTGTTAGGTGAGGCTTCCGTCGACTCGGACCGATAGGTACTCGGACCGCAGGTTAGGTATACTTGCAGTTGTAAATTTTCTTAGTTAAGAAATAGGTAGGTACTTAGGTACCTAACCTATACTATCTACATAAATATTGATTGAGTACCTACTATTGGCAAAATTACTCAATCAATATGGTATTGTGCTTGAACCACAACGATATTTTTTTGACGTGACAAGACAACGGCTTATAATTAGATGGAGCCGGCTGCACGCACGAAAAAACATGAATCATGCGGCGGTACCTCGCTCTGAGGCGTTCCATTTAAGGCTTGAAGTGCAAGCGAGAGCGCGGAACGCGTGACAAAAAGGCACAATCGGCCTCCGCGTTCGGCAGCGTTCGACATTTGTGTATTTTCTTATGACGTTGTCACGTTCAACTATCGTCAGTAAACCGACTTTACAGACAACCGATTTTTTTGTGGGTAGCTAGCTCCATTTTGTAAATCTATATCTGAACAGCTTGAACCCATGCATGTCGCGTGCATGTCCACCGACACAGAGCGAAGTGAAAATAACGTATGAAAATAAGTAATCTATTCAAATAATAATATATAAAGCTGAAGAGTTTGATTTTAATTGTTTGTTTTTGTTTGGTTGAACGCGCTTATCTTAGGAACTGCGGGTCCGAATTGAAAAATTATTTTTGTGATGGAAAGTCCATTTATCGAGGAAGGCAAATAGGCTATAAATAACATCACGCTACGAGTAATAGGAGCAGATATTTTGACGTCAAGTTTTTTGTGCTCAGTCTGCTGTATAATTAGAATGATTATCAACAAAACGTTTTACGTCATCAAGATTTTGATTGCCATCATTGACAAAGCGTTTAGCAATGCACGTGCATAGACCTATTAGCTAATTTAAACCTAGATACCTTGAAACCTAACTCGATGTCGACCGCTGGTTGTAAAATTGTAGATTCCGGGAATGACGCATTGTTGCATAACGCCATCTAGGTTTTCATTCATAAAATAATACAGGGTGGCTAAAAATTGTCACACACAACTTTCAAAAAAAATATTTTTCCTTCAGCAAAAAGGTTGAGAATTACTGTTTCAGTTTAGATTTGAAGAAACTGTGCAAATAAATATTCAATCACCCCGAAATAGCTGAACACATTTGGATACACGTTAAGGGCCTACATGAGGTGAAACCGAAAATGTAAAGTAGCATTTTTTTTCGTTGTATGGACGAATCCATTTATTTTTTTTGTAAAATATTACAATTAAATGGTGTAAAAAAATTATGATTAGGCTAGAAATTCTCCTCAACTCACAGGGTTCGATAAAATTGAACGCAAAGTTTGCCAAAAACTCTCAATTTTTTTTGGATTTGAAATGGTTTTTTTCCGTTGCTGTTAGAGCCATTGCAATGAAAGTTTTGTTCCCGTTTACCTTAATAAATACGTAAAAACCTGATGTTATTGCATTTTTCTTAGTTGCCGTAGTTTTTATAAAAAAATAAAATTTTCAAAAATATAAATAGATAGGTTTCTGTACTTACTTCTCAGTACAGCCCGAGCGGCCAAGAAGGTTGGACCTATGTCAAATTTCGTGACATGACATTTCATCTCTGACTACGTAAAATATACCCTAGATTAAATCATAGCTACTACTGGTACTATAAATTTGCCACAGTGTAACATAAAACAAACTGTCACAGTATAACGAAATGACATAAAACCATCTTCATCGTACATTATGATCGATAACCTGTATTCACATCATCATCAGCCTGTAGAAGTATATATTTTATGTAGCATATAACTTATCAAGTACATTCTAGGGCACGTTCCTATCGTGCGTGACCAGCGAAGCGCAATGCTTTTGTTAAATACCTCCATTTTTGTAGTTGCATAAGTAGCTATCTTCCTATCTACCCAGTGCTTTCCGTCATCATCATCAGTAAGTAGAAGTCCACTGCTAGATATAGACCTCCTTTATACATTTCCATGAAAAAACAATTTGCCGATTTCCCACGATCTTTAGAATGTCATCGGTCCATTAGGTGGAGGGGCGCTCTGGTTGCTTAGCACCGGTTATATTGTCGTAGCGACCCGCTTTTTGATTCTAAAGGCGTGTGTTCAAACCCCGTCATGCACAAATTAGTTTATCTGCCAAAAAACCTATGTGCACTATGTCAGTACACTCTAACGGTGAAGGAAAACAATAAATGAAACCAACGTGAAGTAGCAAAACTTTTGAGGCACATTCATAATCCACCACACCAGCTTTAATTTTCTATTGACATGACAAGAAGAAGACTCAAAAACTAGTAGCCGATTTTAGGCCTTTATAAAAATAGTGTCGATTTTGCAAAGAGTTTGGGAGCCCATTACAATGAAAAGGAAGTATATATATATATATTATGGACAATCTACACTACACTATCTAGCCCTAAACTAAGCAGAGTTAGTATTATGGGAACCAGATAGCTGATGTAATACTTAAATACATTTTGTTTGTAAATACATAGGTACTTGGAAAACAATATAACATCCAGATGGAGAACAAATATCTATGATCACCACACAAATATTTGTTCTCGGTGGGGATCGAACCCACGACCTATGGCGCAGAAGGCAGAGCTACTAATAAATGAGCTGAGAGCCCAGTCATAACAATAATATCATGGGTTTAGAGTATTTTTGATTGCCGTCTTTTAAATCTGGAGGTGTCTGTAATGTCCCGAATTCTGGAACTTTCTGTCAAAGGCTTCATGCACGGTGCGCTCAAATACCCAAATACCAAAATACATGTGCCTATTTCTATACACGCAGCAAGGAGTTTCCCAAGATTTTGCGTTTGACAGAACTTTGAAGAGTCAGTTGGGGTTGTCGAAACTCTTTGGTATACCTAATATTTTTAAATGCCGATATAATACAATAATATAAGTCGAATAGACAGTGTTATTTCACAATGCTTCACTGATCTCCACCGCAATGAGCACCGAAGGCCTAAATGAGTGCAAAGCTTAAAGCCACCCATAAATAATTTCCATTTCAATTCATTTATGAATTGAAATGGAAATTATTTATATATAGGGTTTCTTCCTGAATTGAAAAAACAAAAAAAACACCCCCCTCTTGCCCCTTTTTTCACCCCCCCCTTTCGTATCTTCCAAGCGGAGTGACTTGCCAGACTTTTTTTTTGGGTCATGTAGGGAAGGTGAGATTATTTTGAAAGCAAAATAAATTTTGCCCCCCTCCCCCCTCTAGACCCCTTTATTATTTTTGACCCTTTTTTTCGAGTGGAGCATTGCGGCGAGCGAATGGGGAACAGTGCGGCGAGCAAAGCGAGCCGTGCTGTGACTCCCCCCCCCCCTAAGCCCCCCAGAACCCCCTCCTCCTGAACCCGGGGGGAGCGTCGCGGCGAGCGAAGCGAGCCGTGCTGTGACCCCCCCTCAAGCCCCCAGAACCCCCTCCTCCTGAACCCGGGGGGAACGTTGCGGCGAGCGAAGCGAGCCGCCACGCGACCACGCCCACCCTACTGAAATTTAGAACCCCCTCCTACTGAAATTTAGGGTGTCTTAGGGGTGTGAAAAAATGTTCACTAGACTGAGTTCAAAATTCAAAATGGCGGCTGTGCCACTTCCGGTTTTGCAAAAATCGTCCGATTAAGGTCGTTCAAACGGTTCATTCGACTGAGGACTATGATTGGAGATTGAATTTTAGGTTTTTTAAGGTGTTTGATTGGATCTTCACTTGGTTTAGGGTTCCGCCCCTGTGGGAACGCATTGAGGACGCGAGCTGCTTGCAGCTCGCGATGCACGCGACCCGGTAGTCAACGTTTGGGTTCCTTCCAGCGGTTTCGACCCGTTAAGGGTTTTGGCTTGACGTACAATTTAGGGTTCCGTATAAGGTTTTGATTGGGGTTTTACTACATTGAGCAATTTGATTAAGTGTTCGACTTTTAGGGTTCCTTAGGACTTTGATTGGAGTTTCAACTACACTTAGGAGCTTGATAATGTTAACATTTTTAGGGTTCCTTAGGACTTTGATTGGGGTTTTACTACATTGAGGAACTTGATAAAATAAACAACTTTTAGGGTTCCTTAGGCCTTTAATTGGAATTTTACTTCACTTAGGACCTTGATTATGTAAACAATTTTAGGGTTCTTTAGGACTTTGATTGGGGTTTTACTACACTGAGGAACTTGATTCACTGATCGACTTTTAGGGTTACTTAGGACTTTCTTTACTACTTTTTGGGGTTTTACAAGTGCAAGTGTAATGTAAAACTGGGAGTAGCACACCGACACGCGAGCTGCTTGCAGCTCGCGCACACGAAAAAACTAGTTAAGGGGCTGACGTATGGAAAATTTTCATACAAACGGAATACCAAAATGATTTCTAATTTAGACAGATTTACACTATATTATTGTAATAATTGTATTTGCATAGTATTTATCTAGGTTCCTCAACAGTTTTTATTTCAAATTACTTACCTAAAATGAAATAAACACCAATCGCATTTTGCACATTTTTATGCTAAACTTATCAAGTTTTCTACCTATTGGTTTCGTACTAAAAACAACAATATCTTACGTGTTTTTTGTTAAGGAACCTAGTTTATATTGTCTAGTTACAGAATAACAATACTATGTAAAGAATACAAAAAGTTTTCAGTCATCATTTTTGGTATTACGGAACACGATCAAATTCATGGCATTTTCGAACGGCTACTATTGCTATCGCGCACGCACGGTGCGGGTGGCGGGGTGCAGGGGGAGGAAACGCTTGAAGCACACGGGACACTTCGGTTGTGTGTGTGAATCGCTCGGACTTCGGACTAGTTAAATACCTACACTGGCATAAAACATAATGCTTAGATATTTGATAATTGTTAGTTTAGGAAGGGTACTAAGTGAAGATGGGAAATACTAAGTACCTAGGTAGGTTGTAGGTTGGGTAAACGAAATTAAGGTGCAGCACTAGGTCAAAAAGTCTGCCGAAATTTCGAAAAAAGCCAACATTTCGACTAAAACAAATTATGAACCATTAATTTCTATACAGGGTGGAATTTTGTAATGCCACCTGGAGGGAAAGTACTCTTAATACTGCAGATAGAAAATTTTACTCAAAGGAAACATTCCTTTATTTTTGGATAGAAAGCAATTTCTAAAATTAAAAATAAAATAATTTTTAAATTAATTTTTTTTTTTGAAAGGAATAAATTTATTCTTTTAAAGAAATGAATTCGTTAAAAGAATAAATTTGTGTATCCAAGAGAATGGAGCCCATTTCAAGCAACTAATTTCAAGTAACTAGTTAGTTATCCATTTTTTGTAAATAATTAAATTAATTTAAGATTTCCTGGTTTTTCTTTCATTTAATTTATCATGTTTGTTAGAGAGATTTCATCCTTATAATTGACTAACGATCGATGCAATAAAAGTACAAGGTATAATTTTTCTGATTTTAGCCGGTTCAATTCCCGGGTGTGAGAGAATTTTCGAAAAACTTTGAATGCAGTTTGCTTTCTATTCAAAAATAAAGGAATGTTTCCTGTGAGTAAAATTTTCTATCTGGAGTATTAAGAGTACTTTCCCTCCAGGTGGCATTACAAAATTCCACCCTGTATATGAAGTATTGATAAAAGGTCTAAGAAAAATTACAACAAATTATTTTGTTTCTTTATTTATTTGTAGTTCAAAAAACTGCTACCACTCAACGTCCGGTGGAAATATTGATAAAAGGACTGAGAAATACTTGAACAAAATAGTTTTTTTTTTATATAACTGGAGCTCAATAAACAGAGTACCGCTCAGCGTCTGGTGGAAATATTGATAAAAAGACTTGGAAAAATTTCAGCAAAATATTTTTTTTCTTTATTTATCTGGATCTCAAAAAACCGACTACCGCTCAACGTCAGGTGGAAAGATTGATGAAAGGACTAAGAAAAATTGGCACAAAATATTTTTAGTCTTTATTTATCTGGGGCTTAAACAAACTGCTACCACTCAACGTCAGGTGGAAATATTGATAAAAAGACTTGGAAAAATTTCAGCAAAATATTTTTTTTCTTTATTTATCTGAATCTCAAACAACCGACTACCGCTCAACGTCAGGTTATAATATTGAAAAAAGGACTAAGAAAAATGGCTACAAAATATTTTTATTCTTTATTTATCTGGGGCTTAAAAAAACTGATACCACTCAACGTCAGGTAGAAATATTGATAAAAAGACTTGTAAAAATTTGAACAACATATTTCTGTTTTATTTTTCTGGAGCTCAAGAAATAAACTACAGCTCAACGTCAGGTGGAAATATTGATAAAACGACTAAGAAATTAAAAAAAAAACTTTATTTATTTTGAGCTCAAAAAACTGCTACCACTCAACGTCCGGTGGAAATATTGATAAAAAGACTGAGAAATACTTTAACAAAATAGTTTTTCTTTATATAACTGGAGCTCAATAAACAGAGTACTGCTCAACGTCTGGTGGAAATATTGATAAAAAGACTTGGAAAAATTTCTGTAACGTTCACTAGAAGTTGCTTCATGCAATCAAAATTGAGTTCTATATAGTAATTGTGATAAGACATAAATAATTTTTTTTTCAGTTTGTTTATAATCATTATATAAGTATCCACCTATAGTAGGTTAGCTTGGTACACTTTTTTCGCGAGTTTTGTGCGAAAGCCGAGGTCCATGTAATTGTAGGTCGATGTTCGCAATCGTTGGTTTTGCGAATGTAAATAAGCAGAATAAAAGCAACCTAATTGCTCAACGAATAAAGTATATTTTTAAATGCAGTCACATTATTAGACTTTCTGTACTTTGGTAAGTGAGCCGCTTTGCGTGTTTTTTATTGCTGTGTGTGTGTGATCGATGAGGTCTGGCGAACCACACCCCACCTGATGTTGAGCGGACCTCCACCCATGATCTTCAACTGTAACGTCATGACTGGTTTTGAACCCACGCCCCCCAACCGCTAGGCCGATGAGGTCTGGCGAAACACACCCCACCTGACGTAGAGCGGATACCCACCCATCATCTATTACTGTAACGTTATCACTGATTTTGAACCCGCACCCTCCAACCACTAGGCCAATGAGGTCAAGCAAACCACACCACACCTGATGTTGAGCGGACTCCCACCCATCATCCTCTACTGGAACGTCATCAACCACAACTCCATCGCTCCGCGCCGGGGTCAATGGCTCTCTCAACTCAACTCGGAGTCAATGGTTCTCTTTACTCTTCTTCAATTTGGTCCAGAACCCGCACAAACCCTACCTGATGAATAAACTCACTCGTATCATGTTAGAGAATTTCCTGGTGTCTTTTCTAAGTGCGTAAATAGCTACTCTGAAGGTTCTTTATCGGTTCAGGAATGTTGTTTTTTTTTTCACTTTATTCTTGCATTCAGAGCATGACCAATCCTTGCTTATTGAATACTAGAAAAGCGAAACAAGCAAGCAATAAGCTTAGAGGGTTAGTCAGGTAATGCAGCCACAAAAAATAAAAACATAAAATTGTAGGGTGCAAAAAGTCAACTCTCTTTGACCAGATTTGAACTCCCGCCCACCTCGTCCTCTCAGTGTGAATCCGCACGCCCTAGCCACTAGCCTATCTGACGCTTAGTAACGTTGACGAAATTAGGCAATGCATAAAAATCGTTAGCAGTGGCTGACGCACACGCACAAGCGCGGCACTATGGTTGGATTCACGTATAGAAGTAGCGCGTCACACGAGCGCCTGTGTGTGTATACTACTATTATATATTCCGTGGCGCCCGCATCAAATGAATAGAGATAGCTATATTCGGAGCAGTTTTTGCTCACGCCTCGAATTGAAGTTGCGAGCTGTGTACGTCGGCCCGTTAATATTTAGGCATCCGATTTAGGCGTCGCCTAGGTTTAGTGAAAACGGGTGTTAGTAACGTTGACGAAATTAGGCAATGCATAAAAATCGTTATCAGTGGCTGACGCACACGCACAAGCGCGGCACTATGGTTGGATTCACGTATAGAAGTAGCGCGTCACACGAGCGCCTGTGTGTGTATACTACTATTATATATTCCGTGGCGCCCGCATCAAATGAATAGAGATAGCTATATTCGGAGCAATTTTTGCCCGCGCCTCGAATTGAAGTTGCGAGCTGCGTCCGTCACCCTCTTAATATCTAAACTTAAACATTACGGTATTCTAAATCGCTCCATTGACTTATTACAATCGTACTTGACTGATAGAATCCTTAAAGTTGATGTGGGCGGTGAGAGATCTTTTGGGTCAGTTATTGACATAGGGGTGCCACAAGGTTCGATATTAGGTCCTTTCTTGTTTCTAGTGTACGTAAATGACCTTCCTTTTTTGGTTAAAAAACTATGTGAAACAGTACTATTTGCTGACGATACCTCATTAATTTTTAAAGTCGATAGATAGAAGGCTAATTACGATGACGTTAACGCATCTCTGTCGTAAATACTTAACTGGTTTAATAATCTTTTACTTAATGTTAAGAAAACTCATAAGTTTTATGAAAAAATATTTTTTGAGTGTCAGTTCTAAGTATAAAAATCATAATGCGGTTTACAGAATACATCTATTTACCAAGTTTCATCAGTACATATAGCTTTTACAGTTTTGTAAGTACCATACTTCAAGCAAATAAATTATTTCTTTTCATTTCATTTCATTTTTTTGGAAAAAAGTGACTGTGACATACGGATGGACAGACAGACAGACAGACATGACGAATTTATAAGGGTTCCGTTTTTTACCTTTAAAAAATACAAGTGTTCATTCACCGACTGCCGACATTTATGAACTTGCAACTCACTCTGGTTTTGCATAATATGAGGAAAATCTCTCTTGGTGGAAGGTTTCTTTTATTAAATCTGGGGCTATTTGCTTGTTATACTATATAAATTAGACTACTACTACTACACTACTATATAAGTTAGATTTAAAATGTAGCGTTCGTGGTAGTTTAAAAAATACCGCACAGCTTGCCATTGTTATCACCAATCCTGGATGAAAAATATGCAATGGAAACTCTGCGACGGGAATCAGCTAACATAACAATTGGGTTATATTTATTTACTGAATATCTGTCTGTGTTTTTGTCTAACGAAGCGTATTCTAGTCAACACATTGTAATGTCGTGACAAATGTCAGACCCAAGCACAGAATAAGTAATAGTTGGTATCAAATACATGAATTCACAGCTCAGGTCAGGCAACGCCATCTTTATTTTAAATTTTTCCAACTTTCCGGTCGTGTTTTGTTTTTAGACCAGCGTATAGCGGAGGCTTAAGGAATTAGCTGTAATATTTAATAGTATTCAAGCTGGAAGCTAGCTAGGTTAAAGGTGGAATAAACATTAAAATGCTTTATTTAATCCCAATCAGAAACTGTCTGGGATTTCAAAAGATGACACGTTTTCGTCAGTGGCCATATATTTTTACACCCTGTATGTACCAGGAAAGCAGAATCAACAAAGAGGAAGTTCTAGATGTTGTAACCTTCCTATCTCGAACAAGATGCGATCGCGATTCAGTAACTTTCAAGAAAGGTACCAGGCGAGTATAACGAGGAGTTGAGAGTAGCCCCGAGATAGGAGAAGTCAAGGCCTATGCGGTTTTCCGTTGGGCCTTCAAATGTCATGGTAACTCGGATTTATGTATTTCGTCTTCACTAACCTTGATATTACAGTGCAGAGTACAAAAGTGCAAAAAAAAATTACAATCATAAAATAACAATTTGTCAATCCAAATTATTTTTGTGTAAAGTTTTTCCTTTTCTGTAATAGTGGGATAAAACATACCAACTCCCAATAAATTAATCAATTTTGATCTGTTTTATTACCGTTTACTTGTGATATTGAACACGTGAACAGAATTGCAGTTAGAACACAGTGAAAAATAATAAATAGCAGGTAAAAATTACCAATCACATAATTTATGTAAAAAGTAATTTACATGTGAACTTGAAGATTGATGGTACCATAAATAGTCCATTCAATAGTACATTTCTTTATATTTCATTGTTCAATCACAATGGACAATCACTCATTTATGTTAATAACAATTTTACTTAGTTTATGAGTTATATTATATCGTGTTTTATATTTGTTTTTAAAACGCAGAAGATGTTTGATTGTTTGAAACACATCACATGTCATGTATTTGTCATTAACATGACAGGGTGTTCATCTTTGGCACTATCGTAAATCTGATCTGTACTATCATATTATGGAAATTCCTATTTTATATCGTTTTTTTTTTAATAATAGTTCTTGTCGTGCAAGAGTGAGCAAGGTGGATTATGGCTATATAAACATGCTACATTTTAGGCTGCATCCTCACTTCCCATCAAGTGATGGTAGCCAGATTCTTCTACCATCTCAATAACTAAAAACGAAAAAAAAACGGCCTGTCTTCTATTTCCATTTCATGCATTTGTATATTTATGGTATTTCTTGTTTATAATTATTTTTTTTGTGATATGGTGCGATAAAAAAACATTAAGTATTTGTGCCTTTACAATAACTAATTTTACTTTAAAATTATTTATTAAAATTTACTTTTATTTATCCAAAAAGTTTGTACTCGCGAGGTTCTACTATTCAGTTGTTTTTAGTGTCGCATTTCAATATGCATTTGCTGTTCGCAAATTTACTAAGGATAAGTTATGATTTATTCTGAAGGGCATATTACTTATAAGTAGAAGAGAGGTATTTCGTAACAAAACTAAGAAGTGGGTGACGGAGGTTTCTGGGCCAAACGTGATCGATTTCATGCACCACTTTACACTTTTTCGGCTTCAACTGCGCTAGTTTGTGAGGTACGAAAGTGAACTACTAAGAACTGAACCAGTTTAAAAGCCTTAATTCGTATTTTATTAGTAGGAAATAAAAAAACAAAGCTATTGAGGCGAGGTAAAAATATTACTAAGCTAAATCTATAACCTACTTGAAGATTAAGCGTAGATTGGACCCACTCGTTACTACGGGAAGGTTGTAAAAATAAATTAATCCACTCGGAAAGTTACTACGTTAAGGTATACAGGGTGTAAATACTTAATGGAATTGTTTACAAAATAATCAACGAGTGTTTCTTTCTTTGCAGGCATGGTTGGAGCCCCTGACGTCATCAAACCCATAGATAAGGTTGACGATCAGTCCCCTTACGTCAACGGCAAAGAAAATCCCGTGTACACGATCAGCGGTAAGCTCGATTTTTATAGAACCTTCTTTAGACGTGCGAACAAACATCGGCGAACCGAATTCATTCGTTGATCACGATTAATGGACGCTTTTAAAAGGCTTGAGCACAGGGCCGGATGTAAGGCGAATTAGGCAACTGCCCCTAGGCCCCGCTCCGAGTAGGGGCCCACGGCGGCGGCCGAGTCTATGTGAGCCACGCAACATGAAATTAAAAACATTTCTTTCGTGTCATTCTCTGTTATTAACATCCGTTAATGTTTATCTGGTAATATATTTTAAAAAGTAAGAAAAGGGTATAAAGGAAAGGGGTCCCGAGAACTACATTGCATAGGGGCCCGATAGGGTAAATCCGGCCCTGATTGTGCATTAATCAATGTTGAACATTTGGTGCGAATAAGCATGGTATGCCCACCCTAATATAGACCGATAATAAAACAAAACTGACATGAAGTTACTGTGTACTGTATGGAGATCCAGCTGGTGCGTCTATAGTCCTTTTGTGCAAAGGACACTGTATTACGATTTATTATTATTACCTATCAGTATGTCAGTTTAAGTATATCTATGTAATAAATCATCTTCATCAACCTATAGCCCCTACTGGACGTAGATCTTACCCAAGACGCGCCCGTCATAGCCCGGTCTTTGACTTTTCTCATCCAGTGTTGCTATACCTATCTACATTTCTCAGATCGTTGCCCTATGTTGCCAGATATAAAATTATGATACACTTAGATTGTATCACTTTATTGTTTTATTTGTAGCAATAAAATATGGGAGTTATCAGTGACTTTCAGAGATCTCAGATTTCTCAAATGTCAACTGTCTGTCAATATTGACAGGTATAATCTTTATTATTTCCTGCAATAAAAAAATCTTAGCTAGTCAAATTAGCTACTTACCTACATAATTCTAATCTTATCAAAATGTGAAATTCGCCGACTGAGGTGATATGCATAATATGTATGTATATAATATATACAATCTTCGGCTTTGTGATGCCTATAAGCCATCAATTATGACAAAGATCAACGCTGTCATCTGGCTATAAGTCTTTTTATTTAATTGCTTTTATCAAAAGATCAGGAAATACCAATAGATAAACGAAAATTAAATTAACGAACGATAAACGAAGTAACGATAAATTAATCTATACGATACCGTCTGATAATAAATAAGCGCACGTTCACACTAGGGCGATTTTTCTCGAATGTAAATGCGCACGCTCACCACCCGACTAGAAAACGCTTCACACTTAAAAATGCTGCAGCTACTTGATAAGAATTCAGATATTTAATAACAATTATAATAAAAGATTATTAAAAAAATAAGACACCGAATAACAGACAGAGAATAACATTTACGCAAAAGGAGCAAATCACAATACACATTCATGTTCCTAAACTGTCAAAAATCCAGAATTTAGTAAATAATAGTAAGTGAGTAATTGAAATCCTAGAGACCAATAAAACCAATTAAACTGTCAAGACAAAACTTTATTTTTGGCTTGTAGATAAATGTTTTATAGTATTGCAGACTTAAAAGTAGGTATTAATTGCAAAGATACCTACTGATTTTATATTTTATTTCAAGATAGAGTATAGATATAGATAGAGATAGATTCTGTAATTAATTTATTTTTCCTTAGCCATCATGTTCTTTGTTTTTATAGCTATCTGGTTCCCATAGTACAAGCTCTGCTAAGTTTGTGGCTAGATAGTTTTGTGTTGAGTATTTACAATATTTACTTATTTATTTATTTATATGTGGTGTGGATACCTAATTTATAGCCTCGCTATAAGTTATTTTGCATGTCGATGCCCAACGCCCGGCAGCGCCCGCTCTCGTACATTTAATATCGATAAAATAAATGTACTTTAAGAAAGACCTAAACTGTAAACATTTGTGAAGAGAGAGCGTGCGGCCGGCCGGCGCGGCGCGGCGTTTACGCGACGTGCGCGCGGTGCCGCGCCGAAAAAAATCGCACTCGTGTGAACGTGCGCTTATGATGACGTTACTCATCGATCATTTTAATTAATTTAATCATTGTTTTCTAAGTAAATTATTTACACAACCAATTATCATAAATGTAAAAGTTATTGAGTGTAGTTGTTTGTTTCCCTTTATCTCCATTACGGCTGAACGGATTGGGACTAAACTTGGAATATACATCGTTCCGGGGCCTGGAATAACAGATCGGCTATTTCAATATGGGTTAAGGTTAGCTTAAGTTGTGTACCTTACCTACTACTCTCCCCGAGTAGGAGCCTAGGAGGCATGAGTAACGTATTTTCCCCCGTAAAAAAACACTTACCTCGTGAGGGCAGCCACGAGTTTTGCCAATAACATAATATAAGCAATTAAAATTATATGCAAAATTTTCTTAAAACATTTAAAAATCTTTATTTTGAGTAATTGTTTATTAATTTTTATAGTGTTTACTACACTTAAGGAAATCACAAAGATTTTTATAATGTCCCAAAAATTAAGAGCCGAGCGGGATTTGAACCCGCGACCTTCCCCTCGTTACGGGGCTGCGCTGACCACTGCGCCATCGGATCCTAATCACACTCCCCCCCCCCCCCGACCCCCGTACCGAGGGGAAGATCGCGGGTTCAAATCCCGCTCGGCTCTTAACTTTTGGGACATTATAAAAATCTTTATTTTGAGTAGTTTAAAACATACAATAGTAATAGTAAAGGGCTTTGTGAAGGGCTCGTCCGGGGATGTACTACCACCATGCCTGTTTCTGCCGTGAAGCAACATTGCTGTGATTCGGCTTGAAGGGTGTGGGTGCTGGTGAAATTACTGGTACGTCAGGCTGAACATCTGTATGCCTCGAGTTGAGGGACCTACGAGGCAATGCATTATTATGGCGATGGTTGCCGCTTAAAATGAAGGCCATAATATATGCTTGATACATCAACTAGTTGTATAAAAAAAAGACACGGATGTACCTTTAATAATCTGAATTTCTAAATTAGGTACCTATTTAGAATTTAGAGCATAGTGGTAACAAAAGATGACGTAGATTTTATTATCCGAGTTACATATTTACGCAAGTGTTCACACCTCGATGAAATAACATTAGTAAAGTAGCTTTCGTAATAATAAATGCGTAAGTAACTCTGTTTGTTTGTTACTTTTCACTATAAACGTCTAAAGGTAATTTTGGCAAGGAGGTATATTATATTATTATCCCGGGGAAGGACGTATATCTTTCAAGTCGCTATCTTGTAAGTCCAAAAATCGGTTGTCTGTAAAGTCGGTTTACTGACGACATAGTTGAACGTGACAACGTCATACAGCTGTCCACGCGGACGCATCGCTCACTCAAGTAGGAGAGAGACAGATGTCGAACGCTACTGAACGTGGAGGCCGATTGTGCTTCTTTGTTGCTTGTTCCGCGCTCTCGCTTGCTCTTCAAGCCTTAAATGGAACGCCTCAGAGAGAGGTAACGCCGCATGAGTCATGTTTTTTCGTGCGTGCAGCCGGCTCCATCGAATTATAAGACGTTGTCTCGTCAAAAAAACTATATTTTTTTCAAACAACTAGCTAATGGAACAAGCATAATGCCCACTTGATGTTATGTGCTGGTAAACATCGCCTGTAACAAAGTATTGCCTCGTTGGTCACGCACGTCAGGAACATTCCCTACGATGCACTGCCACATGAAATTACAGGAAATATAATTACCATAAAGTATTGTACGGCTATTTAGGTAGTGACTATAAGCAGCAGAGCTTGTGCGAACCAGATAGCTGATTTATTACTTATAAATATTTTTTTGGATATACATGCATGGAAAACAATGTAACACCCAGACAGAAAACAAACATCTGAGTTCACCACACAAATATAAGTTCTTGATGGGGATTGAACCGTTGCCCTCCAGCGCGGAAGGCAGAGCCACTACCAACTGAGCGGTGAGGGCTGTAATGCTTTCTTACTCATGTCATCTTTTCCATTTTGGTTTAGTTAGTTTTCTGTTTTAACTACATAGGTTACTCACTTACGCTTACTTACGTCTGGGTTACTTACTGTAGAGGAAGTCGATGTCATGACAGGTAAGTATTTGAAAAGAATTTAGGTATTATGCGTTCGTGTTATTAACCGCTTATTACAAATACATACGCAATAACATTATAACAGACAGACAAAGACATTATTAATAGTTTGTATAATAACAAAATGATAAGACATACATACAATTTCATTATCATAAATGTGGGTACCTACGTTGACAGACCAATTTCATTAGTGTTATAGACCTTAATGTGATCACCGCTTGCAGTAATATGGTTTTAATGTGTTTAATATTTAATTTTGTGCAATTTTTGGTCGGGAGTCGTGTATTTACCGTGAAAAGTGGTCAAGTTTGCTAGAAAAATGTGACACAACTAATCCAAATGTCTACAATATACATTATCGTTCCTTATCGACGATAAAAAGTGCTGATAAGTTAAAAAACTAATTGCTCTGAGTTTTTAAATCTTGAGTGTTTCGGAGTAGGAAGCTGGGTTTCCGTAAAGTTTTTGATCGTTTAAATCGATCAGTTCGTTTTGTGTTAAATTTCCCGTATCTGTGTCCAGTCGCATGTTTATTTACTGCTACACAGTCTATTGAGAATAATCTTATTTAGACAGATTTAATTTGAGTCAGTTTTACTTCTTTCTAGATTTGTGTGTGTTTGTTGTGTCTTCTCTTGTAGGTGACATATTAAGTGTTCAAAAATGTCGTGCCTTAATTTTGGTACGAGATTCGAAATGGCAGTGGACAAGATTTTCAAGAAGTACCATGGATATACCATTATAGGTGAGGCTTTAATCAATTTATCAATCGGATCTTCAAAAGCGGCTAGTTCAGCTGCGGGTAAGGGCGTCTAGCTGGCGCTATTTACCCTAGCCTTAACTCTGGAAGCCTAACCCCCGAATACTGAAACGCAACTCAGATTTAAGCACGTCTCAAGCGACGAATATTTGACAGTTTTCAATGAAAATCTGTCAAATATTCGTCGCTTGAGACGTGCTTAAATCTGAGTTGCGTTTCAGTATTCGGGGGTAAGGCCCGTCTGTGAACTGTCAAAAAGTCTATGCTTAAGGCTTGACTCAGACTCAAGCACTGTTTCTGAATACGGGCCTAACCCCCGAATACTGAAACGCAACTCAGATTTAAGCACGTCTCAAGCGACGAATATTTGACAGATTTTCATTGAAAACTGTCAAATATTCGTCGCTTGAGACGTGCTTAAATCCACGAAATAAAGAAGTAATGGAAATAGCATGTAGACGACCTTCTCACGCTCCAAGTACGAGCAGTACAGCAGACTTCAAGCCCTCCTTTGTTTAGTCGTGTTTGAAGTCTGTCAGAAGAAACGTAACTGAGAAAAACACGAAAAAATATAAAAATGCCGTATTGTGCTGTTTTGCAGTGCTAAAACGATAGCCGAACCAATAATTTAACAAAAGGGGGCATATCGTATCACAGGTTAGTATTATTTTATTGCTTAAATTGGTTTTATTTAGAATGCAAAACCATCAAACAAAAATAGACTGTGAATGATATTCGTTAAGGTCGCGTTTCTATAAATCTCAACTTTCGCTACTCAATTAGGGCTGTACCCCAATAAAGTGATGAATGTGCTATCGAATACTTTATTAGTTCTGATCATATAAATAGTTAGGTTTAGGGAGCTGACTTTTTTTTTGCTTTAGTGATGATTTTATTCCTTATGTATTATTCTGATTCTTTTCTTATTCTTATAGCCCACAGTGGCTGGGTAAGATGAAAATTACAGAAATATTTTGAAGAAATAACATAATAATTCTGGTTTCAGTTTTCCGATATTCAAAATAAATGTATCGATGCAACAGGAAAAAGAAAACACAAGAAGAAAAAGAAACAATATTTGAAACAGTTAAGTATACAATTTTACGAGTAGTAAACATTTGATTGGGTAAATAAAGAAAGATAGATAAGAAAAGCTTTTTATTTCGACCACCATAAATATAACCTGACGTGCTACCGTTATACATCAGTAGGTAGGTGAGAGCGCTGGTGGGCTAGTGGTAGCGGCCCCGCCTTCTGATCCTTAGGTCGTGGGCTTAAATCCAGTCCAACCAATGAGGTTTACTGCCCAAAAATTAATTTACACTATGCCAGTGCTCTTAAACGGTGAAGAAAAACATCGTGAGGAAACCGGGCATGCCATAGAACTTAAAAAGTTCGAAAATATGTGTTAAATAAGTGCACGAAAGGAGCCTCTTTGGGGCGCACTTAAAATCCTTTCACCTCACTTGGTTCGAAAAAACCAGTGACACGATAAGAAGTAGGTAGGTAATCATCGATGTCGATACATTTGTCTTGTATCCACCTTGGCACATCACTAAGTGAGTGGCTATGTCAAGTAATAGCCATTGTATTATGAATCTTATAACTTGTGGATAAAGACTAACAGAATTGTTTTCTATAACGCCATCTAGCGTCAAGTAGCTTTGTTTTGTTGTCAATCAAGTAACAGCCATTGTATTATCAATCATATTACAACTAAATAGAGACTAAAAGAAAAAAATACTGAATGAAATCTGCCATCTCGTGGTAAGTAGAATTTCATTTTAGCACTGTTTATTTTATTAAGTTTAGAACCATGTTACGATAGCGTTAAGGTTTATTATCAATTAAATTATTTTTTTGGTTTTAGGTCCTTTTTAACGTTTCTTTTCGACCAATCATAACTTTTATTTCTATGTGTATTTGTTTTTACGTGTATGAGTTTGGCGACACTGGTTCTCTTAGTAATACGTCATCATACTCTCTCTACTTTGCGTAAGCAAAAGCGTGTTGGCTGCTCTGTGCTTAAATCTGAGTTGCGTTTCAGTATTCGGGGGTTAGACTTCCAAGTCACGAAGTTTTATTTTTTGCTCTTTGAGTAGGTAGTGAGTGGGTTTCAATCGTGCTGGCGATCCTCCAAAGGGTCGGGGCCTTTTGGAGGATCGCCCGCCAGCGCGTAGAATGTCTCAAGTAGCGATTAACTGTCAAAAAATCGGAAAGCTGTAATTTTTGTTATGGGGGGGTTCTTATTCTTTGCCTTAACTTTCGTATTATTTAAGAGCAATGGTCTTGTCAGCGTAATGGATGCATTTTTCGTTGTGTTGCCTACACCAGACATATTATCAAGCTGAGTTGTATACCATTTTGTGACGTCTTCACGTGGAACTGAGAGATACCATTTCAATGTTATCTGTATTCTTCTTCCATCACTTCACATCATCGTATCTAAAATGTTCGTGTTTCTCATATGTATAACACACGTTTTTTTTTATACCTTGTGCCGTCATAAATAAATAAGTTTTCTTTTCTGTCTTCTTTTCTTTTTAAATGGTGGTTCCAAAGACCAAGTAGACGTTTTGGGAGGAACCGCTATTAAAGTACGTTCTGTGGGGTTTTTTTTTATACAACTATGTGGACAAACAAGCATACGGCCCACCTGATGGGAAGCGGTTACCGTAGCCTATGGACGCCTGCAATACCACAGGCATCACAAGCGCGTTGCCAACCCTTTAAAACTTTTAAAACGCCTTTTTTGAAGAACCCCATGCTATAGTCCTTAGGGAAAATTTCAGCAGGGAGATCATTCCACAGCCTGAATGTTCGCGGGAGGAAGTTCCTCTGAAACCGAACGGTGCGCGACCACCCAGGCTCTGAGGTGTGAGGATGAACTCTCTGCCTTTGGCGAGCAGTGCGATGGTAGAATGTAGCTGTTGGCATTATGTCAAACAGTTCTTCAAAGCATACCCCCATTATACAAGGGTATTTATAATCAAGTTACTTGTTATTATAATTATTGTTGTGTTGCATCGCATGGAATTTCACTGGCTTCCCTGGCCTTCGACATTACATTGCACTTCCTAAGTAGATAAACTAAAGGAAACAGTGCGCAAACAAAAACCCTTTGTATAAATTAATGACTCTAAGGATGGAGCACTGGTGGTCTAGTGGTAGTGGCCCCGCCTTCCGATCCGAAGGTCGTGGGTTCAAATCCACTCGTGTACCAATGAGTTTTTCTGTCGAAAAATTTATGTGCACTATGCCAGTACTCTCAAAACGGTGAAGGAAAACATCGTGAGGAAACCGGCGTGTTGTAGAACCTAAAAAAGTTCGAGCAACACGCGTCAAGGGTCACGCAAAAAGGGCCCACCAGCGGCCTACTTGCGGAAAAACCTGCCCGCACATCAAGTGCGCATGATAAAACTTATGACTCTAAGGATCAACGTCATCAACAACTTTCTTCTCTTTCGATCATTGCTTGCATTATTTAAAAAGTTCCCAAGACGACAAAAAATAAATTGAAACTTGGTTAAGTGGGACCTGGATAAGTGAAAGACCTCCTTAACTGGATCTCATGCTGAGGTCCCGACCCTTTGGCACTGAATTACCTTGGTTAGTGGGATGAAGCCAACCTGTATCTGGGATTCGTTCCTTCGATTTATCATCATAGTTGCCTCTAAAACAGCACACAGAACAGAGACAGCGAGTGAATTTTATATGCATAAATCTCTTTAGCTAAGATAATTCAAATTCAAAAATGTATTTATGCAAGGATTACTTCGAAACGTTTTTTATAAGGATCACGTGGTTTGTTTGCAAAATTTTTATTCTGTGTGTATCTGACAACGTGGATATTTTTAAATCTGAAAATAAATACATTGAACTATAACGCATACATTTTATTATAGTAGGTACATAACAAAGGCCTGAAACCCCCGCATCTACAACCCGTTAGCATGACAATAAAATGGAAGCGTTACGTAATTTTTTTTTATTGTTCCGTGTTTATTGACTGAGTAAAGTTGAGTTTCTTTAATAAATAAAAAATAATAAAGCAGCCAAATGCTATCTATGTATTTAAAAAAAATCTCATCAACTAGGCATTTTGCTTAAAGGCTGGTCTAAATACATAGGTACCTAAATCAATAGAATATTATTTCGTATAGTATTTCAGATGGCCTTGACTCAGCCACGGCTTTCTACCTGCGACCTTTGTCCACTTTGTTTCACACAAGTTTTGTTTGTTTGTTTGTTTTTAGACCTTTGACCAATCAACTAATAATCTATATCTCGCGATATTTGATAGCGTTTACCTACCCGCTTAACATTTTACATATATTTTTTCTAAATTAAGCCCGTGCGAAGCTGGGGTGGGTCACTAGTATTAAATGCTTTGTTATAGGCGATGGTAACCCACAACATGCGTGTTGCTAGTTGTATAGTCGAATCGATAAAATCGAATCTTTCCACCTTATAATAATATTAGCGTGTTAAGTAATCAAATCAAATAAAATGAAATTATAATAATAAAAATAAAATAATCTAGAAAACCTTGATAGGTTAAAAACCGTGTCAACTCTCCGAGGCATTTAAGAACACTACTAATAATAATTACACAATAAAAGTGCGTGTATAAATAGTTGCAATGGAGTAAGCATATATTATAGAACGAGCGAAGCGAGCTCAACGTCACGAGCGAAGCGAGAAAAGTAAATGTTTCACAGTGATACATCTCAAATGATCTAATACTTACACAATTTTAAACTGTTTTCGCTTGTTTCAGATGAAATTGGCATCATTGACAGCAACTACAACATGTCTTCCATAAATTCTTCAAACGGTGACCTCAAGAGCCTAGGGGATCCACCAGATAAGAAACTAGCAGATGCAGACGCTGAAAAACAACCCTTATCGGGGGTAAGTGTTTATAAAACACATTAATTTTAAAAACATGACTCCTGACCGATGTTATAAATATCTCGTCATAAATATCTATCCTCGGAACATGGAAACGACTGCATAGTTTTCTACCAAACAGGACTAAAAACTATTTCGGAACGATATATTATCAGCTTTATAGTAAAAAAACATAGGTATATGTGGATAATATATCAATAATAATAATTTATCAATGGATAATAAAACTAATAATAATATCAATATGTGTACATTGTATAATTATATGGAAAAAACGAGTATTTATCGCGATTACCTTTATTATTTCCCGACGTTTCGACCGTGCTACAACAGCCGTGGTCTCGAGCAGACTGCCATACCGACTGACTGACTGACTGTTTATTCATAACGATCGTATTAATTTAAAAAGTGTATATTTAGAATATGAAGTCTCATCTTGTATATTTATATAATATGAAGTCTCATCTTTAAACTCATGGTTACTGGACGGCATGTTTTGAAAGAACTTAAGTGTTTTCTTTTGTTAAGAGCCACTTGAGATAAGGCAGATATTGCGAAATCTCAGTGATCTCTACAGAGCCAAGTGATATTTCACAATTGTACCGTATCAGAAAAGATATAGATGAGTAGGTAAGACTACTCGTCAAATTACGAGGAAAATCTTTGATATGGATGTAGTGGTGGTGGCTATAGAAGAATAGGTAGACTAAAGAAAAGATGGATGGACTGTTTAAAAGATGACATGAGCAGGAAAGAAGTGAGCACTGAGATGACGAATCCTAAAAGTGAGCGGAGGAAGAAAGCCTATTGTTCCCTTCCCACTTAGTATGGGATAAGGGCAGGAAGATAACAGATAAGACTGCTCGTATATTTTACGCAAGCAAACGTTTTGAATATTTCTGAGTAAAAAGTTGTAAAGGCTTGCTGGAAATTAAATATTTTAGTGGATTTCTTAAGAATGTTGATGAATCAAATTTCTTTGAAAATATGTACTTATGACTAATTGCGGATATCCGCCGAATAGTTCATACGAAGAAAAATATAATCAGATTAGGCGATTGATAGTAAAATCCATTATATTAAATACACCCTCTGATTAGTATTAGTGTTATTACTATTCAGTTAGTTGTTGGTCCAAATTCTGAACGACTTTTTTTATTTAGCTTCTCTCCCAGTGAACTAATTACGTACCCCTAAAAAGAAATGTAAACACATTAATAAATAGTTACGTGGGTTCAGCATATCAATTTTTTTTTGAAAAATAAGTTTTGTGATAAAGTGATAATTGTAAAGGTCACTTATGTGAATTCAATAGTTTAACGTTGA
The DNA here is from genome assembly GCA_939531255.2 of Thera britannica. NCBI lineage: Eukaryota > Metazoa > Arthropoda > Insecta > Lepidoptera > Geometridae > Thera > Thera britannica. Next base: position 20,545,342 of record OW618037.2, read on the forward strand.
AAAAACTAGGCTTGCTTCCATAAATAAAAGCAAACATTACGGTAAACCAATGGGGGATGTAGAACAAAGATTGAGTTCTGAAGAGCCTACGAGTGGGTTCAACAGAGCTGATAATGAAGAGCAAATGGAACTGAGGAATACAAATACTAGAAATATAGCACGACCTTCTCAACTTGAGGAACTTGAATCTAAGGTATTAACTAGTCTATCAACAGGCATAGTTTTTTCTTCTTCCTGCTCTTATCCCACCTTATGTGGGGTCGCCACAACATGTCTTACTTTTCCATTCCCCTCTGTCAGCCGTCATCCCTGCATGGACTCCTCTCTTATCCTTGTCATCTTTCACACCATGTTTTCTTTGGTCTACCTTTGCTCACATATCCATCCACATACATGCTCATCACTCCTAGTCTTGACTTTCATTCCTCCTCAATCTCATACCGCCAGCTTATTTGCTCGTCAATTTTTCTGTCACTGGCGCGACGCTACTTTCTTACTTCCTCTGATATACCTACTCATTCCGAAAAATGCTGCTGTAGCACACAGAAACACGACGCACTTCTTCAGTATCAATGTATTGTTTGTATCTTTCTTCTGTTAGTGTCCTTGTATTTTACTGGTTTTTGTGTGCTTATGTAGTAAATAAATAAATGTCTATGTCTAAATGTCTAAATGTCTAAAAACAAAAAAACTAAAACAAAAACTTAAGTCTGGCTCTGTCTTTATCTCTGGTTTTGAGTCTGTGTGAGGGTTGATTAAATAAATCCTTCGTCGAAATGTCACACACACAGTATAATACACTGGTGAGCACTCACATAGACTCAAAACCAGAGCCAGAAAGAGCTTGTGGTAGGCCTACAGATAATTGTTATTTGTTACTTTGTCGGTATCTAAATATAATAGAATTTCACTTCGCTAACAATGCTTATATGACATAGTCCTAAAGATTAGATAAATAATAATCTGAGTAAACTATTGAAGTGTTTGAAGTTAATCGTAGAAATTGTATTGGATGATAATTATAGTAGTGAGTAATATAATAATAATTACATTGTAATAAGCAATTTTGGACACTAGGTTATTTTTACTGGCTTGGCTACTTGGAGCTTCATATGGCTATGGCTGATAAATTGTGTACAGATCGGCTGATCAACATATTCATATCTTTTTAGGTTTGAATTGTTGGTATAAAGACATACATTATTATGTAAAATAGGCCCCTCATCTTTTTGCTGCCTGATATGCCAATAGCATCAAAATCATTTGATTATCTTTCTCGTGAACTGCAGTCAACTCCCCGATTTTTTGTACACATTGTCATTTTTGTCTAAGGACAACCTCGTTTTGTTCCTTTACTACCTTATATTTATTATGCATAATATATAATAGGTCCCGCACTTCACGTTTTATTAGTTTATCTTAAAGAAGAATATTTTTAGAATAATATCCGCGGCACATTCAGTCTAACAGCTCACATAAGTACCATCAAAGTGACTGATCAAAAATAATACCATTACCAAATCTTTTTGGGGATACCTACCAGTGAAATTAATTGGCAGAGTTAGCTTGGACGAACTATAGCATTTCTTATCTTTTCACAGATTCTGTCAACTAATTAAATCTACAAGTATTTATAATTTCACATAACTACAAGTTTGTTAGAGTTATTTGAAGCAAACATGCATTGTTTGCTTACAAATCAATATTGTTTGCTAACTTCTGATAAAACAATTGAAAGTAAATACGTGAGTGCAATATCTACTGATCAGTATTGATCCAACACTTGACACGTATGGACACATCATTCGAACGTAAAGAAAGAACTGTAGATTCGCGGAAGGTTTGGTAATACAAACAAGCGGCCAAGTGCAAGACGCATTCGCGCACGAAGGGTTCTGTTCCATTATCTATAAAAACGGCAAATAAAATCGGTTGTATGGGAGCCCCCTTAAATATGAATTTTATTGTTTTTTAGTAAGTATTATAACGGCAACAAAAATACATAATCTATAAAAAAAATCAGTTATCTGTAAAGTCGGTTTACTGGCGATAGTTGAACGTGACGTCATAAGCCGCAATTATCGTTGCTATAAATAAACAATTGGAACGCCTTCGAGCGAGGTAACGCCGCATGAGTCATGTTTTTTATGCGTGCATCCGGCTCCATCGAATTATAAGACGTTGTCACGTTAAAAATCATTTATCTATCAGCCTGGTGACTGATGGACGGACATCGGAGTCTTAGTGTCCCGTATATTAAAAGTTCTTTTGTTAAATGCTGTAAGAAATACCCGTACAATATGAGCAAGCTTTTTTTTACAATTTGCACAAGTTACGACAAGCGAAATGAAATCAAATTTTTACATGCCAAGTTGACGAAGCCCAGAATTCTTTAGGACGCATGAATTTAAAAACCAGGCAAAATTAGTTATGCAGAAGTATTTTAATAATGATTGTCTTTTGTTTTAGAAAAAGGAGGAAAAATGGTGGACAACACTGATGCAGGTGGCAGTACCGTTCTTTATAGCTGGATGTGGTACCATTGGCGCTGGTCTTGTCTTGGGCACTGTCAGGGTGAGTTTCCTTAGCTTGGTAGATGTACTTATCTCTCTCTCTCTCTTTCTTCTCTTCTCTGGTTTCTTTTTATTTTACTTATTGTTTAACTGACTTCAAATAAAAACAGAGGAGGTTCTCAATTCGGTAGATTTTTTTGTGTTTGTTATCGCATGACTTCGTCATTGATTTGATAAATTATCTCTTTTTAAGGAGCTCGCCCGGTAAAATTAAAATTAAATTGAATAAATATTATTTTATTTCAGATAACTTGATCTTGTAAAAGCTACATGGTTTCAAAAAAGCCAATTTTACCCTTCAAATCCAAACATAATTATAATTGCATTTTTTTGATTTGAAGAGTAAAAGTGGCTGCTGCTTGACGGTAGAAAAGTTTTATCCAAGTTAGAACCTTGTTCTTTGTGTGTTAACGCCTGCGCACACCTAGGTCGCTGGCGATGGCGATTAATGAAACGCTGTCAAATACCGCTGTCAAATTTGACAGCGTTTCACTGATCACCATCCCCAGCGACCTAGATGTGTGTAGGCTGGTTTCATGGTCATTATTTGGTAACGTACATGCAATACTCTGGGCCGTGAAGATTTTGAGATTAATGTAATGACTGTTACAACACTTGCATCTTCCGGATAGATGTTTGCATAAAAACTTACAGTTCTATGTCAGTTAGGTACTTCAAGTTTTATTTATTTTATTATTTCATCCCAATGAAATGCGTTTTGTTTTACGTAACGTAACAAATAATTCTATGAAAAAATAAATAAAATAAATCCATCCACACAACACTATCTAGGTCCAAATCAAAGCTTAGCTTGTACTAAGGGAACCATATAGCTGATAATCATACTTTTTTTGTAAATACTTACATACTTAGAATACAATAAAACTCCCAGACATAGAACTAATATCTGTGTTCACCACACGAATATTTGTTCTCAGTGGGCCTCGAGTGGATCTACCGACCCTTCCTTTCATTTTCCTTCCTTCTTTTCCATTCCTTCCTTCCTTTACTGTACTTTCGATGATGTGAAACTTTCGTTTTCACAAAAATTTTGCTTCATACTTATTTTTATCTTTTTTTCAGGACTGGGAGGTTTTCGTGAACGTATCAGCCATATTTGTACTCGTGCCATCTCTATCAGGATTAAAAGGTAAGATAAAAACAGTTGCGTGTCCGAACTGCCAAAACATATTATCAGCCAAAAACGTTGGATTCGAGTAGCTCAATCATATTATAACTCGAGCGGTGCTTTTTTAGTTTGGTTTGTCTGAAGACGTTAGTTAGAAAGACACTCCGCGATGTATGTATATGTATAGAAAAAACGTGACTGTTCAGTTGACCGAAAAGGAACTAATTAAGTCATTTCATTTAGCTTCGCTGTCAGTTTTTTTTTATTTTTAAAAGGATAACGATGACTCATGTCTTATTTTTACTAATATTTAATAAAGAGGATAGATTTATATTTTTTATGCAACGTATAAACTCAAAAACTACTAGATTGATTTCAAAACTTCTTTCATCGTTAGAAAGCTACATTATTCTTTAGTAACATAAGCCATATTTTTTACTAGCGACCCGCCCTGGCTTTGCACGAATGTAATTTAGATAATCAAGACTAGATTGCACCATCTGGTTATCAGACAGTTTTAAGTTATTTCGGACATGTAGCCCGTAGACAGCCAGATAACCTGGAAAAGCTAGTTGTGGTTGGGAAGTTGATAGGGAAAGACCACGCGGCAGATCACTGAGGCGGTGGTCCGTAGCCTTATTGTCTAGCTTGAAATCCATCGTCAGTGAACTATAAGCCGATTGTCACCGGTCCACCCAGTCAGATTTTTTTTTGAATAGGCATGACGACTAATTTACAAAATCTCTTCTATCATATTCAGAAGTATCTATTATGTCTAAAATATATCATATTTCTGTAAAAAATTAAGGTTTTTGTGCAATATTGTGCAATAAAAGTACATTTAAATTTAAATTTTCAAATTCACGCCAAAACGCTCGCTATAGTCATGGCGTCTGTTATTAGTGTTATTACGTCACGGTTAAGTATATCAACAGTAAACATTGTTGCTTTTGTACTAAATCGGAATGACGTTTACCTAAACTTGACGTAATTCGTTCTGACCGGTGTTTAGGCCATCAATGGCGGATTGTTGTATTTTGTAGATTTATTTTAACAAATAAATTATTAATCTCGACATTAATAAGAGAATAAATACATATATCAAAATCTTTGAATCCTTTTTCATTAGATCAGATAAATATTTTGGCGATACTTGATTACTGTCTTCATGCCTATTGTCTAACTACTAAGGTTCACTGAAGTTCATTTCCGCGTTACGCAATTCCAAAATACGAATATCCATCAAGTTCCATTCACTAGGTTTGAATTTCAGTGTTGTTGGTGTTGCTTATGTTGGATAGTTATACAATACGAAAGTGACAATTAAAGTCTAGGCTAGGTTTCAAATGTCAAAAATGAAGCCGATGTCGATTACGAGTTGACTTATACAATAACGCCCCAGATCAAGTAAAGGCTCTCACTGGCCTGTCACTGTCACCAAGTCACTGTCGCCCTGAGGCAGACCGCGGATAGGGCAGCCTGATAAAATCTTGTCAACGACGCGACTAAGGTGTTTCAAGACGGGCACGACCTTCAGTCACTAATAAAACAACGAAGAAGAAGAATCTAGATAAAAGAATGTCAATAATGTATCTTTGAATTTTTCCACACGTGGGATGGGAACCCAGGACAGATCGCTAGTGTTTATACTTCGTTAAAATGCACCAGCCATGCCAGTTGGATGCATTGAGAAACCACACACTAACGCAGCGTCCTCAAACGGTTTATGCTCGCCCCCTTTTACCCTCCTCCACACCCCAAGCCTTTTATAGCTAACCTAGTTTGCTGGCTTAAGCTTTCAGTGGCGTCGTTCCATTTTCATGAATTACTCAAACGCTCGCGGCGTCGTTTTTAGGCCATCTTTTGACTGAAATTTCAAAGGTAAAGTGTATGTGACGGTGAAGTATGCATTGAAGACTTCATAGAGAAGACTAAATTTATTGCCCTTACAATTTATTTTAAACCTTAACCTGGTGTTTATCTGCCTAGATCCCAAAAAGAGGACTCTGATCATATCTCTCAGAATTATATAGGTACTTTAGGATTATAGACTTGCAAAAAAATGCATTCAGATAGTACCACAAAAAGCGAATTTCTTGTAAATGGAAGAAACGGGTATTTATCGCGATTACCTTTATTTCTTCCGTATATTTATGCTATAACGATCGCGTTAATTTCAAAAGTGTTATAATTTTTTATTTTTCAAAAGCTTTAGGGGAAAGCCTATGTGTTTGATCATTGGACTCTAAAACGCTCTGTTAAGATTTCTATGAATACATCAGACACATGATGTGTCTGATGTATTCATAGAAATCTTAACAGAGTCTGATGTGTCACACATCAGACTTAAGCCGATTAAAAGAATTAGTAACAGGTTCACAAGTCAAGACACAGAGTAAAATAAAATAATCCACCGGTACAATAAACGTCCCGTCATATCGCTTCGTTGCAAGTTCCAAGATCCCAGGTCCAAGTTTGCTATGGATGAAGGACACCCGTATGGGTGGACTCAGACGTAATACAGTCATCTAAATAGGGTAAACCGACAGTTAATGGACAGCTAACGATCAATTTTTGCAAGATTCAAATATTTGTAAAAAGTTTATAGATTTTTTAGGTAATTTTATGAGATTCTAATTCTAGAATATATGCACTAACATGTAAATATTCAAAAATACATAATTTAGAAGGCTATTTATAATTTAAGTGAGTTTAAAAAAAAAGTTGTTGAAATCATAGTCATTGGACATTTTTTTTAATTATTGGACAAGGGCTATACAACGTGTACCAAAATATGTGTACTATCCTGAAGGGGGGTGAATTTCCACCCCCCGGGGAACAACTTTTGTTCAACGACTTTTCGAACTTCGATTGGTATCTCTGAAAAAAACTGCAACAAAGTTTCAACATGAACAGCTGACTTTATACAAAGTGACAACCCTAAACTCAGCTACAGAGGTAGTAGGTAGTAGTAATAGACCTACAGAGGTAGTAGGTCAAGGGGTCAAGGGGTTACAAGGATAGGGTTGTCAATTTATTTAGGCATTATGAAATTAAATATTTTTGTATGAGAAACTGAAAATAGGAATTTTTAATTTTCTCCCCCCCACAACTGATCACCATTGTGGTCTGAAACCCCCCACCTTCGCATAGTACACATATTTAGATACACCTTGTATAGTTATTGGACAGATTATAAAAATACCTTTTTTCTCCAAAATGTGTTGCATTAGTTACAATAGAGTGTTTAAGGGAAGACTAATAAAACACAGTATTAAAAATAACGAACTTTAATCAAGGAACTTATACCGTATTTATCAAATATAATAACTTTGCTAGGTACCATTTCTTTTATTCATTCTTTCAGGGGTCTAAGGCAGCGAATTTTTTGGCACACCATATTTTCTAGCTATTTCGCGTACCTTTGGTTGATCTGATTCTTCTAGCTACTTCAGTGCTAAATTCAAATCATTTGAAGACTTATCTACAACAGCAATTTTATTGGATATAATAATATATTGGACGGCTGTCCAATGACTGTCTTAATATTATTATGACAGTCATTGGACAGCCGTCCAATAACTGAAATAAGCCACCGACAAAGCTTAAAATTTGAATACGCCTTTATTAACCAAATGGCCAACATATAGAAGTGTCAAAATGGTTAAAACTTCTTTTTGAAAAAAAGTATAGTTATTGGACAGTGTCCAATATAAGATTTTTGTTTAAAAAAAATTATAGTCATTGGACAGTGCAAAAAAACCTCAAAATAGCACACTTTTTTATTTAAAACCATAGAAATAAACAGCTTAAGCAATAGTCTTACCGCTCCACCAATAGCTAGAAACATAAATACTTCAGACCCGCTGATATCACTCTGGAACCAAACTTCTATCCTTATGATTTTTTTAAGTTTTACGCTCAAATTCCACCTGCCACGATGTCCAACCGGAAAATATTTTTTTGTGTTTTTACTGCTGCCATCTGTGATACTCACTAAGGACTATTACAATAACAAATGTCAACAGTCCCTAATGGAATCGACTGATGGCGCATTTTTTCAAACGATATCTTATTATTAACGTGTAAATTGTAGGTGTCCAATAACAGTATGGTGTCCAACGACTGTCGGTTTACCCTATATAAAACTCTTACGTTACTGACTGACTGACTGACAATCAACGCGCAGCCTAAACTAATGGTCTCTAAGGAGTATGAAATTTGGAGGGTAGATTCCTGGTGTAGGGTAGGGGTGAACTAAGAAAGGCATTCCCGAAACTCAACCCCTAAAGGTCTTCAGCGGAAGTAGAAGTTTTTTAGCGACTTCGTTCCCTTAACGCGAACTAAGTCGCGCGGGATTCCACTAGTGACTTATAAAATGGTGTAACAACATTACAATAAATATTCACAGAGGTTAGGGCTAAAGAACTAGACTCAACTTTTTGAGTTTTTGCTGCGTTTATTGTAGGGTATGTTTTCAAGGCTATATATGAAAATGTATTGACTTATACAAAAGTGCAATCTACAGGCAGTCAAGTCACGCATAATATTATTATTCCAACCAAATTGAATTCAAATCCGTTCCTGAGTGATTTATCTCTAAAACACGCGTCGACAGGTTTAATCATTGTTTAACTAAAACAACAGAATTCATATTACTGTCTGAACAAGAGATTAGGTAATCATTTGTTGGAAGAAAGTAAAATAAACAGTTTTTGAGTACCTCCTAGTAGTATCAAACAAAGGTCGGGTAACCTTTGTTTAAAAATACCGTAGCGTATTAATAGGCCATTGGTGTTTCATAATAATGTATAATATACTTAGGCACCTGGAGAGGAGTCATTTACCTCGCCCGTGGGAACTACATTTTGTTCTACTACTTTTCAGGTTGTGGGGTTTTCAACCCTGAAATCAGTTAAATCAGTTACCAATCCCATACGTGTGGGTGAATCTATGAATAGGTCTTCAAAAATGGTGTTGAGGTTTCTATAGTTTTTTTCTAAACTGAATAGTTTGCGCGAGAGACACTTCCAAATTGGTAAAATATGTGTCCTCCCCCCTCTGTAACGTCTAAAATGAGAGAATGATATAACTAAAAAAAATATATGATGTACATTACTATGCAAACGTCCAACGGTATTTGGTTTGAACGAAATCTAGTAAGTAGTTTTTTTTTATACGTCATAAATCGTAAACCGCAATTAACCTTGCGACGAACTACAAGAACTTTTATATTATGTTACTTGATGTTACGAAACTATTCATGGGCGAGTCCGACTCGCACTTGGCAGCTTTTTTTAGTTTATCCCTCTCTTGTTATATAGCCTTGGTAGCTCTCGATCGTTTGAACTAGAAACGTTATTACATGACATGTGTAAACCCGCGTGTCTACCTTTTGTCCGCATCACAATGACGAATAATTACGTGTGATTGAAGAAAATGACAGATTCTTATCGTAAAAACTATGTTCGTGAACGACAGGAAATGATTCAACAGTTTAGGGCAGTAAGAACTAAGCTATAGCTTAGTACTATATATATAAGCACTAATATAGTGCTTCATCTAAACCTACTTTCATCCACTGCTGGGTGCTCCTTCGCAGAGCCTTTCCATTCGCCAATCAAATTACGAATCTCCTGAAAAAGTTTCAAAGTACAAAATGATTTTTGTGAATACTGCCCAAAAAATCTTAAGCGTTTGTATTATAAAGTAGCACCGTAATCTTCATTTTTATTTGACCGTTACGAATGTGTCAGTTTCAGAACTTTTGATACATTTTAAACGTTACAAACACAACTCACTTTTTTATCGAATATCGCTAATATTTATCGATATTAAATATCATACTGGTTATTTATGTTACTTTTTCTTTTTACTTTAATTATGTCACTGTATGAATAGTATGCTGGATCTAAAGAATCAACTTTTCATGATTGAGTTTTGTTCATGCATATTTTATCTGCGCTATGGCTTGCTTAGGACTACTCTCAGTAGAAAAGGTTTTTTGCTCGGTCGTAAAAGTTAATCGCACTGTTTATAAAACGATTTACTTATTCCAAAACATTTTTATGAATAGCTTTATGTTCCCACCCGAACCATAGAAAATATTATATGTGTTTAAACTGAACGATGTGAATGAACGACTACAAATGCATTTTTTTTGCGTTGGAATAATTCCCATAAATTGCTGTCAGTTTTTGCGATTCCAAAACTTATTCGTAAGAGGAAATCCGCATATTTAATTTTACTCGAACTAAATGGTTGAAAAAGTTCACATAGTCCAAATAGAACCAAAAAACATAGTAGTTAGATTGATCGCACCAGCTGCAAATAAGTCCATGTAGTTCTATAGATCAAATAAGGCTGATATTACTTATGAAGAGTGTAATCTATACTATTACTGACGGACCACGTGGCCCTACTCACGGCCACGTGGTCCGTCAGTAATAGTATAGATTACACTCTCTTCTTCCTACTCTTATCCCACTTTATGTGGGGTTGGCACAACATGTATTTTTCTCCATTCTTCCCTATCCGTCATCTCAGTACTCACTCCTTTCTTGGACATAATTATCGTCTCTCACACAATCCTTTCATATTTTTTTTTGGCTTTTTAGGTTAAAAATAAACAAATAAACAAAGTATAAATTCATCTATGACATAAGTTGAAGCATAGCTAATCAATTTTCAAAAGGTTTGGGACGTTTGATCCATCTAACTTTGTCCGTGTTGTCAATATCATACCAAATCAACATAAACCGAAAAATAACAATCTATATAATGTCCCAAAAGTTAAGATTTACCAGAGTACCGAAGAAAGAAGGGTTAGGTATTTCCATGAGTTATTGCAGCCGCAATTCTCAATGTTTTGCCTAATCATTTCTCAATGTTGATAACCACTCAAAAGCGTTTCAACACGATCCGTGTCCAACAATGTTATCGAAAGATTGAACAGATTTTGATGTTATTTCATTATGTCTGTATCATAATGTTATAACAATAAGGATTACAATTGAATGAATTGTTTTCATCAGATAAGTCTTTGTTTGTAGATTTCCGTAACTAGGTACAAATAGATTAATAAACTTGAGGAGATTTTGTAAGGCGCTGCGAACATTGAACTCTCTACCACAATTCACAACTACTGAAATAGAGGGAACCTTTCGTACACTTCCCACTTTTCGCACATATCATAAAACTAACCTCTGTCTCTGAGCGCAAGGTTAGCATTTTACAAATTCCATTGGGAGCAACAGAAACCACTCTGCTGCTTAACCGACCATCGCCTGGAAAGCAACTGCCTTGAGCAGTGTAGGACTCCACTGCCCTTTCATCCCCAGCCTTATGCCAACTTTTTGTTAGGATCGTATGTCTATTGGTGCTGATGACGCCAAAACAGCGACAATCACCACTGTAACTGCTTCTGATTACCAGATAATTTGACCTTTCTTTCCTAGTAACATAATACCAATGCTGGTTCCAGGTAATCTGGACATGTGCCTGGCATCACGGCTGTCCACGCAGGCTAACCTGGGCAACATGGAGTCGATGAGGGAGGTTATATCCATGGTCGTCGGGAACATATCATTAGTGCAGGTTAGTGAACCTACAATTAGCTACAATCTTGGAGTTGGTCTTCATATCTAGATAACAGGAAACTTGGACAAGCGTGGAAGCCAGGGTAGTAGAAAAAATCCTCCTGCCTCGCAGACCACGTACGTTAGGAACGAGCTGTACACTGATACACTGTTCTGCGTCATCAACTTGAGGCCCACAGATGTTAAGTCTCACGTGCCAGTAATTTTACATCTGGAATCCACAACCTTTAAGCACACTGCAACGCTACTTGTCGGCATAAATAAGCATGGTGGCAGTACTTTTTTTTATACAACTAAGTAAGCAAACAAGCATACGGCCCACCTTATGGAAAGTGGTTACCTTATTCTATGGACGCTTGTAACACCAGAAGCATCACTCGCGCGTTGCTGCCCCTTTAAATATTTTAAAACGCCCTTTTTGAACAACCCCATACTGTAGTCGCTAGGGAAAACCTTAGGAAGATCAGCGGGGAAGGACTTCCCCGGACGAGCCTTTCACAAACAGCTCTGTACTACTAGAATGTTTATTGATTTGAGTCCTTGTATTCCAGGTGCAAGCAATAGTAGCAGCGACAGTGGTGTCAATGTTCGCGATAGTGGTGAATACCATCACTGACCGCGCCATCAACGGCTCTTACGTGCTGCTGTTGGTGGCCTCGGCTGTCTTCACCGCCACCACCACCTGTTTCGTACTTGGTGAGTTTGAACAGCCAGCTACTTTCTATCCCTTGCCATCTTTCTTTCTTTTCAAGTACCTTGGAACCAACGTACGTGTACCGGGAGGTTCAAAAAGAGTTCATTAATTTTGTTCTGGGTCTTCTATTCCTGGGTTTTATAGACTACGGAAACCGCTATGGCTGTATCCTACTGGTTTTTTTATCCAAACACAGCCGAAACGGCACGATTTGTTAGAGGAGGTTCAGGGGGTTGTATATTTCGAAAGACATCAGCCAATAGACCCGGTCTATCTATTTTTAGTATGTGTGCATGTGCCTAGGTGACTCATGAAGCGGGGACTGTTCCTCGAGTCGCTTCCATGCTCAAACAAGTGCCACTGCCTTTTATGATTCGTGACAGAGCAACCAGATTCTGGTAAGAAGTACATTCAACAATTAACTATGATTTATCTTTCAGACTTTGTCATGGTGATGGTTATCTACGCCTCTCATAAGTTCAAGGTGAACCCTGACAACGTCGCGACGCCCCTAGCAGCCTCCATAGGTGACATTGTCAGTAATACCGTTCTGGCTGTCACTGCGCAGTACATGTACGAACAGATAAGTAAGTATTATTTTATTTGCTATCATAAAATACTTTGACAGCCTATAATTAATTGAAGGTAAGATTGCAGATAGTTTTGTTTTTCAAATTTAATTAGACTCAAGATAATTGACTGTCAAGATAATTGACAGATTATCGCAAAATTTAGTATTTTGCGCATATATTATTTTGACCAAAATAATGTACATGTCCAGATAATTTTATTACCATTGTTGGATAGAAATTACAAAGATTAGATTTTTCACAAACAATTCGGAATTCGAAAATTTTAGCATTATTTTGCGAGTAGCGACCGGCAAAAGTTTTTATAAAATCCATAATTAATACCGTCGTGTTTCGGGGTATCTATGGATAGGTCTTCAAAAATTATGTTTAGGTTTCTAATATCGTTTTTTTCTAAACTGAATAGTTTGCGCGAGAGACACTTCCAAAGTGGAAAAAAGTTGGTCCCCCCCTCTAACTTCTAAAATAAGAGAATGATAAATCCAAAAAAAATATATGTTGTACATTACTATGCAAACTTCCAACGATATTTGGTTTGAACGAGATCTAGTCAGTAGTTTTTTTTTATACGTCATAAATCGTAAACCGCAATTTACCTTTCGACGAACTACAAAAACCTTTATATTATGTTAATTGATGCTACGGAACCCTTCATGGGCGAGTCCGACTCGCACTTGGCTGCTTTTTGCCTTTTGGCGACGGAACCCTAAAAAGGAACGATATTTTACTTTGCTGAAACATGGCAACCATTTAAAATTCGAACGGTCTTGCAAAATTAAATGCTGTTTATTGAAAAAAAAACAAATGTCGTAATTTTACTCGTATGTGACAAAATGAGTTTAAGTAGTATGACTTAGTTTTTATTTCCTCGTAATTTCCTTGTAAAGATATGAGCGTAGTGGGATTTGAGGACGGGGTTAAAATCTCTTTCTTTATTAGTTAGGTAACTTCGTAACAAAATTATTAGTCTCCTTAGCAAAACGCAAAAACTTCAAGCTTCCATATATACTTCTAGTATTAACTTAGCTCAAGAGCTGGTCAGTATCTGGTGCAGCGCATAGGCATTGCTATTCAGCGTGGCAATGCCGCCAGCGTCTTGAGGACGCTTCCTTTTGGCACTGATTTGGAGCAGTTGAGCTATCTCTAGATCGTTTGTAACGGCCTGTAGATAGCTCAACTGCTTCTTGTGTAGTTTTTACATTTTGTTAATGCTTTTAGTAATTGTAAGTTCCTTTATCTAATAAAGTGTACATAATCAGGCTCTGTAAACAAACAAAATACAAATAATCCAATATATTTTTAATACATTTTGCCAAGGACCAGATGGGCCTTATTCTGGTAAGTAGTCGGTAATTGATGATATCATTGGAGCATTAACTAGTTACTACTCGTTTGGATTACATTATCACATTGATATTTTTAAATATTACTGTAATTTTAAAATCATGCATAAACACGTGCTTTATCATGATACCTTTTGCGTTAATGGATTAAGAAGATAGTTGTATTAATTATTAATAATCTATAATGGACGTACTTACCAATATTAATTTTATCATCGTTTAATTTTGAGCATTATTTTGATCGAATAGTACTTATCACGCCTAATTGCAGAAACTTCTAGAATAAAAATCATTTTTTAAATTACGAAATTAATTTTAGTTGCGACTGTACCCGGGCTTGACAGCAAGAGTCTGCACTTCTTCTTATAATGTCACTAGTTTTATTATTTTACCAGTGAGGTAAAGGGATCTTAATTGCGCCTCAGAGAGACTTTCGCGCACTTGACACATGTTTTGCGAACTTCTAATAGCCCCTTCCCACCGGTGTGTGATATCGCGCACGGAGGCGTTCAGCTCGCACGACACACCATGGGAACGGTCTCGTGCGCCGAGGTGCGCGGTAGCACAGGAGCTCTTTCTGTGTGCGTTGCCATGCGTCGTCGTCGGCTGTGCGTGATGATCTGCAGAACCACGTAGGAAGGCAGCATTAGGTTCTATGCCGGTTTCCCCACCGGATGTTTACCTTAACCATTTCAGAGCACTGGTATAGTGCATAATATACATTTTTCGACAGAAAAACTCATTGGTACACCACTGGATTTGAACCCACAAATATGAGATCGGAAAGCTACTTCTACACATGCTTGCTATGACGCTTAAAATCTGGACGCAATTTTACCGACACAAACAATGGGTGAAAGCCAAAACATAGGAATGCTTTTTAGTAGAGCTCTTTGTGTGTGGCTCGTCCGGGGAAGCACTTACCATGCCTATTTCTGCCGTGAAGCAACATTGCTGTGTTTCGGTTGAAGGGTGTGGGTGTCGGTGATATTACTGCCACGTGAGGCTGAACATCTGTATGCCTCAAGTTGATGGACGCAGGGCAGTGCATCCTAGTTCCTGACGTGCCTGACCTACGAGGAAATGCTTTGTTAGGCCATGTACCATTAAACATCAGTGGTTCCATAAACTAGTTAAAAAAAATGCTACTTAGCTTCAGAAATAGGCATGATGGTAGCACTTTCCCAGACCAGCCCTGAAAAAAGAAAAATCCTAAAAATACTATAAAAGCTATATATTTTGTTATTTTCCTAAACAGAGGTATCCCTATGGCAGCCAATAGTACTCATCTGCGTGTACTACAGCCTGTTACCACTGTGGGTGTTCGTGGTCTACCGGAACAGGTATACCAAGGTGGTGCTTACCAGCGGCTGGACTCCCGTCATCTCTGCTCTGTTCATCAGTGGGTAAGTTGAACTAAAAACATAGGCTCATGACTTTCCAGGTATGGTAGACATCCTCTCAAATAGATTGGTTTATACTTGACTTGACGTCTGCAACTTGAGAAACCGACTTCATGGCCAAATTGCTGAACTCATTTTTTTATAAAATACTTATATAACTTACAACCAAGCTAGTCGCCCCTACTCTCTCTGGTCTGCCATCATCAAACCCTGATTTTTCATGGACCTTTGAAATATCTTCTTTACAACAAAAAAAGAATCATCAAAATCGGTACTTAGACGACGAAGTTATCCGCGAACATACATAAAAAAAACATACGGTCGACTTGAGAAACCTCCTCCTTTTTGAAGTCGGTTCAAAATGAATAAAAGTGAGTTTGTAAACCTTTCAGCATCGGAGGCATAGTCCTCGACCAGGCAGTAGACCATTACCGAGGCTACGAGGTCTTCCAGCCGATCGTGAACGGCATCGGTGGGAACCTGGTGTGCGTACAGTCTTCGCGGATGGCCACCCACTTGCATCAGACGGCCATTCCAGGGGAACTGCCGGAAGGAGTCAAGATTATGGAGTGGCCGTGGAGGACGCTGTTCTTTGGCAGTAAGTAAAATGTTGAAATATAAACAACACTGTGTCACCTGCAAGCTGGCCGATGCTTGTAATTATGTCAACGTCAATAATGGATCATGACAGATGACAGCTCTGTAGACACTGCCGCCAAAACGTCATTGACGTCATTTGCCTTCCCGTAATGGTCGTCGCCTTTCATCAATATATTGTGCTTGTAAAGTATCTAATTATTAACTTAATATACGAAGTAAAGTGGTTCTCAGGTTTTATTTCTTCAGGTTATGGGCCCAGAAATTAAACTATGGGCGAGAACGAGAACCAAGCCGTTGTTTGTTGCCTGTTCTTCTAGGCTTGGTCGTGTGGAACTGGACTGACTAAAACTCTCGTAGCTTTTAAGACTTTTTGAAGTGATCCTTTGTGATACTACTGAATAAATACATAATTAGGCTTTGACTTTGATAAAAATCTTTTTTATCAAAGTCAAAGTTCTTTGAAAACATAGCTAAAATGAGTTACTTAATAGAAGGTTGGCAAATAGGTTCACATTCCTCATTACACTCACAACTTAAAGTTAAAGCATGAAAAGTTATGCTAGAAAAAAGTAACGCTTTCAAAGCTTTTATTAGAAGATCATCCTGGCTGAAGAAGTTAACTGCTGGACATAGGCCTTCTCCATTCATTACCAGGAAGAACGATTCTGAGCCCTTTGCATCCATCGATTTCCCGCGATCTTAACAATTTCGTCGGTCCATCTGGTGGGTGGGCGCCCTACGCTTCGTCTTCCGGTTCGTGGTCGTCATTCGAGAACCTTTATTCCCCAACGGTTTAATTATTATATTGTACCTATCTAAAGTCTACTTACCAGATCTTTTTCTCTTTCCCACCAGCTACCGCAGCTAAAGTGGCTCGAATGCTGTTGGTGCTGGCTGTCTTCGGACAGATTATCTTCATGGTGGTCGCTGATTTCGTGTATCAAGGCATGGTGACCATAGAGGTGCCGTTTGGAATAACATATCTTATGTGCTCACTGCTACAGGTACGGAACTGGACCTATTAATTAAAAATAATATACATGTTATACAGCTTTATAGACCTTTAGATAATCCTGGCGTAGCGTTGGACTAGTTAATCCGTGTTTTGTCACATTTGCTCGAGTTGACAATTGCATGTCAATGCAAGAGACAAAACACGGATTAACTAGTCCAACGCTACGCCAGGATTATTAATAAGGCCCTAGGATTTCGAAGCCAACATATTTATTGGAGTCCTATTTTGATTTTGTATTGTAATGTTTAGTCCATGTCTCGCAAGCAGGTTTTAGTTCATTTTTCAATGCATTTACAGTAATTAAGTTATGGCTGAGGGTAGCTAATGATCTACGTCATCAGAGTAAGCCAAGCCTCTATTTTATATGAAGTTATAATATATTCACTGTTCTTAATTAAGTCGTTCCCTACTAATATTATAAAGGCGAAATCGCGACGTTTGGATGTTTCTGGCCTCGATTATTGACCTCGGTTATCGTCATTATTTTATTACCGACTTCAACTAAAAATTAAGAAGATTTTCAATTCGGTTGTATTGTATTTTTTATCGTAAAGGTAGAAATTGAAAGGGAAGTTTAATCAAAAACGGTTCTTACAACGCGGGCAAGGCCACGTGCTGATTATCAATAAAATACTTCTAACCAACTTATTTCCACCAGGTCATGGTACTCCTATACCTCTCATACATCCTGATCCACTTCATGTGGAAGAAGAAGAAGGACCCTGACAATGCAGCCATCCCCTACCTCACAGCATTAGGGGACCTACTAGGTTCCGTCTTCCTAGGTCTAGCATTCGTGATCCTGTCACTCTTCGGCATGGAGTACGGGAACAACGTCCAGTGAAGCCAGGACTGGGAGACGCTTTGAATCAGTTGGAATAGAGTGCTAGAGGCACTGTAGAAGCAAACAATGAAACGAAAAGCCATGGAAATTTTATGACTAAACATGCATTTGAAGTTGGTTAAATTCAGTCATCAGCGTGTGTACAATGGTTTTTTTGGCGTAATTTGACTTTGAAATAACCAGTCCCTAAATTTCAGACATAGAGACAAATCATTAAGAGGGATAGGTCATGTAGTACTTCTATGTAGATGTTGACGGTTTTTTCTTTTAAATTATTTTCTTACCAGTTTTGTACACTGGATAAATCAGACCCAATTTCAATTTAAAATATATACACATATAAGAAATACATTAAACATACGCAGTAGGGTGTATGTTCCTCTAAACTAAGATCATCTACATGATGGTAGACCTATTATGTCAATTTGTATGTCTTGTTAAGACACGCGAAAAGAAATTGTTCCGAGTCAAGATTTTGTTTAATTTGATATGACTGAAAAGGACCTTTCGACTGATGGAGAAAGAACCAGTCGGGTGAAGGTTCTCGGATTCGCTTCCTACTTTATATTGCTTCGGTTGTAACTTATTGAAGATACCAAAGGTTGGTGACCTCGGACGAGTTAGTAGTTATTGATAAGGCCTCGGGCACAGTGCATAAGCGGAAGCGGAGTAAATCCATAACCCGTTCTCGCTTTCGCGCCTCGCTGTGGTGAGCGCCATAACTTGAACTATTTTGCTAATATATTTTGTAAATTATTATATTTTGTGATAAGTAATTAGATGAAATGTAGGTTGAAAAGTGTATTTTAGCAGTATTTTCAATTCTTACAACATGATAATAAATAGTAGTGCCAAGATATTGAATACTGGAACGTAATTGTAAACTCAAGCAGTATTTTTAACACTTGTTTTAAATGCAAGTATTTCTTTGTTTTACGATATTTGACATATTATTAAACCTTTGTTAATGTAACCGAAAAATCAATTATTTTATATTTACCTACTATTTTTATATCTTAAACAACTAAAATATTTTTTTTATGAACAACGGGATATTTACAATGATAAAATTTTGTGAGTTTTGACTCTCGATATTACTACGGCACAGTTGCATGCACCATAAATCCCGTTCTTAAAAATAGTGTTAAAAACCATGATTGTTTCAAAAGTTATGTTTTATATTTATATAGCTTAGAGGATATTTTAGCTGTGATATCAATATCAAAATGTGATTTCAATCAATTTGACACCAATTTTTATAAGGCAATAAATTTATATTACTAGGTAGCTGCTAAGTGTATAACTGCATTTTTTTATATTTCAGAGTTATGGGTTTTCCGATTCGTTTTTCATATATAAAATTATTATATTATGTATTTGAAATTATTATTCATGTAGTTGAAGGTGACAGAAATCAGGTTTCCTAATATTTTTTTTAAGAAGTGTTATTGTTCAATAAATTATTAATCGTGCGAAATACTTCACTTAGGTTTTTTTAACACAAATAAGAAAAAACTATCAACTTCAACCAATTTTAGTATGTGAAATAACCAAAATTCTATGAAGTATTCTTATGTTTTAGTTTTTTGGTTGCATTTCACTCTCATGGGTCTGTGAACCCATTTTAAATAAATTTGTTTATTATGGCTTTAGATTTGAAACAAAACAGGTTTTGAAATTATAGTTTGAGTGTAATAAAGCCATTTTTAGCTATAAACGATAAGGCCTAGTTTTTAGTTGACTTCAGAAACTAATCGACTAAAGCAAAAAAAAATCTAACAATTTTTGGCATACTTTAGTGTTCATTCATACTTATTTTAGAAATAAGGCCATAAGCCGAGTCTGTTGCGACCATGTTTTTATTTCTACATACAACGTTGCAAACGCACGCTTTTTTTCTGCACGTTTTTTTCTGTAATTTTGCCAGATACCGACAGTTTCGCTACTGCAGCACGTCTGGATTGAAACAAACGCGCGTTTTTATCGTTGCATTAAAAACGCAATATGTAACCGCTCTAACGTATGTCCGTCGTCTGTTTTGGATGACCATGCCCACTTTTTGTTCGAAAATCTTAATATATTTTGTAACCTACTCGTCCAAATCATGGTTAGTGTAGCTTACTCAGTTTTTAACCTTTATTTTTTACCTTTTTAGCATGAATTCGATTTTACTTACATGCTTAGTAGCTACACAATTTTTTTATTACATTACAAGAATATTCGTTTTATGTATAGGTTTGGAATATAATAATGTCATCAAAGGAATACCTATCTAATTCAGATATGAAGGCGTTTAGTATTATATGCATTTTAAAACTTCGCACTGTGTCTAATTAAATAAATATATAAATAGTAATATAAATCAACCAAAATAAGATCCATTTTTGACGGCATTTGTTACCAGAATAATAATGTAAAAAAACAAAATTACAACCTAAAAAGCCATGCTTTTAGACTTAAATAAGTTCTCTAAATGGCAGCGGAGCTAGAAGTATTAGCATAAGATTAAGATATATTTTTGAATGAATGATGTGATACAAACGAGATTTTTATGTGTAAATAGTGAATTGTTATGTAGTTCGTAAATTATTGAACTGTTGAGTAGATCAAGTTAGTGAGTGCTTACTGTATTATTGTGAGAATGAAAGTTGAAACGTGATAATTTTGAATGATTTTATCGTGGTCTGTTTTGGTTAAAGAAATTTTTTTTCACTCAAAATCATGTCATAGGTAATCTGTTTTATATTACCTTAAATTTATACACACTGCGTTTTTTAGCCTTTTCAAATGATAATTGAAATTAATAAAACTTATGGTAAGTACGTGCGTTTAAAGCGTATCAAGCAATACAAACGTGCGTTAGTTTGTTTCATTTTGACGCTTAGCGATAGTATGGCGTCTGAATCGCGACAAACGCGCGTTTGAATGCTACTGAGAAGCGCAATGTGTATCCGGTCTTATTAAATGAACTAATCCCATCGACTATCACAACATTGTGTTTAAGTTTGGACCGAATGTGTGACATTTATTAAAATAATAGATATTTCTAGCTATTGAAATAATGTAAATTTGAATCATTTAACTAGAAAAATATACCTACATTCCGAAGTAGAACTATTATGATTGTATAATATTGTGGATCATTTTAATTTAAGTTTTGTACAAACCATGGATGTATAGTAATTCCTAATATTGTGATGTCTGTTTTAGTGTGACGTATTTTTATTTGAAATAAAACGTAAAACCATTATGTACTGTCTTTTACATAATATACACTTATATAATATACATAGAAAAAAAAGCCTATAGAAAGATTCGTGCAGAATAACTGAAACCTAAAGCTTTCCAAGTATTGCGAGAAAATTCTCCTATATGGCGCTACTAGGTATTTTGTGCGAGTTTACTAGTTAGAAATAGCAATTTGAAGACTTGCTAATATCTTTGAAATTTTGCTTTTTGAACAAAATAGCAATAAATAAGTAAAACTTACTGAACTTACTTTATATTTCTAGCAAATCCTTAAAAAAATCATGAATTGATTGAAAATCAGAAACGTATGGGCCAACCACGGGTCCAACGAGGTCCAACGACCCAGAAAATAGCAAAGATCGAAAAGAAAATTGTGAGCTTTTAACAGCAGTTTCTCATTTCCACCGCAGTCGCTACGGTGGCACCACTGAGCCTGATTTATAACTTATAAAAGCAAATGCCAGTCGATGTGTAGTAGACAAAATCACAAAAATTGATCAATTGCAGGATTTAAAGGGGTTTGCAGAAGAAAATTGTTCATTCGATGTTTTGAAGACCCAAATCATGATTATGTTGCTTACCACGAACACGACTAATGCGTTTAGTCGTGTTCGTGGTAAGCTACAGTCGGATTTACTACAAGAACTCGTGTGATAGCGTAATGGCGTTTTTCCACTCTTATTGACAAGTCTTCCGAGGGTATGGGCTAGCTTATTCTTATTTTCCCTGTATTGATAGATTGTTGTTGAGTAGAGTTGAGTAGAGACATCGATTCGGCGCGAGCGGACGCGGTCACCTGTTCGTGGTTGTGACAGGCTGCTGGCGACGGTGGTGACGGCGGTGACGGCGGCGGCGCGCGGCGATCGTTAGGCGACGGCGACGGCGACGGCGGGCGCAGGCGCGGCGCTGCTGGCGGCCGCAGTCGCCCGCGAGCCACCGCCCGGCGCGCCGGGATCGCTGCCCTCGTACCCACCACACCCACAGCGCATGCGGCTATCGATCCACTGAATCTAGGTTAGCCGGCTAAAATTAAAGGTGCGTTCCAAATTCAAGGTTGTAACGCGGGCGCAGCTCCGAAATAAACCCATGGAACACACTCTTAACACCAAGGGATAAAGGCGAGAGTCGCTCGGTAAACACCCCGATGGCGGACTGAGAATTATGTAAGAATCGTAGTTGTTTTCAAATTGTGATATAGGATAGTTTAGTGTCAGTGTTTGGTCTATTTTTTGTTTCTGGGAGATTCTGGATCACTGTCAGTAAGTGGTGTGAGTGTGGAGATAAATTTAAAACGAGCTGTCTTGGCGGTTGGTCATGCTAAACACACATTCTCACATACAAATCTCTTCCACTCATGAAATTCTCTAATCAGTATTATTTTCATAGGTTTCAATGGCCTACAACTTCTGAAACTTCCTTTCAATTGGGGCCCGCATGGCCGGAAATTAGACCAACGTTTCTTATTGATCGAAGCAAATCTATTGGTTAGCTTCATAGAATGTAAAAACCTTATTTCACATTCGTACGAGCTATCGATCGATTTTCAAAAACACACATCGAGAAAACATTGTTCTTTTTACTCATCCTACATCACACTCTCTTTCTCAAACCTACAACAATAAAATTGTTATTTATAAATAGGTACTATACCTACCTAGTTAGCTAGGTAGGTTTCTATGAACTCCGCCAAAACTATTGTCAGAAAACATAAAAAGAGTGTAAATCAAGCATCCCAACGTTTTAACTAAATATCTGTAATTTATAGCTAGAAGTAAACAAGTCTAGTCTGAATGTTCAGTCCTAGTGCCACAGAGTAAGAACTAGTAGTAACCTAGAAAGGAGCTTACTGAAACCAATCAGAGATGGCGCTGGTGGTACCTATTGACTTTTCCAGCATAAAATAGTTTTCGTGATTACCGAATGAATAATTCATAACAATTGTTTTATTCATGTAGGTTTCGTGAGATATCCAATACATGTAAAGATATAAAGGAACTTGCCGCCACAGATTCCTAAGAAAATATCTAGTGCGGAAAACCGAATCAATATTTCGATTAATCCTGCTCACCGCAAAATGCTACTAGAAACTAGGCGTCTAAAAACAAAGCAGTTTAAAGTAAATTCAAAAAGCGACTACTCCAGTTTAATGAAAACATGAAAATCATTTTCCATTTTGACTTTAATCCATTGATTTTAAATAGAAAAGACATAAACGCGCTTCATGTTTTTGTAACTTATTAAAAAAACATAATTTTAATATTTTTACCTAATTTAACACAACTCATTGATCGTTATATCCTTCTGAGTTTTTGCCACATTTTATTTTAACGTTAGGATGTCATAAAACCATTAATTTGGCACACACTGCATTTCTGATATTGATTAGAACTCTATTTAAAAACACCCATTCAAATTGCAACATTGAATGAAAATACCTAAATTCTATATTTCGTCAGCCAGTGAGTACTATCGCTAATTTATTCAATCGAAATAACATGTAGCCTGCAATCAGATTGTTACATTAAAAATAATTGCATACCTACTTTATTAAAATTAGGGCATGATAACGGCGTGAATACATACTAATATAAACTTAATTTATATAGGTACAAATGCACCTAATCTTCTCATGGCAAGCAAATTTAGCTAACGACCATGTAGCTTAAAATATTTACTTCTAACTGTTATATATCGACTGGCCTCTGGGCTCAGTTAGTAGTAGCTCTGTTTTCTGCGCCGTTAGTCGTGAGTTCGATCCCCACTGAGATCAAAAATATTTGTGTGGTGAACGCAGATGTTTGTTCGCTCATTGGGTGTTATGTTGTATTCTAAGCTATTTGGTCCCTATAGTACAATTTCTGCTTAATTTGGGGCTATATAGTGTGGATTGTCTGCACTATCTAGCAATTAAATTTACCATTTTTTTTCCAATCCAATCAAAATTTTTTAATTTAATTTTGTTCACTCCTATTCAAAGTAGTGTTAGTGCAAAGGAAAATTATTAAGGCTTTCATACTAAATGTTTCAAAAAAGCAGGTTAGCCCAAAGAACGTAGTACTAAATAGTGGCCTATTTAGTACTACGTTCTGCCCCCTACAGTGGCAACCACTCCGTCAATTAATAATGCTTTTAGTGTAATAAAGGTTATCTACTTCGTTGCTTATAAAAATGAATTTTAAAAGAAATAGAAATCCTTTTTGAATCTACCCATTTGTATATATTTCATACACGAGAAGTCCAATCACTAAATTACAAATTCTTCGAAACCACAGGATGTTTCTTTGTGTATGTACCTACTCTTTGAGAGGTGGCACTTACTTAGAACCAAATTTATAAATTTGCACTCAAGATGCTAAAAAGAGTGAACCCCAAAAGCTGTATGAAAACAAGCATCACGCCGACGAAGTAACGCGAGATTCCACCATACATAATTTAATAAGGTATTGATTCCATCGTCTCTTGAACTAAGTAACAGAAGGCAAGAAAAAAACATTTCACTTGGTTCCACGTTTTCATTCCAACACGCGTACCTACATTCCTAGGTCTTATTCTTTCGTTGTATAACGTAAAAATAGCGTATCAATCGACGTAAGCCGGAGGTATAGCGTATTCCACAAAGGCTGCAGTTCTCTCGTTCTCGCATCGGGAGCATAGTGCCAGCACTATGGAATGTTGACGACCCCTGACATTTACCGAGGCCAGGGGTCGCTAACGGGTCGCACAAGTAGGATAAACTTTTCACTTTTGAAGGCTGACAGTTTTAACATTTATTTATTGTTATAATGTTGGTAGCATTGACAGGTTACTGAATTCCAACGAATATTATTGATAACGTCTCATTTTTTTTATAAATAAAAAGTAGAGCAACCAGCGGGTCTATCATGCATCATAATTCCTATGGGAGAACGCTGTGAGCTGTCAATTTTGTTCAAAAATCGAACGCGGATTCAGCCACGAAATAAGCAAAAGCGTGTTTGGTGCTCTGTGGATTCAGCTTGCGTAAGCAAAAGCGTGTTTGGTGCTCTGTGGATTCAGCGGTCACCCAAACAGGCCATGCTACAGGAATCAGTACAGAACAACTTTCTCCTTAAAAATATGATATAAGTTGAGCAAAAACCGTGGCCTAAATATAAGTAATAAGCAATGATAAGTATTTTTTATTACTCATACTCTGAAAGTAGGTCTGAAGTTGCCTGAGGGGCCTAATTGAAAGTAAAACTTTCAGCCCTAGGGAGAATCGCTTTCTACTGACAGCTGTCAAATTATAAAAAAAACAAGTTCTATTTTATTCAACCATGTTCCAACTTTCTAAAGTCTTTCTAACTGCAAAGAGGTCGTTGAATCAAATTCCAACTTTTTATTCAGCAAGTAGGTTGGAAACCCATTACAACGGTAAGAAGTTTAAAAAGTTTAATAAGATAGCGCAATGTAAAATTTAAATTTAAATAACATAAAGATAGTATTAAATAAATAATATATCTTCTAAATTACTTGATTAATATATAGCTTCAACTATTTATTTAAAATAACATAGATTTGACATTTACCATTTTTTAAATTATGAGAATGAAAATAATGGCTGAATAATGCTGGCGAGCCGAAGCCGAAGGCCCGCCAGAGAAAAAGAAAAAAAAAACCGGGAAGGCGGCAATTCAATCTTCATTTTCACAATTTTTTCTTTCATGTTTTTATTTTTACTTTCCTTGTATTCGTAATGAAAAGCACAGTGTTTACCTCGGGTGAAAG
This sequence comes from Thera britannica, assembly GCA_939531255.2. NCBI lineage: Eukaryota > Metazoa > Arthropoda > Insecta > Lepidoptera > Geometridae > Thera > Thera britannica. The sequence goes on from OW618037.2 coordinate 20,571,126, forward strand.
TCTTTTAAGTCCCTCAAGCTCCATTGGCGCCCTCGCTAACGCTCTGGCGCCAAACCCGTCTCGGGACTCAAAAAACGTGACTTTCAACACTCAGGTAACAATGTACTATTCAATAAAAGATGCCGACCGTGCTTGACCTAAATAAGCGGGATATTTCAGGGACCCGTAATCCGTAATATTAAGCTTTGCATAAATTATAATATTTTACTTACAAAGTGAGTCGAGTTTTGAAAACCAAATAGTAAAGAAATTATTTATTGGCATGGATAGATTAGAAAATATGGACACGCTACAGAAAATAAAGTAAACTTGTAAAACTCAAGGCCTGTGCACATCTAGGCGATTGCGATGGCGATCAGCTGAAACTCTTTCAAATATGACAGCGATATTTGACAGCGTTTGAGCTGATCGGCCTTCAGCTATATAGTTGATGATTTTAAGTGGCTATAACAAAGCATTGCCTCGTAGGTCACGCATGTCAGGAACGTGCCCTACAATGCGCTGCCCTGCGTCTATCAACTTGAGGCATGTATGTTCAGCCTCACGTGCCAGTAATTACCAGGTGAGGCTAACTTCATCAATCGCGCTCAGATAAAGCAGTAAAGGGTTTCCGCCACGGGCCATAGAAAAAAACCCCAGTCCCGGCGCAAAAGAATTGTATCTCAGATTTTAGATAATTATAAGTAGAAACAATATCAGGTGTCACTATTTCCTGATTTCGTGGCTAACATGGTTATTTTGCCCAGAGAAGTTTCATAGGCGCCACATGTAAACATGACACTTTGTAGGAAAAACTACTTGTTACTGTACTAATTGACATTGAATTGGCAAAAAATGAATAAAACACACACATATACCCTAGTACATAATGTTGTTATTGAGGAACAAGGACGACATAAGTTTATTCATACATGTTTCAAGTGTGCATTAAGAACTCAATACTCAGTCATTTAAAGCGCGCTCAATGCGTTCTTTCACTTAAACAGTAATTATTAGCGTTTAACTATGCATATATTCATTGTGTTAAAATAAATACTTTGTTTAAATGGAATAGTTTTTTAAACATACCTCTTGGGGCGGTTCAATAGCACGTACAATATGTACCACGAATTCTCGACGTGATTGAAGAAAATGTTCAAATAGAACATGTCTTCGAAGTCGCCGAAGTGACCGTGTACACAAAACACAATTGTCTGCCATATCACAAGAAAAATCAAAAGTCCAGGGATTAATGCCAAGTCGCCGTAAAAACAAAATAAATCAGGAGGAACCAACCACGAGTCGTATCAGTGTGTACGTATTATATTCATTTTTTGCAACTACCCGCACGTTTGTGTTGTTAATAAGTGAATTAATACAGTAAAATGAAGTTTTTAAAAAAATGGCATAGGTCAGGTACATTATATTACATATGTGATAATGTGTTTATATGATGTGTTTTATTAGTTTTTTGCCAATTCAATGTCAATTACACACAGTAACATGAAGTTTTTCCTAAAAAGTGTCATTTTTGCATGTAGCGCCTATGAAACTTCTCTGGGTAAAAAAAACATGTTAGCCACGAAATCAGGAAATAGCGACACCTGATATTGTTTCTACTAATAAGTATCTAAAATCTGAGATACAATTCTTTTGCGCCGGGACTGGGGCAATTTTGGCGGAAACCCATTGGCAGTTAAGAGATAAAAGGGACATGAATATTTTATTGAGCAAAAGAGGTATGTCAGGATCGTAACAAGGGGAAATCTGTGATCTCTGCCTACCCCTATAGGAAAGAGGCGTGATTTTATGTTTGTATTTATGAATTAATATCTTATAGCATGTATTCGTTAGATCCCTCTCCTAGATTATCTTTCTCTCTCTCCTAATCTCCTAGAAGATACCTATACACCCTTTTCTTGAAAACATCCAATTATAGGTTTTCGGAAAAACACGCGCAACGAATTCCACTCTTTGGCTGTCCGCATTTAAGTTTGAAGCAAAGCGCTGAATAAGAGCCAGAGCTTTATTTTCTAATTTGTACTTTTCGCTTTTGTTATTAAGCTATTGCATAGCTTCTATCGCGGGCCTTGAGCTTGGGGACCGAATCCAGAAATTCCGTAACGAAAAAAACCTAACACCCCCAATGACGTTTTTTCAATGACGTGTGTAAGTAACAGTTTTGGAGTTGCCATACGTAACAAAGTTCAAGTCAGTGCTCAAAAGACTTTGTTCCGTTCTTTAGGGAGATTTGCACATGAAGGTAGGGACAAACCGAATTATTAAAAAATAAAAATACTGCATTACTAAAATAAATAAATAATTATAATTGCATAAGTTTATAAAAAATGCTATGCAATAGCTTTACCGCGGCAGTCTCCGAGTGCCACACATCTTTTTTTTTTATTTTATTCACTTTTCACTGGCTTCTGGGTTTTCCGTGGCGTAGACTCGTAGCACACTGTCGTAGCCGTAGTAGTAACCTTAAAGTTCCAAGCTTTATCAACAGATGGCGCTAGTAGAAGCAATCGGTGCTTGTAACATTAATTGTTAGTTTAAATTGTACCTATCTATGTTATAAAATGATTGAATATCTTATCAATAAATAATGGTTTGAATAAAACATTTTTAAATTATTTCAATTGAAATGAAATGGAATAGAAAGCGACCAATTTCAAAATTCTACCACCACAATTAAAAGACAATTACAGGCACGCGAAATATCAGAGTAATGGACGCAGTGCAACATAGGGCACGCCTTTTTGGACGTACTCTGTAAGATAATGCAATTGCTGTAGGCAAAGGTAAACACTCAACATTAGGTGGGCCATCGGCTTGTTCTATATTTTTTTTTTACAAAAAGTTAAAAAGTAATTTAAAACATTTTATATGTATTTTTTTTAATGTCAGATCCTTAATCAGAATTGCATGATTGTTGTCTTCTAGTTTATAATTCTCATAGAAAAAAGGTAATTCAATCACATTTTATGAGTTTACTGACTTATAAAAAAGGAGGATCTTCTCAATTCGTTTGTATTTTTTTTAATGTTGGGTATCGCATAACTTTGTCATTTATGAACTAAATTGTTTTTTTTTATCTGAAAGGTAAATATTTCCAGATTGGTCTCATAGAAAATTTATCAAAATAGGTTCAACAGTTTGGCGGTTTCTCAAGTTTTTTTAAGCTTCACTTGTTTTTTTATAGGTAGTAAGAAAGGTAAGAAAGAAAGAAACAAACAAATAAAATATATTTATTGAATAGTACGTCAAACCACCCCACATCCTTTCTCTAACTGACATAATGCCTGATTAAACAAATTACGTAGCTCACCCCATAATAACCTCTTAAGTTTGACCTCAGCCCCCTAACTCGAATTTTCCATAACAATTTTCTCTTCAAAATATTAGTGTTAAAACTTTGGCATTTTCATCTTCCCGAGGGTTGTCACTTTTCAAAATTAATTTATTTATAATTTTTATTTGTTAAAAAAAATAGTAATAGTAGTTGTCCAAATAACCCAGAAAATTATAATTTGGTGGTTAATGTAAAAGAAGGCTGTGGATGCAAAAGGCTAAAAGTAGTTTTCCCTGATATTAAAGGAGGTAGCTTATGTCCAGCAGTGACTTCTTCAGCCTGATGACGATAGTTAAAAATATCTTCCCTAGTAGGGAAGATATTTTTAACTTAAGAAAGAATAAAATAAAAATTTGCTTTACTTTTTCAGAAAATCGCCGACAAGAAAATATCCATCCTAAGATATCCGGCCATTTTCAATCAAACGCCAAAGAATTGGATATTTTTTCAATGCCGTATTTTCCACAACCCTATATTACTCACCCTAGATAGTTCCAGCCACCGTTTTATCTGGGGCCGCGTAAATGGCAGCCGCGTGCCACTTTTGTTTGAGACATCTCGTAGTTGTGGCTCAGTTTACGCTGGTCGTGCTACAATGCAAAATGACAATGCCATTTTATCGTACAGCGCCATCTGTTTTCCGGCGCCGATCGAGTGATGAGTATGATGACCTACTCTGGTTAGAGCTTTCTGTATCTATTGAGAGCACTATATGTCACTTTTTTTGTACAAATACAATAGGCCCCAGAGGTCTTATCTTAATTTTAAAACTGCTTCTCATTTTAAATAAATTTATGAATTTTAACTTCTATAACCGTAAAAATTATCTGAAATAGACATAGGCATTTATTTCTTAACTACATAACCACACATATACATAAAACACAAGAGCACTAAAAGTAGAAACATCCAAATAGATACATCGATACTAAGTGCGTCGTGTTTCTGTGTGCTATAGCAGCAAAAGAGTCTTGAACTTAGGTTTACGTTTGTCAAGTGAGAGAAAGAAAATTCTAAAGAGAATTGAAAATTATATTTGCAACAGAATATAGAATCAGTGAATCAAGTAGGTAAGGTCAGTTAATTAGGTAGGTACATCAAACTAACCTATGATTTTTTTCGTTTTCAGGTAAGTCAACAAGAATTTCAAAAGATTTTAAAAGAAGGACAGGTAAAACCTAGACTCATCTTGTTACTGCTTTCTTGATCACTCAGCTAAAATATTCACATGTATAGACATATTTAATACCTACTTACTTAAGTTACTATAACGTAGTATAATATATACTTAACCTACTTTTATTAAATTCGTCGATATCTATCTACCACATTGATAAAGTGGCGACTTATTAAAACGTTTCTATCCTCAAAGTGGTTCTGGAATAAATAAATTGAAATTGAATTGAAATTTAGATATTCCTAAATAGCTATAAAAAGTCATTTACATACTGTTAGTTTACAACTAAAGTGTCTTCGTACCTTACTCAAATAAGTAGGTATCTTAATAAAATAACTCCCACTTAGTACAGACAAAACAATTAGCGCCTGTGCATTCTATCAACCGGGAAGCCATTTGTAATTTGCACCTTACGCCCCGGACATAAGGGCGATATGTCACATGTGTGCATTATTACAGCCATTACTCTATAGCACAGTGCTACTTAAACAGCTAATCCATCTCCGATGCACACAGAAATATTCGGCGATCCGGAAAACTGCATCATGTTATTCACTCGTATAATAAAAGTCCTCACGAATAGTTGCGTAGGCCTTGTCACGTTCTTGTAGTATCGTAGCATTCGTAGCAGTCGTAGCTCCTCGTAGCGTTGGAGCACGTTGTGTTTAGGGCGGCTACGAATTTCTGCTACAACCCTCAAACCCCTGTAGCGTAGGATTTTGTATGATAAAATCGCTATGAAGCTACCAACGACTATCATTTGCTAGTAAGGTTCTACTAAAACTAAAATACAACCTAATAGCTTATGGTTTATTAAAAAATGTTAAAAAGTAAAGTTAGCCTATCACAGCATGAAGGAAAATAGCGTGATAAAGCCCCACGGTTTAGTTAGCTCTGCACGTTTATTGACTCAGAGAAGTAGGCCTTTAGAGCTGTCAGGAAGGTATAGGTGCTGGGCATCTAAAATCCTGTCCCAGGCACTATAATCTAAAGCGTCCCCAGCTGCCCCTGACGCGATGAGTCATCTACAATAGACGCAAAGGCCTGTTTACTCACCTTACTATCCCACAAAATGTTTGTAAAATAAACGTTTGTGGACGGAGTGTACCAGCTTTTCCCCCAACACTGTGTTCCCGGCGCTGGCGTGGCTCCAGGTGCCAACAGAAATAGCTCGTGACATCCACGCGGTTTCATATTCTGTGGTTTGATTGCCTATTGCTGCAGAGCAAGCAAGTACCGACATTACATACCAAAAAATGAAGCCTCCAACATGCCTGAGTGATGAAATTGATGTCCTAGCCGTTTTGGCAACGGCGACCGTGCATATTATTATTGTTTAATGTTTGAGGGCTTCGTTGTTCTGCCTTCTGATGTGTTCTAGTGTGGCTAGTGTACCCAATTTCAATAACAAATTTGGAGCACGTCAGTACCCCGCCAATGTAGGCAAAGACCGCTGGTGATCGGGCCTTCAATTCGCCTTCTGTCGAGATCGAGTCGACGCTCTTCCTCGAACTCGTTCACAGTACGTGGATTCGCCATTTTCACTTCATGCGTTGCATTCTCATACAACGGTAGTTATATTGAGAAAACAAAATACCCGCCTGCGCCTTATGTTACCACACTAGTGATTAAATACGAAGACTCAGATGAGATAGCCAAGTGTTTATCTATAAATGTAAAAAAAAAACGACTAATAATTTATACTACGCTGGAAAAATGCACATTAAAATACTCTTTTCGGGCGTCAGCGAGTGATAAATACACTACCGTCGCTTACGCTTCTAGTAAAAAGTTACTAGGTACAGTGAGTCAGTGAAACACAATCCAAATTCGATTTACTTCGACCCAACAATGCTTCTGGACAATGTATTGTTTTATTACCCATGGCTAAATCAACTGTGCACCAAACATTAACTGTCCGTTAACAGCGAGCTTAAATATTTTTGTTTCACCCAACAAAAACTGACACAAATGGGGATAATTTAGAATGAGTACAAAATCTTTTAAAAGAGATTCATGACATGAATGATAGATAATTTTGTTTAGGTCACTTTTGCATACAGAAAGAAATGGAAGAGGAGAACATGTTTGCCTGATCAAATTAGGTTATAGGTAGAATATTGAATAGCAGAAAAAGTGATATTGTAAATTGAATCTACAATCCAATTCCCGAAAACACCAGTTATCAATTAATACCGGTTACGGTAACCGTCGGATTATGTTTATTGGTGAACGCAGACTTTCAGTTTGAGATTTATTTTTAATTGTTTTAGACTGGCTTTAAATTATTCTAACGGCAGATCTATTTTATTTTAGGCTGTTACGATTTATTTTTCTATTAGGCGAAAGAGATATACGACGTCGATGTTGAATATAAACAAAACGGAAAATCTAAATACCTTTCGTGAATATAAAACACAGCACATTTAGAAGGTCCTCTTTTTTGTATTTTTTTTTAATGTAAAGTGTTAAGTAGATACTAATGCTTGCTAATCTATATAAATAAAAGAAAGTCGTGTTTGTTAACCGATTATTGTCGATTTGGTAGGGGGAGAAGCTTAGAACTTTTTCGGGAACTTATTCAGGATAAAATTTATCCCATATATATTTAACGGACCACGGACTGAACGGAGACGGACGGGAAGTCACGGGAACAGAGCGAGCGAAGCAGCGAGCGGCCGCTAGGTTTTATGAAATGGGAAGATCACGCCAACCACTGATTTGAATGAAACTTAGAGTAAACAGTGGTTAGCGTGATGCTAACGCCTTGGGCACATCTAGGCGATCTGTGATGGCGAATGTGTAAGTTTCTTGGTTTCAGCATAGGGCATCATAGTGCATCCGCACACTGATCGACAGCGAGACAGGGATACACTGATCGCTATCGCAGGGAGTAAATATAGTTGGTTACTTGGATTACAGTATACTTATAAAGTTCTCTTTATCGCGAAGTATAACAGGAAGAAAGTTGAAAGAACAAAAGGGTCACCAAATGCCAAGACGCGAGTGTAGACAGCGAACCATGGTCTGGTTTAGATCGGGTTTAGCGATAAGACCACTTATAACTTCTCTATTAAAACCGTAACTTTGAAATTCTGGACATTTTACGCAGCGCTGCCAAACCCTAACCAAGAAAAAATTGTACCATGAGCATAATGTATGCTCAATAATATTCACTGGTTCAATTTTATCAACTGAAATTTTAATATATAAAATAGATTATTGGCTGTATATTATGCCCAACGTCGCAATAAAACTATGTATAACCCAATCAAACTCACTTATCGACCCAAGAATATTTATAAAAAACGTCTCACTAAATTCCACATATTCCAAACGCTACATACGCAGACTTCCTTATTACAGTGGGTTAAGGTCGAAATTATCTTGAGAATTAACGAAAAACATAAATTTTGTGAGGATAAGTGGTGAAGCGCGGATGCCAAAATATCCACGTGATATTCTAGTAGCCAATTCTTGATTACCAGTCTATTAGCACTAAGGAATTTGCAAATGGATTTTCTAAAGATACCGACGGTGAACAAAACATGCAAAAAGCACGGCACAGGAGCTTACAAGTATTTAATTAAGCAGACTTTTTTAGTTAGGCATCTAAACAAACTTACAATGACAAGCACTTTTCGCTTAGTGCTTTTCAATTATCTGTTAAAATTTAACCTTATTTTTATCCTTGAAAGCATATTGGTTGCAATCAAAAAGCTGAAGAATATGACATAAAGGAAGGCAGTTTAGATACGTAATGTTGATAAATGTAACTTTTAGGATATGTCCGGGTTAGTAATAGTCTTCTTTTTGTTTTTGAAAGGTGAGAAAAGTAATAAAATTGTAAATTGAAAAAAAGCAGCCAAGTGCGAGTAGGACTCGCCCATGAAGGGTTCCGTAGCATCAAGTAACATAATATAAAGGTTCTTGTAGTTCGTCGAAAGGTAAATTGCGGTTTACGATTTATGACGTATAAAAAAAAACTACTGACTAGATCTCGTTCAAACCAAATTTTGTTGAAAGTTTGCATAGACAACATAATATATTTTTTTTAGTTATGGGGGGGGGGGGGACCAACTTTTTTCCACTTTGGAAGTGTCTCAAACTATTAAGTTTAGAAAAAAACGATATTAGAAACCTCAACACCATTTTTGAAGACCTATTTATAGATACCCCACACGTATGAGTTCGATGAAAAAAAAGTTTTTGAGTTTCAGTTTCAAGTATGGGGACCCCCAAAATTTACCTATAGTTTTTTTTCTATTTTTGTGTAAAAATCTTAATGCGGTTCACAGAATACATCTATTCGCCAAGTTTCATCAGTCCAGCGGGTTTTTTTAAGTGAAACCTTCTAGGCGGGCTTGAGCATTTTTGAAGTAAGACAAACCAATGGACTCGTCAGGTCACGCGACACCTTTTCGGCAAAGATCGACAAACCTCGCCAAAACGGGGGTTCTGTCCGCCTGTAGGCAGCCAGGGAGGGTAATTGTTCAAGTTTTCACTTCTGAAGGCACTCCTGGAGTGCCCTTGTATTTTTTGTCACTGACTGACTGATAGGTGATGAAATTTTGCAATAAACCCTTGACCAAAATAGCTTGAAGAGATGAGAAGATGAAGAGAAGAGAACAAGCGAGGGAAGCCGCGCGTTGAAGTTATATAGGGGTCATAAATGTAAGATTAATTTGATTTAATTTGGCAATAAAAACTATCCGTATACTATACGCAGCATTTCACAAACAATACATTTTACGACTGTAAAAATTTTACGCTCGCATTTCTATAAATATTTATTTAATTTTTATGGGTTTTCGGGAAATTTGACGTCATTTCGCCATCGTGCCAGCTGATGATGTCACTAATAGTGACGTGGGGGTTATTATTGCGATGATAACTCATTTATTTTACGTATCTCAAAGTCTTAGTAGATTTTAATTTTAAGACTGCTGTAAATGTGAAACACAGCTTCCGTCTGATTTAGCATGCGTGGGAACACGCGAAAAATCTAGATGATCAGTTTTGGCATTTGAAGTTCAAATATTTTATTGTCTGCCCAATATTTGTAAATATAACAAATTACACAATATTACAATATTACAATATTTGTAGTATTTGTAAATATTTTGTTGAATTTATTCAAAAATTCATAACTATCTGTAACGACCTTACAAAACTTTTAAAATTGGAGTAGTACTTGAAAAAATACTCCAATTTTAAAAGTTTTGTGGCGCGGCCACAAGCAAAAATCGACACACCCAAACTTTAAAAACTTACCCCTTATTTTGAAAATAAAGGTAGTATTTTACTTCGTATTTTAATGAAAATATTGCGTCATGTAAACAGTAGGTCTCATTACAGGGACGGGGCTCGCGCAGGTGCCGTTATGGACCCACTTCCGGTCCGCCGTAGTACTTCCGGTGCGTTTAATACGCTACGTTATACCACGTGACATTCACGTGGGTCGCGGTATGAAATATGGCAACCGTTTTTGTTTTACCTAAAGGCTGCGAACAAATTAAATTTATAATGAACATTCAAATATTTAAATTTCAGACATAATACTTAGGTAGGTATATTAGGCCGGGTTTCACGGACTAATAAAATTAAACAACAAAATATGTACCTAGATACTTTAGAATTATATGGAAGAAACGGGTTTTCTCGTTTCACCTTTTTTATTTCCCGACGTTTCGACCGTGTTACAACAGCTGTGGTCGCGGGCAACGTAATCGCGATAAATAACCGTTTCATCTATGTAATTATGAATAACGATATCATTAATTTAAAAAGTGCTAAATACCTGAAGGGTAAATAACTGCTTGCTTGAACTTTTTTAGATAAACAGCTGTCAAATATTTAATTGGTCTTTTAGTCATCCGTGATACCACATTGTGACCTTGACATTGTGACGTGATCATGACATTTTTTATTTTTTTGTAATCTATTTTAATCTTAGTTTTTTGTAATAATTAGTGTAAGTGGTTGAAATGTAGACCGTTCTAATTAATTAAATAAATACCACAGGCCTAAGTGGTATCACCAGTCACCTGGTTCCCAATAAAAGATTTGCTGAGTTTGGGGCATATTTATTTTATTTTATACATTTTCTACACAATACATTTACTGCTTTACACATGTCATGTTTCTATACACATCTATACTTCTATGCTAATATTATAAACAGGAAAGATTTATATTTTTTGTATTTTTGTGTGTATGTTTGTAATGAATAAACTCAAAACTACTGTGCCGATTTTAAAAAATTCTTTCACCATTGGAAAGCTACATTCACTTTGAGTAACATAGGCTATATTTATGTGTTTAAAAAATAAATGTCCACCCGTGCGAAGCCGGGACTGGCTGCTAGTATCTATACTAATATTTTATAGAGGAAAGATTTGTACCTATTTTTGTATGTTTGTAATGAATAGGCTCAAAAAGTACTGGGCCGATTTAAAAAATTCTTTCACCAATAGAATGCTACATTCTTCCAATTTGACATAGGCTACATTTCATTTTGAAAAAAATAAGGGATCCTTGGTAAAATTTGAACAATGTAACCGAAGGTGTAGAAAAATGAGTCTTAAAATGTCTTTCGTCGAATGCGCTGCCGAAACTATTAGCGATAGAACAAAATAAACCCTCATACACCCATGCACACTTGCACACCCCGGGGTAGGCTTCCCTCTGTGCTAACCAGACTCTCAAGAGACTGGGAGAATCATGGAGGCCTACCCCCAATGCGCTCACACACACACCCACTCAACACACCCTCACACGCACATTCATTGCACACATACACACATAAATCACACAGTCGAACATTCATTATACACTATATATTAAAAACTTAGCAGTTACATCCGAAAAACGTTAAATTGTAATTCTTGTTGCCTAGCCGAAACACGGATCCCTCGCGTCTAAACACAAGTTTCATACTTAGTTAGAGCGAGTAGTCAATGTATAGACTATACAATAGTTTTATATATTTTTTGTATTTTAAGGTGCACCTAAATAACCAATTAGAAGCCCTGCATATTATATACTTTTCTTTGTACCTTAATTCGTATATTAAAATAGCTGTACTTTTGTAAACCTTTTTGTGGAAAATAAATGTTATTATTATTATTATTATTAAAATAATGTACAACAATATTGTCTACCCCGTGCGAAGCCGGGACGGGCTGCTAGTATATTATATAAAAGTTTACCTACGTTCCGAGTAAGTATGGTATGGTAGTATGGGTATGAGTAACACTGAAAGTATATTGAGTTTATTTATTTATTTATTTATTATTATCATTAACCTAGATATAACTTTACAGATACTACTTATCTAATACGTTGAACGTCGAGTTGAACACGCGTCGTATGAAAAAGCCGATGATGGTAGGTAGTTATTAGCAAGTACGTAAGGCCCAAACAGTCTATTTTGGGCTTACGTTATTTTACGTAAAATTCTCATTTATATTTCAGTAATTCTGTAACAAATGTTGAACTTTACAAAGAAACATTATTTGTGTAATAATTATCAAGTGAGTAGGTAGGGTTATGACAGCAATCACACAACAAACTCAAAGTCAATTCGATCCAAAGCATTTTCAACTTTCTATTTTCGTTTATGACGTCATAGTTTACAAAGTTAAGCTAAATAAAACTAGAAAAAATTAGTTTAATTTAATTTTAGTGCAAGTTTAACAGATCGAAATCAGTGTTCAATTTATTGTATTTGTATAGTTTTTGTTTTATTGGATGTTGTACGTACATTTGTGGTGAACGCACCATAGCCTAAGTACTAACAAATTACTAGGTACTTAAGTGCCTTCATTTTTTTTTATCTTATTAGATGCCAGTCGTTATCTAGGGTGTTATTAATAATCCTGGCGCAACGCTGAAGTAGTTAAATCGTGTTTTGTCACATTTGTTCGAGTTGACAATTGCATGTCAATGCAAGAGACAAAACACGGATTAACTAGTCCAACGCTACGCCAGGATTATTAATAACACCCCTAGACTTTAGCTGCAATTTTTTCTAATTTTTTAGCTCCGGCAGTTGTTAGTGTATTTTGAAATTGCGTCGAGTTGCTAATTTTGGCCTATGCCGCGCTCTTTGTATATCAAACAGCGGCATTAGCCCCAAGCTATTCAAATCTTGTACTATTGGAATCAGACAACTCACTAAAATGTTACTTGCATTGTATCTATTTTGCTTTTAATAGTCAGTGTATGTAATGTATGTACCTTCAGATACGGAGTGAAAGTAGGTTCCCGCGGGAAGGCGTGATGATGACGTCAGAGCATACGTCACTCGGAGTGCGTACGGGAACAGTAGGCCTACCATGAGCTCTGTCTGGCTCTGTCTCTGGCTCTGGTTTTGAGTCTGTGTGAGTACCTATTGAATAGGTAAATAAATCCTACGTCAAAACGTCACACTCACAGTACGAGTATAATACACTGGTGAGCACTCACACAGACTCATAACCAGAGCCAGAGACAGAGCCAGAGACAGAGCGTGTGGTAGGCCAACAGGCCTCGTGTTGTAGAAAAATTTACATATTTAATATTTGTCATATCAATGGTATTTTCTTAGGGAATGTCCTGCAGGGCTACCACGAGCTCCATATGGTTATGGCTATGGCCGTCAAATTGTGTATAGATAGGCTGACCCACACATTCATTTTCTTCTTGGGTTTGAATGTGTTGACACTGTTGACACAATTTTGACAGCCATGACCATAACCATATGGAGCTCATGGTAGGCCAGCTGACCATATAAATTATTACGAAGTCTGGTCGGGGTCGCATATTTCAATAATTCTAAGCCGAACTTTATTAGTTGAAACGTCAAAATTAGCTATGCTTTAAAAGAGGTCACGGGAGGTCAGACTATGATGCGGTAAAAATCTGGCTTTTCATACAGCTTCGACGACATAATTATTCTCCAGTTAAAACTTATTTCATTCTAGAAAGTATGGAAAAATCATGTTAATTCTGTATTGGCACTCCAAAACAACGTCGTCAGTTTCCGTGCCAAGTCTTCGGCATCTCGAAGTGAGAGACACTCCGACAGGGTGGCGACGGGCCGCCCTTGACCCCCCCCCCTACCCTCCTTCCCCCCCTCTCACCCCCTTAACGGGGTTGACATAAACTTATACACTAAACTAGGGTTGAACTGGAATTATAATAAAAAAGACAAAGGAAAATACAGATATAAGGTTTATGACTTCGGTCCAAAACTTTCCTAACCTGTCTAAGTAATTATACGGACTAGAATTCAAAATGGTCTTAAAGCAGTAATTTAGCTGTTACCATCTCTATTTGTTGACATTAAAGTGACAGTGACAAGAGACTTTAAGCGAACGTCTAAAATGCGTCAAACATTATGAATAAGGGGGTAGTTCTTAAAAAATGTTCGTACAGTTTGCTATGTACAAAACAATTAATGCCAGTGACGTTGTTTCCACTGAAGCAAACTTGTGCCGAGTCCTCAAATATGTTCGCTCGCTCAAGTGTTTCAATTTACATTTTACAGCGCGAACAAACGAATGCTCGCTTAAGAGCTGCAGGGTTACCGCCAAGTTTACTGAAGTTCACTGAGCATAGACAATTCCTGATTCCAACCAATCACCTTTAAATCTCTTTTCAAATTGGTTGGATTCGAAAGAGTTGTCTATGATCTGTAAAAATAGTCAATTTCGGCGATAAGGCGGCTGTTCAGAACACTCAGAGAATACGCAACTAGGCTGGAATACTACATACAAATCCACATAATATGCGCAAGAAAAATAAATCGATTGCTGAAGGCAGGAAAAATAAATCCTTCCTTCGGCAATCGAGCAAAACAGAAACGTAGCAGCCCTAAGTCACCCCACTAATCGCGTACAAAGCCATGACCTAAGATTTCCATGATATTATGTGAACTTCCAAGTCTTAATTCATTGCTAGTGGCAGCCATGAATAGTAAAGCGGTTAAGATTGAAAAATTACTGCAATAAAGTCTAGTCTATCTTTAAAAGTCTAGCTTTTGAAACTGGAGTATTAAAAATCTAGGTAAGTCTGGTTATTTCGCTTTTAAAGGCTTTTGTTATGGCTCAGAGATAGTCAGAGCTAAACCCAACAACGTGCCTTCCGAAGCACGGATGCGCTCAAATTGCGTTCAAACTTAATTTTATAAAATTTTAAACCCACTGACCGAGAAGATCCTCACAAACTGCCTCAGCAACCTTATTGTATAACTTGAAATCCATAATGTCCCAAAAGTTAAGAGCCGCTTGAGTCATTTCCAGGTCCAGCAGTGGGACGCTCAAGTGGATATTGATAAGTATTCAACTGAAGATCATTTCGGCGTTACACAATTCCAAAATACGAACTCCCTATTCTCCATTCATTCACTAGGCTTGAATTTAGGTGGTGGTGCCGTTTCCAAGGATTTTTGTTTCTTATGTCAGATAGTTATACTACGAAAGTGACAGTTGAAGTATAGGCTAGGTTTCAAATGTCAAAAATGAAGCCGATGTTGATTACTGTTGACTTATGGCCCGAACACACCTAGTTCGCTGGCGGTAGCGATCAGTGAAACGCTGTCAAATATCGCTGTCAGATTTGAGATTTGACAGCGAATATTTGACAGCGTTTCACTGATCGCTACCGCCAGCGAACTAGGTGTGCGCAGGCCTTTAGACAATAAGACCCCTGCAGCCTTAGCGGTCGAGAATCAAAAAGGTGCCTGCGTAGAATGGTTCATTGGAATGACTAAGCAAGCTACGCCACAAGCTATTCAAATTATAAAGAGCCGACCACAAGATGTGATTGCGTGGAATACCATATGGGCGGTCTTGACGTCATCATGTCGCTTTTACTTCACACTGACACACAAATTGTATAACTGCGGTGTCGGTGCGTACCTACCCGTGTGTCACACACGGAAAAGTACCTACCCACTATGTGACATTCGTAACAAAAAAATCTCTGTCGACAAAACCTGCACGAGAGTAGAAAACTTCAGAAAAATGCGTATTTTTGGTCTTCGCTCATCGCGCATCGGAAGACGCTGAAAACCGGCAAAAAACCAAAACACTGTCGACAAAAACGACACGAGAAGAAAACTTCTACAGAATACCTATTTTTATGGACATTCTTGATTATGATGCTGAAAACCGGCAAAAAAACCAATTTTGATCCTAGCACGTTTTGCATTATCAAACTTTGTTTTTTAGGCCAACATCTAAGTAAATAACGATTTTTGCACACACAAAATAGCAGTTTTCGAAAAAATAAGTTCAGTGATCTTTTTAAAAAGTGTGCGAGTGATATGATCACCGATGGCGGTCTGCACCTTAAACAGTTGGTTTATGTCATGCATAATTTTTAAAGCTATGATTTTTTTTCTATGCTTACACATTTTTTTTTTTCAATTTGTACCATATTATGTTATCCTAAAGTCTTACAAGCAAACATTTAGCATAGACTTCTGGAAATACTTATAGGTATTCATTATAAGTTTCTTTGTGTTTTTGTATTTAACACCATCCCATTTTGGTGGCGTGAAAGTGACAGTGACGCACTGCAACGCGTCGTTTATCTTGGCCCTAAAGCACACAATTTGCAGGCGGATTTAAGCCTTTCTAAAACGACAGCGCTATTTGACAGCGTTTCACTGATTGCCACCGCAGGACGCTTAAATGTGCGCTCTCATTGCTATCGATCGCTGCATGAGTAATAACATTAATAGCCTCCTATATTTAAGGCCTACAGTTAACGGAGCGGAAGTACCGTTTGACGAGCTATCGTATAATATATATATATTATACGACTTTGTATAACGATAAGCTTAGTGTTAGACGAAATGTTGGTTATTGTTGGTGAAATTACTGGTACGTGAGTCTGAATGCCTCAAGTTCATGAACGTAGGGCACGTTCCTGACGTGCGTGAACTACGAGGCAATGCTTTGTATGTTTGTATGTTTGTTGTTAGGCGATGGTTACCACTTAATATCGGGAGCTCCGTCACCTAGTAGTATAAAAAAAACTATCGGCTAAAAAAATATATTACTGGACTAGCACACTGAAACACTCAACAACAAATCCAGTCACAGCAACTACAATTAACATCATCATTTCAGCAGTAAGACGTACGACTACGATACGACGAACTACGACAACATTAGACAATGTTTCTACAATAGTTTTTAAGTTCTTTTTTTATGTATTATTTTCTTAAGCTAAGGTTTTATAAGCAACTAGTGGCCGCCCGCGGCTTCGCTCGCCCGTTCCCGTAACACCCCATTCCCGTTGCTTTTTCGGGATAAAAAGTATCCTATGTCCTTCTTCCGGTTTTAAGCTACCTCCCCACTAATTTTCTGCCAAATCGGTTCAGCCGTTCTTGAGTTATAAATAGTGTAACTAACACGACTTTCTTTTATAAATATAAATTTATCTGTACCTAAGGTTTTGTAAGCAATTAGTATTTTCTATCTGTCTATCGCTGCTAAATAACTCAGTTTATCGCCTAGATGTGGCCGTACCCTAACTGCTGGCGTGCATCCAACTGGCTCAAAACCTTACTAAGCGTTTTTACTTCCTTAGTGGACCATCCTATGCTGCGCTTCCAGTGCGTAGGTATAGTATCCACTCGAGAACCTTTTTGCCCAGACGTAGACGGTCGTCTGTTCTGTGAGTCTTTATTTTCTCCTGCCACTTCACTTGCTAATCCTCTAGCCTCTACACTGTAGTGGCTACAGCGTCACGTGAATAGGAGCATGACGCCCGTAGCACACCTCCGCTGCGGAACCGTGAGGCTGCGGCCTCGAATTTAGCGGGCAGCGGGGCGGCAGCGGCGGCGGCGCGAGAGCGGCAGGATCCTTATGCGTAAAATCAAATGAACCCCCCCGCCCTGCCCCGCTGCAGAGCCGCCGCCGCCGCCCCGCTGCCCGCCCGCTGCCCGCTAAATTCGAGGCCGAGGCCTTAAAGCGGCACCGCTAGATGAATTTCGTTGCAAGTGAAAAAAAAATCGGCATCCAGAGGTTGGAAATGTGGCTGGCGTCGGAGCAGATCGACGAAACCGCGCGGAAAAAGAGATGGATTTTAGTCAAATGTACGCGTTAGAACAGGCAATTTCGCTAGTGATCCGCATCTCCTGCACGGGACAAGACATCACAACATTTCTGCGGTACTGCAGTAACGGTTCCGCAGCGGAGGTGTGTTACGGGCATGAGTATAAAACATCACTTTCTTGGTCGCAAAATCACAATTATCGCTTATTGTACCTACAGTCAGGAGAAAAAATATAGGAATTTCAATTGTCCAATAACATTTTTTCTTTTTTTTTTTTACAATTTATAGGTTTGCGTTTGACCGCTATCTCACCTGCTGTTAAGTGATGATGCGTCGAACATACATCGTGAGCATTCGTCATTTTAATACATTTTTTCGTTTTTTGCAGCCACAGAAATGTTTGTCTATTTTTTTCGCTGACTGATACTTTGAATACAGTTAGAACTTTGTTTATCTTTTTATCAAAGCAAACAATAGTCTACGCATCACGACCATTTTTCTTATCCCCCGACTAGTGATGTGTTTCGTAGCCCGGTCCCAGTAGTGATGTCCTATTCCCGAAACCGGCTTACAGTTGAGACATTATAGTCAACACAACTCATCTATTCAGACGAGTCGGGTAATCCATTAATCGTATTCTTGATGCTATTCAATACATTGTACGTGTTCGGTGATATGTACAATTCAAACAGTTACATTAGTCAGTTAAGCAAGGCCTTGGCCGTGCAGAGGCTTATAGGACTTAAGGGGCCGCCGGAGGTCGAATTTTCATACAAACGTAATACCAAAATTATTACTAGTTTAAGCAGATTTTTACTATATTATTGTAATAACGGTATACGTATAGTATTTATCTAGGTTCCTGAATAGTTTTTATTTTAAATTACTTATATAATTGCATTTTACACATAAATGTGTAAAATGCGATTGGTGTTTATTTCATTTGAGGTAAGTAATTTAAAATAAAAACTATTCAGGAACCTAGATAAATACAATACGTATACCGTTATCACAATAATATAGTAAAAATCTGCTTAAACTAGTAATAATTTTGGTATTACGTTTGTATGAAAATTCGCCCTCCACCGGCCTCTTAAGACCTAACTAAAACAGGGAAAATACAACGGCTAATTTGAGGCTAGATAATGTTGTGTGGATTGTCCACTAAGTATTTCTTTTTTAATACAACTTTTTAAATTAAATTGATAGCACAAGGCTTAGAATATTGCCTCGTAGGTCACGCAAGTCAGGAACGTACCCTACGATGCAATGCCCTATATCCATCAACTTGAGGCATACAGATCAGCCTCAAGTGCCAGTAATTTCACCGGCACCCACACCCTTCAAACTGAAACACAGCAATGCTGCTTCACGGCAGAAATAGGCATGGTGGTAGTACTTCCCCGGACGAGCCTTTCACAAAGAGCTCTACTACTACTTTATTTGTTAGCACCACTAAAGTGGCAAACTGACACCATTTTACGCTCATATTTCATTCCTATAATGCACATGCACACGCCACATTGAGGGTACATAGGGATGTTAGAGAATGAAGTCTCCCGTCGACTTACAATCACTGCTAAAAGCCACTTTGCGGCGCCTTGTGTTGCAGCGAGCAGTTTACTGGTTTACGTATACAGGGTGAGGTTTTTTCGATCGACTAAGGGTAAAATCTAGAATAGAAAATTCTTTATTGCACACCATAAAACTAACAATGGAACAACAAGTAACAATAATTTAAAACATACTAATTTACAATGGGCGGTCTTATCGCTGAATAGCGATCTCTTCCAGACAATCTTATCAGCTAGCTAGGCTATATAGCTATGGAGAAATGGTATAACGAGTCACAGGCTCGATTTTATAACAACGGTTAACTGCATTCAAAACTAAATGTTTTTTTATAATGTTGGTATTGGGACAACCATTAGACCCATAGATAGCTTACAGAATCGGCTTACAAAATTTATAAAAAACCCAAAAAAAAAAAAAAATATTGTACAAAAAAAATGTATTCGTCCGATTTTTTTTCAAAAGTCTATTTGTTCGTTAAATCAATGTGACTCTAAACATAGCCGTTTAGATTTTGCCCCTCAAAGAGAATTGAAAAAAATACACCCTGTATACCTACTGGGATGTGACTGTCGAGTGAGAGAAACAGTTTCTTTGTAAGTTTTATTTTAGGAAAGGAATTGAAATGAAACAGTTATAAGAATTGAGTTCGTACGAAAATAACAGGGCTTTGCTATTTTAGCTATTTCGTGCATCGTTATTTTGCGCACATATTTTTTTCTAACAAAATTCACTAGGTGCGGACCGGATTCGAGCTCACTATCTTATCGTGAATGCGACACAAAAGCTTGAAAACAGGATCGGAGAGGTTTTTCTTTTTCGTTATAAATAATTAATATACCGTCAAACATTTTAACTTTTTTTACGATTTATTTTGTGCTCATATTTTTTTCTAACAAAAATCCAGTGTGTGCGAACCGGATTCGAGCTCACTACCTCTTCATGAAAGTAAAACACTAAGCTTGAAAACAGGATCGGGGAGTAAATATGGCTAATACTAGTTTCTAAGTTACATTATTGCTAACAAATTATGGATTAATGTCTGAAATAAATCTTATAAAGATTTATGTGTGTACTTTCAAAAAAATTGAAAAAATTGCGAAGGTACTTACGATTTCTATTTGCGGTCATCTACGAAAACCAGATCTCGAGGCACAGTTTAAGTTTTCAGAATTAGGTAATATTTTACGCAGGGCAGTCTTACTTTCCAAATGTAAACAATAATGCTCTAGAGTTGATTAAACATTAATTTATTTGTTGTTATTTTCAACACGCATCAAAATAATCGCTGTCGATTTATTTATCTTGGCCTTTAAAACGTTTTGGCTTCTCTTCAATAACGATTCAGAGCATAATATATGAAATATCCATTTTAATCAGAACTTAGCTGTAGTTTTGGATAACCTAGTTCAAAGCTCAAGATGCAATGGTTTATGCCCTAGTTTAGATTTTTAATAACAATAGAATTTACGCGTAATTTTATATGGATTCCAAAAAATTTTTATATGGATTCTATAATTATCATAAACATAATTATTGAACCTACCCCTGCCCCTGATTCAAAATTTAAATATTTTCTATAGAACATACGAGATGGCGCTAGGTTGGTGATCTAGCAACAATTAGAAAGGTCTATGAATGAAAGATTTTTGTTTATTATGTTTTACTCGAAATTTTGTTCAAAGTTAATTTAAGCTTAGATTGATAATTGAAATACATGCATAAGTTCTTGGTTTTTAAGGAAAAATTGAGGATTACGTCAGAAAATTCTGAATCGCGCAAACGGTGTTTGTTCCTCGTTTAGGTCAAATATAGGTTCTAATGCCATGTTGCTGGGTGGTCGATTCTACACAGTAAGCCAGCTATCGAGGGGCTGGTCTAAGCCCTCGACATATTGTTTCCTTAACACTATCTATGTCTTTCATTGTGTTCGAAAACAACTCAAAATTTGAAAAAAAAAAATTGTCTCTTGACCGTTTAGAGAAATTCTCAAACCCACTGAAGTAGAAGTCTTGGCCATCTTTTGCCATAAACAAATTTAATACGCAAAGAAATATTTTTGCAATAAGTTATTCTCATGCTTTTAGATATCAAAAATAAGTTTTAGATAAATAGGAAACAAGTACCTAATTAGCATAGTCAGGACGGGTTTAGATAGAAAATACTTTGTTGCATACAACAACGTATAAATTAAAAAAGTTAAAACTATTTATTCAATACAATAGGTGAGTATAAGTACCTACTTATTAGTATAAAAATGTAACAAAGACGGTAACCCGATCATCCGCTTTTGTGTTAATAATGTATCTACTAGGATTTCAGTTAATCTGAGAAGATAAAAGACTATTCTAATAAAGCAAAAGTAGCTACCTACCTACTTAGTTGTAGTTGAAACTTCTCATTGTTCAGTGTTCACTCGTTTTGAATCAATAGAAACTGCTAGATATTCTGAAAATATTAAGAACTAGCAGCCCGTCCCGGCTTCGCACGGGGTAGACAATATTGTTGTACATTATCTTGTTCTATCGCTAATAGTTTCGGCAGCGCATTCGCCAAAAGACATTTTAAGACTCATTTCTACACCTTCGGTTACATTGTTCAAATTTTACCAAGGATCCCTAATTTTTTTCAAAATGAAATGTAGCCTATGTCAAATTGGAAGAATGTAGCATTCTATTGGTAAAAGAATTTTTTAAATCGGCCCAGTACTTTTTGAGCCTATTCATTACAAACATACAAAAATAGGTACAAATCTTTCCTCTTTATAATATTAGTATAGATATAGATTTAGCAATCTTTCAATTTTTATTTTACAACAGAATTACATTATTGTCAAAAAATAATATTATGAACCATGATGTGAATAAAATAAATACCTACTACATTTTAAAAGAACAATGGACTAGAAATATAAGGATGAACTCTGTTTCCACCTGTAGGTATTAGGTACAGGTAGAAAACAGAGTTCAGATCACCAACCGCAGGCAATGTGCCCAAAAGGCTGGCAACGTTACCTCTTTGAATCAATTTGAATTGCAATCTTTTGTATGAAGTTTGCTGCTAGGTAGGTACAAAAGAAAAGTAAGAAAGAGAAGAAAAATAAGTAATATGTATTCATTTCGGAATACACAACACATACGCATACTTACCTACAACTTTTATAGACGCACACAGTCAGCGATAAAAAGTAGATGAACAAAATTTGAGTTTGCAAAACTGAAATATTTTTACGATATCTATCAAAATTATTGTAACTGTTTGAAATGTATTGCACTATTCACAAATTTTTCAGCATTATTTTGTCAACCTTCTTCGAGAGTAGAGTAGTAAGTTGCAAGTACTGGGTGTCGATTCTAAAGACACAAATCACTCAAGCGATCGCGTAAATCGATGTGAGTTGTCAATTTTTGTTTGAAAAATTTGAAAATGGAACGCGGATTCAGCGATCACTCGACGATCACTCAATCGAATCGTGTTGCTGGAATTGACGTCCTGTACTGGCCAAATACATGCGAGTGGCTAGTAAAAGGAGTAAACTCATTTCTTTCGCGTAATTTAAAAATGGAACCAAGGAGGTAACTTATCAAAGGTTTTATTTAAATTTCGAACTGGGTTGCAAAAATAAATGCTGTTTATTGAAAAACAAACAAATGAACACTTCAACACGAGTGAAAATTAGTGTTGTTCGTTGTTTGTGATAACTGATAAGTAATTGTATTTTTGACAAAATGAGTAGTAGTACTACTTAATTTTAATTTATATTTTTACGTAAGTATCAATACACATAATAATATAAACGTTCGTTTAGCAATGCCTCTTTTGCTAGCCGCTGCAGTAATGTCTATTGTATTTCATACAGTTAATAGTTATCTTTCTGCAGGTGTGTTCCGCAAACAAAAAGTGGATCATTTCTAGACCCCGAACTTGTTTAAATACTTTGGTCGTTGACTGTACCTTTGTTAATATAGAGAAATTAGGGTTGGTAAAATCAGTGCACAAAGCATACTAGCTAAATGTAGTAAAAAAAATATTTATTTAGATTAGACCAAAATAACAAGGTTGGATGAATGAATAGGTTTTACTGCGGCGTAGCACAGGGATCATGCTGTGTAACTGTAGCAAGTGCTACACGTTTGCGCGCCTACGAAACGCTACGAGCCATTGGCATATCGTAGACCCTACGTTATGTTTTAACATGATTACATAGTAATGTTTGATAAAATCAGTTTAGTTAACCAAAACATAAAAATGCCTGAAGTACCTATGTAGGTTATGTAATAGATCCATGCTACTACCAGAGCCTCCGGTACTGCATAAGCAATTCATGTCCCACAAACAGCACAAAAACTAGCCACAAATTAACATTTCTTTGCACTCCATTCCGGCATGCCCTAATCAGAGCTTCTCTTGTTTCAGGTTAATGTGCTGCACATGACAGAGACAGAAGACCCACACACAACCTGAAAACGCTTTATATGGAGCGAGACGGGTACAAATCACGTGATTCGTCACGGATTAAAAGTCACAAAAGCCGTTGTAGATAATACTGCCTACTCTGTGTCTGAACTTGCCTTTCATGATGCGTGATTGAGATAGTTCTTAAGGCTTTGATAATAAGGTTGAGATTGGGTGTGGTGCGCTAGGTGTGCGGGCGACTTGTGTGATGCGACGGCCGCGGAGAGAACTACGAGTGCAGACAATCGAGCTGGTCTGACGAATCTAGTCAGGTAAGTCCTTTCCTTATAATTAATAGGTACCATTCAATAACATTTTAATTAGGAAAACCAATCAATCTAGTAGAAGCTGGTAATAATGCCAACAAAAGCGGCCAAGTGCGAGTCGGACTCGTCCGGTATGGGTTTAATAAAAAAAAATTGAGTTTCAGTTTCAAGTATGGGGATGCCCCAATATTTTTGTTTTTTTATTCTACTTTTGTGTAAAATCTTAATGCGGCTCACAGAATACATCTACTTGCTAAGTTTCATCAGTCTAGCTCTTATAGTTTCGGAGAAAAATGGCTGTGACATACGGACGGACAGACAGACAGACATGACGAATCTATAAGGGTCCCTTTTTGCCATTTGTCTACGGAACCCTAAAAAGCACAGAGATTGCATTCCTCAAAAGGACATGGAACCATGAGTATTTTTAAAACCTACCTACATGTAGACAACGTGCGTGATACGTCCACGGTATTATATTATATAATAGTTTAAAGCTTTTCCAGTGAAATTGTTTTTATAAAAAAAAAATAACGGTGAAAGGTTACCTCCTGCAAGTTTTGCGAGGTTGTTGACCCGGCCGCGTAATTGCTATGAACGTTTATCTAGGCACTTTTGCTTTGTTTGTGTTGTGTGCATTTGTACTGGCTTTGTGTTTTTATTATTTTTGTAATCTAGAAAATTGTTTTGTTGGAACGTGAAAGGTATGTAGGTAGTCTTCTTTTTTAGCTGACAGCGTGTAAGTACTACTTATCTTGGTATTTTACTTAGGTACCTCTTCTGCAGTGGCGGACTCAGCACCCATCTTATAGACTAGATACATAATTAATTTACTTTATTGCCAACTTTTATCTAAATCAAAATGATAAATTTATTATTCTTCTTATTTTGCTAAAAATATAAAACTAAGCACAGTCCGTAAATCCTAAAAAAAGTGATCTAAGAAGATACTACAGAGATACGTTGCGTTTAGTTTGGTCCGCCGCCCCAGCGCGTTAATATGTGTAGCCTTTGCAATATTTAGGTACTTTGCATTTGATATATTTCTTGCTATCATCGGTGGTTTTTTTGTCACGATTTGCCGCCCCTAATACCTGCCGCCCTAGGCCCGGGCCTACTGCGCTTTAGGGCAAATCCGCCACTGCTCTTCTGTGAACCAAGGTGAACTAACCACAGTAGGTAGGTAATTATCATATCCAGATTGAAGGTCGAGGATATGGGGACACAATCGATCGATCTACCTATAGGTAGGTACTTACTCATTTCTCAGGCAGATGTAGGTACCAGCATATGAGTAGGTATGGTTAGTAACAGTAATAGGTTGTCAATTTCAGTTTATCTCTTCAATCTTCCTGCTGCCCTTATCCCACTTTTATGTGAAGTTCATCATGTTTATTTCGTCCATTACCCTGTAGCAGCCGTCATTCGGTTACCTATTCAATGCTCATTCAAATTCAATAAAGTTGCACAACGTTGATCAAAAGCTGGTTTACCAAAATGATTTTACTCGAGATTAGTTTCGCAATAAATTAAACTAAATCAACTTTCGTCGCCGACTGTTCATAAGGAAAGTACGTACCTATAGGTAGGTATAGCTGCTTGAAATAAAATAAACTTGGTCTGAAGTTGCGGTCCATCTAGATTCTAGAAGGTGGATAGTGGCCTAATAATTCTACCACATGATTGTAGGTAGGTTAGGGACCTACTTCTAAGTAGATAGTGCATCTTTCCAATTCCGAAACACAAGTTCCTTCTGAAAGCATAAGATTGTTGTCAGGGGTTTTGGCTAGACGGCGCTGTATGACCTGTTTGATACGGTTTTAAAAAAGTCTGAGGTTTGGGAGAAGAAATCTGTCGGTGTAGGAAATACCTACTAGTCTAAATATTAATTTCTGATATAAGCCTCCTCCTCAATGTTGTTCTTATTTTTCTCCCATTATTTTACAGGAGACGGAAAACCGATTAAAATTATGATCGAGGTCGTGGATCGTAAAAATCAAATGATCACTTTTAGAGAAGGCGCATAAATCAAGTCTACGACGGAAATAAAGCGTAATAAATCAATACAATCAGGAGTTATTCATTCTAAATAACATCAAAGTTGCCTACGTGCGACAGGTTTTTTTTGTTAGTTAGTCTTTAGTCTCAGACTCAGCGGGACCAACACTAAAAATGCGTTTTTCAGTTAATATTTTTTTGTGTATGGCTTCGCATGTAATAATAATGTTAATGTGTTATTAGAGAGAGTATGGTCGCTTAGCGACAAAGCCTTTTAAATAAATAAAAAAATAACAAGACATTTGTTCAGCGGGTCTATTCCTGCAAAACATTTCGTTCAAGTGATCGCTGAATCCGTTGCGAGTTTCCAATTCGAACGCGGATTCAAGGATTACCCGAACGAGGCGTGTTGCAGGAATAGCAGGGCTGCTCAAGGAGAACATAATTTCCCGCGCAGGTTTTACCAATGAGGTATGAATACTAAGTAAGATGTTTTGGGATTAAAGCTCGTTATACACGATATGTTTGTGGTAAGTACCCCCGGTCAAGTTGACGACCACAAGATTGCTTATGACATGACATGTGCGTTTATGCGACCACTTTTACAACGACAATTAATGTCGATTTTGAAACCGAGTAGGTACCTACCTACTCGGTTTCAAAATCCTAATCCTGCGTAAGTAGCTAGTACCACCTGGTACTAGCTACTTACGCACCAACGTCTTCAATTTCAACTTCCAGAAACGTAACTTTTAATTATTTATTTTTAAAAGTAAATAAAATTGTAAAAGGGTGCTTCTTCCGATTGTTAAAGTATCGTAACGGCGCTGTAAGCGATGTTGGAAAGTTAGCATTGCTTTTTGACTTGAAAAGGTATTTCGCTGCAAGCAGCGCTGTGAGATGGCTGTATGGATCGATGCTGTGTTGCGCGCGCCGTCAGTGACGTCATCGTCGCCGGGCGGGCCGATAGAATGATTTTTAAAAGAAGTTGAACCTCAGGAAAATAATAATGCCAAAGGTACGTTATTTTAGGTCGCATATAATTATATATTACTTTACACATTGCCTGTTCCAATATCAATTTATCGTAATAATAATTATGATTTTGATGGACATTGTTTCAAAAGCTTTTAATGACCACGATAATTATGATTTCTTTAAAATTAAACATTAAAATAAATTTAAAAAACAGCAATAAGTATTATGTAGGTAAGTAGGGTGACACACGGGAATTAAAGATAAAAATTACAATGCGACAAATTATTTTATCAGTTTAAACAGTGCGCAAAGAAGAAGTCATTTGCGTCAGTAGGTAGATTATTATGTAGGTGAATATCTAGAAATATTAATTTTATTGTAATCATTCCTTAATCAATTCAAGATAATCAGGTTGTTTAATATCCAAGATATGGATTTTACCAGCACCTTTAACAGTTAATTTAAGACGATGCCTATTATAATGGTTATACAGTTATATTTGCTACCTTGCTCAGATACTTACTACTGACTACTGGTGGGACAAAGAACATAGTTAAAAAAGTATTCAGTGAAAATACGATGGTAACATTATTACAGACTAGCAGCCCGTCCCGGCTTCGCACGGGGTAGACAATATTGTTGTACATTATTTTGTTCTATCGCTAATAGTTTCGGCAGCGCATTCGACGAAAGACATTTTAAGACTCATTTTTCTACACCTTCGGTTACATTGTTCAAATTTTACCAAGGATCCCTATTTTTATTCAAAATTAAATGTAGCCTATGTCAAATTGGAAGAATGTAGCATTCTATTGGTGAAAGAATTTTTTAAATCGGCCCAGTACTTTTTGAGCCTATTCATTACAAACATACAAACGTACAAAAATAGGTACAAATCTTTCCTCTTTATAATATTAGTATACATATAGATAATACCTAAAATAGCAGGCACATAAAAATGTTGGATAAACGGATTATCTCTCCTTTGTTTAGTCTGAGTATTGCTTGACCTCTGGCTATTTCTGATGTTTTGGTTTTGTAGTTTACTTGCTCACATTATCTTGTAAGTACTAAATAATTTTTAAATATTTGAACGTAAACATATCGAGCCGAAAAAAAGTTGAACAACACTAGAGTTTTTTTTAAACTGCTATTTCGTGCTCAATTTAAATGCCAGATAATATTTTATAGTTTAAAATGTAGGTCCAAGTTCAACAAAATATCTAGATGAAAATAACGTCGAGGTACATTTCTTCAACAGTGATAAATTCATCGATCTCGTATTGTTTCATGTATTTTGGGATGTTTGAAGGTCCTACTGTTTTCTATCCACGAGCTCACCTTGAACTGCTCGATTGTCTTTCTGTGCGCTATAAATCATGATGTCACTGATGTCGGTGTGTTAAGCAAATTTGTAGCTAGGTGAAACATAATGAATGGTTTTTTTCTGTTCGAAATATGTTTTGTTTAATTTAATCAAATAACAATCAAATAACAATCTTCATTTACTAAATAGTTTATTTATTACTATTTAGCTAGACTGGCCTCTAGCTCAGTTGGTAGTAGCTCTGCCTTCTGCGCCATAGGTCGTGGGTTCGATCCCCACCGAGAACAAATATTTGTGTGGTAAACATAAATGTTTGTTCTCTGTCTGGGTGTTATATTGTATTCTAAGTAGGTATGTATTTACAAAAAAAAATGTATTCAAGTATTATATCAGCTCTCTGGTTCCCATATTACAAGCTCTGCTTAGTTTGGGGCTGGGTAGTGTTGTGTGAATTGTCCAGAATATTTATTATTATTATTATTATTATTGTAATCTATATTTGTTTGTACCTAATGTTTTAAGCAATGATTTCAACTACCGTATATTACTTAGGTAGGTATAAGTATTACTTACCGTATATTACTTCAAACGAATAGTAATAGAAGCTTTTACTCAGATATAGATACATATACCCAAGTACATATTTCTAGCCACCTTATTATTTATAGGATTTGTTTAAATCCTCAGATTTTATACATAAACCATGAGTACCTACCTACTACCTACTTAACAGAGGTTGCTTATTTAACTCAGCTTATGTAAAATTTTAGGTAGATGAAGTAATAAGGAAGACTCAAGTGATTCAGAGTAGAGTATTACGTATGCATAATAATTACTAAATAAATATTTATTTGCGATAACATTTGCCGCATACCTAAATATTGTGCTGAGCTAAGGGGCAACGCAAATAGAAGACGGCGAGACGAAGGTACGGTACAGACACGGCGCAGATACGGTGCAGGCGCGATATCTGCGCAAACAGACGCGGGGACGATACGGCAAGTTAAGTCATTATAGAGCGTGATATTGACGGGATAAGACATGTATTCCTCTTCAGACGAAGATGAAGATGCACTGGCTTTGCTACAGATTATTAATTTACAGCAAAGACCAAGAAGGTATTGGATACATCCAGTGTGGAGAAATGCAGAAGAGCACAGGTACTATAAAATAATGGAAACATTATATGAATATCCTGATCGTTTTCGCACAGTTTATAAAATGTCACTGGAATGTTACCATATCGTATTGTCAAAAGTAAGAGAAGGACTTCGGAAGCAAGTTACAAATTGGAGAAAACCAATCAGCCCTGAAGAAAGACTACTGATAACTTTAAGGTAAGTGAAACTATTTTTTACAGATCAAACTTTTATTGACAAATCAAAAGATAATATTCATTGAAAATGTTTTTGGTTTAGCATCTTTGCTACAATTAGTATTTATAAATTGCTCTCAGTGTTACAGCTAATTTGAGTATCTGTCAAGCTGTCATCATGTGCTGTCCTTATCTCACAATACAGAATCAGCGCATGCGGACAGGGACAGCACATGACTACTCAAGCTAGCTGTCGCACTAAGAGCCATTTATAAATAATGTTCAAGGCATTGGATAGTTCTCATTAAAATCACTTATTTCGTCTTCATGAGATTGGATAGATGTCTCTGGATTCGGGTGAGGTGTAGCTGGATTTATTGGTGAAAATATTGGCAAACATAATGTAGTTGGAGTTGCCGGAGGTGCTAAGGATTGTGCTCTTTCATAAGCTCCCGGTGTCCGCGTTTGCTGATATTCTGAAATGCTGAGTTGATAATAAGCTTTCTCATCATAAGTTCGGTGTCTTGAAGGCCCAGCTATTTGTTCAATTACAGCCACTGCCGCCGGTGGTGCTGGATTTATATACTCTCCGGATATCAAAGTCAGCTGAGTTTCCGGATTTTTGTTAGCTGCTGCAGTATGTTTAGCTGTCT
Organism: Thera britannica; assembly: GCA_939531255.2. Lineage (NCBI taxonomy): Eukaryota > Metazoa > Arthropoda > Insecta > Lepidoptera > Geometridae > Thera > Thera britannica. The sequence continues at coordinate 20,601,254 of OW618037.2, forward strand.
GCTGAGTCGAGGTAAACGAAGGTGCTGGACTTGTATTAGCTCTGGATGTAAGAGTCTGCTGGGTTGCACCTTCATTAGGATCATAATCTGTCTCTCGAGAAGGTGTTCGTGGATAATACGGCTGTGTCCTAGGATAACTAGGTACTGGGTCATTTAAAATTTGCTCTGATAAATTGAGAACGCCCATTTTAAATCTTCGTTTTTGGGCTGGTGTCATTGATTTCATATCTGGAAGCATGCTTTGAAAAAAAGCTAGATCGCTGTCTGTTTCAGGCTCAGCTCTATGTATGGTCTTCATTTGTAATGCTCTTTGACTGAAATATTCATGTGCTGATTTATTAACATCTTTTAAAGAGATTGCCCTAGATTTATTTAATAGTGGTAGCAGTGGCGGTGTTGGCGTGGATTGATTGGAGATGGAATCCGAATTTGTGTTTTCAGAAGCTAGTTGACCAGTAAACAGTGTCTCATCGACTTCTTCACTATCATTACCGTCTGTGCAATCATATTTGCTTAGATTGCTTTTGGTTGGTCGGGACTTCAAGTAATTGTCTAAAAAATGTAGATGTGGTGAAAGGTAGTACTCTTTAATCGTCTTTGCACCTGATCCAGATGGCAAATCTAGCCTTTTCTTGTTTTTGCTGTAACTACATCGAATATTCTTCCACCGTTCTTTACATTCTTGGGCTGAAAAATATTTAAGGAGATTAGTTACAATGTGTGTTTAGATTGAGGTGCCACTTTTCGCATCGTAAAGTGGCTAATGGAGTTATTTAGTAGTAGTTTAGAAAATTTTGTAGAACGGATATTGGATTTTGTATTAGAATACTTCAAAAGTTAAATGAATATAAAGGTGGCACCTCAATCTGTTTGGATTGAGGTACCACTCAGAACTGGGAATATTATGGATGAGTTTTCATCAAAATTTCGTAGTACTCCAGAATTCTGGAGTACTACAAAATAATACAAAATTTTGATAAAATTTCATCCATAATTTTCCCAGTTCTGAGTGGCACCTCAATGCAAACAGTTAGATTGAGGTGCCACCTTTATATTCATTTAACTTTTGAAGTATTCTAATACAAAATCCAATATCCGTTCTACAAAATTTTCTAAACTACTACTAAATAACTCCATTAGCCACTTTACGATGCGAAAAGTGGCACCTCAATCTAAACACACAAATGTTACATACTTATTGCTATTTTATTTTTGTTACAGATACTACTCAGATGGCTGTTCGTTTACATCACTTTCTGGATATGTATTGAGAGGAGGCAGTACCGTCCGGCAAATTGTGCATGAAACCTCTAGCGTTATGTGGGAATGCCTACAGCCGGAATATATGCCTGTACCTACACGACAAAAATGGGTAGAAGTTGCTGAACGGTTTTACACTCTCTGGAATTTACCGAATTGTGTTGGGAGTTTAGATGGAAAGCATATTAGAATTACAGCGCCCATCAACTCGGGTTCGACTTTCATAAATTATAAGGGATATTTCTCTATTGTATTGTTTTCAGTTGTAGATGCAGATGGTTTCTTTTTAACTATAGATGTTGGTGAATACGGCCGAAATAGTGATGGGCGAGTATTACAAGTTAGCTCTTTTGGACAAGCTATGGATCTAGGCGATCTCGATTTACCGAACCCTACACCTTTGCCTGGAGAAACACAGAATGTGCCCTTTTATTTTGTGGCAGATGAAGCTTTTCCACTAAAAAGAAATATTATGAGACCATATGGTCGAAATCAATTGACTAAGGAGAGAAGAGCTTATAATAACAGGTTGTCAAGGGCACGTAAGTCAGTAGAATGTGCCTATGGTATGTTAGCGTCAAAGTTTGGTGGACTTTACACGCCTATTTGCTGCAAACCAGAATATGTTGATAATATTATAAAAGCAATGTGTGTGTTGCATAACGTAATTCGCACATGTGATGGTAAAAAATCAAATCCACGGTTTAGAAATAATTTGATAGGAGCAAACATTAACATGCGATTAATGGGAGAAAATCCCTACCATATCAGGGAATATCTTACAACATATCTAACACAACGATCTCCGATTCCGTTTCAGACTAGACATAATGTTTAAAATTTAAATAAAATACATACCTGTTGCACCGACTTTTATTGCTATTTCTTGCCATATTTTGTCTTGCACATTTCTGTTACTGTACCCTGTCTTAGTGTAGTCATAGATATTCGGGTATTGCTCAATTAACTCGCAAAACTCAATATTAAACTCAATATCGTCACGCATCCTGTATACGAAGCGACGTGCGTCTTGCGTTATCTTTTGTTCGTGACTGAAGGCGGCAAGCGGACGGCGCAGGCACGCCGTTCCTCGCCCCCCGCCACGTCGCCAGCAGATGTAGGCGCAAGCGGCGTCTCGCATTATATACAGTATGAACAAAGATACGTAGCGATATATTTTAAACTGTTCAAATTTTCGTCCATATGGATATTTAAAGGCTGATTTACATTGATACAGTAGCTGGCGCCAGCTACTGTATCAATGTAAATCAGCCTTAATCCATGATTTTAATGAAAATCCGATGTTATTTAACTTATTATGATTTGATTTATGTATTTCGATGTTATTCGTATTTTAAAGTAGTTAAATAGCAAACATAGCGGTTACATATTGCAAACATAAGTACAGTCGACAGCACATCAAGCTATACAGTTTGACCTTGAGCACGCCTTTATTGCACTTGTTAGTGGCGGCTTTCGTAGCGCAATGTTACACTTGATGTGCTCTCGACTGTACATAGGAATTATAATGATACAAAAGGAGGGAATTAGTATTCGAAAAAAAACCGAAAGGAGGTGTATTAAATGTTATTTCCACTAAATAGCACCTTGTATAATAATACTCTGTGCCGTACCGTCCCCGCGTCTGTTTGCGCAGATATCGCGCCTGCACCGTATCTGCGCCGTGTCTGTACCGTACCTTCGTCTCGCCGTCTTCTATTTGCGTTGCCCCTAAGACACGTACTTCACTGCAAGGCAGCTTTGGAATAACAGATAAAACTGTTTGAGCTCTAATCTTACAAGGTTGTCACATTGTCGAGGTAATATGGGGTTAAACAATAAGTTTAAACAAAGTAAATTGCAGGTGTAAATTATTTGTTTTCGAGTTAAAAACGACCTCACAGCTACCAATAATATTATTTGTCCAATGCTAGCTCTATAGCAAATGCCACTCAAGATGAGCCAGCGGCCACAGCCACAGCGACAGGTGACCAGTGAACAGCGAGTGGTCGCCACTGGTGACCACGCGTGTGTGACGAGGGCCTAAGAGATGAGTGAAATAGTACCCAACAAGCGTGCAGTGGGCAGCCCTACGTTTTGTTGAAGCTTTTTGAAATGTGGCTATCTACCTATTCTAATATTTTAAGGACATTCTTGTCAAGATTCTTTAAACTAACCCGGTGTAAATAATACCTAACTTACTTCAACTAAAGAGCGTAAGGGGTTTATCGTTTTAAAATTGTATTGCATATTTTGATAAAATGATAATTTAGCTTTTTATTTCACTCTTGCACCTCCATGTTTATTCTAGTAGCTCGGGGAATTATAATGTAAAAGTATATGAACTGTATAATTTATAAGGAGTATGAATAACCAAAAAATAAGTAGGTAAGGTAGCTCTAGCTACCTATCTAATTGATGTGTGTAGTAAGTTCAGATAACTGGTTCACATCACACAGTTAAACTTTGCCCAGGTTGAGGATAGATGGCGCTGTATAATTTATTTTACTACTTCAACTTACATTTTTGCATTTCATTACCAATCCTTTTTGAATTCATAGGAAATACATAATATATTATCAAAACGAATATTTATATTACGTATACAATTATTGAAGTTTAAATTATTTAGGGCTAATTTCACGAATTATTTTCTAACCGATCAAATATTTGGCTAGGTACCTAAATAATTATGTTAAATCTTTGATCGGTCGATTAGTAGGTACCTAGTAGTTCGTAGTTCGTGAAACCGGGCCTCGATACAGTAAATAGTTGTAAAATGTTTATAGCTATAATTATTGAAACTACTTAGTTTTTACAGTAATCAATGAAAGAGTTACACAATTTAATAAAAGCCTAAATAAATAGCTAATGTACCACTGAACATTCCAAGATGGCCTTGTTTGATGTAGCTAGGTAAAATAATCGCAGCCAAATATATTTTACTGTAGAATGTAGATTGATTGCATGGGCTTGAGCAGTATTGACTGTACTAAATGTAAAAGCTTTCACATATCAGCTCGCACTCAAGACATCATATTTCTTTTGAAATCGATCGGTTAATACAAGCGCGGGCTTGCCATTCACTGACGTCGCGGCCCGCCAGCCTGACGCATGCGCGTCTGGATAACGTCTATTCCGTACGGATATACATAAATGAGTGTTGGATTGTACATATTTTCGTAACCTGGCTATGTATGATCTTTTCATATTGGTCGCATAGCTAGTCAGGAATTCATGGTCGAGCGGTTATCTCATTTTTGTCGCATCGCGATGTACCAAGAAGATAACACTCCTGTTATATTATAATATTTTATCAATTATGAGATAGCAGAACAGTATAAACCTACTCATATAATATTAAACTAAAAGTAAACTGCGACAACTCCGCAGGGTCTGGTGGTCGCCTGTGGAGATAGTCGTGCAGTGTGTGCGAGGCATGTGTAGCGTAGTCGTGTGGTGGCAGTTGTCCGTGCCGTGTGTAACGAGCCTAAGGCCAGTCAGCAGAGCGGACTCAGAACGCGCGGTCGCGCGGCGCGTTTCATGGTGCTTGTAGTTTTTTAGTTTGACAGTTGGCGCGTTTTTCGTTTATGTTCAACTAGATATTTCTTGTGGAAATCATAGATTCTAAGTTAGTGTAATCTGTGTTTTTCTGTTTCGAGTGTTCGACTGGATTTGTGAGTTTTCCAAGCCGGCTGTGAGTTGAGTAGGTAATAGCACGCCCCGTGCGCTCTCGCCCGTGTTGTGTTGAATTTTTGTGATTTCACTTCGCTGTGAGGATTCTTTCGTACTCCCGGAAGACAGAGGTATGTTTACTTACCCTTACCGGTACCGCCTTTTAATTACTACTAGTTAGCTGTTTAATTGGCAAATACCCCCGCGTCGGCAATTTCTCTCGCGTACCACTCATTAGAACCGGTTTTATGTTCCAAATATAGCGAGTGGTCGCGATGTAATGTAGGCCTGCCTGCTGTAGCCTCACAGACACAGAGTGAGTTTACTTACCGTCCTGTAGTTTCATTCACACTGCAAATTACTTGTGTAATTATTAGAGTTTTTCCCCTTGGTCCGGGCGAGGAGGCCGACGCAGCTGTGCGTACGTAATGGGTAAAAATAAATAGGTACGTGGGTATTATCGAGACAAGCCGGCTCGCTGAGGACAACGTATTATTAGGAGCGTATTATAATATTCGCTGTATATTTAGGTTATGTTTTTGATTGAATGAAGGTTCAAGGACCCCAGCAGATTATGCAATTGCATGTGCAACCTGACTTTAGATCTTTTTGCTATATCAATATATTCTAAATACATCTTGTCTATTTGATGTCTTAGGCCCGTATTCCGAAACAGCGCTTGAGTCTGAGTCGAGCCTCAAGCATAGATTTTGTGACAGTTCTCCTTTGAAAAGTGTCAAAAATCTGTGCTTGAGGCTTGACTCAGACCTAAGCACTGTTTCAGAATACGGGCCTGAAGTATACCTATTACATATTCCGAGGACTTATTTGTAATTGTAGCATTACTTATAAGTACCTATTTAGCCATGTTTTTCCAATGAGAATTAGATTATGTAGGTAACCATAGGGCTAAAGTCCTATACATTAATATCAACTTTTTATGGCTTGTGCTAGGTGATTGAAAAACTTAGCTCTAAATTGACTAATCTACCATTTGACTTGTTTAGTTCATTACTTTATGGGATATGGGAGCAGCTAGTGCTAGCTAGTAAAATTTTGTGTACAGTTTGTAACTAGAATGTATTATAGATTTCAAATCTAGGTTCAACTGTAGATTTTTTTTGTCCCGTGTTTTATAAGCAGTTTTGGTGTACGCTGGACATGTTGTGGAATTTCTCCAGTGATCATTTCCTCCTTTTTAGGGTTCCGTAGCCAAATGGCAAAAACGGAACCCTTATAGATTCGTCATGTCTGTCTGTCTGTCTGTCTGTCTGTCTGTCTGTCTGTCTGTCTGTCTGTCCGTCCGTATGTCACAGCCATTTTTCTCCGAAACCGTAAGAGCTAGACTGATGAAACTTGGCGAGAAGATGTATTCTGTGAACCGCATTAAGATTTTTACATAAAAATAAAAAATAAACTATAAATTTCGGGGGTCCCCATACTTGAAACTGAAACTCAAAATTTTTTTTTTCATCGAACCCATACGTGTGGGGTATCTATGAATAGGTCTTTAAAAATGATGTTGAGGTTTCTAAAATCGTTTTTTTCTAAACTGAATAGTTTGCGCGAGAGACACTTCCAAAGTGGAAAAAAGTTGGTCCCCCCCCCTCTAACTTCTAAAGTAAGAGAATGATAATACTAAAAAAAAATATATGTTGTACATTACTATGTAAACTTCCAACGATATTTGGTTTGAACAAGATCTAGTCAGTAGTTTTTTTTTTATACGTCATAAACCGTAAACCGCAATTTACCTTTCGACGAACTACAAGAACCTTATTATGTTACATCAAGTAACATATATAAAGGTTCTTGTAGTTCGTCGTGCTACGGAACCCTTCATGGGCGAGTCCGACTCGCACTTGGCTGCTTTTTGTAATAATGTTGAGTTCTATGATGTGTTGTTATTTTAGTCTCTTATTGTAGTTTATGGTGGTCAGCTGTGATACCAGGAGTGATTACGCTGCTTGTACTTGGTTGAGAACCGTTTTATTTTCTCGCTGACAGTGTTAGTATCCACTATCCAGTTAGTTGTCGAGCTCATCAATCTTTAAGAACCATGGTGCATTGGATATGTTTCTTAGAATACCATTTTGTGCTCTTTGGATCATATCAACATTGGATTTGCAAGCTGATCCCCATAGCTGTATGATGTAGGTCCATATAGGCTTACCACTCTAAATTCTAAGTTTCAATCGCTAAGTAATATTTCTGGCAAAAACCATAGTAGGAAAATGTATATCTAATTTTTGCAAGAGTGTCCCAAATAACCCCTTGAACTCCATTAAGTCTACAGTACTGTAGGTATTGAAACTAGCAAACTGAATTCTCTTGAGTTTTTTTTTGATCTGCTAGGCTAAAAGACTGCTCTATAGGATCATTATAAATATGCCTTTCAATTTACAAATTGTATTACATTCTAGTGCAGCTTCTACCTACATATCCCTTTGCCTTTTGAGCTCTATTACTTCACAAAACTACAACAATCTATCTAACAAACCACCATGGACTGGGGCCATCTTCTAGTTGCGCCCGTAGTATGGGGTTGGCTTGGGTTGGCTGTATTTACCTAATTAGTCACTGGGTTTATGTGTGAGAATAATGTTTTTATTAAGACACAAATTGTACCTAGGGACATTCACATAAGTATTTATAATATAAACTATAAATCAAAGACAATATTATTTCTATAAAATTCAGGATTATCTCGGTTCTGTGGTATGTGCATAATTACTTATTTAGTCCTCAATAAAGAACTATATACCTATATTATTAATTATTTCTTTATACATATCCTATGAATTTCCTGATTATTACAATAAGCACATTAGGTAGGTACATGACTGTATTGATATTTAATTTGGCCATCTGCCATCATACGACACAGAATATTACTAGTTTTTACTACCTAGTGGCTGTTTCACTAAAGGCAGTTTTTCCATCTACGGAGTAGCACTATTCGACAAAAATGATAGTCCTTGTTCTTAACAAGCCTAAAGAAGAGATGGATATATTTTTAACTAATGATATTTTTATTGGACATTTTTTCCAGTAGGTACTTATATTGTAAATTTTTGCCCTAAAGCAAAAAAAGCCTATTTGTTCAAGCACGCAAACGATTTTGTAATGATAGTATGAATGCAAAGAGTTTAAAATATATTTTTATGGTTAAAGTAGGTATATATTCAGGGAAGCTGTTTCTATTCTATTTCGATAAGATTTAGGACCATTCAAAATGACACCAAGCTAGATCGATATTGACCGCGAGCGAATTCGCTCAAGATAGTTTGATCAAATTCAAAACGGTAGGTATTTGTTCAGTAGAATGAAAAAGATTCACTTTATAAAGTGCATTTAATTCTGAGTGACACAAGCCAGCCAGTATATCTTACTTTATGCTGTGGTGGAGGCTGAATTTGTAGTCTGAATAATAATTAAACTCATTCATACTATAAATCTTTTCTATCTTATAAAAGACTGGGAGTTGTACCGACCGAGTGGCATGACTCTTGTCCCCATTTCGCGTGGAGAATAAAACAAAATGGGGAATGAGGATACATAGCTTCAGGGTTGTCTGTTACTGGTCATATCTCCATCATGACGTAAGCTGGACTAATGGAATACTTGGATGGTTGAATTCTGTGACTTTTGTGGTTTAATGACGCTGCGTAGCTGACTGACGGTGACTGCATGGGATAAACATAGCCTATCATGTAACACCATGGGTTGCTAGAGGTAAACTGTATTCATTCTATGTCACTTGGATTTTTTATCAAATTCAAAATTTATTTATTCGATTGTACGAGTATCATAAGGATCACTTTGAAACGTCTTAAAGGCGAGTCTTGGTCCACGCGAACAAGCCTAGAAGAACAGGAATCAAGCTATATATTTTTTTTGAATGCCCTACTTATAAAAACGCTGAATAATATAAAACTAAGTTAAGCAAGTTGATAGATCACAGTTTTGCGAACTGCCAACCCTAAAACCAGATTTCAATGTCCTTCTGCAATAACATTCGTCTAGAGCAATTTGGCAGGCTCTACTGTACAATACCCCGAAATGGGAGAAATGTGGCTAGATAGGAGGGGGAGGAGAAAATGGCCTCTCTGTAGAGATAAATAGGTCATTGACAGCCATTTCCGTATGGTTCTAGGCTTTTATACATCGATGATATTTTGTGAAGCATTACAGCCTTTATCAGGAATGTACCAGTATATTTAGGATGTAAAATGCTTCGTGAAGGCTACTTTATCCCAAAATGAATAGCGAATGTTTCTGGACAAGAATACGTCAAGTAGCGAAGTGCTCCAAAAACATCAAGTCTATTGTCACACAATGTCTGAAATCGTAAGATCTCCAGATCAAACATCGACGGAATCCATCAAACAAAACGAATATTGATTCATGCATCGATTTCAAAGGCAGATGCTCACAATCGTGTATTTAAAGCTTGAGATCGGCACTCGTCTCGGAAGCGTCACAAGCGCGTGCGTCACACCTAACACGAATAGACACGGTGACCCTCGCTGGCCGCAGGTGACGCCAGAATCGCTGTCCGTGACGGACGACTGCTCGCTTTACTTCAAGCATGAGAGCACAGATCGCACCCTTACGATCCTCTAAGATGCGCTAGGTTTTTTCCACTCGTTTGCAAAAGCTAAGGTCCAGAATTACGAATTTAAAATCATGCATAAGAACAAGAACCAACTTGCAAGACAAGACACAGTGAATCCGTTCTCGACTAGTTCACTCAGGATAGGCTTTATGGCTGTTTCAAAGATCTTGTTTAATCCTTGTTACACCCACGCTAAACCCACTCAGTATACCTGTACCTACTGTATATGTATAACCGCACTGGTGGTGTTACACGCAAATTTTAAATGAGATAACGGACAGGAAATTTATTAATTGTATCCAGCATTAGGTACACCTGAATTCTCAGATGGAAAGTCCATCCGAATCTCTAAAACAGACAGTATATTATATGCCTGTTTCCGTCAGACCTTTAGGTAAGTGGATTGGGGTATACCCAGCGGTACCAGCATCGGCCATGACAAATGATGTCTCTCATCCAAAAACACATAAAAACGCCTAGGGAAAAACGTCCCGAATTACTATTTATCACCCCAAAGGGCGATTTGTTTTCGCTGTACCATTTGTGCGTAATCTTGAGGACGTATGAATAGTAATGGGAAGACCTTGGGAGGTCCTGAATTTTATCCGAACAGACGTCGTTGAGAGGAAATGAACATTAGAGTCTGCAAATTATGATTATGTCGTCTATTTAAACGAGACATCTGTTTTTCGTCTAAACTAACTGGCAAGCGGTTGTCACCGAATTCGAAACGTTCAGTTTTGATGACTGTGAAGTTAGGAACATTTGTCTGCACTAAACATTTCGTACAGATATCTACCCCTGTTCCTGTCCCAGCTGTCAGGGCTATCCTCCGGTTCGCTGCCCGTGTCACGCGAGATTCTCGAAATTTCAATTTACTCCGAAATTGTAACTTGTCAATCCATTCGGCTTTCGGTGCCAGTTTTGTTTAGGGTAATAAAGCCGAAATAAAACGATGGTATCAATGAAAGTATTTACAAGCAATTTGTACCTCGTTGTCTATGAAATGGAATTATCGTGCAATTTTAACATGACACAGAGGCTTTTATCTTTCTGTCACCATCATGATGTGCTAGTTTTTCCATCAAACTTTTACTAGACTTGCAGATGGACTAAGCGCAATCTAGACTGGTCTAGTAATATTCCAGCGCCGATAAGTCCCATGTCTCTAGTAGTCTTATCACGCCAGTGCTGTTAGTCAATTGACGAGGGTCAGGGCAAGGGTCGGAGCTGACATCACCACAGTCATCACCGAAGGTGGGTGTCGAATTGATCTCAACAATTAAAAGGTCAGCGTACTTCAAACGGCCTGCAGTGAAGAAAATTTTATTATAGTCTGGAATTGAGTGGCTACAACAATTTTAATTAGCAAAAGTACATGTTGATATCTAGAGCATGACGAGACTTCTAGAGCAAGCGCCAGAAACAGCAACGTTTTTGATGCTTAGGAAATTGATTAACGACCTCTCTTTTGCTCGTCGATGCCGAAGAAAATCGGCAAATAAGTGTTACAAAATCTTGATATAACTAAATTCTCATTATACCATAACTTCGTCTCTAGATTTTTAAGGTCGTTGCCCGAATTTGACTCTACTGCTGGCGCGCGCTTTACATCGATTACGTGGTCCCGGCATCGAGCCAAAACTATGCTCTACATAAGTTGTAGAATGTAGATAGGCTTTTTGTATGACAAAGCACCCTTAAGTTTAAGGGTCAGGGCACCAAGTAGCGTAGCTTGCCTTGTTTTAACACATTAACTTAGGTTATGGAAATGTTAAGAATTAACCAAGTTCTTAAAACCTGCAGAAACCCTCGATATCAAGTCCGGAGCAATGTAAAATCTAGTAGGTCTAGATTCGCAGTATTCTTCAATTTAAACTTGGTTGGTTTGTGCCTCGGAGAGTACCATAAAATCGAGCATTTGGAACGGATAGTGCCATGTGTTATTCAAAATTAGGTTCATATTTTATCTTGATCGAGAAGCTTAGTTGAAGATCCCATCTAAATTTTCGCAAGTTTTGTTTTTACACCCCGTATTTAACTAGACATTTTAGCGGAAATGTAAGGGATCCGTAAAGTGTTGAGGATGCTATTAAGTAGAACCTACATGCTCGTTTTAGGCAAGTATTTAGGTACCCGGTTCCGTCGTGCGGTCTGGCGTAATTTAATTCTGGAACTAATTGTACCTAATGGGAGACATTTAGTAAACTTACGAACAGCTGCTCGGCTTTCTCTTGAGGTTTATTCAGGAGATAAACATAGTAGTCCTTATAACCTCACCTCTTTTAAGTGTGAAAAAAAATGTTGAAATGTTCGTAACAGGGAGCTATTATAGCAGAATGGGGAAATGAAATAAAAACACCACAAATTAAGCAGAGCTTGTGCTATGGGAACCAGATAGCGCAGAGCCAACTGAACTATGAGAGCAGTCTAAAATGAAGAAAAATTAAAATACATAGATAAATACTTAAACTTTTACGTCTTGAAAAATACCCTTCATAAGCTTAAAGCTAAAACCTTTGTACGCTAGTTAAAAGTCACGATCAACAGTTTGAAAAGTCCACTGCTGGGCATATGCCTCATTTTTCCAGGAAGAAAGATTCTGAGCCATCCGCCGACTTCCCACTATCTCAAAAATGTCGTTAGTTCAACGGGTGAAAAAAGTACTTTAAACTGTCTAACTAGGTATAGTCAATCGCAGTTTGACTCATCATAGGCTCAAGTCCTCAAGTCCAATATAACTAAAGAGAACGCAATTATAAAATCTAGAGCTTACCTGCACACTAGGTAAAACATGAGCAATCTTCCACCACATACCTACCAAATAACCGCAGTTTGTGTACATTCTGTGCTGTGTATACATTTTGATGTACTGTTTAGACTTGGGTATCTGTGAACCGGTTCGCGTAGGAAGGGTGAGTCACCGCCAAAGATGGCGCAGAACAATAAGTAATTATTGAACACAGTTTACTCTGCGCTGTCGACCGTGCTGTTATCCAGGTTTTTATAACGCTTTTATTAGTTTCACCTGTATGTATGTATGTATGTAACCGACCCCTTTGAGCTCGATTTTGTCCTACTTTGAACGATCAGATTTGATTCAAACTTTGCACACCTGTCAAAGGTCGATGACAATGCAATAATATGAAAAAAAAAATAAAAAAAAATGAAAAGAAATAAAAAAAATAAAATAAAAACCTACTTTGAACGATCAGATTTGATTCAAACTTTGCACACCTGTCAAAGGTCGATGACAATGCAATAATATGAAAAAAAAAAATAAAAAAAATGAAAAGAAATAAAAAAAATAAAATAAAAACCTACTTTGAACGATCAGATTTGATTCAAACTTTGCACACCTGTCAAAGGTCGATGACAATGCAATAATATGAAAAAAAAATAAAAAAAAATGAAAAGAAATAAAAAAATTAAAAAAACCTACTTTGAACAATCAGATTTGATTCAAACTTTGCACACCTGTCAAATGTCGATGACAATGCAATAATATGAAAAAAAAAATATATGAAAAAAAAAAACTAAAAAGTAAAAAATAAATTATAGTTTAAAAAACTAAAAAAAAACGCTTTTATAACTAAGTAATTGAACTAAAAAGTTAAAAATAAAACTAATAATCAATTGAAAATTTATATTATTGTACAAAAAGCGTGGGGGGCTTGATTTTGATTGTTGTAAATATTTTATCAATAGTTTATTATATCTGAAGTTATTATAAAAAGCACCCCACGCTTTTGTATAATAATATAAATTTTCAATTGATTATTAGTTTTATTTTTAACTTTTTAGTTCAATTACTTAGTTATAAAAGCGTTTTTTTTTAGTTTTTTAAACTATAATTTATTTGGAGCTATAAAAAGGTTAGTTTTTGCAAAAGAATGGGTAAGACGCGATCTGAGAGGCGTGATCACAGAACATAGTAGAACGGCCATGAGACCGGAAAAGTGCCGCTAAAATACATGAGCATGTGTTTAAAATAAAAAATACCTTCATGCTCGTTAATAACTTTCCGAGTAGCTTAAACATTAAAATACTTTCTTCTCTTTTCTTAAATCCTGCTTCTTTTTCTTAGAATCCTAATATTTAGTGATATTTAGAAAAATACAGAGAAAATGGAAAACTGACAATAGCGGTCCCGAATAGTCCCGATACAAACGGCGCATGATCGCCTTTCTGTTCTTTTCTGTATTCTGTGGGAGTGATCAAACATCAATGTTCTTAACCCAGTTACAAGTCTTTAACCTATCAGGCTATACACAAGAACGCTTAATACATGCACACGAGGTTTTGATACAATAACTGTAGATTCTTTAACGAATAACGGGAGGAAGGAGGAATGTTTTCCATCATAGCACAAATACCAGACATAGCTGAAACCCACAGAACCTATTCTGTGGCTAAACCAGTCTTAAGTGCTAATGACCTTAGCCAAAACCCTGACTTCACTACTGAGTTCAAAGACCTTCCCAAGGACATTGTAAAACATCCGATGCTGGTCCTATTTGACTATAGCCTCAGATCTTGATGAGAAAACCAGTGTGACGAGAAGATGGTTTCTGTTCATGGATTTTTTCTAGCTCGACTAAGACGTGCTCATTCAACCTACATTACATTTATCGCGTTGTCCCGCTCTTTAAGTATTGCGAAAGAATGAGAGAGAACTAGATTTTACTCTTTGTATTGTCTTACATAATAAAACTGATATTATCATCGTAAGGCACTAAATATTTGAAATAAGGCTGAGATTCATAGACCGCACTTTGCTTTACAGCAAAGCAGTCTTCGCAAAGTAAGCTTTGTTTATCGAAGTTTCCTATCAATATTTTGAATAAAGAAGAGCTTGACAGAACTATGAAATATAATTTTGGTTGAAAGTTGAACTTTCCATCAAAGTAAAGTCAAAGTTCGGTCTATGAATCTCGGCCTTAGACCTCGTTAGGAATATAACTTACCGAAGTTCAGATAGCCGTGGCAGTAAAATGTTGTCCCGTTTTTACTTAAAACTTGGCCAATTGTAACCTTGAATTTAAAGTCGTTGTGGTAATGCTAATGACTAATGATACTATTGTAGTGATTATCTCATACGTACAGTTGGTATCACAATTCTGACTGACTTCCGTCCGTTGTAGACCTACTACTACTCCCCGTCATAAAAAAAAAAATGTATGACGTTTCGATCTACACTTCATAACTCAGGTGACCGGTCCGCAGTAGAATTGTCGCTGCATCTTATACCGTGCAGTGTGACGCTTTAAAAAAAGAGCACCCGAGAGAGAAGACAAAACTCAAAAAAATCCTACAGTTTTGTCGGTTTGGTTTATACCTACTTAAAAATTAGACGCACAAAATGTTGGCTATTGGATGGCAAATAAAACCGAACCTAACAAAAATAAGAACGACTTTCAAAAACCACCATAATAATAAGACAAAGTTCCAATAACATTTGTTTTTACGAAACTTCGCCATAACAGACTGACTAAATCTACAATCTCATAGTATTTTACTTTTTACTTATTAATATACAAACACCCTTACTCTCTTGTAAAATAAAAAACTAAATAAACCTATAACTCTTTTATAAAACGTCTAGACTTTACTCAGTGTTCTCAAAATTAGCTCTCATCAATCAGACTCCTTGACAGGTTTAAAATGTATGACAAAGTGAAGGCTTTTAGTGTATCTATGCTAAACACCATGTACGAGAAATAGGTAGATGACGTATTCATCCCACGTGGTCAGAAACGGAGTCAGAGGTCTGTGGTCGAGGTCAGCCAGCATTACATCATTGGTCTGCGCGTTTCTTATATTTGTCATCAGATTTACTGCCAATTCATTTTATTACTTTGCACAGTTTTGCGTTCTTATTTGATTGATAGTTTCTGCCCTAGAGTTTTACCATCATCTAGTTTGATGTACGATTTTATAAAGGAGGTTTCATCTTCTGCTTGCATCAGCTTTGCTCCCGAATCAAAAGTCAACGTAATTTAGGTCTTGAACGTTCTTTTCTGTTTCAAATCCATAAGCTTCAACCAAGAACGCTAAATTTTGGAATAATACATTATTATGGTAGTTGGATAGGTTGACAAAGTAGTGGAAAAAAAACTCTTGAAGAATACAGAAATAGCCACATTAATCAAGCAAATAGTATTTTCATCCCACCAGCTCTGAAAGTGTGTTTTTGCTGTTTAATTTCTGACTGGAAAAGCCGTTTTTATCCGCTAGAGGATAAAGTAAATTTGAATTTAGAATATCGTGTTCAATAAGTTTGTGAATACACAACCTATTTACTTCTACCTCCATGGTGCCGAACTTATTATACAACCTTTTTTATTTTGTTAAAAACTCGCACTCGTAACCTTCTTGGTGTATTTGTGAATTCAAAACACCATTAAACCTATTTACTTCTACCTGCATGGTGCCGAATTTATCATACAACCTTTTTAAATTTGTTAATAACTCATACTCGGAACCTTCTTGGTGTGTTACTTTTAGTCGCGCCATGTTCTTTTTGCATTTAGTCATTTCCTCGCTGAGGTGGGATGAAAAGTTACGTGTTGCACTCGAGTGCAAAGATTTTTCACCTTGTGCTCTTTTGATTCCTTCGCCAACGCTTAGGATTCTAACTTTTAAACCACTCGCTACGCTCGTGGTTAAACTTTAGAATCCTGCGCTTGCTCAGTCATCAAAATTGAGCACGCGGTTAAAAAGCAGCTTTGCACTCTTGTATAACAAATAACTATTACCATCTAGCTTGTATTTAAGATGATTTGGTAGACGACCGGATTCGAACCCACGGCCACGATCTAAACGAGGTCGTGAAACCACAACCATTGCCTCATTGATAATCGAATTAATATTGCCGCACTACGATTACTACGATCGATAAATTCTTTTAGTGATAGCGGCGAATTTGTGCTGTTTACCAATATCGTATTCTTTAGTAATATCGTACGTAAAAATAAACGTTAGTCGTTAGTCAGATACTTGTACATAATTCAGATCCCTATAAGAAATCGATGGTACGAGTGCTACATGATTTTATGACCGTACTTCTGTATTGTTTTATCTTTCTGTAAAAATATCTAGTTGTAGCATGTCGAAGTTGTAAAGTCGAATTTTAATACCATTTTTTGGGTGGTTTTTACGTTCTTACAATGAATACAAGATTTCAAGGTTTAATTTCTAGTAAATAGTGAATGGGTTGTTGCAAAAACTTACCTTGGAATTTAAAATAAGTGTAAAACAAACTCTCTTGTTTAAAGTACTCGTTTTTAATCTACTCTTGGAATGCATCGACGCGAAAATACTTTGACCTTTTGGCTCTTCATAAATTGTGTTACCAGCGACCTACCTAAACGTTGACCTCATTTAGGTACTCTACCTACTTGATCCGTTAAGAGAATTCTGCGCTCCTTCTGAAGTAAAAGTAGTTAAGTAGTGGCAAATAAACCGAACTTCTACAAGAAACGGTTCTCCAACTTAACACATCCATAATTTAACAAGCACTCCTCAAAACTTTCACGGGAATCCAGTCTGAAGTTATACGAAAAAGCTAGGCTCCTTCGCGTGATAAAGCTACGATCAAACTGATGCTGCTTTCCGTGAATTACAGTGCTGCCAACACATCTCCATAGTCGAGAGAAACGCCACCAATGGAAATTGTGAGACAAACGATAGCAACTGACAATGCAACGTGGAATGACGTCATAGTGGTGTGAAGCATTCCTTTTTGGTCAACAGATAATTAGTTGAACAAATACGGTGAAATATGGCAAGCATCCTAGCTTTGTAAAAGATCAGAAAGACATCAGCCTAGAGAGAATCGTGACAGATGCAAATAAAAATATATCTAGGAAATTGCTTACCTACAAAGAGCATTGTAAAATTTTCGTCATTATTTTGTTTGGAGCTTAAAGTTAACAAAAAAATTGTGTCGTGTAGCACGCAGACCACAGTTCCACTTTCCAAAACATGGACCGGTAATGCAATTACTAGATGAATACAATGAAAGGCTGCCTAAGAAATACTCCAACAATAAGACTCCAACGGGTTCAGATGAGGACAAACTGGGACGGAAGCGTTTGTGAAGATAGCGTACTCGCTGTAAAAAATCACTGCACATTTTTTAAGCTTGTGATAAAACATGAAATGTGAGGGAAATGGAGGAAGCTCATGTGGTGCCAAGCTAACCTAATGTAGATTGGGAGATAATGATAAGAGGTCTTACAGTTAGATAAGTATAGAAGCCTCTGCTCATAGAGGTCACATCGGTGTATTGCCAGAACCGGCGAAAGCATAACAGTACATTTGAAATCAAAAGAAAATGGAAAGAGTTTAAATGTTTATTCACACAACACTAATCTAGGCCCAAATTAATCAGAGCTTGAGTATGGGAACCAGATGGCTTGTATAATACTTTTTTTTGTGAATAGATATTTTAGAATACAATATATAACCCAGTGGTAGCTGCCCCGCCTTCCGATCCTAAGGTTGTGGGTTCAAATCCAGTCGTGTACCTATAAGTTTTCTGTTGAAAAATGTATGTGCACTATGCCAGTACTCTCAAACGTTGAAGGAAACATCGTGAGGAAACCGGCGTGTCGTAGAAAGAACTAGTGACACTATAAGACGAAGATCTCTTCATGATGAGCTCAGTGATCCCAACCACCAATAGTTTTAATTATATCAATATCGACGTCTAAACGAGCGAATAGAGCTCTCATATCACACCTTCTTACCAATCTATACAACTCGCTTAGTTCCACCTAAAACGGTCCCAGCGTGACGTTGAAATGTCTTCACATGTCCAGGTTATTTGAGCCTTTCATTTGCCGAAAAAGCGTCAGTAAACATTTATCTGAATCGCTTTCGACCCACATCGCCGCTTGTCCAAACACTTATAGTCAACGAAGTTGCGAGCCAACAAAAACCTGGACGATAACACGAGATTCATGGGTTACTGTGTCGTTATGACCGGTGATTTCATTTTATACCACAGACAAGAAATTAAAACGAATGCTTTGGTCCATTATGTATGACGAGCTAGATATGTAGTTTTAGTTCTTCTGCAAAAGTTGTCTATAAGAGATCGCTTTGTTAGTCGTCGATAAGTTATTTCTCTGATCGATTTTCTATTGCTATTTCGTAAAGGTCCACCATACCTCTTCCTACCTCTCACAAAAGTGTCGTTGATTTTGCGAATGTCATGCTTAATTCTGATGATTTTAATTCGAAAGACCAAAATAATCAAGAAGTACTTTTCGTGATATATCCTTGTTAATAATAGGTTAGTATCACTCAACACGGCTAGCATTGAAATTGGTGATAGATTGACAAAAAAGCTTTTGTTCCTGATAAAACTATCATGAACTTTGGTACCCAAGATAAAGCAAACTTTTTTAACCAAAACTGTCAACTACCGTACCTTGCCCATGTCAGCTTAGGGGTCGAGGTAGGAATAAGGTCAAATTGAGACTGAGCCTAACCGCACGACAGGTTTTCTCATGCAATCGATTCAAACTCTGCGCCGTCGTCGGCTAAAAACCTAACGTCCATGCCTTCGTGTGCCCTAATTCAGTAACCACGTTATGTAACTTGACTTTTAAACATGGGAGGCGGCTGGGAGTTCTCAGGCTGTTCTCATTACACTGTGCCTGTACCAGCGATTAAACAGCGGAAGGTGGGTCTTGGGGGATATATTTACGCGATTGCTGGAAATCGCTTTCATCACGCTTTGTTACGACCGTTGTACTTTTTATCGTTTTCCAAGAGTTCTAAATGTGTTGAATCGTCCGATGTGCAGTTTTTGGTGTCATTTTTTTTGCGTATTGGCTTGTTCTAATTAAAATGTTTTTAATTGCAGAGATTAGTCCTTAGACATGATCGCCCGCAGGTTTGCTCGTTGCTCCACTGATGTAAAAATTACACTTTTCCGAGCCTACTGTACTAGTTTCTACACGAGCAGCCTGTGGGCGAACTATACTCAAAAGCAGTACAGTGCCCTTCGCGTACAATATAATAACGCGTTCAGAGTGCTGGTGGCGCTGCCTCGCTTCTGCAGCGCATCCGGGATGTTTGCAGAAGCGCGAGTAGACTGTTTCTACGCTACCATGCGCAAGCGCTGCACGTCCCTGGTGCGCAGAGTGCGGGCCAGCTCCAACACCATCCTGAGCGTGTTTGCCAGTAGGTTTGATTGTCATTACATGAACCATTGCGATATGGTTCATTTAATGACAAGCAAAACTACAATTAGAAAGGGTACACGCTGCGGGGTTCTCTCCATATAAATGTATGTGTATAGGTTAATTAAGTACTACTAACAATAGATTTAAGTTTTACTAACAAAATGATCCATGTTGACCAAAATAAATAATTATGAAAGGTTAGAAATTCGTAAGGATAGCTTCTTTAGTTCAATTCTATAGTTTTTGCGAACAAACGTTAAAAGAATCCATACCGTACCGTATTACAAAACTTCTTTCCTAAGGAATTGAAACCTTATGCTCTATGTTTGTAACTTACCTTTAGTTCTCAGACTCTGGTGTCGATTCTTCGACAAGCAAATACATATTTCAAAAGTTAAATAGCTCTGTAAAACTTGTGAAAGTTCTTTCGATCTTTCAGAGCAGATCATTTTCGTATCCTCACCTATATAATCTCTGATCACATTCACAATGCCTAACATTGTACCTACTGCTTTTGTGTATGCTGATCACAACGTTGTGATTAACAACAACTAGTGATGTATGGACAACCTGTGTTTTGCCATGGTGGATCATCTGCTTGTTTCGTCACTTTATCTCAAAGAGGTTAGTATTTACTTTCTGTTCTTTCTCGTTCTACAAAATAGTATTTTAAGTTATTCAGTTTTTGTTGAGTCATATTCAAATATTTTTTTTCCTCTCGGTCATATGCTTTTGCAATGGATCAACACCCGTTTTATTTGGAGGCGGGGTGTTTCACAATACGGCGTGAAAACTATTTCTTGTACTACTGGTAGGTCTTAGGGAGTTGTAGGTACTTAGTTTACCGAGTTGCCGCCAAGGGTGTATTAAGTGTAGGTAAACTAAGTTCTCATTAGTTACGCCCGTTCACCTTAATTGATAAACTTGGTGAAATATGGCTACAATAAAGTCAACTAGACGTTATTAATGATTTTGGACTGACGAATGAATAGCTAAATAATGTATAGAGAGTAGAGAATATTTTTAGGAAAGTGTTTCTTTGAAAAAATGCTTCAATATTTTTTTGTGTGCCGCGACGTCATTCACCACTAGACAATACATTTTCTTTAAGAATAACCGTATCACATTACAAAAGGTGTCTACCACATTATTGCTTCATCGACGAGTCGTGTTAAGGTCAAAAACTATCCTTGTTGCCGTAGTGTTTGCACTTTGCGTGTATTGATTATGATAACGTGTAGTCAAACAATACTATCTTAGACGTGTCATTTCCTAGACAATGGCAAACAATGCAACGAATGTCACAGTGTTTGTTATAATGAATGGAAGAAATAGTTAAATAGGAGTCGTAGAAGGAAGCTCTGGTAACGGACAAGGTCTTCGTTTTAATTCAGTGGCAGTTATTAGACAATATTCGGTAATCGAAAATCAACTACATATCTACATAATGGTGGTGAAGATAAATATAATAGTAGGTACTAAGAAATTAAAATAATAAAAGAAATATTGTTCGTACATCATAATCATAACTTTATGCAGATCAAAGAAAGGAAACTTAACAGGTAGATATAATCCAAAGTCATAAAGCCAAAAGTTTCTTCTGACAGGGCACGCACAAACGTAACAGAGTTAAGCAAGTCAGCTCAAATCAAATGAACTCGGTAACACATTTGCGGGACGACGTAGATGGTGATGGATGAGAGAGATAATGGGAATGTTAGTTTTGATTGCCCCGCATAAGCAGTTAAAGTTACGCCTCTTAAAATCGGTGCTTAGTATTCTGGTAGTAAAATGTTTTTCTCTGAGTGAGATCGATTGAATATGCATGTGAAGTTCAGTATGGCTTAAAAAGGGTTACAAATCTTGATTAAGTATGTATTGAAGACAATCGATTAAAGTTGTACAAGTTTTTCTCTATCTATCACACTGCACACATAAAGAGTGTGATCGCTCTACTTTTCTCCGACTAGTTTTTACACGTCTGATTGATTGCACTGTTCTAGTTCTCCCAGAACTCGATGTCACAATTGTAAAGTTTTGTGCTGTCTTGAAAATATGTATGTACTTGGTCCAAATGTGTTTCAGCTCTGCGTATCGATTTCCTCCATTTGCGGTAACTTATCTTGATCGAAATAAACAGACTTCGATTCGAATATTCGTTTCGACAACTGATTTAATAATCTTTGTGATTCGTTGAGTAAAATTCTATTGACTTTATCTCTACCCCGTAAATACAAATACATTAAGCTGCAATTGATCTACCTACTATGATTGATCTATGACGAATCACTATTTACAAAACAAAATTGACTATCTTTTATCAAACTGTTTGTCTTTTAACTTTTTTAAAGAAAACATTTCAAACTCTGTTTTATGTTTCTGTTTTATTTCTATGTTGACTGGCCTCTAGCTCAGTTGGTAGTAGCTCTGCCTTCTGTGCCGTAGGTCGTGGGTTCGATCCCCACCGAGAACAAATATTTGTGTGGTGAACATAAATGTTTGTTCTCTGTCTGGGTGTTATATTGTATTCTAAGTATGTATTTACAAAAAAAAAATATGTATTCAAGTATTATATCAGCTATCTGGTTCCCATATTACAAGCTCTGCTTAGTTTGGGACTGGGTAGTGTTGTGTGAATTGTCCACAATATTTATATTTATTTATTTATTTTTATTCCTTGTTGCCATTTGAATCTATGTCCGACAGATCTTGTCCGAGATCAGTCCCCTATTGTGGTCCATCTATTGTAGCTCTATCAGTGCTAACTGGATGTGAATGAGCTAGTAACTTTGCGTCAGCGCTTATTGAATTGTTTGACACGCGATGCTATGTACCTATGATTTATAGCATGGGCGTTGCTACTGCGACATGTATCATTGTTGGAGCCCGTTTTCAATTGACGTGATTCGTTTAGTGTTTTTAAAAGTAACCTCGATTATTTTTACTATTTCGATGTTCAGTTTGCTTATCTACTTCTTGGTAGTTTTACGGTGGTTTTTAATG
Source organism: Thera britannica (assembly GCA_939531255.2). Lineage (NCBI taxonomy): Eukaryota > Metazoa > Arthropoda > Insecta > Lepidoptera > Geometridae > Thera > Thera britannica. Next base: position 20,624,009 of record OW618037.2, read on the forward strand.
TAAATAAAAAAAACTAATTACTTACATTTGGTACTCTTTACCATAGCTCCAACTATACTTACTGACAAACCTAGAGGCCAGTGAAATACATGGCGTGGCAGACCCTCAAAATTTCAAGACAAGTGTTCTGTACATGTTAAAACTGTTATAAGCATAAGAAAAAGGTCACTTGACATAACTATCAATCTTATCAAATGGGTCTGCGATCCGCCTTCACCATAAAGTTGCCCATCTCCAACGTAATTAAGGACATCACTGTCCGTTCTGTCCTGAATCCTTCGAGTTATGACGTGACGTAAAAGAGCCGTTAAATTGAGTAATCAGTAAGCATAAAGACCATATTGAGAGCGTTTCGGATTTTCGGCCTTGATATCCATCTTAGAGCTGTTGATAGCTTCAAGACTCTCCCACTTCTGCGCTGACCTTGCTTTTCTTTCTTAGTGTTTACTGCTGTTACTAGGTTTATCTTGTTCATCACTTGTATCTGAAAGAAGATTAGTGAATCACCAGATCCATGACCCATTTGCCAAATAAAATGACCCGCATGGAATAAACAATTGGACAGAATGACGAACAAGCAAACCATTTCAAAGTTTAAACAATCGAGATTCGTGGTATTTTCTTTGCCAAGTTTATATGAGCGATTATTTACTCTCGAAATAATTATGCGGATTTGGGATATTGTTGTATTTACTTTTTCATGTTTGCATTAAAAAGTTCGGTCTTAAACGTTTTTTGAACCGCTCATTTCGTGATAAGGCAACGTCAACCTACATCCAAGCAAAGCGCCTAACGTTAATTAAATACTGAGACCTGCACCAGTTCTCATTTCATGCCAACAACTACAAAACTACCATAGATTTCCTTATATCCTACTCGATCTACATGCAAATTTCGAAAAATTAAACTTCTTTGACCGTTTTAGAATGAGAAACACGAACTTATTACAGAGTAAATTCTGCTTTAAATAGTTAGTGGGAGTATGGAAACTACTTCTACTATTTTGTTTACTATAAGTAGTTTACATAGTCGTGGACCTAAATCCAGTTAGTGATGTAGGTTATCGTACCGATGGCTGGATGGCAACTAATAACTAAGCTATGGAAGCGACGCTTCACACCGTGTTCAGCAATTGTTTGGTGTTTAATCGATTTAAAGGCTATTGATTTACGCACGGTACTGCGAAGTTTTCCTTATTGTTACCTATGCCAGTTTATTATCCTCATATATAAAAATATATATATCTACTGACTGACGGCCTCAGCTCAGTCGGTCGTGGCTTTGATCCCTACCGAGAACAAATAATTGTGTGGTGAACACAGAATATGTCTGTCTGGGTGTTATATTGTATTCTATCTAAGTTAGTAATTTCATCATTCATTCATTTCATCTCAGCCCGTTTGCACCCACTGCTTAGTATAGGCCTCCTTTTTTTTTGCGCCATTCTAAACCAAGTATTTACTAAAAAAAATAAGTATTATATCAGCTATCTGGTTCCCATAGTGCGAGCTCTTTGGGGCTAGATAGTGTTGTGTGGATTACTGTGGCTTCTCCACAATACTTATGTCTTTATTTACTGTGAAACATATTTAAATGCATTTCTTATAAATCCTTCTATTTCTTTCTTATTTTAAACTGTATTTGCATCTTTGCTTTGATTTAGGAATTCTAGTCAAAGATATTTTGCACCTGGTAGAAATTTATTATCGTTTATACCTCTTAACAACCCATATAAAACTACCGTCATGAAAGTAAATTACAATTGAGGGTATACTTACAAAGTCTCGAGGGCACAACTTTCGATGTAACAAATGTTGTAAGTTCCCTGTTCTGTTTTTAAAATATGGACGGAAAGTTTTCGGTATTTGTTGAGTCGGGATTTACAAGCTACATTTTTACGTTTTCTTTATAAGTCGTAATCACCGGCAGACACGGCCTGTGTCTCGTTAGTATGTTTGCTTTGTAAGACGTGATGTGTACCCTTACCTACTCTTTCAAATGCTGTGTCTTTCATGTGCAGGTGTAGTTATTTTGCTATTATTGATTATACTTCAAATTGATTTTTACGACTCTCAGTTATGTCTTTACTAATAAGCCTTTCAGATCAAGCTTGCATAGTGTTTTGTAAAGTGGTTATCAGAGCTTTAACTTACGACCTATAAGCGTCGTCAGATTTGTCTATTTTTAGGTTCTCATTTATATTTAATCCATGGGTAGGTAAGGTATAATTTGTAACTCTGAACAAAAGGTAGCTCAGTGGAAAATCTTCCCTTTTCGTGTGAGGACGTTCCACGCATTTTTGTTCTCAATAAGTGGTAGGTAGTTTCCTGCCAATTTTTTTTCAATATCGCGTGAAACCATTTATCGCTCAAAAAACGCTAACTTCACCCTTTTCTAACGTGCGTGTTCGACCCGTAAAGTAATCCAATTTACTCCATGAAATTGTTGTAAGCCTTTCTTCATTCACTCTCCTTGAGCGAAGGTGATGTACTATCGCTGTGACATCATTTGACATAAGCCTTTACAGCCTTCGAACATACGGAATGATATAAATAGCTCGGGTCAAGGAGTGCACCGTTTAGGCCCTCCCTCGAGTCTTGTGGCACTATCTGCCTGCTTTGTAATCTGAGCGGTGTTGCTATGTATTAAAATTCAATTTTGACTGGTGTTACTCAGTTGATTTGGAATTCCAGGTAGTGAGTGCGATTACCTTCATAGTTTTTCCCACCCAAAAACCCGAAACAAAATCTGAATTTCTGCCTCTCGGTTTTAAACTTTTGTGCTTATCACAAATCTTAACATTGTTTTTTTATTGAATGAGGTATATAAAAAACTCTTCTAAAGTATAGATGCAATCGATGATTTGATTTTGTTTTTCTATCTAAATGTTTTTACAAGAACAGCGAACAAGAAAAAGAACAGCGAATAATGGAGGAGAGCGTAAATATTAGGATTTTGGTTTTCTTAGAATTTTAGACTTCTCAGAATTTATTGATTACAAGTGTTCTATTTGTCTTCACTCTTTGATACTACCAAGGTCGCAAGGCTCTTTTCACAATTGATATTTAGGTAACAGTTTATTTTAATGACATTCTATAATTTAAGGGTGTTATTAATAATCCTGGCGTAGCGTTGGACTAGTTAATCCGTGTTTTGTCTCTTGCATTGACATGCAATTGTCAACTCGAGTAAATGTGACAAAACACGGATTAACTAGTCCAACGCTACGCCAGGATTATTAATAACACCCTAAAAGTTTACCTTGAGTTAGCGATTTCTCAAGGTAAACTAAATTATAGAATGTCATTTCACATCCCATCCTCGGCCTGAAGAAGTCGCTGATGAATATATATGATTTGGGGGTTATTTGCGGTAGTTTCCTCGCTTGGCAGGCGGATCGTTGACCGCAGTATTGGTGTTGAGTATAATCAGGAGATGATACTGCAGCTCATCCACTGGTGCATTCCCTTATTCGTCTCTTACAATATTCCCAGGAGTGGTGGAGGAATCCTTATCATTTCCGGGACCACCCCAGCCAATCGTTTCGCTATCATTTATAATGTGAATATTTTTCGTTTCAAATACCGGTTTGGAGATATCTTTATCCGTAACTACATTGCATATTTGCTATCCTAGATATAATATTAATGTTCAATGGAATGTATATTATTAATCCACTACCACGCCACCGTAATTCGAAGCTAAGCAGCCACGAGGAAGGCTGCAGTCTCTTACGTAATCTGTATTACCTGTAAGCTAATTTACGCTTGTTATACCCTCAGTATAGCACTCCTTCCTTACTTTAGATTTGTAAAAGAATGAGACTGTGTTACTGGCTTGACACTAATTAATAAAAAATAATTTAACCCCCAGACATGGAAGGTATTTAATGATAAGGTTTCTATCGCCTGTCTGAGATTTGATGTGTCCCAAATGCTACTAATGGTATAAAAGCAATGTGGTGAGAAGGTTCGCTACATCTCGCTCGTTTCATTTTGGAACTCGTCTGAAAAACGAGGGAACTCCCTTGTTACGCAATCGGACGTTGACTTTTGGAGATTAAAAATGTAAAGGGTGAGTACTACACCGTTCAGCTACACGACTTGACCGTTTCATTAGATCGGAATCATCACAACCCGTCGCGTGAAGATTTAATTAAAAATGAAAGGCCCTGTGTCGGCCGTTGTAATTCCGCGTCGATTATTCTTTCGGCTCCTCTCTCTCGCGACTGCTGACGTCCTTTTCTGGCAGCCCATATTGTTTCCGTGCCAAGTCTGTACCTATATCGAACTGTACGATCTAGCCAGTATTATAGATTTTACTCGAAATTCCTATTGTTGCTAGGGCTCGGTGCTAGTAACGTGGGCTTCGAACGGTTAACGCGAGTAGTGTTGTATGAAGAGGAAGTGCATCAGTAAGCATGGCTAACCTTGATGGTGCAGCTGAGCAGCTCGGCGCGCGTCTGCCCGGGCCGACGGTCGATTTTCACTTGGATGGAGCATCAGCGCCCGTGTCTAGCCCGGGTGGGCGTGGTATGCGAGCCGGTCAATAGCACGGCATCGCCCCTCTCTTTCGCTCGCAGCCCAATTCTTTGCTTTCATCCCGCTCGCTCTGGGGATGATTGAAACGTCTGATGCCGCAGGCGCCCCGCGCGCCCCCTCGCCAAGGACGTTCAGTGAATCCGTCCCTCTCTGCTGCGATAGCACGTGCGCCCGTTACTATTCCATAATATAATGTGTGGCCCCCTGGTGCCGCGCAAAAATTCACAACCAATTATGAGTCAAGTGCCTGATGTATTTGGCAAATTATATGCCTGAAGAGAATTCCGATGTCGCATTTAGCGATGGTGGCCCGCGCTAGGGGACATTTAGGTGCTCCCGTAAAGTGATATGGAGATAAGAAGTATTTCGGGAAACAGCACCTCTTCGGGTTTTCCGTCTTGTGCACTCTCTTCTGTCGCTACAGCACTTGTGATATTTTCAGGTAAGTAGTTGCTTTGCTTCTAGTCTTTTCTCCCTCCCCGGTGACATAACCTATATCGAAATGCCAAAAGTCCTAGAATTCTTTATGAAATAAGACAGTATTAGCAAGAACGCGTTCTCGTCGCCTGGATGTCGCCGGGAGTCTAGACACATTATAATTATATATCTAGCCAACAAGGGCGGGCATTCTGGAAGTGACTCACCCGAATTCGAAATCGATCGCCTCTCTGATATTGGAAAAGGTAATCGAATTCGACCTACTGTGCCAAAGCTGATTGGATTGACACTGGACCAGACCTCGTGCAAAAGTGGGCGTCGCGCTCGTTCGAACGAATCGCCTGGATAACGATCTTTGACATGACAGTGACAGCGCTTGTCGACATTTCCCATCGCTTATGTCATTCATCTCCATAGACTTTATTAATAGCATTTCCTAGATTCTTGCTTGGTAAAGCAGCAGTTCTCTCATATTGCAGATATTCCTCTTATTGGTACTCAGCTCACTCACTAGTTACAACTCTGATTGTTTTAATTCAACGATATTTTATTCTGCCTCAATTGATTCACCTACGAGTACGATTTATTCTAAGTTGGCTTTTATCAAGTAGGTAGGTAAGTCAAAAATCTATTGAATTATTTATTAGCAATAAACTGACACTAACGCTCATGGAATTCATGTCGGTGACGTCACAGTGACATCATCGCTCCGACCCTCTTGGCTGCACGCTTCATTGCAATTTACATTTATTTTAATACGGCCTCCATTGTATGTATTCTACACGGTATGGTCCTATCTGTTCGCAGAATATTTAATGAATTACCAAATTTACCAAAGCTGGAGTAATGCAACGAACTTCTAATCTTATTTTATTCAGCCAACTTTCAAAGTTCGATCATTTTTGTGGGTTTGGAAATTTTACCGGAATACCTCCAATTTGCTCAACTGGTTTTCATACATAATTAAACTTTTTTGTATGAAAACGTGTTAGGATCAAAAATCTTTATTTGGTAAGCTGTGGAGAATTAGATTGGGCACAAGCTAGTTTCTCGCGATTTTTGATAAATAAGCTCATTGATTTTAATTTTTGACCTTACAATAGATCAAAATTTGCAAGCTAGAAGTTGTTTCACGGAGTTCAGCGTCTTAATAAGAACGGCAGTACACCACGTCTGTAATCATAGACCTGGCCCACGGCCTCAATTTACGCAACCGACAAACATATTGTGAGATTAAACGATTGCAATTACGGCCGGTTTTCATGAATGCGGTTTTCAAACAGTTTTTTGATGGCAACTCTGGTTTAATAGTGAAACCGTTAATGCTTGTTTTGCCCTGTAATAACAGTAGCTGTTCTGCCAGCGGATAAATAAAACCAGATCGAAATTCATTGTGTTGCGTTATTTTGGTACATTGTTCCTCTGTCATAGATAATCTTGGACATACGTGCATTCTTTACTAATCGTTACCTATTCATTATTCATACTCTTTCCTTTTCTGTAAGTTGCTATTTCCATACCGACATTCTTTTTAATACCTTTGTGAATAGACAAAAAATACGCTCCGTTTCGTTTGGAAACAATCGGCGTGTGTTCGGTAAAAATATTTTTAATCTAAAAAAACTTCTTAATTATAGCAAAAAAATCTCAAACTAGTTTTGAGCAGAATAAAAAATCTAATCTAAACATTTATTTCGAAAAAAAAAACGATTTAACAGACCAATTATTAAAATAAATACATATTGTAGACAATCGACATAGTGTTAAGTGGATTTTCCACAATATTTATTTATTTTTATTTATATCTAGCCCCAAACTAAGCAGATTTTGTACTATGGGAACTAGATAGCTGATATAATTCTTAAATACTTTTTTTGTACATTATGTGGTGCATAGAATTTAAGAATTCAAATCGCTCTCGTTTATAAATTTTTCATAACTTGAAGTTAGGTATGCTTAAAAATGTATTATTTTCAAAGTATCATAATGTTAATGAGGTTATTATAATATCTTGGAATATTACATTTACCTTGTCCTTAAGTTTACCGTCATCAGTCAGACAATATTTGTAGAGCGTTTAACAGAATTCATTCTGTCATTTGTGGAAACTTCTGTTTGTGTGTTTGTAAAATAAATACTTCTTTGATTATAAGTAGCTTTTAATTATCATTTAAGTCAGTTATAATAATGTTAATGGTTAGGAATGATGTATTTGAAAAAGAACTTTTCTTTTCGTGTTACCTACACTGGTTCTTCAAAACAGTGTGGTGAAAGGATCTAAGTACCTTACATATTTTGCTTACATAATGTAGATTCGCGTGAATAGAATTAATCGAATAGCTTAAGATAAATAATTTTGTAACTGTGAGTCTAAGAATAAATAAACAAACGTAAACACAAAGGGAACCCAGAGAAGGAAGATGAATTCTCATTTATAATGAAGTCAATATAAATAGATACCTATTATATTATGATGGCCTCTGGCTCAGTTGGTAGTAGCTCTGCCTTCTGCGCCGTAGGTCGTGGGTTCGATCCCCACCGAGAACAAATATTTGTGTGGTGAACATAAATGTTTGTTCTCTGTCTGGGTGTTATATTGTATTATTCTAAGTATGTATTTACAAAAAAAAAATGTATTCAAGTATTATATCAGCTATCCGGTTCCCATATTACAAGCTCTGCTTAGTTTGGGGCTGGGTAGTGTTGTGTAAATTGTCCACATCACATAATAAAAAATAAAAAAAATTTCAACCAGACTAAAATATACTTTGAAAACTAACGTAATGGAGGAGAGTCAATACAAACAATTTTAAAAGTAACAAAGTGTAGAACATTTAATAATAGGCACGTATTTACTATACTTAGTGTAGACGACGGTACCAACGGTACTTACGTCAGTGTACGTGTCTTCTTTTTAAGCCTTCTTGCCTTGGAGGATGTTTTGCTTAAACACTAACTAAAGTCTCCTAAGATAGATTTTTATTGTACTGCTGTTGTTTGTTTAAGAATTTTATACTTTGATCTTGGCTTCATTGACACACGTCTGTTGTTGCATGGTTATAAGAAACAGTGTAAGCTTGGTACCTATTTCAATTCATATAAAAAACCTTGAGTTGATTGCATTATTTATATTCTCTTATCTTGTTTTTTTTTCTCTTAAAGTTTTAAGAAGCCGATTAAAGTTTAAACTACCTACTAAAATGATAAGTAGCAGAGTGAGGATCAGCGCACACAGAGAGGAGCGCAGCGAAGATTTTATTAAGGCACTCGAAAATCTAGTTTAAGATTATTGGAATAAAGTGCATTATTATATGGATCTGATGTGACGCGGACGCGCGAGCATTTTTTGTCAGGTTCAAGCATGCACTGTAATCCAATAATTTTAAAGTTGATTTTGGAGTGCCTTAATATAATCCTCTCCGCTGCAGTCCTCTCTCTGCGCTGACTCTAAAAAGAAAAAACATTCTGTGAATGACATCCATTTTAAATTTAGAAAACTGACTCACATGAGTCTCTAGGAAATATCTAATTATCCAGTAAAAGTGTGTTCCAAAACCAACAGACTTGTGTGTTCTAGCAATACGTCACCGCACGACATTCGATAAATATTTGCCTCCGTCAAGTCGACCTTGTTGATCTACTCTCCGACCTCTCTACCCTGCACCCTAAAGTAGGAAAAGTAGGTAGGTACTTGTCTAAAGCGATAACATGAAAAGATAAAAAGCAGGGCTTATTGAGACTTTTTTTGAGGTCGTTGCGAGTGGATCTGTCGATGGTATCGATAGGAACGACGCCAACGGCCTTTGTAGATTATTCGTGAATCCCGCTCTTGGGTTTGCCGACCCAATATTTTAAGTTGTTGATTTATATCGTTTCGTGTTATGTAGCCTATCTCTTGAAATCGTATTTTATATCTGGAGGTTTACTCGTACTTTGTGTCGGAATACGAATAATGGAGCTCAAGTGGAGTTGGGGGGGTCCACTGGCAAGACGTGGTGATATTAGGTACTTTGATGAAGCCGTGGCCGATTGATACTGTTCGCGTCAAAAGTCATAAATAGATGATGGTAACCAAAGATAGAATAGATTGACAGGAACGAAGAGAAGCTGACACCTAGCAGCTGGTTTAATCAGGCTGTGGATGATGATGCTGGTAAGTATTCTGTTATACAAAGCCAAGGTAGGGCGATCACTTTGATTTGTTTTCATTATCTGCTGTTGTAATATGACAACATTGATATCGTGTTAGAGAGTTCTAATCTTGTGTGTTTAGCTATACTATACATGGGTTAAAGACGCGGTCAATGTTGATACAATTTGCAGTAACTCAACTGCTTCATCAATGCAGTCCAAACTGTTCAATTTGTACATACCTAGGGGAATAACAATAATTAATCCCTATTCCGGAAGCTTATACCGTGCCCTAAATAACAGAGATCGGGATGATCGCTCTAGAAGAGAGAACTTGCGCTGTATAGAACAACTGGATAATCAAAATAAAATCACAACGTGTTTTTGACGCGCACCTGATATTGACACTCAAAAACAACAAATAGACAGAACACGTTGCTGATAAGAACGCACATGTCACGAATTTACGGTCGACAGCAAAATATTCTGCATACGAGCTATTAAATTCAAAGTCAGCACAGTAATGTTAAATTTAAAGAAAGCCGATTTGCTGTGAAACAAACCTGCTTCCGTAAGCCATTGCACTCGAGTTACGCAACGACTTATGGATTCTGGCGAAGTAATGGCACCTACTACGAATAGTAAATGAATTGAGTCTGCGAGAATGTAAATGGGTCTCTAGCTATGCTTGCCAATTGAATTAAAATGCTGAGACACATTACATGCATTCATCTCTACTCATTTTGCCAACATTGGAATTCGGCTAATATTGCCTTCTGACGAGCTTGTTTGATGCTTACGTAATACACGAACCAGTCTTTTCGCATATTCAAAGCGTGTATCTGGATAGACAGCTTCTTCTCATCTCTTCATTCTTTGCGGTAATTTTCTTTAAAGATACCAGATATGACGATAAGATTTTTATAATGTCCCAAAAGTTAAGAGCCGAGCGGGATTTGAACCCGCGACCTTCCCCTCGGTACGGGGCTAAAAAAAATAAAATAAAATTAATAAAAAATATGAAAAACGCAAGGTGACATCTCTCGTCGATTCAACTGAATGCAACTTCGGTTATCGAGCAGGTTAGTTGACTATAACGTCAAAACTGTAGATGGAGCCACGGTCGCGTTAGTGCCGAACAGTCCCTAAGAGTTATTCGTCGAGTGTGATTAGGATCCGATGGCGCAAGTATAAAAATCTTTTTGATTTCCTTAAGTGTAGTAAACACTATAAAATTAATAAAAAATATGACGATAAGAATCCGGTTTCGCTCCCAAGTCCTAACGAGGCTTTATGTAATCACAGCGGCAGCGTGTAAGGCACATAATATTTGCTAGTATACTTTTGGTACTCACAAACCACAGGTTGATAACCTTTTACTCGTATAGCCAGCTGTTTAATACGATCAGTAACGGAAGGGGTTTTGACCACGGATTCTCATGCGTGTGTAAAATTCTCGATCACCATGTAGATTGAACCAGCCCCTCAGGAGTTAATGGTAAGGGCCCACGTACCGGGAATTGCATCCGGCATCCGACGTGCCGGTACTGCGAAGCGGACAGTTTAAGCTCTGTAATTAGTCATTCGGCCGTTTGGAGCTCATTTATGTCTTTGTTTCGTGAGTACAGTTGCACAGTTCTGGGCAGCGGTAAAAGAATACTCGTACCATCAACTCGGTCTTGCTCATTGGTGCCAGTTTATTATATACGTGAAACTAAGCAAGATATTATTTAGTTCTTAAAGATTATAGAAAACCCTTATTTCCTTTTAAAATAAGAACACTATGCTTTCTCTCCTGCTTCACCATCATGGTGCTGGCTGGAGAGAGGCCGGTTGCACTGACCGGAATTTCAAAAATAGAAGATCTACATATTCTAAGGAATGTATACGAACTTTAACTCGTTGTCACAATATTTGTATTGTTTTTAACTCTATATGAAGCCAGTGAGTTTCAATACAATCTAAACTCAAAGTTCTGTCAAACTAGCTCGTATTCGGTCACGTTCTAACCTTTTCTTTTCACGTTCGGTCTTCTCTAGGGGTCTAAAAATATGTATACTTTACCTACTGAGAAAAAAGTATAAAGCCGCCTGCGTATGGAAAAGGTTTATTTTTCTGGGTCAGTGCGTTGCGTACCCTGTATGTGTCTACTATTCGTTTGTATATTTGCTAGTCGTACGAACATTGTGCATTTGCTAGCTTGCAAGTATTTTACTCAGCAGTTCCTTTTACAATTACAATGGATCGGCGAAATGCCTCTGATTTTCCGCGCTCCGTTGAGCAAATGAAGTTGTTGGTTGTGGTCGTTTTAACGGTCTTTAGCGTCGTAAAACTGGATGGAAAATAGAATAAGGATTCGGCATTTACTATGCATCTGTGCTTTGGAAATGATTACAGAAGAACACTCATCGAGATAAGGTTTCCTCTGGGATTCATTACGTATTTCGATTAGGTGTAGCAAAACGAGCATTATAGTACCTTCTCTATTGTCATTGAGTTGATTTTACTAATTTCACTATCTAGTTTCGTAGAATTTCTCGGATTATATGAGGAGATTTACGGTGTCTTGGGATGACAGTCGTTTCCCTATTTAATTTCAATGGGGCCCTGATTCTTTTAGCTATCAAAGTGAACACAAGACTTTTTTGCTGACGGGTGATCACGCCAGTCTAAAACAGGAGCAATAAAATCGTCGTAAATAAACCGTTTCAACAAAACCCGTATGGTGTATGTCAATCCACTTCTGTTTCGAATTAAAACAGATTTTGTAATTCGATAGCCCAGTGGGGCTCCCTTTGCTTAATGGATAAGCAGTTATTTAAGAGCGGGTCGTGCGAAAATTTGAGATTTTTTAAAAAAAATTCATAACTAAATAACTAAGTGACATTTTAAAAATCGCAAAAGGACTAATTGTAGACTATACATTTGAGATTAATTCGAATTTAAGTGTGTTAAAAAAATATACTATTTAACATGACATTCTATTTAACGCTGACATACGATTTTCATTAGCGTTAAATAGAATGTCATGTTAAATAGTATATTTTTTTAACACACTTAAATTCGAATTAATATCAAATGTATAGTCTACAATTAGTCCTTTTGCGATTTTTAAAATGTCACTTAGTTATTTAGTTATGAATTTTTTAACAACAAATCTCAAATTTTCGCACGACCCCCTCTTAAGATGCAGAAGCACGCCCCCCCTGCCCATTCGAATTCCAGACTCGCTTGAAACTGATTAAAATAGCTCGCTCTGCTTTGACGGATGAATATTTGGCTACGCCATCCTACTACCTGACTTTTCCCAATCCGTGCCACATCATCGGGATTTTAGACTTTGACGCGTTTTACTGTAATTATATAGGTACCTTCCTAACCTACCTTAAAATATTGAGACTTATCTACATTATCAACATTATTGGCCATTAATATTCCTGTCATTGTGTGTGGTTAATAAACTGCCGATGCTAATATACCTTGCTTGTCCCAAAATAATTAGGACTTTCCATGCAGAACATTATTTGCCAGTAACATTCCTTAACCTATTCCATTTTGTGTGGTTATTTTACCTATACATATTAATTAAACAAATATTGATTTTATATTGTCACTTGGGAAATTACAAAGATTTATATGGTTTCCCAAAAGTTAAGTGCCGAGTGGGATTTGAACCCGCGACGTTACCCGCGGATGTGTCCCATAAAGATGCGAGATAGTGAGGAAATACTCGTTTAATAAATCTATGGTAAAACACAACAAAAACCAATAAATATGCTTCAAGAAGTATATTATGATGAATGATTGAATGAAGAATCATCTAATTTCGGTTGACTACAGCACAACTGACAACCTGTAGGAATATCTATTATCGTTAGAGCTCATCCAATATTTGACATCTAATATTATTTGTATCGTTTTTAAAATAGACATAGTAAATCATGTATTTGCTTTCTAGCACACAACATACAAGACATGAATGGATGAAAAAACAATTAAAATAAGTTTACATATGTAACAACAATGATAAAAACAGAAGGACATAAATTAATAAAAAGCAGCCAAGTGCGAGTCGGACTCGCCCATGAAGGGTTCCGTAGCACGACGAACTACAAGAACCTGTATATTATGTTACTTGATGTAACATAATAAGGTTCTTGTAGTTCGTCGAAAGGTAAATTGCGGTTTACGGTTTATGACGTATAAAAAAAAAACTACTGACTAGATCTCGTTCAAACCAAAAATCGTTGGAAGTTTACATAGTAATGTACAACATATATTTTTTTTAGTATTATCATTCTCTTACTTTAGAAGTTAGAGGGGGGGGGACCAACTTTTTTCCACTTTGGAAGTGTCTCTCGCGCAAACTATTCAGTTTAGAAAAAAACAATATTAGAAACCTCAACATCATTTTTGAAGACCTATTCATAGATACCCCACACGTATGGGTTCGATGTAAAAAAAAATTTTGAGTTTCAGTTTCAAGTATGGGGACCCCCGAAATTTATAGTTTTTTTTTTATTTTTATGTTAAAATCTTAATGCGGTTCACAGAATACATCTACTCGCCAAGTTTCATCAGTCTAGCTCTTACGGTTTCGGAGAAAAATGGCTGTGACATACGGACGGACAGACAGACAGACAGACAGACAGACATGACGAATCTATAAGGGTTCCGTTTTTGCCATTTGGCTACGGAACCCTAAAAACAGAAGGACATAAATTAAAAACTAACAGAACACATGGATTTATAGGTTATGACATGAGTTATTTTCTTTATTTATTTTTATGTAAAATGCTATTTCATTTGTTCCAGATCGCACCCTGCGGCATAATAGGGAGCTACGCTGCGGCGGAAAGACGGGTGCGACACGCACTCGTGGTACGTATCATTATCACCAGCCTGAAGAATCTCACAAAGGCTTTTCCTATACATCACCAGGAACAACGATTAGAACCATCTATTTCCATTCTTTTCCCTTTCCATCCACGGAATTCCCGCGATCTTGACAATATCTTGGTCCATTGGGTGGGTGAGCGTCCTACGTTCCGTCTTCCGGAGAATCTTTATTCCCCACAGCTGTTTGTGTTTTAACTCGTGGTACGCATGCTTTAACTTATTTCTTTCAACTCTGGAAAAAATACACCTTTCATTGATGTTCCCACGGCCCCTGAATTAACAAGGGCTACCGTTATATTGTCCACCTCGGTAACTCCAGTTCCTTTTGGTAGCGTCTCCGAACGAAGCTTGTCGGCTTCCTTTTATGGTGTCGTCAGTATGCTATATTATTGTTGCAAATTCAGAGGGAAGTTACTACGTAATAATCTAAGTAGTATCTCTTTGTATTCAATCGTTGGCATTTTGATGTATTTATGATTTTTCTCAATTTGTCATAAACACATAAATACATCATGATAAGAAAAAAGACTCAAGGCCTTGCTAAAAAGAAAATGTTAATGAATTGAAATCAATCTTCTCAATATATTCGATCTCGCTTAGGGTGATGTACCCATCCATCATCAGGTTTGTCTGTTTGGCTTTTGTTTCTATCTCAGTAATTATTCATTAATTCAATTTGATGCTATGTTTATTGTTCTTTTCTGTTTGAATGTATGAGTTATCCAATAATTTCACTAATGTGTCTTAATCTACAAAACTGTTTTATACCACTGTATAAAACAGCTTTGTTATTGTATGTTATTTTACTGATGAATGTCGATTTTTTCCTTATAATGTTTGAGAGTAAACATGAATTTGAATATTTATTTTGTTCACCCTTGTGTTTAGTCTCCGAATTTCGGCTGTCAACGTCAGCTCAAGTCACTGCTGACACATTTCCAATCCAATTCGGATTTCTCTTTTCGAATCGATTTTTACACAATACAAGGCCACTGGCGTTCGAATCGTTCTCGTCTGTTTTTATTGGACTTTCATTACAAACGAGTGATCATCTTTTTTTGCTCCCGCTCTCGTACGATTTGTTTTCGATAGGGTTTGCTGTTCTATTTGTTTTTGTTTTCTATGGTTAATTCAGGTTCTATTTCTATTTCTGTAATGGTTTCAGTTTCAAACTAAAGTTACACGTATTATGTGTATGATGGAACCCGTTTATCTATCTGCATGCCGTTCAAAGCACCCTTTCCAACTTTTGTTTAGATTTAAAGAGATCAACGAAATGTACATCTTTGGTTCTCATACTATAGTGAGTATACTGAATTTCTTCATGAATATTTTTATTTTATATACACACACGTATGTGTGTACAGTAACCATTTTATATCTCTGATCGTGAGAGACCTCCATGCATAACACGTCCAGGGCCGGTTACGAGGTCCTCGCAAATTAAATTAACTCTCACACCAACACCAGTGTAGTACATATTGTGTCGCGTTACTTCAATTTAGTTTATATTATTCTGATCAATAATGTACCCAATTACCCATCAATGCAAGATGTGTTTTTGAAAAAACATAAAATTAATAAAGTAAAGATTTCCAAGCGATTATGTTTTCTTTTGAGACAGACCGACCAACTTTTTCTATACGATGACAGCAGCCCAATGCCGTTCTAATAATTATGAACTCTGGTAATATTATGCTGATTAAACAATAGGCAATTGGTTATTGAGATGTCTTACCCTACACGCCTTTTAGGTCAATATCGTAAGAACTCATTTATTACCATTATAAAAAAACACCATTTATTACAATTGAACTTATTTATTACCATTGCTAATAAGTTAAATTGTAATAATGTGCGGTGCCTATAAATTATCTTTGCAAATATTTTTCGACATTTTGATGGCAAAATAATCGAATCGAACCTCCGCTGCTCAAAAGCTATGTAACATTTGTAACACCATCAAACAAAATTTCATCATCATCAATCTTGTACGATCGTACATCACATCACTTCAATATCCAGAACCCAATTACATGATGGAGCCAACTCAAAACACGGCCTATTTTAGGATCCATTCACATTATCAAGACCTTTAAAGTTTTTTGTTGAATAGAACGCAGATTTCTGGCAAATAATTTTAAAATCAAAGGCTTTTCGATCACCCAGAGTTATATTTAGTCCCGCTGTTTCTTTTTTAGTTTGGGTGCTGCTGGTAGAAAATCTTAAAAGATATTGGTTGCACATAGGTCTAGGTGACTTATGGTAGGTAATTTGGTTTTTAGTGTCGCAGTGAAATTCAGCATTTATATTCAGATTCATAATATAGATCAGACTTTATTACTCCCAGTCTGCAGCTCAGCTAAACGAGCAGTGATTTGAAATACCATTTCTGAAATGGAAGCAGATTCAAAATTGGCAAATATCGTGCCACCTACGAACTACGAATATGTAGTTATAGACACAGATAGGTTTATTGAACCTACTTTGCATTGAACTTAAGTTATACACTCGTTCATTTTTCTATTGTATACCCTCTAGAAAGAATCAAGAGGCAAGGCAAGAGATTCATAAAGATAATTTTGGAAACGAAGATACAAGAACCATCGTCTCAATGATTCCTGATAAATTAGTTTTTTGTTGTGTTTGTATATTATTCTATACTAAATAATAATATTAGATGTAAAATAACGTATTGTATGTTGTGATGTTATCGACAGTTACAATCGTCAATCTGTCTACTTTTTTCTCTGTATTGATCGAAACTAAAATAAACGAACAACTACGCATTCGTACAATTGTGTCAACTTAGTCAAGTTGCATTACGGATACAAGTTTGCGGTCCCATCTTCCGACTGCACTGCAATCAATTAAGTCAACCATTGTGCCACACGATTCTGAACCATCAGACATCGAGAACGAGGCTATATTCCTCTGAAAATAATTTGTTCTACCACCATTTTGGTGTTGCCAGACTTTGGGCTTAAACGCAAGGGATTAGGTTGCATCGTTGGCCATGCCAGTTCAGTCCTTTAGATCTACCACCAGCTCTCTGTAACATACGGTTTTGGATCTTATTGCAAGCACTGAAAGGCTACCTTAATGAAGTTATTTTAGTTCCAGTTATTGCATTTGTACTGTCAAGCCGCATGTGGGGTTAGTTGCTGCTTTAATTTTGTGGTCAGTGGCTTAGGGGAGTGTAGTGTATCAGTGTACTAGAGTTTATTATTAAATGAATGGTTTTGAAACTGGGCTGTTTTGGTAATTATTCTCTACGCATGCGTTGAGTTTTATAGCTCTTTGTTTCGCTCTCATACTATCTGTATACTAAACGTGAACCAAAATACATTGCTATACTTTATTTCGTATACAGCAGACACTTTAGCCCATGCTATCTTCCATATCGAAGTTCATTCTACCAGCATTCAGAGCATGAATCCAACGGAATGAAAACTTCACAACGGTTGGTCTGAAAGTCTGAATGGTCTACCCACGCTTTATTTAATTCCATAGAGAACGCTGCTATTGACTAAGTTACACTTAGCTTAGCAACTTAATGAATAACAGAACAGACAATTTGAAGTGGGCTAAGCGTTTATGGTATTAGTTTGTGATGCCTATTGTGTGTTACCCCTTTGAGAAATCAAGCTAGTGTAATGATATGGAGCATCGTAACGGATCCTAGGCAGATGAGATTACGTAAGGTATATCGTACAGTACCATTGGCTATCAAAATTGGGCATGGATGATGTTCCTGAGTTTTTGATTGTGAAACGTTTGACAGATTGTTCCGTTACTGACCAAAAAGCTTGCTCACACAGCCATAAGATATGTGGATGAATATGTATAACACTAAAATGAAAAAAGGATCACTTCTAAAGGACGAATTGATTGAATTCCGACCACGTGGTGGAAACTTAAACCAGGGCAGTATGGAATAACAGTAAAGGTATCATCGGAGATCAGTAGGTGTTGATTGTGAGCGATGAAACAAAACAATTAATTAGGCAAAATTCTTCCCTTAGCTCAGAGGAAAATAGGCCTTTATTGGTATGGCATGCTTATAATGTTAATTATATAAGTGATGAACTGGCAATCTTCCAATCCGATAGTATCGATAAATCACTTCAATATGAACACTGCTAAGGACATCGAATGCGTCATATGACCTAGGTCACATTCCATTGTAAAATGAACCTTTAGTAGGCTTGTGGCTAACTCTGGAGAGCGGTGACCTAGTATTTAGCCAGAAGGCATACAATTAATTGTAATCTATAGTATGGGATTGTCTCGTAATACTATGATAGAACACATTCTGTACACAGGTGTAATAAGGATATAGGTTGGGTAGTTCATGTATAAGATAAGGGCATAAGTACTAAACAGAATTATGAACACACTTAAGTGATAATTACAACTTACACACATACTAGGTTATTCCTGCAAAACTGTAAAGCAGAAAGGAAATTTGCTAATATATTTGAAATAAAAATATGTAATACTTATAATCTAACCTAGTATAAATTCGCATACAACTAGAAAAGAGAACGTTTATAAGATTCGATCATGAGGGATAGATAGTGGGTAAAGATTTTGTATTTAAAGATTCCAATAGAGGATGTCTCGCGACATTGATGAGGGATATTTCCCGAGTCGAATAGCCGGGCTAGTGAAGGAATCTTAGAAGCGAGATGAGCTTTGCTGAGGAATCGTCAACATCAGATTACGTATAGGCCGCAAAAGGCGATCTATCACACGCTAAGAGCTGAAGCATTTCACCTATAGTTTATTACAATAATTTAGCAATGAACCGAAAAAGCTGGTGTAGAGAAAGCCTTTGCCCTGCAATGAGTTAAAACAGGCTAAACATATTTTTATTAACCACTATTGTAACCACAAATCGTGTGACATTCATAAAAAACAAAAAAATATTCTCCAAAATAAAACCAAAAGTAAAATTCATTGTTATAAACGAGTTTTAGGTAAAAAAAGTCTACACAATTTTATGCGTCAAAGAGAGTTTTTGTGAGAGTTCACCGAACTCCTATTTTCATCCATTCTTTATTAACATTCTCGATTCATGCCTTTCACGCGATACTCGAGTCAGTTTACGTTACTGTAAACGAGTGTTGACTGCATTTATGTCTTTCATTACTGAAATATGTTGGTGGGAATATCTGTCATTAATAATATTTTTTGCTTTCTGATAACCAAAAATTCCACTATCAAAAAGCACTGAATCATTTTTGGCGTTCTTTTATGAATCACTATAGTATTCTTCATTGATTATTTATTTCTTTAAAAACTGCGAGATAAACGCACTGTTAAGTATTTGGCTAAAGAAATAGGCAAAACCTTGGGGACATGGGTTCTCTTAATTGCTAGTGTATCCTTCCTAAGTGTTGCATACCAACTCTGCCTTTATGACATTTTTAGTTTAAAACACTTTCGATGTAGAACAATTAATTAAATCAAAATAGATTACTAACCAGTCTACAATATGAATACAACAAATCCCAAATCTCACAACGAAGTATCTACCTTTAATTGTCTTTGAAAATCTTACTCAGGCTTAATTTTAGAATTTAATGTAATAAAGAGACTGCCGTTTTTGTTTGGAACGTCACTTAATTAACTGTAATCCGGTCTTTGCGAAATAAACTTATTCTGTAACCCCAGTGTCCACCAAAGCCAATTCATATTCGCGCTTTACGAGTAAAATAGTTCCTTCAGTTTTTTAATCGTTTTCTTTCTTTCGAATTGTTTTAAAATGATACACAAGTTCTGTTTAACTACAAAATGCGTTACCTACAAGATGCCCCATGGTGGGCGCCAAAACGGTTTTACCTAAAGCGTCAAGTACTCGTTATTCCATCGTTGCTTTAGTAGGTGGTAGGCTTTCGTGAACAATAGAGCCTTCTGTCGATCTGTCAAGTTTTAATGAAGGTTGAAGAAAGCTGTTAAGTTTTAATTTTAGAAGAGGAGTTTTTAGTCAGATTCCGTCGTCGCCCCTCGCTAAATGTTCTAGGGGCTTATCATGAGGCAATCTTGATGTAAAAGTTAATGAGTAAAAAATCCTCTCATTAAATAGCCTACCTAAGCCACTATTTGTGGCGGCCTAGAACCAACAAAAGGCCACTTTTTACTGGTTTTGAAATCGTAGCGTTTTTTTAATTTAGGTTAGATAAGAAAAGAGCTTTTTAAAATATTCTGTACCGACTGTTAGCACGGTTTGACTGACTCCCAGTAGACTGGCCGCTTCCACTCCTGAATCAAGAGTTTGATTAGCTCTGCAGCCAACGTGTTGCGAATACTGATACAGCACGTGTTATGGTTTTCGGGCAGGTGTATGTACAGGAAATAGCAGAATTTGATTTATGACAGTACGGTGTGCTGGATGTGTTTGAAATTTTGATGAATTTCGATTGAAGTGTTGCTATAGGCGGAGTTGTAAGGAAGGTTTTGTTTTGCGTTTGAAAGAGGTCAATAACTTACTAATATATGAGAAAACAATAATTTTAAGCTGGCTTTGAGGAGTTCTCTAACAAAGTGCCATACGTGAAGGAAGCCGCGGAAAATTTAGATTTCATTATAGCTTATGAAATCTAAATTTAAGTCTCAAATGAAAATATGCTCCTCAATCTGATACGAACGACTTATTTATATCCCTACTCTTAGACCTTTCAACCTTATTTAGGTACACTCTCACTCACCCTCCCGTATCGCTTACGGTACATTTTCCGATTTTCCCATTAGGACCGCAGAGCCCGACCGCAGGTCACGAGATAGTCTGATTAGCGGTGACACAGGGCGTGCGCGCGCTGAATACGCGATCAACCCCCTTCGGTTTTCTACTCTCCTGGTACGTTATTGCGGTTCATTGGGGAAACTTTGATATGGTATAAATGTGTGTGTAAATAAACTTTCGATATTGCTACACTAGCCAAAATGATACCAATATTTAGTTGAAGTGCAAGCACAACTTGTGCAAGCAAGCACTGAAAATGAAGATTATCGATAAGCAACCTTGAACAGGAAAACAAAGCGTAGGACGACTTCTACATCGGATAGATCGACGTCATTGTGAAGATCACAGGACGTTGGTAGCTCAATATTGTTTGAAGCAAAGAATTATGAAGTAAGCCTATCCAGTTGTGCACTTTTCAGTGGTGATGAATATTTAAATTCTAAATATTGTACTAAAATTCTATGTGTATGTGTAATAAGCGGCGGCCATAGACTGCAATCTGGCACTATGGAATGCGAAATGTGGGCAGGTGCCAAATTCATTTCTCGGACTTGCCTCCTATTTCCCTCTTGTATCTTTATATTTACGGGTGTGATTTGAGAGCTGTGTATACCATGGAAATTGAACCTTTAAATTCTCCCAATATATCGTAATGGGATAGCTTTTTTATCATTATTTATAACCACATTGCTTGTTATAAGATGGTATTCAGCTTATTAATGTTAATGTTGACATTAATCTTATAGATAATGTGTTTTATACAATCCTTGCTCTAAGAAGCTTCATATTTCATCTTAATCGAGTTTACTCAGTGCAAAATCTACAGTTATTTTCAAATATGTCTCATTTAATGTTCTCCGATTCTGCTCATGACTTACCGATTAAATTTTTGCAACAATACTTTTACCAGTCATTAGCAGTGTTGGCCGTATTAAAAATTAAATACTGGCTACTTTCAATGCTACTCTTATGAGCGGAAAGGAGTAATCTAGAATTAGGCTGTTGGCTTATTGGCTTCTATACAAATTCTTGATTGCCTCACGTACTCAACAATATTTTCCTACATAATGGCACCATTTAAACTTTATACGGTGTTTTTGCGAATATTTCTTAAGATAAAGGTGTCGGACGGGACGTGAGCAAAATTTCCAAGGTTCCTATCACGTCACGTTATAGGCTGGGGTAGCGGAGGCTATGTACTATGAATACTGATACACTTTTTTGCTTTTACGCAAGCTAAATAATATTAATGGAGTGTATAGCTTTAATATTCTTATTTTGCCACTGTTTTACGTAAGTCTAGTCTTTTTGATACGAGTTTTCTTTCGACTTTGGAATTTCTTTTGTGTCAAATCTGACCATTATACATGTTAGGAACGGTTGTTCATATATAGAGAGAGAGAGAGAGAGAGAGATAACATGTTGAGAATTCCTATAATAATCCTCAACAAGTAGCCAAGACAATAATCTACTAAAAATGGTTTACAATAGACCATGCCTTTCAAATATTGTTGTAAAGTTTCCCGCGCGCCGTTACGAAGTTCCATCTTCAGCCAGTGCTACCACAGCTATTACTTAATCTACGCCAACGTCCAACTTTAAAGCAACCTTGACAGTTTCAGATCGCTTTGTGACTGAACTATGCTATGACAACTGAAGTTGGAGGTCTGTCTCTCTCACTAATATTTCCCAATTTCTCCTTATAAGGACATTTATGATATGACGCAGTTCTAGAGGTCTAGAACTCTATGACTCTGACTCAAAGTTATTGCTTGAAAGAAAGGATGACTGACGACAAAGTATTTTATGCTTTTGATGTTATTGTCATGTTTGTTGATGACTTCTTCAGTACCAAGCACATTCGCTGGTGTTGTAAATATGTAGAATGGATGTAATTTTAATCTATTCTATCGCATACTCTGTAACCGCAGCTTCTTCATCGCTGTGGTCACAGAGTTCTATTCACAGTTTTTGTATTGCAATTAATATTAACTTTTTTTACTTGCAAACAGTTTAATGCAGAATTAATTATTGTACTATACTTATCAATTATCGAACCATTGCACAAATTCAATAGATCCAAGTCGATTGTATGGCGCTATTGTATGCAAAGTGCCCATGAATTAGGGTCGTTTTTGGCTTGGCATCCACTTTAACTGTGCAACGCGAATACTGTCCCACCAAGGTTCACGGAGGAATATCGTCATTTTATTATGTTGCCAGTACTGTCTTTTGGTTTAACTTAAGTTTTACTGGTGGTGGCACCCCTCTCGTCTGTACAGACAAGTATGCAGTTCTATAGTAGTTTCGTGCAAATGAGATATTGTGCTTATGACAATGTCAGAAATCTTGTATTCTTAAAAGGTGCGTCTGCTTTAACCGGTATCGTTGTCATCTTTATAAAAGGCAACGGGAGTTTGAATGGTGAAAGGAACTACGGACTTACGGATTTAGTCGCTGTTTCGCTATCGCACTCCTGTCCTGGTTTTAGAGGTTAAACTTATTCATGTAGTCTTGACTAAACGCATGCTAACTAAACAACAAAAGGTTTCCAATACCAATTCCACTACCAGATGTTGAAGTGAAAAAACTTAATTGTCCAAAATCGATACATAACCAATCAGGCCCAATCTATTGCAGCAAACGATTAGTTAGACCGTGAACACAAGGACTGCCTGATAAATCACACCTCGCCGGTGTGGTACGGCCGGATCGCGTGTCCGCACCGGCTTTATCTTGGCCACACCTGGCTTTCACGACTAGTTATTAGAACTTGGCTCTGTTCTAAGTTTTATTCGCAATGTTGTTAAGATTTTTTATTGTGTCCTTAGGTGAGGTTTTGAAGTTAATCGTTGGCATCAGCATGAATAAGCCCACTGCTAGAACATGACATAATTTTTCAAACCTGGATTCTCTCACATGGAGAGTCAGATAAGGGCAGGAAGAGGAAGAAGATTCTCTCGCATAGAGAGCCAGTGTGGTTCTTAAGGTGAACTATTTCTGCTTTAATTTATAGCCTAGAGATACCAGCTCTACCATCATGGCTCCTCATCTCTTAGTACTTAATATTCTTGAAGATCTCAAAAGAGGAAACCTTAAAAATTCACTAGTTTTCATTATAGATTACAAACTATAACCATCGCTAGTACCTTCGTTCTCCGATTAACCTAATTAATCTGATTATTGAACTTTAAGCAAACAATATCGAATGTAAGCTAAATTCGATATTGTTTGCTTAAAGTTTACGCAAGCGAGCTATTATTTAAGCTGCTCAGGCTTGACCCATTTGAACCACTCCGATCGAGGTCCTTGGCAAGCGTAGACAGGCTGAGATGCTGAGTGCCCAACGACGAATGTTTAAAGTGGAACTGTTAAATTGTAGTAATTGTTTAATTATTTTGACGCTTGTTCCAATTAGCTTTTAAGACTGAGGGATGTTTGGTGGTGAAAATTAACTATTGTTGCAAAATATCGGCTACAATATCACCCTAAAGACGAGCAGTAACTGCCATGCATTAAGTAAATAAAGTACATGCTATTAGCGCCCAGCTGCGGGGGTGCAACGCGAGGTTTGCTGGCATCCGGGTTGAGTGCCGTTGAACGGCCAGCAATTAGGTCGAGATAGAGCCCATCTTGGCACCCAGCTTATGAAGGACAGCTTATGTACTTGCCAACTAAGGCGCACGAGGCTCTCGCTGCAGCAAATAATGGCCACTAATTTTACTTTTATTTCACTGGCGTATAAACTATCCAAAAGCAGACAAAATAAAATGGCTGTGCAGACTACTAAATAGCGGTAGCAACTTGCACATATGCTGGATCCCCTAAACCCTAAATATCCTAGACGTGCTATCAGGGAGTCGTTTCGAGGGTTCTCTGAACCATCGGTGACACTTTTGGCAACGTGAACATGCAATCTGTATTTCTATGATGACAATAAATGCTTCTATGGTTTATAACTGTCATTATTATTGGGTCGATACTGATTTTGACAATCACATAATGCCACAGACTGATTCTGTAAAGCTGTTCTTTGGATTAAGCTAGCTGTCCACATTGAGCAGTAATTCTGTGGCTCGAGCCGAGTGGTCAAGCTTGCCTTCATTCTTATTAGATACTTCAGCTATAGGTACTATTTGGGTTTATTTATAGCTTAAGTGGCCCTTAAGCTTCCAACGAGGTTTTTAATTGAAAAGGGATCTCCTTAAATACCAGAATGTACTGTCTGTGTATTCGAAAGGGGGCAATATCTTAAGTCCTGTGACTTTATTTAATTCCCATTGTCGCTTGTTTTCCCCAGAAATTGTTTTCTCAAAACATATTTCACCTAAATTATCTTCCCACACATTGAAATTGTTTAAATGGAGTGAAACACAAATAGAAACGAATTTCAAAGCGTATGTTTAGATTAATAGCTCCTTTGAAGGCAAATACATTGTGACTTTACGCAAATTGTACTTTAGCGGGCTTTTTCCACTTCAAATGAATTTTCAGAGTAAAATGAGCTTTATCGCGTTATGGTTTAGATTCTATATCATCATGTCTTTTACCGCTGATTAAGCAGCGATTAAAATATCCATGCTTTTATATCCATAGTATAACTGTTTATATCTAGGCTACGACTTCTATATAAGTAAATCAATGACTACCGGCCCCAACTGGGTGATCATTATTAGTTTTGACTCAGTTTAAACTGAGAGAAGCAGCACCAAAACAGACCTAAGCTTCAAGAGGGACATAATCTTGTGCGATAGCGTTATCAGGAGCCTTCTACTCCTGACTACTGACTACTTAGAAACCTACAACCTTATAACGTATTTGAAAGAGACCAAAGGCTCCCTATATCTGATAGAATTTTAAGCAGTTCTACATATTCATTGAATGTAAGTTTCATACCGTTGCTACACAGAGATTCATGCTATGTCAGTTTGTCGTAGTATGTGTAGAGTGAGTGGGATATCTGCATACGAGTTGAAACTTCCATGTGCAGAGTACTATTCAAAATGGAATTAAAAACAAACGTTTGCAGACTGCAGACTTCCGCTACAGTACAGTTTGCTAAATGAGTGAGGGTAGGAGGAGTGTGTACCCTGAATTGTGTATTCAGTAAGTTTATGGAGTACTTAACCCTCTCTTTTTTGGCACGAATTGTTTCTCTTGTTTGCTTGAAGCTATTGTTTTCTTTCCCACCATACACTTTCTTAATAGTCTTTATGTGCTCAGTTTCTTTATTTATTTTGATTTTAATTGACATGTGACTATCAAACACACTTTTTGTAGGTTTAAAAGTATTGATTCAGAGGCAAAATTCGTCAAATAAATTTCCTTAACCACGCTTTTATTTAAACTCTACTTCTTAAGGCTTGTCAAAAAGACCAGTTAGATCAGTGACCTGGTTGGGATGTGCCAAAAAACTTCATTATTCACAGTACACATACTTCACCGATAGTCTTAAATTATGTATGACATTGCATCGCTGATCGGAAGTCTTTATGGGCTCTTAAAAGAACATTACAGCTTTTTCAGGTGTATAAACATATCTGAGTGACGCGCTCATAACATTTGTGTTATCGCACAAACGAGGACACTTCAAAGATCCATACCTTCTTACTTATTTAGGTACTGCGCTCCATTAAGACTATTTCAGACATAACTTGCCATTTTACATTGAAATCAGATTTGCATTTTGAGCCCAGGTCTGCTGACTTATTCTGATTAAGTGCCTCTTCTGTTATCTAGTTCGATTCCTTGTATAAGCTAGATACGGGAAATACTTACATCAGGATTTGTGTTCATTGCTCTAGTTCTAATAGCAAATCATTCTTATTTCATTACTAATTATGCTAAACGTTTTTTTTGTAATAATTTTCTTTAATGTTTAATTAATTATGTATTATAATTGTATATTACCTATTGTTAAATTATGGAAATGTAAATTAATTAGTGTAATTGGTCTCAAGACCGTTCTAATTAAATAAATAAATAAAATAAATAAATTCATTTGTTTAAAAGCTCCGTGTGTCGCTGTAACATACAAAAACAACTGCTTAAACGGTCAATAATTTAAAAACTTATATTCTTTGGTTCGTGATCTAGCTAGCACAAATCTGTGTTGTACAATTTATCGAAATACAACGCAGAAATAGTATAAACATAAAACCTTGAACAGCACAACCTACAACACATTGTAAATCCTCAGCCTAAGCGCCCTCGCCTGAAAATAATTTTTATCCCTATTAATTGCGGGTGGTTCTACCCACCGTGTGCGGTGGTATAGGTGTGATGTGAACCCCCCACCCTTGTTTAATTATGCGCCGACATCGAGGTGCATCGCCCGGAAAGTTTTGTACTGAACCATAAAACTGTAAAATAATGACTACAGCATCTATAGCTGTTTAAAATTGTTAAATGAGTCTTTGATACGACAAAATTGTGCACGAAAGGAGCCTATTGAGGCGAACTTCAAATCCTTTCACCACACTGGTTCGAAAGATCTATTGAAACGATAAAGAAAAAGAACGACAATATTTAATCTATACAGCTTCTTCAAATTATGCTGTGGATCTCAAAACCAATAATAGATTCTTCATGAACTTAAAAATCCAAAAAGCAATTCGTGATCTCATAACTGTGATCTGACTAGTAATATATTAGAGGTTAAATTTACTGCAGAAAGAATCATTCAAACATTAGCACTCTATCAACATAATTACTTAATTGATTATTAAATATTGGTGGATATTAATAATTTGTATTTAGATACGTATTACGTATGACCAATTATTTTCACTAAAAGCCTAAAATAAATAAATATTGTGGACAATTCACACAACACTAAACAGAGCTTGTATGTTGTGAACCAGATCTGATATAATACTTGAATTCATATTTTTGGAAACACATAATTAGAATACAATGTACAGAAAACACACATCTACGTTCACCACACAGTATCTGTTCTCGGTGGGGATCGAACCCACGGTCTACGGCGCAAATTATATATAAAAATTATGTATACAAATTGTATACGCCGTTATATTTTATGTCGTCTGTAGTAATTTCATTGCCACTAGAAGACTGGAATGAACATCTATTGATTCACAATAATGTGCGATAAAATATTCATAAAGTATGATGTATGTTTGAAACAATGTACAAAATCTTATTCTAGACTTACGTTCCTGTTGGCATTGTTAGCGTTTTGTTATGAGTATCAGGCTTTATCTATACAACAGCTATTACATATGTATATCTTTGACAAACATTGTTTCATGGTATATGTATGTATTCTTTCAATTTCTATGGTATTGTTTGTCTGAAATGATTGAGTTTTGTAATTTTAGTGTCTAGACGAACCTTTGATGTTTCTTATTTGTCTTTCATCTTGTTAACATTACATGTTTTGATATCAGTCGAGATCCTAGTTTTTTCTTGAAATAATGTATTATTCTCGTAACCTAGCCTTGAAATTATATACTGGTTTAGATTCTATGACTATTAGTAGTTGATGTTTGTATTTTCAGGCCTCTTTATTCATTCTATAAAAACAAATATACATTACACTCTCGACATTTCTCTTCTGTTATCCGCATTCTGTTTGAAAAGTTCCCGACGTACAAACTTGAACAATCCTGTGCCTCATATCATTTGTAACGAAACTTCTGGCTTGTCCAACTCAGAAGTGGCACCAGCTGTTTTGTCATTAACGTACTTCCGAGGCGAGTGGGCTGAGCGAGTGTGTGGGTTTGTTTAAATGTTGATAACCACAATAATTTTGATAAAGTTCTATTAATATCAAACTCTGTAGGTAGCGTATAATATAATAAACTTTCGTGATTTTGTATATTTATGGTCTTGTGTATTAACCATAGGATTAACTTTGTAGTTTACGACGCTCAAAAAGTCAACGACATACATATACTTAAGTGGGTCTTTCTTTGCGCTTTTTTACACTACCCTCAATAAAACTTCATAGTTTTATCGCTACGAATCTTGGCGACTTTAACGATTGACGAAGTTGTAAGAACTTTAACTACAGAATCTATGATTAATCAGATAAAGATGTAGAAGGCTGTGGAAAGTATTCCGATCTAATAGGTTATTTTGTGTTGTTCCAGAGCTAGAGGGTTGTCGGGCTTGGTGCGGGCGGCGGCCGCGAGCCCGGCACCATGGCTACGGTGGAAGGGCGGCCGGCGCAATATGGCGTCTCGCTGCGACAGCTGCGCGAGCTCATGGAGTCGCGCGGCAGCGAGGGTCTGGCCAGGATCAACGCGCTCGGCGGGCCGCAGGAGATATGCAGGAAGTTATACACGTCACCCACAGACGGTAAGTTCTTTATGTAGGAGGAAATATGGCTGAGGATGTCCCTAGTATAGTTGGGCAACAATGGCGGAAATTGGCACAAGACCGGAGAAAATGGAGAACGTATTAAAGAAGAGGCTTATACCCAGCAGTGCATGAACAGCACACAGGCGAAATAAGATTAATAGGAATACTGATAATCGGATGACACATGCTCGATGGTTGGACAGTGGAGAACACAAGAACACAAAACGCAAAATTTATCACATCATTAGTTTTGTGTTCATAATTGGTGTATCACATCGATGTCTTCATGGGTTAAAAATTATTCTGCTATTATGTTAGGTAATTTGAAAGCCCGTTAAAACGTTATTTTCTTTACCACGTTGTTCGTAATACGAGTATTACTTACGTTAGTACGAGTATTACGTTATTAATTTCTATCAATAGTTGATGGTTTTACCTCACACAACATTCGCGTGTCACGGAATTGTTTCATGTGTTAAGAGAACCTACTTTACATCTAACGCATCTACCTAATTTATACTACCAATCAAAACTTTAGATTATCTGTCAGCTAGACAATAATTACTGAATTATTTTTATCAAGTTTGATTATTCGTTCCTTCGTAATAAAGATAATCTTTGTCAACTTTACAAGTACAATGTCGCTATCATTTTGATAGTGATCGCTTAACTCCACGAACAGGTGGGGAGTTCGCAAGTATCCTACACCCTTGATAATGTCTTTGATAACAGAAGTTTCTTTAATAGCTGCCCTGTTAATATCTAAACTACGGGTAATAGCGCTCTTAATTGGTTTTGCGAAGTATGGAGTTAGTTTTTTTTATCAGTTTTTAGTACCTACTTATTAATTGCGTGCAGGCGTCCTTATTAGGGACAATAACTCCGTACTTAAATGTATTTTTCCTTTTTGATTGTCTAATGGAAAAACACCACCACGATATTTTACCCTCATTAACTACAGTAATTATGCTGTACCTGAGTTTCCTTTCCATACCATTATTGATAAAATTAGAAAGTCATGTTTGTCATGTTCTGGGTATCTTTTATTATAAATTATTCATTTATATTCTATGGATATACAGGACAACCATTAAATTTTGATTGTTTTAAATTCTTTTCTTATATGCGCCATCTTCTTTTGTGTTCCTCCTGGGAGGACCCCTAGACCCAATGAACGAAACCATATACCCTTCCTCAATAAAAGAGTATGGCGAAAAAGTCTCCAAAATTATTTTTTGTGACTCGTTTCCGTGTTTATTTTTTTATTGATAACATCAACATACAGATGTTGTTTTTGATAATGGTATTCTAGTGCCTTAGATACGATATAGCTTCAATTCTAAAAGCATTTGTTATGTATATTTATGTAACGTATCTAGTATGTATCTAAAATGAATTTTCGCTTATTTCCATTGTTTACATTCGTTGAATTTCCAGCAGTGATTTATCAACTATCATTTTCCCGTTTCGATTTAAATTCGCTATACCAATATCTTCAACACAATCTATGACCCGAAATAACTTTTGACGTCGCCAGAAATCGGCGCCGTCGTAAATCAGTCCATAATAAGTAAACTTTTCATCGGTTTGCCATCAAATGTAAAGAATTTAACTGAAATATTTCTAGCTGAACCTTGCTGTGTGTTATATAAGGCTTATAATTGTATAGTGATATATTTCACCGCAATCGGTTGCGGCTGACGCGGGTAAATCCCCTAGAGATGGTCTTGGGACGTGACTTCCGTTTTGTACGTGGATAGCTTCGCTCTTATCGCTGTACTCCAGTGATGGATCATCGCAGATCGAGCCTTTTTATACGGCAGAAAGACTTGCGGTGTTGGAAACAATGAAACTATGAATTTATTTTGCAAATCGTTAACCAACTCAAGATTTTTACGATTATTATTCTTTAGTTTGTTAATTAATTTTATTTCAAATATGCTGTTATCGGCGGGTTCATAAGTTTATCAATTGGCGTTGGTTCTCTTATTTCCCAGACACCTATTCCAAAAAAATGGTTTATTGGCAAGGACATTTTGATAGAATCAATATGATTTCAATCGTTCCACTACTGTTATCTACAATCTCTTGTCGATATTGAGAATACCCCGATACTATCTACTGACAGTGATGTTCATCGAGGCAGCTAATGTATCGAGCTGTGCCAACACATGTTTCCATCGGCATTGCCAACCTCTGGAGTCGATTCCTCAAATCGATATTCCAATTTATCGAGTTAGATCACTGCAAGTGAAACGTCAATGTCGTTTCTATTTTGGTTGACCATGGAATTTTGTGTTCAGGTATAGATAAGTACACTGAATAATACATAATTTAGTTTTTTTCGTTTGTTTACAATTGATTCTTTTTTGTTGGTAACGCAAGTTTTGTTAAATATATCCATGCAATAAAATACATCGTCCAAAGTTTTAGAATGTATTCTAGCTTTTATCATCGAACTTCAGTACTCTGAGCTTAAAACTGTTCTCTAGCGAAAGGTCATCGCATTATCGAATACACGATAAATATCGAGAAATGGCTTATTCGACCCCTCTGACCGTTGCTTGAACCATTCCAATTTCATCGAAAGGGTTTTATGTATTACATAGTATCTGTCTACGGCTTCAAGTTATGAATCGGGAGTATTAGGATGCTTGCATTTTTAATAAGCCTTTTCAACGTACATTTCCCGAGACTTCAGCCTAAAGAAAACCTTATGATTTTTTTTTTCAAAGTCGGCGATTAAACTTTAACCATGAAAATATACATTATAAACTTAGACATTTTAACAATGATATTCGAAGAAATTTCCGAAAGCTTTTAGATCGAAAAGATCCGGAAACCGTTCAACTGCTCAGCTAACTCAACGAAGCTTAGCGCCTAAAATAAATACAGTTAATTGAGACGTTTTATCAATTGTCGGCAATGTTGAAGCTACCCGCGAGTGTAAATAAAACTGAAATTAAAGTTTTCTTAGGATAGAGGAACTGTAAGCCGAGTGCTGAAATAGCGAGTGCGAAGACTCAAATATTTGAATGACGACACTTACATATGCATGAATCAAATACCAGTATAAAACAGCGAGGGTATCATAAGTATAAAATGATAGTAAATCTATGCTGCATGTTAGACATTCTACCGAAAGCTTACAAAAGCGTTGACGAATATTGTCCGTAGTTTTTGCTCTCATCTTAGACCGCTTTACCACTAATATCTACGCAAATTTTACACTCGTCTGCAGATATTTCACATTATTTTCTTGGAAATAAAAACCCATCAAATGTTTCACGGCAATCAAGAGCAATATCGGATTATGCTAACAAATTCAGTGGCACAGAAGAATATAATTAAAAACAGAACAAAACTAGCTTCCGTACGCGGATTGGTCCACGTGTACTTAATTTTCTCCTGAGACTAATATATTTTAGGCCTATAAAAATTACTGTTTCCAGAATGCAAGTCTGTGCCAAATTTCATTGAGATTGGCTAAGTGGACGATTTTAATTGCCGTACCAAATCTATAGCAGTAGCTAGTGATGAGTTGGTAGTTTAAAGTCTATTAAGAGTGACAGAGGGCTGTCATCTCTTGAAATAGGCATTTTTATGCAAACACGCTATGTGTCATGTTTGTTGCATCTTGTAATCTCGTTACTTCACACTTTGCTCATCAAAAAGTAATTAGTGATACCAAAATACGCGATGAGTGTGACGCCAACCTAAATACCTGAAACGGTGTGGATGGCTAAAGCTATTTACGTTCACAGTTAGTTTAGCAGAGAAGGAAAAAATATGCTCATGACTTTAATTCAAATGCTCGAAAGAGCCTTCACCTTATAAGATCTCTGATTGCACAAATTAGTATTCCATACACGATAGGCTGCATTCGCAACACTTGGGTCTTGGAAGCCTATCGCTGCTGCTAGAATACAAACGTTTGACGATGACTTCCTATCAGGACAAACCAACCTATACTATGACCACGCACATATTATAAGTATTGAACCCAAGACACTTGGTTTAAAAGGCGGAGCTGCTACATCAAGATCATAGTTCTCTCACTAGAGAATGAAATATGAAGTACAGAAGAGCTATTAGAAAGTCTACTTTGAAAGTCGGAATGGCCGCAAGGCGATGCGCAGGATTCCGGTAGCATATTTGTTTGCAATCACTCCGAGTTTCTTTTTATTCTTCTTTTTATTTTAATTATTAACTTAAAACTGTTTAATAGACTTAGGCGTCATAAGCAGACATAATAATGGTAATCGCGATAAATACCCGTTTCTTCCATATAATTATCTTTTCGACATGTATTTCAAGCAATAAATATACTTTGATTTTGACTTAGGCTTTAAATAACTATCCGGAAAGTCGTAAGAATTAATCTAATGTAGAAGTTAAAGGTTCAGATTTGGCTTCGGGTCAGTCAGTTAATTCATAAAAACCGTGTCATACATGTAGGCCGCTTAATAAGGGTATTTATTATGGGGTTTATGGCCCCTGTGACACTTCCACGCCCGGTTAATGAGGTCACCGCTGTTTTTATTATGTCGTATATCCAAGTGGCTCGCCAGTATTTCGAAGTTCCGTATATACTTTGAGTATTGATCCTTTGCTTCAAATCAAAGTAAATTTTGCATGAAATCACGCAGTGGATATCAGCTTGCTAGGCTTCTGATGTGTTATACACTTTCACATCATTCTTCATACGTGCTAGTTTGTTTAGGGTTATCTTGACCTGGTCTTTCTAAACGTCAGCTATTACATGTAGGTGAATTCTCATTCACATCCTGATGTACCTGTTTCGTCAATGTTCTTTCATCCTTTCTTTATATGCCCAAGTCATCGTAGTATTATCTTTCTCTACTCTTATCACTACAATTTCTTTAACTTCATATTGTTCAAAGTTACTTCGTAAGTTAGTATTGTGTAACATCAAAATTCGAATCTGACGATAAAGGTTCGCTATCGAGATATTGTGTATGCTCTCGCAAAACTATTCGAATAGGGCTGTTCCCTGCATTAATTTCAACTCCCTTTTTCCGAACCAATTCGCAAAAAATTGGTGATCAGTTATTCATATTTCCAAGACCAGTGGCACCGAGCACAAATTACTCGTTCAAATACCAACCGTCAGTAATGAGCTGATGGCGAAGATTGTACATATTTCATTATGAAATTATTCGGGCTCGAAACGAAATCGATTTGCCGCGACATTTTCAACCCTATCTTCGCTCTGTTCCGATCATTATCGATATTTAGATAGCGGCATTGATCGGTAAGTCCACATCGACAAATACCTAAAGTTAAATGCAGAGGATTTGTGTGGTATGGTGAAGAGAGCTCGACGAAATGAACACATAAGATAATCTAATAATATCATCACGAATGAAAACACGGAAATAAGCTAGTTAATACTATAAACTCATTGAAAGCGCCCTATGAAGTAAATTCTTTATCGTAATGCATGCAAGGTTTTAGTAAAGATAAAGATCTCATTGAGGATATAAATATCGTATCAATTAATAGTACTTATCAAATCATTTTAATGGTCGTTGTTCGTAAAACTGTGATTATAAAGACAAGACCAAGCGTTGGCATTGGAACCCATTGAATAATACAAATGCGATTGGTTATGGGAATGAAAAACATGTGAATAACGATAAGGCAATGATACAAATTGCTTGCCTTAACCATCCTCCGAGTAAGCATAAAAAAAAATCCTGAACCCGCGAGTAAATATACTCAAGGGTTTTCAAATAAATTTAACTCTTCGCAGACGATGCTAAGATGATATTCCACCTACATCTCAAACACACTTTGTCAATACACTCAACGTCTTCAAAAGATTTTCGCTCATATTCCCAACTTTATAAAGCTTAGTTCCCGACGTAGCCGTTGATAGATCGCAGCTGTCAACGTAAGAGCGCTCGCGAAAAATGATCAACGTTAGGTACTTCATTCTAGCGGAATAACGTCTTTATCAAGTAGAAAAAGTTTATATTGCTCATCTTATCTACTGTATTACAACACTCTTCAACGTTCAACTGAATTAAATTTCCTGTTTGAATGTATAATTTGTGGAGATCTGCCAAAAGTGCAGCAGAAATTGCGCTTTACCAGCAGTTTTGAGACGAAATGTTATTATGTCTGGTGAAATAATTGTTTATCTTTATTTTTGAACCCTGTCTGCTGGCTGGACGTTCGTCTGAGAATTTGCCACATTTGTTACGCTTACATTTTTTCTCCAGTGATATTTTTGCCAATTTAGTCAGACAAGCTGATAAAAGGTGCATAAATGATCAGGCTCGAAGAAGTGAACAGTCATATTTGGTAGCTATAAGAATTCTAAATATGACTAAACGTGGCTGCTAAAAAGCGAGTAATATTTTATAATAAAAGTCTTACTGGTTGAAAGTCTAATTTAGGAGTAAATTCTAAAAAAGTTTTTGAAAGAAGCAACCAATTTCTTTCACTTAATGCTGAATTCTGCTTACCTTTTCTCCGGTCAAACAAACTCGCAATCACTTGACCAAATCCTCTTCACAATCAAATCAGCCAGTCAATTAAACTCTAGGGGTTTTAACCTCTTTCACACGAAACCTGGCCTCATATGAATAAATGGAGGATTAATCAAAGCTGGCAGTTAAAGAGCAACCTCTGCGAATATATTAGTCCTATATCAACGCGTTAGGTCCCCGGGACACACTCGTATTTGCATGTACCGGGGCCCTTAAACTCGCGACCTTTCTACAGTTAATTATTCAACCCAAGGGCCGCCGATAGTTTGTTATCAGTGTCAGAAGTTTAAATTGATGTGTAGGAGGTTCATCTTCCTTCAAATAGACAAAGTAGAAAAACACCCTAAGAACGAAAATACAATATCGAATATAAATAAATTTAAAATTTAATAATTAGTAGCTGTGGGACATGTAGTTATTAACTTCTCTAACGTTACAATATGGTAGATAATAATCGTAAAAAAAGATAATTGTAAAATAATTATGGTATAATATAATAGTAGGTATAGTACCCGTAACAGCGCTGATAATAGAATTACAGACGAGTGTACAGGCAGACAGACAAAGCGGGAAAAGGAACCCATGTAGGTTCCTTGTAGGCTTTGTTAAGAATGGCCTTATGCCCAACATTCCATGTATTTAATATTGTATGCGGCATAAATATGTAAATGATTTTTGATATAAAAAACAATTGAGTTTGTAACACACGATACTGATAATTTTACTAAACAATACGACACAAATTCAACAATACGAAGCAAAATTAAGTCCAAACTATTCGCGAAGTTAACACTGCATATTAATGGCAAACAAACCTTCAACTCTGCGACGGCACGTATAAATATTTAAATTAAACTTCGTCCCACAATAGGAATAACTGGATGATATTCAATCTCGCAGTTTTAAATTAAAATTTTGTTATCTCTTGCGCGTAGCAATCCTAAAGCCTGTTTTCAATTTTGAATATTGTAGGTATAAACTACTGGTTTGGCGTTACTTTTCCCCTCATATTCTTACTTGTTTATGCTCAGTTCTGATGTTCTACGTCTTTAAGTTTTTACCACAACTGGTTCTTCCCGGGTAATCTCTTATCTCATATTGATGAGATTCCAAACATCTTTATACTTATTTAACTTGATGTTTGAGACCCACTCAGTATTGCATGGCATGCTATGCATACCTGAAAAGGTCGTAGCGTAGCGATTACCCAGGACCTTTTCACAAATTCCATACCCCACTACAGTGTAAGTAGAGGTAGTGTAATCGGTTGCTCGCCATGGGTGAGACAGGCAAATTTATTTTTCTTTTCTAACCCAATGTGCATTGGATCTAAAAACTTTCTGTATTAATAAGCCAACAGTAGTAAACATGATGACACAACTTATAAACTTGACTGAACTAGAAAGGCTCTAGATAGCAAGGCAACTCCAATTGCATTAGCTGTAATCCATGGTCGATTCTGCTCGGTTCCTCGGCTCGGATGTTTTTGTTCGATGCTTTAGGGTTCTACTATGTTTAAATGTTTTTACACGCATGTAGTTTTGGTTTTATAACGTTATAACATTGTAACGAAATTTTGATCATGTTTATTCCTTTTCTTTCACTGAGGTACACGTCCTACATATTTTATCCAAAGCTCTCTCTTTTCTTATCATCTTATTTCCATGCATTGTCAACAATATATAGAATAGCAATATTTATTATCCACAAAAGGAGTTGTGAAGCGAGCTATCCGTGCGCCCCTATTGAAGTCCAGTGGAGTACTTCGGCGTGTTACGTCACGCGATCTCCGACTACCCACATTCGTCTGGAATTGACAGCTGGAAGGATGCTCGGTCACGTCGATGGTGAACCTTTTTTTCCTCTAATGGCGGTCCATGATTTTGCTATTTATTAATTAATTAATCGCTTTTATGATAAAGGAAGCGTAAAAGTTACATTAACCTAACATTAATTGACTATGAATGAGTCTGAAGTCAAGCGTCATACAATTACTTCGATCCTTGAGTATAAGAATAAGGTGTTCATAAAGTTAAAAATACTATCAAGAATAATGAACTGAATAGTTTTCT
This sequence comes from Thera britannica, assembly GCA_939531255.2. NCBI lineage: Eukaryota > Metazoa > Arthropoda > Insecta > Lepidoptera > Geometridae > Thera > Thera britannica. The sequence continues at coordinate 20,661,684 of OW618037.2, forward strand.
AACAGAGTTCAATGTAATAGAACAAAAACATAACTTGCATGTAAAAAACAGTGCAACGATCGCGTGCAGTCTAAATGTTTATGTTGACCCAGAAGAAATGCTAGTAGCTAAAAAAAATACATTATGCTGCCTTTTTCTTAGTAAAAAATATTGTTACCATTCAATTAGCGAACTGAAATACTTTCATTCAGTCAACTTTTACCACGGAATAATAAATGATACCTATTTGATTCAACGAATTTGCTTTCAAAATTGCGCTGTTCACAAGTTACTTACCTACTTGTTTATCACTTGGTAGTTGAGTCACTGAACAGCTAAATTAAAATAAATATTGCTAATACTGACGCAGAATGACATCTAAAGGTCGGAAGTTGTAACTGATTACAAGGTACGTCATCAATGACTTCGCTGCTAAACATAACAGACTGCTCAATTACTCACAACTCATAAGTAATTTAGAGTAACTTGCTGAAAATCTGATCTATTGTCATTTACCAGACGTGAACATAACATTAAAACATAAACATAAAAAAACAATTGCAAATACGGATTATTATAATCTTTAATATGTCTCACACTTATTGAATCTAAAATCCCGGGAATAAAACTCATGGAAATGCCTCAAGAGGATACACAGTCTGACGATATTGTGACTTGAAAGCTAATGACGAAACGATGATGTCAGTTTTACGAACATTGATTCTACAAGCCACTGATACAAAATAACTTAATAATATACATGACATAACCCACAACGATAAAACGATGCGAAACGACGCTTAGGTCATCGATGACATTGGAGATGAGATTGATGACGCTGGTTAATAACCTAGTGATAGTACTTTGAAATCATCTACAGACTGATTCAGATCTCTTGACTTCCTGCTATAGGAAGAAATGAATCAGACAGATGTAGATCACAGTGAGGTAAGTAACCTCACTGTTCACATTCATTAGATTAAAAAGAGCATGTAGTGATTAAAACTTTGCCAAAAAGAAAAAAAAAAACATCTAATTTAAAAAGAGTATTTTATTTGACGTGAAACAATTTCATAAATATATTAAAATATGATAGTTATGAACCAATAAACTAATGAGTTATAATTAACTAATGTAAATGTAGATGCATGTTGTATTGAAATTAAAATAGCTCATGTTTCACCGCATTCGTGGAAAGACAATAGTTATAATTAGTTTCTACAATAAAACCAAGCGTTACATGATGGACGGTGAAAATGCAGTTAATAAGATGTGTGTATTACAAAATACTAGTGGACTAGTGGAACTCTAGCATATTGTTTTATTCGGAGCTTGAACCTCATAAATTCTAGAAAGGCATTGAATTTCTTAAATTCTCTTTTGATATAGTACAGATTTTTAAAGTCTGGTGTACTAGCAGTAGATAACCCTTGAAATTGTATGGTTCCAGGACATATTATAAGTTCATAAGTTCGTTGTATTTACCTACTTTTGGTACTTAGGCTATTTGGCTGTCGTTTTAATCTATTATTACAAAATTCCAGGTGAATTATCATCACGTTCGTTCCAAATAAAATGTAATTTCTGTCAAATAAATTATTTTCTTTCATCATTATTCTGACTTTTCATTGCACATATGCATTTATCTGTTCGAACATTTCGTGCGCGCTATCATGGGCGGAGTAGTAAAACGAAGGTCGGCATGTTACATAATGCATCGTCCGAAACTGTAATGCGATAACCACTCAAGATATTCGGAACCATTACAGTAAAAAGGACTAGTCTCCATCCGACTTAACAAATAAACCAGTAATTTATGTCTCGGGAGGACGGCGGCGGCGCCCGCCGGCTTTGTTGCGGCCTCGTTTTTCGCCTCTGAATCAATTTCCATGATGACGTCACCTACGTCACCCGACTCCCTCCCCCACCCCTTCCTAGAAACAGGAATACGGCTACTTCCGCTCCTTACGCAGGACTGTCTTTCCATTACGCCTCGTCTTACATAAACATAAATGTTGATATTTTTTCTCTCTTCGGAGAAAGCCTTATGTTTATTGGAGCTATGTGTTCCATTGTTATCTTATCAGGTTTTTACGAGCTGGCACTCTAGGCTGACAGTTTTCGCTTTACTAAGCTTATTACAAATTAATGTTTCCGATGAAGAGAAAAAGTCTGAACTCGTCCACATTTAAAAAAATATTTTTTTATGCCTTCGAAGTTCTCCAAACGATGATGGAGTTGTTGCGATAGAACACGCATGCATAGCATACGTATACGTACGTATATATGGCAACACAAATTCAGCATCCAACGGAAACATGAAGAGTAAACTGTGTGCTCGAAACGCAACTCTAAACTCGTCCGCAACAGAAACAAACCAGGTACAAAGCGTTTATGATTGAATGCTCCCAGGTATTTTCGTATAATATTAATGCAGAGTTTAAAATAAACTTCTTGCTAACGAAAGACGGATGACCGGTTCAGTCTGTAACGCTTTAAACAAATAACCAAAATGCTCCCAACACGCGTAACCCAGGCCTGTTATTGAGGTGCTACATCATGTTATTTACCTACTGCTGTTGCTGGTTAATGTGGTGGTGGTACGCTAAAGTGAACGAAACAATCGACCTATTTTTATACTGTTTATGCTCAATGCTCATCAGGAAGTATTGCAGTCTCATCTATTTATGTGCATTACTTTCCTAGAAATCCCATAGTCTCACTAAAGAGACACTTTATTTACATCCCATTTGCCAAACATAATCATTCTGACAGTGTTACTTGCATATGCATAATGATGTCACCAAAGCAATAACCCTGAATTCATTACGTTCAGCCATTCCATGTTTAATAGGAATATCAGACGATCTGTATGCTTTTATTGAGCTGGAACACGTCATCATAATTAAGTTGTAATTGCTAAAGTGTTTCACACACAATCAGCTGGATGTGCTCACATAACCAGGGTCGATATAGGTCTTGACGAAAACTCTGGCTTCAGTTTCAAGTTTTCCACGTCTTGGATCATTAGTCACATGATTTCTTATGTTCCCAGACACATAGAAACGAATTCCGAGACATGTTTTGCGACGATCAGAAATAGAACGCAGCGGGTACTATGCGTGCTCCCTGTGTGACGCCTAGCCCGCACTTGCGTCCCGCTCTATCTTATAACCTGAACGTATACCTTTCCTGTTCTTGCGTAGTCAGTTCATTGTTTCAGAGTGTGGCTTCGCTGGCCGGTGGACTGAAATAGGTCGGGAGCGTCCGAAACAGACCGTTCACGCTATCGAAAGCCATCGCGAGGTCACTGTCGAAGAATCGAGCAGCAGCGCTGACTGATTTCTTTTGTGATTTTTTAATGCGTCACGTAATGGCAGATTGCTCACATTCTACCAGTGTATTTATAAAACACGAATTATCGGGTTCGGAGCTAGTTTTGCCACTCATTATAGCGGCACCAATCTAAAATAGAGTAAACCGTAATAACACATTGTTGGTATTGTTACACAGCGCTGAAGCCGGGGAATTGTTTCCATAACTGTTACTCGTATTACGTAACAAATTGTATCGCATTCGAGCACCGTACGAAACAAGATGTAATAATGAGCGTCATTTAGCTGCGGCCTCAGTTTTCTTCCTCGGCGTAATTGCCGTTCCCTGTGTAATCCGGAGGGTAATCTCATTGACTGTGGAGAAATGGCGGTGTTTAGAGCTTGTAATAAGCTCTTCTTCTATTCGGATCATAACATCAATCACACTTCCATCAAACTTGTGTTCTTAGCCAATTTTCTCGTCTTCCATTAAATCTGATGCATTACTTTTATTAATTTAGTCCAGAGAAAATGCTTCGTAGTCTCCAGGAAGTTTGATAGAATTGTTTTCTCTAGTAGACGCGTAATTTTTCTGGCGTCTCCCGAAATCTGTCTAGGGACCATTGCCAGCTAAATGGAGTACATTTACTTCACACAGTGCTCGCTAGTGACCATTTTGCGTCTTGTTTTTCTGATTTATTAACAAGTTGGTCTGTTCTGTATGTATGTGTTGCTTTCAAAACTAACTTGTAGACATTACTGGTCACATTTACATTTTTATACAATTTCTCATAACATAACAACTTAATCTAGAATTATGGACTATTATTGTGAAAAAATATTGTATTTTTTTCTTGTATACATGTTTTATGAGTTGTAGCCTAGTAAGTGGAGGGCTTTCGGGACTTGAATCAGTATGCTTATTTGACGCGTTTAATCTTAGTATAGAACACATTATTGTTAACACTAGCACGCAGACACAAGGACGCAGAAAATATAAAGAAAAACAAAAAAAATATTAATATGACAATAATTCTATGTAATACATTTGCACCGCCATAATAACATCTACCGTTTCTAAGCTAATGATGTCAGCTTTGACAGTTTTGCCCTTCCAGGCGCTAATTCTCAATGGCATTTAATGCAAATACACAAATATCAACAATAGTACATGTTGCCAAAGTTGTATATTATGAGCGTCTACTCTATTACACTATGTTGATATCACCGTCCGCCCTTTGGCAAGCGAAGCCAGTACATCATGACCAGTTTATGCAGACCCGTTACAGTTCATTGGCTTTTATTTTGGCGCCCGTACTAATGACGCCTACGGGGGATGAGGAAGATCTACATCTCTGGTTGTTGTAGTTAGATGTAGGGTTGCCAGATTAGCGTTTAGTTCCGGTATAAATAGTAGGATTTTAGGGATTATCCGTTGCTAAAGCTTTGCAAAGGTCACCCATTTCCCTGTGGCATTCGATTCTGCTGTAATCTTATCTGTAAGATGTATTTCATACAGTTTGCCATTCATTGACGCGGTGTCATTATCTTTTTGCAATGGCTACTTGGCTCATGCGATGCCAGAGAGTCAGATGCCAGTAGTGTTTTAGAATTTAGATAGTTCTCTTCATTTGCGCTTATTTCTTATATATTATCAAGACTTTGCGTTCAACTTTTTTTTTCATTATATTTGTATTTAGTTCTTGCAAAAAAAACACCTGCATGCGGCTGTCCAATTTGTCCACATTTTATAGCTCATGAATGTTAACACTCGTTTTACAACGCATGTGTATCACTGTACCTTCGCGTTAATTAGGTCGAATGAGTGGGCCACGCCAGTAAATGGTCCATTTACCCTATGAATAGACATGGGGGGAAAAGGTCAGCAATATTTTAAACAAAATACACCTTTTATAGTACCGCATATCTTGAATCTTACGACTATTGTAAAAGAGCTTATAATGTAATACATCGGCAGAGTTTCGAAAGCCTTTAGGAATATTGACCCGGGGGTCTTGCGGTCGTTGTAATAGAGGTCATAGTTGAATAAATATCCAAGTCTAGGAAAGCCTTTGCCAACAAACTCATATCTTTGCGAGGTTTGCGGTTAAGCCCAGCGGTCTGATCATATTTTACAGATTTAAATAGACAGCTTGGAAGACCTTATGCTTATACAGTTGAGATAACAATATCGTCTGTCAGAAGACGAGGAACCTGAATAATAAGTACCATTGTATAGTCAAACGGTACGATAAAGAAACCTGTTCGTTACTTATGCATGAATTTGAACAACTGAGTAAAACTAATGCATAATACAGAAAAAATACAACTCTTACCTCGAACTACATACATAGTTATATTTTCAGTATATTTATGTTGAAAAATTAATTTGTTAATACCAATTTACCAAGTTCTATGTTAATTCAATAAATATGTTATGCTGTTAAACAATCCACTCTGACTTAATATTCCACATTCCACTATCTGACGTCATTGCAAATAGCACTATGCAGTTGTAAATATTCATCGAATACCTACTAAGTCTGGCCAAGCACGTGAGTTTAAAAATAGCTCATCACCAGTCCCATCAGACATTAGCCGATACAATTTCTCTAGTGTCTGGTGACGTTGGTGACGTCCATTAGACGACACCGCAATGACGTCTTTGCGATCACAGTGACGCCTTACCAAACTTTATAGAAACTATAAATTGTAAAGTGACGTGTAATAATGTCTACGCTACATAGGTACCCTCGTCATGTGATGGGATAGTGCACTCAAATCTTGGATCGGATTCGGTGAAATATTTATTATGTTACCGAAATACAAATAAAACTATTGTACATAATTGAAATGTATAAGACACTATGTACCTAAATAACTTCTAATATTTCTCTTGAAATGTAAGGCGTTAAAGAAAATGTGTAAGTTAATAGATCAGAATTTATGGTATGGACTTCAGCCATTTCTATTCATAGAGTTTATTTAAATAGAATTGATATGGCTGAGTTTATTGCTAGAATTGCTCGTTCAAACTTCAAACAAATCTTTAAAATATGTTTCATTCCTTACGCTGTTGACTTGTTGTCCATAAATCTAATGTTTTCCATTGTAGAAAACCTTTCAATGGAAAACATTAGATTTATGGACAACGCTATCCAAGAGATAGGGAATATTTCTTTGCTTGTCGTCCTCGCTTACCTTTGGTTAGATTGGATCAGACGTCAGCTGATGGGATGCAACTCCATTGCAGTTACTCGTATTTTTATTCTTTGTGTGCTGTGCTGCTTTCGATTAGCCCGTCCAATTCCGACGGAAGTTTTTAGTTCGAGCACGCTTTTATCTAAACTTCAAGTATTGTCTGAATTCTGCCTGCGGCACGAGGATTTCTAATATTAAACAACATCTCCCTCCACAGTTGAGGAGGTGTATTGAGAGAATTGTTAATCAAATGTTGTTGACTCTGAAAATACGCTATCTTTCACTGCATGGATGGATACCGCGGTAAATCTTTCATTAAAGCTTATATAGTACTGCGGAAGCAATTTAGTTTCGTAACCCTTTGCGTGACGTCGGTCTACATCAGGTACAACACCTTTAGCCCTTTGCAATAAGGCCTGTATTACAATGAACTGTGGGTAATGGGTATAGTACAGATGTGCGTGTGTTGTGTTCAATGCCTTTCTTTCAGCCTCAATAAAGGTTTGATGCTCATCTATATGCGAGCCAAAACGAGTAATTTGGGCAAGTTGACTTTTTCGGTTGGTATAATGTGTTTTAAGATATTATATCTGTCGTTTTTGATTCCTCCGTTCTACTGTTGATATAGGAGTTTAAAAGCAAAAGAGTGGTGTCCGCTGTTTCATTTTACGAAAATCCGTGAAAATAGTTAATTCTACGCTACTACTAAAACTTTGAAACTAATATTGTGATGTTCCGACAGCTCCGACTTTGACCTACTTCTTTTGGGATAAAATAATATCTTCGCGATTGAGTTTTGTGTAGGTCAACAACTCAATAAGAACTTGTAGCCATTTATTTTCAATTGTTTATTAACGCTAGCTTTCTCAGTCTTACTTCGTATGGTTCTTGAGTATTACTCACCAAGCTCTATTTAAATGCTTGAATATTTGAAAACATTCCTTTATCTTGTATTGAAATGTCAAGATTCCTACTGTTAAGAATGTATAACTTGTTTCAGTCACCCGAGCTACGCTAAATTCTCTCCCATTTTGCTTTATTAAGTCAACATTCGCGGCAGCTGCTTAAAATTTCACGTGAGTTTTATTCGCGACGACTCTGTAAATCGTTCCAGAATACGAATTTAGCCTCTTCTACAATCCATTTATCTTCCCAATCGAAATGTCACTCTGTTTGCATGCAAGAGAGTCGAGTTTCCTTTGATGGCCGTTTAAGGATTGCGGAAGCTAAGCCGTTATCTAAATATATTATGGTACGAGTATTTTCGCTCTAGTTACATCTATCTGTAAGCATTGTACCTAAGTGTTTTCTGTAGTTAGCTTTGTTAATGTTCTTAAGTATGTTGTCCTCGATACCTGTTCTGGCTGTCTCTTCGTTCCAAAAACCTTTAGTTTGGTTATACATTTTGATAAGTTCTACAATAATGTCAAACATCTCCTCAAGTTTCTAAGTTTGAATATTCATTGCAATCGTTCAAGACGTGTCTTCATTCTAGTATACCATATTGTCTTCCTTTGGTCTAAACTACTTTCTATTCCATTTTAAAATACTATGAAGTAGGCCATTGACAGTATCGAGTTAGCCACGTGCTGGAAAGATATAGAAGTAAATAAAGCTATAGGTTTCAGCTCTGCGTAAGGCTAACGTACTATAACTGTTATTCATTCCGTGTCGCAAGTAATCCTATTTGGTCGATATCATTCGACAATATCAGTTACCAGTTCAATGTGGTATTTTTTAAGCTAATATTTGAGTGTCGAATTGAGTAAATATACTTTTAGTTTGGTACTAACCTTAAAATATAGAAAGTTTGAACATATTCTGCATGTGACTCATCACATGCAGAATATGTTCAAACAAACGCTGATTTAAAATAGGACCTTAATAAAAATGAAAGATCGGCTTTTTAAAGGAAAGAATGATCTGTTCAGAAGTTCAGCCAAGGCGTCCTAGAAGGAACTTGTAACAAGATGAAGAAGCGGCTTTGTTTGACCCAACGTGAATTCCTGAATATATAAATGCTTAGTGAGTTTAGCTGCCATGTGCGTTTTCCTTCTTGTGAGACACGAAACTTTACGACCACCATAAAATCAAGACGGACACTTGGAATACGTTCGCGATCCTAATTCGACACGAATCACTGAATTTCAGCTGTAATAAAACTGACAGCAGAATCTCACTGGTCCAGAGATTATGAGTGTTGCATGGTCGCTTACCGGGACAGCGTTCCTACGTGATGTGCGCTGGAATAAGACAATAGAACTGTGTCATTTTGAAATTGATCCTAAGAATACGTTACTAGTTCTCCCGGTTGATACCTTAACTCGTAACGAAAAAAAATAGCACAACATAAAAACACACAAGAAAATCTTGACACATCCAGAAAAAGATCGGTGGTTTAGTATGGCAGTTGCTTAGCTCCCGTCCCCTTGACCCACTTACATTATCCTTCCCCATAAACAGCATACAGCGCGCAAAGCGTACTTCATACCTACCAGTAACCTATATTTCGGTGACGCTCGGGTAATTGGCCAGACTAACAAGAGAATAATAAGTTTAAGGGGATTCAATAGTTTTATCATACTTTGAGTAATAGCAATTAATTTTCTTGAGGAATTGATATATTTTTATAAAGCACAATAAAATTCTTCTAAAGGATGTATATTTTTTGAATCGATTGTCTGTGACACCAACTTTTACATTTACAGCGTGTCATATTATCACCGTTTCCCAAGAGTATCATCAGGTTCGCTATCTCTGCTTCAGACCCTTATTCGATTTGAGCAAGATAGTCTAATGACTTACCTACACACCTAGGTACCTTTCAGATTTTGCGTACTCGGGTTTATAGACACGCGAGTTAGAATATTCGTTGATCGGGCCTTAGCTCCGTGGGGAAATTACAGAGGCTGATCACATTTTGTGCTCAAATCTTTGCAAAACAACCTTTTTATGTGGTTGAGCATGTAATTAACTCCTATCTACTCAAATTTGGGGATGGTCTGTCTGTAGTATCGCTTGAGATCGAAACTTGATAAGAGGGGACATGAGGGGGGGGGGGAACAAGATGGGACCCAGTTAAGCTCCTTGTGGAGACCAACGTACCTTAACAAAGCTCGTTCGGTGCTTTGGAAAATGTTGATGTAATGGATTTCCGGCTTCTGATTTTTTTTGGCACGACGGAGGCCTCCGATGTGTTCTAGAACTTAGAGCTGGCATTACCTAATACGACTTCAAAAGGAAAAAAGCGCCGATAAGGAGGGAGAAGAAGTCAAAGTGGTTGTTTCCAATTCTTGCTTGTATGCTTAATAATGAATCAGAAACAGATGATGATGAGAAGCACAAACCACCTGAGCTAGATCTGAACGTGTTATAGTCTAGTCTAGGCACACAAACGAAGAGTTATTATAATGAAATAAGTTAACTCGATATTGACGTCGACGACCCTTATTAACCCAATTTAGGCTATCCGTATTAATTCATATATGCCACAAATAGAAAATTAACTATTTAGTTCGTTAGTTCTCTTCCCTTGACGTCAATAGTCATAATTGTGTGTCCTGTTTAATTAATACAAGTAAGCAGACGTAGTTTAATATGTACTTATGTAGAAATAGATGAATTCTACAATTAGAACCCCCGAAGGACGGGAAGAAATTACTTTATGAAAAGGAGGCTCAAACTTGCTTATGCTGCAAATATATAGAAACAAGCAGGCGGAATTCTTTATGATGAGCTCCATAAAACTCTTTTTTGCCACTATCGTAACTTTCCAATATTCATTTATTTGCAGTCTATTCAACTTTTTCCTAAAAGCTATCTGCTCCGAATAATGCGTGGTTCGCTCCCGCGAGTGCGGCAGACCAATAAAAAAAAGCAGCCAAGTGCGAGTAGGACTCGCCCATGAAGGGTTCCGTAGCATCAAGTAACATAATAAGGTTTTTGTAGTTCGTCGAAAGGTAAATTGCGGTTTACGATTTATGACGTATAAAAAAAAACTACTGACTAGATCTCGTTCAAACCAAATATCGTTGGAAGTTTGCATAGTAATGTAAAACATATATTTTTTTTAGTTTTATCATTCTCTTATTTTAGAAGTTAGAGGGGGGGGGACCAACTTTTTTTCACTTTGGAAGTGTCTCACGCGCAAACTATTCAGTTTAGAAAAAAAGCAGCCAAGTGCGAGTCGGACTCGCCCATGAAGGGTTCCGTAGCATCAATTAACATAATATAAAGGTTTTTGTAGTTCGTCGAAAGGTAAATTGCTGTTTACGATTTATGACGTATAAAAAAAAAACTACTGACTAGATCTCGTTCAAACCAAATATCGTTGGAAGTTTGCATAGTAATGTACAACATATATTTTTTTTGGATTTATCATTCTCTTATTTTAGAAGTTAGAGGGGGGGGGACCAACTTTTTTCCACTTTGGAAGTGTCTCTCGCGCAAACTATTCAGTTTAGAAAAAAACGATATTAGAAACCTCAACATCATTTTTGAAGACCTATCCATAGATACCCCACACGTATGGGTTCAATGAAAAAAAAAAATTTGCGTTTCAGTTTTAAGTATAGGGACCCCCAAAATTTATAGTTTTTTTTCTATTTTTGTGTAAAAACCTTAATGCGGTTCACAGAATACATCTACTCACCAAGTTTCATCAATCTAGCTCTTATGGTTTCGGAGAAAAATGGCAGTGACACGGCCGGACAGACAGACAGACAGACAGACAGACAGACAGACAGACAGACAGACAGACAGACAGACAGACAGACATGACGAATCTATAAGGGTTCCGTTTTTGCCATTTGGCTACGGAACCCTAAAAACGATGTTAGAAACCTCAACATCATTTTAGAAGACCTATCTATAGATACCCCACACGTATGGGTTCGATGAAAAAAACATTTTTGAGTTTTAGTTTCAAGTATGGGGACCCCCAAAATTTAAAGTTTTTTTTCTATTTTTAAAACCTTAATGCAGTTCACAGAATACATCTACTCACCAAGTTTCATCAGTCTAGTTCTTATGGTTTCGGAGAAAAATGGCTGTGACACGGCCGGACAGACAGACAGACATGACGAATCTATAAGGGTTCCGTTTTTGCCATTTGGCTACGGAACCCTAAAAATGACGTTTACACATATTTTTTTTGCGATATATCATTCTGGTTCAAAAGCTTTTCCGCCGATGGGATGGGACTGCATTCCTCGTGGAACTGTACATTTTACGGTCCAAATAGAGTTACGGTATTTTCAATGGTTTTGTGATTTCTTTTATGAGAAAGTGAAAACCTTTTTTAATGCTGATCGTGAGCGATATTAAAGTTATGCTTATTTTCTTGTAAGTTTGCAGAAGCTAACGATCATATTATTCTTGTGATCTTTTGGTGGATAAAATCTTAAGAAATACATGCATCTAAGGCACACTATTCTACAAATAGAACCTTCGAAGAGCTGTCGACTATAATTATTATGGGTTAGCCCCACGACCTGCCAGCCTACCGCGTCCATACAAATAGTCTTATTTTATGACATCAATTTAAATCAGACTTGCCGTCGTACTGTCACAAGCCCCGATGAAAACTCACCACTATCGGAGTGGTAGTACAGAAAGCGGGGCATATCGATGTTCTATTTCCGACCGCGCGCGCCCAGACAGCTGTGCCGATGTGACGTCCCATCAGTTATTCAGAATATATTCAATTGTGATCACGTGGTGGACCTTGCGGACCACGGACGAAAATATTCACACTACGAATTCTTTTTAAGAACTTGACCTATATTGCGGATTCTTCGAATTGGGAATGGGAACGGGGTAATTAGGTCAAACACCTGGATTCTATGACCCCTGACTTGATATATTCGTTCTACTGAAGCAGCAAGTGCTAGCTAAAAGTCTCTTGTCACTGTCACTTTCATGTCAAAAAATAGAGATGGCAACAGACTTATCGATCTGCTAACTGCTATAGGACCAATATGAATATACCTGTATTTAGTTTTATACACGACTCGACAGTTTGGTGTGATTGTTTTATTATGGAACACATCATTACAGCCGACATAATTATGACACGTACATTCCAAACATGGAGGGTGGATATTAAATAGTGACATAATATGAATGTGTCCAAATATTTACTAACTAGCATACCAATAGCCTAGCTATTGCTATGCCCTTGACCATTATTGCGTGCGACCTTCGAACAAAAACGCGTTCGAGGGGAAATGGTCGGAATTGTATTTGAAATAACTTATTGACATGAAATTTAATTAAAAAAGCAAATGTGGTTTAAGCAATAGCACTTTTTAAATTAACGCGATCGTTATGCATAATTATATGGAAGTAACGGGTATTTTATAAAGGTAATCGCGATTAATACCCATAATTATAATAATTGTGGTTTAAGCAGTCCAACAGCACAGGCCTAAGTGAAATATAATATAGTGGATAAAAACCAAGAAAGGAGTTAATAAATAACACTGAATAGTTGCATACATAGTCCTGCCTGGCCTCATAATGACATCGGTGACAGATTATTTAAACATTAATGGCCTATAAAAATATGTCAAAAAATAAACAGTGCTTAAACTATTGCCATCTCTTACCACTGGGTAATGAGTAATGACAAACAGTGACAGGGGCTAACTTTAAGCAATGATTAAATTTAAATTACGTTTATAAGTAGGGCTGTAAGTATTGTTCCTTTGCCGGAATTGAACAGTCGCTAGTGGCCCCGGAGCGAAGGCATTTGAAACGAGACCACGTGGTACTAGGTGCTGTTTCCAAGAACCTATGGAAGGGTCCTAAAACATGGATGCTGATGATGATGATTACGTGCCGGCACCGAATGACCGAGCATCCATCGGGCGTTGAATAATGGATGTTGTTTGTTCAAATATTGGCGCCCACCGCAACGCGCGCGGCGCCAAACCCGAGTTGGGTTTCAATGCGATTTTGTAAGTTGAGTCAACTTTTATAGGCCGTAAAACTAACATTTTAAATGAACCTTTGCTGTCCCACTGCTCGGGCAAAGTTTCACCTATTTCTGCTGTAAAAAAATAACTTTAAACTAAGTGTATTCGAAATTTCAATTTGAAAATAACCACCGGAAGCGGCGACCACACGCATTGTTTTTAACGTTATCCCATAATTAACTTACTTTGTATTAGGTTTCGACCCCAAATTCCTGAATGGTATCACGTATTATGTTACAGTCACGCACAGTTACCTACAAACTTTCATAATGAGCCGTGAAGGGGCGACTGAGTGCGTTGCAGTTGGGACTGACCCTTACAAGCCAAACCTGCCGTTAAAATCTTTTAATCGATAAACAAGCGATTGTTTACACGAGTGAATTAATCGACATCAAAGTTAATGTGTTACTGGCAGATGTTAAATTAAGTAAATATTTTCATGCCTGCATTTTTAAGAGATGATGAGGCGAAAGTGGGGCATATTTGCCGTATCATTTTCAATAATGTATGGACTAATGTGGCCTTTGTGTTTCAAGATTTAATTTTAGTTGCTTTGGAGTGTCTTTTGGAGGTTATATCAGAATAAATGAAAAACCCACACTGTTGATAATATCACCATATAATCCAAAATAAAAAGCAGTGAAGTGGCACCACACTGGAACTTCACTGCTATTATTTTAGATTATTTTTGATATGTTAAAGGATTATAAACGGTAGGAACCAAACCGTAGTTTGTTACTTGTTCTTCTAGGCTTGGTCGCGTGGAACTGGCACCTAGCTTTAAGACGTTTCCAAGTGATCCTTGCGATCCTACTGAATAAATACACTTTTGATTTGATTTGATTTATCGATGACTTTGATCGCGTGGGGTTTCTCCCAAACTTAACCCACACATAGGGATAACGAGCTCTGCTGGGCTCAAGGGATGAATTTCCTTTTAAAAGTGGCCGTTATACAAAAGGTAAAGTTAAGAGTATTACAAGTATCTTCGTGGCTCTTACCTGTTCGTAAGAAACTGATCCAGCCGTGTTATTAATAGTCTCCAACATAGATATTTCACTAATACACCTAGAAACTACGGATCGATTCAACGTGATTGCCTTGCATTTTTTATATTGTTAGTGCAATTATAATTCAGCTAGGGCATTTGCATGACTATTAATACAGAAACAGTTGTGCGACTGTAAATTATGAGTAACAGAAACCTTATAAATAAGAAAGAAGAAAATAAGAAAATACACATATTTGACATAAAAACGTACACGTAAGATTAAAACATACAGAACAGACAGCTGAAGGCAGCACACAGTTATTAGTATCTAATTCTAATTTTGTGTAGCTGAAACTTGTGTATGTTTTAGGCCTAATGCATCATTGTATGTAAGTACTTCGTTACGTTCACGCTGCGTCGTCGTAGTTGATAAGTAGTGTATGTGTCCTGGAATTCTTATTATGGGTATCGCAAAGTCGTTTCATTTTCTAGTTTTGTCTAAAAGTGTACTCAACACTTCCCTGGATGGATCCAGCTGGAGATTTTTTGGATTAAAATAACATCACACGAACAAATCAGGTATTCTACTCCAGAGTGTGTGAGCTGATGATTCTAATCACACCTTTGTCCAAATGCACCATGCATTCATATGGTATGTAGTTCATTGACACCACTCGATAGTTACGATCGTTCACATGTACGTATTTCCGTCAGAAATAGACGCTTATTCATTTATTCTTAGACCTAAACTAATTGGAACTGTAATTAACAAACGATAACTAGTATTTCGGTATATCCATTTCGTAAATTAAAAAATACTGGTTACAAGAGTTAAATTCGTATGCCGTGGTTTCCGAATTTTTATTAGCAAACGCGTTTATATTCTTGGAAAACTCCCGCAGAAATAAAATTTTATTAAGAAATATGCACATGGATTCTGTTACCTTAACCCGTTAAAAAGGTACCTGAATAAAAAATTTACTAGCTGGTATCAGGTTCCCTTTGGTATTATTAGCAAAATAATAAAAAATAGCGTTGATTTTCTAACATTTACGACTTGCGGTTTGACTGGTTGAACTTGAAACTCAGTCAGCCAACAAGATCGGACATTATTGTTTGTAGTAAAATGTTAATAGTTCAAAAAATCTTACAAAATGTCTTTCTTCAATCACATCGCCAGTTACAATCACGACATCGACTATACAAATCTATCTGTAGATAGAATAAATGTTACGGATACGTATAGAACAAAAGTTATGGATATGTGGAACAAAATGTGGCTTGCGTAATATCGTGGGCAGCGAGATCTGTGCAAAACATTTGCATTTTATGACTCACACCGGCAGTTTCTTTGATGTTTTCATTGAAACTTGCTGCATTGACATGTTCCGATGGCTTGGGAACATAATGGAATCAAACGTTTGGAGGTGCAACTGTTTGAAATATTGTCAATTCTACATCCTATGAAAAGCTAAGTTTGGCTCTAACAAAATGGTCAACATCTGGTTGTACGTGTACTCGTTGAATGAAGCTTACCTGATTTTAGCAAATGCATATTCCCCAGTATGCAATACCTCAGAAAACTTCTTTAGAATCGAGTATGTAGCTTTTGAACCAAGAGCAATAAATAGTATTTGTGGTATGTTTTAAACATTCGCGATCATGACACATATTGATTACTACCGTACCGTGGTATTTATCGCGTACCTGTTACTTTATTTTTGGAAAATAA